>RSEF01000031.1:32625635-32682992 GCA_003993805.1 Himantopus leucocephalus
GCGGGGCAGGCGGGCACCGCCCCCTCCCCCGCGGCCGCGTGCGCGGCGTTGGCCGACAGAGGGCGCCGGGAGAGCGGGGGAGCGCGCGCTGCCGCCCGACCTGCACCCCCCCGACCCCCCCACCCCACGGAGGACAACCTCGCACACACGCGTGGACGTGTGCAGGTGTGTAGGTTGAACACCCGGAGCGCGTCCGATGCCGATCGGTGCCACACGCCAGCACTGGCTTCTTACGTGCGGTACCTCCTTTCGCGTGGGAATACCGGAGTACCGCGCGCGGGATGACATCCTTTGGGGCACTGCTGAATTTTCATCCCCAGGGAGCCGGCAAAATTTAACAGTCCCATTACTTCACCGTACACCATGTGCAAAAAAATTAAATACACGGTTTATAACCAAGGTTCCTGCCATCGAGCAGATTCTGTATTACGGATTTGGTTCTCCACACACAGTTAAATTAACTGAAACAATGATATCGGAAAACAGAAAGAATACTTAATGCCCCCACAGCGAATGTATCAAGAATACTTACATTCTTGATCTTTTTTCTTAATAAGCTTCATAACTGTATGATCTGCTAACTATGGTAACTACGACAATTGATTAGCATGAAAAACTATGTTTTGCTCATGAAACAGATTTAAATATCGGCATGTAAAACAAAACTGCTACTATTCCCCCAGGTGTTTCACAGAGACTATAATAGCACATTTCCTTAAAAAAAAAAAGAGAGAATACAGCCATTACTTTATAATGTATATGCACATTCTTTTTCATTTCAAGCACTGCTGCAGCCCTTCCATCCACTTTCCTCAAGCTTCATTTAAATATTGCTGCCAAGACCATCTTAAAGAAAGTCTAAATTCACGTCTAAAAATGCTGTGAAAAAAATGGTTGAACATTAGGCTTGAAATTTAAACGAAGAAAATATTGCACCTATTTTTAAAAGGAGAGGGAAAGTAAAGTCGGTTCAAATGTTAGAGGTTTACAAAAGTTTAAAATTCAAGTGATTTTTAAGATGCACCTTCTGGAAGTTTTAATGGATGATCAAAACCTGTTAATTCTATAAAGGGACACCCAACATTGGCACTGACTGTGTTAAGGTTTTAAGACAGCTGATCTAAAAATTCATTATGAATACCACTCATGACAACTCTAGCCCTTCTTTTTGAACAAACTGTTCACAAACGAACTATTACTCTCTCCAAACACAACACAGGTGTATTACATCCTGCTTTTGTGCCTGTTATTATCCTGTTGCAGTGCTGTCACTTAAGGTGGATCCTAGTCCTGTTAGACGGGACAACAAACACAGTAAGTAGCATAACTGAAAACACTGAAGCTGCGAATTTCTCATAAGAATTCACAGAACTTTCACAAATCACCCCATGTTGTTATTTGTATAGATACAGAGGGCTATAATAAATTACATCATTTTTCCAGATACAGCAAAGCTGAGCCCGTACTTTGGGAATTGTCATTTTATCAGCTGTAATCTGTAATGTGTAAAGATTCTTTCTTTGGTTAACTACTTCCATATATAAAGGGCACACAACAAGCTATCGTACATCAACCTAGTAACCTATTAAATCAGTTCATATTCTTTACTATACATGTTAGTAGCAAATACCTGTATTTATGTATAAATATTTTTAAATATTTCCACATACATTTCCAATATACCAACAGACCAATTCCAGCTAATCATGACTAAACAGAAGTAAATATAAAATTTATAACTTTATTGACAATATATTCTTCTTTATGGTACATTATGCTAATTATATCTACATTTTTAAAAAGTAATCACCCTAGTATTTGCACCATAAAACTCCTTTGTTGAATTATTGCAAAGATATCCTTGGAATATAGGGAAAACATGCTTTCTATCTGCATATTTTACCCTGGAACATTTCATCTCTTTTGTTGACATAAAGACATGAATATTTTTTACTCAGATCATATCTATGCAGAAAGCTGTAAGATGTAAGATTTCTCAATATAAACATGTACATTAATGTGTATTTATAAAAACCTGTCTGAGGAAGGTTTAGGAAGAAGTCTGCCTCAGTTCTAAATGTTACCTTTATATAGTGCGGTGCTGCAGGATTACTATTGCATATTATAAATAAACAGCAGTATCAGGGAATTTTAAACACATGTAGCTGAAACAAAGACATTAATATTATCTAGACAGACCTACTGATAAAAACACATTAAAAAATTCAAGGCAGAATAAGACACTTAGTGGGAAAGCTAACAATCAGTGTAAACTTCAGTGTTTCCTACCAAAAAAAATAATCAAAAGAGCCAGTATCAAACAAATAGTTAAGACTGCATTCCATTCATTTGGTTTTGGTATTAACCTCAAAGATTAAAGAAATCCCCTTGGAAAGCTAATTTGAAAGTAAATATGCCTAAAGTTAAACATACAACTTGTATTAATCTCAGAACAGAATCAAGACCACTATTAAAATAAAGCCTGGGGCACATTGTGATACCTACAATTGGTGGGCGGATTTTAATTGACTTGAAGACTGTCACAGTCCCATTATCATAAAACCTGTAACGCACTTCCAGCATGGAGGACCCATCTGTGCCCACCATCCATCTGTTCAGACGTGATTGGCAAAGTGGTAGGGAACTCGTAGTGGTTGCCTCTGCCTGAAAGGAATAAACCACAGGATCTTCCAGTGAGTGCCAAAAACTTCTGAGAAGGTCTGCTGCCATGGCTTTCGGGGCCTTGATCTACAGAAGACAGCATTATTAGTGAAAGACAGCACGCCCACGGTGCACTTCAGTCAGCTAGAACAATGCAGGTTGGCTGGGGATCCATTACTGGACTCTGATGAATTGTGTCCCAGCATCACAAATACAGCTTTTCTCTCATTATGGCACGCAGCTGAGACTTAACTTTGGAGAACAGAAACTATCTGTGTCATCAATCAACCAAAGGCAACTTTTGAAGCAGAGGAGAACCTCAGAATCAATGAAATGTATGTCAAGACACAGCAGAAAGTGTCTTTTGATCTGTACTTTTGAAAGAAAATACAGTTCCACTGGCTTTGGGTAGGGAAGGAATGGGAATAACATGAGGCTACTTTATGCACAACCAATATTAAAAGATTAGTGAGCTGCTACCAGACATAAGAAGTACAGGGCACAGCACCATGCAAACTAATCTTAACAAAGTGCCCTCAGTTCCTTTTCTCTCTCACACAGTTAAAAAAAAAAGCTACTCCTTTAGCTTTTCAGCAAATAAACGTAGAAATTTTACAGCACTTACGTGTCTTCGCAACAGTTTGACATTTTTTCTATGCTTGTAGTGTCCTGTTGAAGAAAATAAAACACAACGAAAAAGTATTTACATCCTTAACTGTTAAAATGTCATTGTGAAAGCAACTAAATAAAGCAGGGAATCAGTTCTGAGCGTACACTGCTTTGGCATTAGTCCAGTAGGTTACATATTACTCATACACCATATTAGTTTTAAACAGCTGTGAGATTATATGCACAAATTTACTCAGTCTGTTAAATGACTTTTACAAACATGATGTGAAACTATAGTGCGTAGTTTTACTATGACAGCACATACCACAGAACATCAACAAAAACTTACAGAATTACTACTGCTAAAATTAATTCAGCTATTACAATTAATTCGTGGGACATTTAGAAATAATGTAGGGTACACTCTTGCCATACTTTTCACAAGCACCCGTTCCAGACTTAGAGCAGTCCACGGAGATAACCGCAGGAAAATTTAGTAAAATGCAACTATTAACAGATGTCATATTTGAAAAGCAGGAGACATTAAGAAGTTTTAAAATAGTTAGCATTGTGACTATTATAATGCAAACACCACTGCTACGAATATACCATCAGTTTCCATAGTCTCTACAGGTAAACACCAAATATAAAAATTATTCTCTTAAAATGTAACAGAAACTAAAGAATGTGCCGAGTGAAGGCACCCCTGCAGCTAACAGTAAATTAAATTCATACTTTACGTTTCTGAACATGATTAATCTAATGAGTCACAAAGTTTTGTAATTAATGATTCAATTTAAGCTTAAATCATCCCAAAATAAAACTTTCAAAACTACCAACAATAGTATGTTTTTCTCACTTTTGCACTGTATGTTTAACAAAAAAGCTTGCTTTGCAAGTGAGTATCACTTCAATTTTAACTCCAGCAGTATTAGCATTTTCAATGCACATTCATAGTTTGTTATGTCCCAAAATCATTCAGGAGGTCCAAAATGCAGTAATTGAAATAGTTCTCATGGTTCCATCCCCTTTTCATGGCAGCTTGATATTTCCCTTTGCTGTTCATTGATGTAGGCACGCACATAATGCACCTGTCAGATTACACTAGCGTTTGAGTGAAACCAAGAGCCCTTCTCCATTGTCCCAGCCATACAGAGACACAAGGGCTGTGGTTTAATTAGGCTGTGACTTCATTGTCATCTGGAAACACTACCTAGCAATAAAACCATACTGTGTTCCTTGATTGTTCCTGCCACCAGTGCATCCAATTCAGCTCAGGCACTGCTGGGATTCTGCCACCATCTTTCATACAGCTTTGAAGGGGAAGGGGGAAATGTGAGTGGGAAATAACGTAGAGGAAGCTGCTTCACTGCTTCACCAGACATGGGTGGCCTCAACTCCCCTTGCCAAACTTTTTCCTTCTAAATCCGCTTCCCAGCTCTGATGAGTTTTGGAACAGGATCCCTTACCACATGCTAAAGAGCAAAAATCTTTAATTCTGCCCATGACCTACCCAGCTGAATTCCAGACGCACGACGGCAAAGGAGAGAAGTCACCTCTTCTCACACCAATGTACCAGGATGCACAGCTCTCCCCTGTTAGTGCAGAGAAGGCATGCCCGCCGCAGACTACATAAACCCTTCTGGCCCCATCATTAGGTGAACAACCACTCAATAGTGAGACCGGACAGGACTGGGACAGCAGGCTGTAAATACTGTCCGCTGTTTTGACTCCCATAGGTAAGCTGCTTCTCCTCTCCACCTTATGGGCCTGTCTAGCCTATTCCCCCTCACCTGCCACAGGTGGCACGGAAGCAACACAAGAGACAAGCCATTCTCCTCGTTAGGGCACATCCTGACTGCGCAGCCGAGGGACACTCTGCTTCCTTGGGCTGACTTTTTGTCCAACTCTGGTCAGAACAAACACCACTTCTTCTGACCACAGAAAATCATACACAGCTTTCTGAATGAAAGAGGCTAAGTAAGCACGGATATTACTTCCAGGACGTTTCGGTCAGGCTGTAACAGCGTTTTCATGAGATGCTATAGCTCCTTCCGTAACTGCAAAAGTATCTCAGCTCTAGCAATTACCTTCTGGTCAACTCAAAGCTGTCTACCTGATAGTACAAAATTATATTGCTATGTTTGAAAGCAATGATAGCTGATGATTTTTTGTACAACAGTGGTATGCTAGCCCAGACTACAATTGATTTCTAGCTATCAAAGATTTATGCTATTGTTTCACAAAACCAGCCTTAAAACAGCTTTGGGCGCAGAAGTAACATAACAAAGTAACACCTTAAATATGGCTTTTTGCTATGTTTCTCCACTTTGTTTATTCATTAATACATTTGTGCTGCTCCCTAAAATCCTGTATTTGAGATTTTTGGAGGAATTCCCAGGTTGGGAACTGGGGGTTGTATTTCTTTTTAATTATCATGGCATGTTACCAAGACCTGAAAGATGCTCATCAGGGTCTGCTGCCCTCAAAAATGTGACCCATTAAATTAATGAACTAAGTGACAGCACCAAAACAAGAACTGCAGAAAATGACCGTAAGAAAAGACTGTCAAGCTTCCACACCTTTGAAACATACTAAGGGTTTTAGTTGGATAGGAAGTCAAAGGAAATCCATCCTTCCTTTCTCCCTCCCTTCCTTCCTTCTTTTCTTCCTTCTGCCATTAAAATACCAACATCTACTTTAGAATACTTTTGCTTTACAGTAAAGGAACTGGGACTGAGCAGTGAATCCTTTGCTTCTGGGATACTTTTTCAGAGTTAAAAAAAAACTTTACAGCCACATTTTAAAAGCTGTGAACTAGGGCTGGAGGGAATAGGAGGAAACATCTCTCTGAAGTTTAGCTGCTTAACAAGTGCTGCTGACTGAACTTAAGAAACCCAATTCACCTTACAGCTTCCCTCCCCCAACGCTGCTGCCAAACAGCTGGGCTTATTCCAAATGTACTTTCATTTGAGAGTGAAACAATTTACCTTTTCGCATGAAAGTGAAACTTCACAGCACTCCAGGAAACTCAGTAGCCCCTCTGGAGACTGGGCAGGAAGAAAAGGGTAAGGGCCACAGTTGAGTTTTGGCCCGTTATTTAAGGCTTTCTTCTCCGACAAATGAATTTTTCTTCTTTTGGAGACAGGAGGACCAGAATAACCACTACTCTTCTGAATGACAAGGTGTTCTGTTCATTAACACATCTCACAAAGGGCTTTCAACCAGAATATCATCTCTCTTAATTATGCATTTGATGTATAC
Source organism: Himantopus leucocephalus (assembly GCA_003993805.1). Lineage (NCBI taxonomy): Eukaryota > Metazoa > Chordata > Aves > Charadriiformes > Recurvirostridae > Himantopus > Himantopus leucocephalus. The sequence continues at coordinate 32,632,170 of RSEF01000031.1, forward strand.
CAAGGTTTTGCTACAACATCAGTATTACTGTGTTCAGCCTAAGAGGCTTTGGCTGTCTGCATCTACTATCAGCTTGGATTACTATTAATACAAATAGAACTCTGCTAAGGTTTTTTTTTTCCCCACACTCACAGCTAATGCTGATGTTGAAATCTTTTGCAGAATTGGCACTCATCCAAAAGTTGAAAATAACTAGGTATCAGCAGACATGGCATTTGTATTGACTCCTAGTAATCTCTATCTCCAAAAGTCCCACAAAATTTACAGTTGCATACAAGACAAATTTGACTAACCCACAAGTGATTAATTTCACATGGTGGGTCATCTGGACCCCCAAAGTCATGACCCAGATGGGAAACATCTCCTGTTCCTGCACCTGGTTATTCAGAGATACATACCCACTGATAAGCATCTTAAAGCATCTAAAAAAAAAAAATTATACCTCAGTGAGAAAGGCAAAAGAAATTAGAGGAAATAAACACAGAAATTATTAACAACATATCACTTTAAAAGAAGAGGAAAAGGGCAAAGGGTTCATATTCTGCTGAGGGATGAGGAATGTTTTTTTGCTTTGAGGACTTAGTACATGTCTGTAAGAGCAGCTTGTCTACTCTAAGCGAAGTAAGCTACTGCCGCAGCTGACTCTTACAAGAGCAATGGAGAGAGGTATGTAAGAGCACCGACTGAATTCTGCAGACCAACTTAAGTTTCATTTGCAAATGAATGCACCTGTGTTAGCTACTAAGAGGAACATATATTTCACATCTATATTTTTAACTACCATAACCAACTGCCTGAAAAAAAGTTTTTTTTTAAAAAAGATCACATGCACTGTTTAACAAACTGTGCTATAGAATGGGATTCATCATGAACTAATTTATCATGGAAGAAGCACACGGAAAGAGTATTTTCCTCTTACTGACTCATGTTTTCCAAAGGAGCTCCTGTAATTTGTAACTCACAGGATGAACTCCAAAGCACACAGCCACAATCACTGGTTCAATTTTTCTTCTGTGTTTGCTTAAAGTGACGTGTAATCAATACAGGTCGATTCAATACTTGTAATAGAAGCATGTAACCATTATGCCACACTTCCTTAATATAGTATCTTCAAATACTCAGTATATAAGAATCAGCACAAAAGTATGATAAAGCAGAAAGAGAAAAAACGAACAAAACTTGCAAGCCTTCCTGGATTTGCAGCCGTTGCTTTTATCCGAAACTGCAAGACAACATATCCTCTATCTGAACAATACATTTTTTCATCCCTTCTACCTACCATCCTTTCATTGTGCATACATAAATGACAGGTGAGCAACTGAACATCTCATAGAAAGAATACTTCATATTTCAGAAATTTTCCTTTTTTGCATTAATTACATTTTCAGTTTACATTTGGCCACTTTTTAGCATTGTTTTCTTAATTTAGATTTCACACATAAGATCATATGATTAACTTTATCAATCACAATTGGGTTCATCCTGAAAATTACTAGTTTGGTTTTAACTTTAAATCCCTAAATCAGAGAACTGTGTGCAAAATGAAAAATGAAGCTACACTATTTTGTATCCAGGGAATACTCCTACACTCTTCTATGCTCTGACGAATTTAGTTAAAAAGATTTCCAATGTATTTGTCAGGTATTAGAAAATGATTCAATGGAAAAGAAAACCTCTGATAACAAATTAGGAACACATCTAGAAAGAAGAAGATACAAACAGATCTCTTTTCTTCAGCCTATTTCAAATCCATGGTATCTTAGGCACAGAGAGCTGCATGACAGAAAGACACATGACAAAACATATTATTTTTCTTGACACTTACAAATACGTTCTTAAGACAAAAATATTAAGAAAAAAATGCTTAGGAAGGCCAGCTGTTGACCTCCCTCACATGGAAGTCATTTTAATGGTCAGATGTCTAAATTTGACAAGCAACACTTAAACAAAATGTACTCAGCCCCTAGAACACTCAAACATCATTATTATAGTTACTTATTTTCAACTGGTTAAAGGTACTGCCTTTACTGTTTGGAAAAATAACCCAGCTGTAAAAGGACTTCCTCCTTGCGTGCACAGGGGATATTTTTGGCACAATATTTTTGACTCTCTACCCAGTACAAAATCTCTTTGATTAAATTTTCCAACTTATACTTTTCCTTAATAATATTGTAAATAATTAATTTCAATAAAAGTACTCTCACTTTATGCAAAACCATGTAGTGATCTAAATAAAACAGACGAGGTATTTTGCCACTTAGTGTGTCTTTCACTTGAATTTATTCTTACATTTTAAATACCTCATGAAAGAGGTTTTTTAAATAAACTAAAATTTTATTTTGAAGGTAAGTAGGTGTTTAAGACTGTCAGGATGCATTCATTGAAGTGTTAAACAAATTGCTGGTCTATTTGAGAAAAATAAGGAAAAGATACAATAGACATTACACAGTTAACAAAATCCCATTCAAAGACCAGGACATTGCTAATTGCTGACAATTTAATTTATAGGACTTTATGCAGTCTTCTAATAGGAGATTTACCTATAGATGGATTAAAGGTAGAGACAGGAAAAGGGGAAAGGATAAGAATAACAGGGAAGATACAGACAGACAACGTTAACATGAACTTATTTTCTGTTACATCTCTAATTTCAAATTACTGTTTGGGTTTCTAGCGTATATACACTTCGCTTTTCCTGTACAATTACTTTCTATCTTACGCTTTATTACAGCCAGGTAAAGAATACACTTGCTCGGAATCCTAAATTCCCCTTCCAATCCTAATTTCTTCTGTGCTAAACTTAATTATGAGGATTAATATTTCCTTGATTACATTTCTGTCATGTTTGAAAAAACAGGAACAGCCCTTAGTATTTCACTAATCAAAATAGTATTTAATAGATTATCTGATTAAAGATATGATTACAAATATTTTTAATTATAAGATACTTATTTTTAAAGACAAAAAGCTTTTTAGCACAACTAGATCACTTGTGCATGCTGTATATTAAAACAGCAATGGATCAACACTATGAAATATGCAGAGAAATTGAAAAGCCTCTGGTTTTATTAGCAGAATAACTGCAGTTACGTTTTCATTATTTTGCATTTGAACCTCTGTAAAATTTTGTCTGACTGATCACAGAAATAATTTTAAGTTTTTCACTGGCATTGTTATTGTTTGTATTTCATTTTTGCATTGTACTATTAAATGAAATGATACTCCTAAAGAAAATTAACTGTTTGAAAATATTGCTTTGGGATAAATATATTAGCAAATTCATTTGTACAGTTTCCTTAAAAGGAAGTTCTTGTCCTTTTGAGAAGAAGCCCTGAGCAAAATGAATGATGTTCTTGACTACATGCTCACTGTAAGTATCAAACACACCAAGTAAAATAGCTAAACTATATGAATCAGCAAGGTCAAGACGTTCATGTGGAAATGGATCTGTTTATGAGAACAACAAAAAATGGCTAGTGAAAAACGTTTGCTACTTGAAGGTGAAAAGGAGAAACATTGCAAAAATAATAAAACATAGCACTTAACAAATATCAACATTTAAAAATGCTTCTAAGGGGAAAAAATTATGTAGTAGGCATCATATTGTGTACTGGACCGACCGCTGAACACCAGCTGTTAAATTATTTTCCCTTCCATCCTTCCCAAAGCAAATAAGTGGAAATTTCTCTCTACCACATCCACACAGTACTGATGCACCAGGATATTGGCGTATCACTGTACACCATTCAAACAGTTAATTAACAGGAAACCCCGGTAGCATTAATTAAATTAATAAAGTCACTGTCCACTTAGTTTATGATAATACATCCACTACCTTGCACAAAGACCACATGGTATCTGTTAAATTTATAAAAGCCCATCCATTGCACAGGTCTGCCCCAGAGAAACAACTTAATTACTAACTAATTTTAATGAAAAGTTTTTCTCTGCAATACTAACACACAAAAATCACATAATATCCTATCTGATGGACTATAGTGGAAAAATGAAGAAAATGTCTTTAACTCCATATAAATACATCGTTTGAACATATGGAAAAATGGAAACACAAACTGTTTCGTGTTTGAAATAAAAAACAATCAAAGGTAATCCTTTAAAATTAGGGTTCAGATTAGTCTCTGCAAAGGATGCTGTTTAACGGAAACATCTGGTAGTGTTACGTTGAGAGACAAGCCTTTTTCAACTTTGGAAATGAGATTAGTAGATCAGTTATTTGTAAGTGTCCAAGTAATTTCTAATTATTTTATCTGGGTCACAGATAATCCGCTTTTACAGGGCTCCCACAATGACATCAGAGGATCACTGCTGAACTGATTATCCTGTTACCTTCCACCATCCATGGGAAGACGGGATTTTCCTTTTGTACAGAGGAAGAGAAAGAAGTGGCTGATTGCTTCAGACAGGTGGCAGCCAACAAAATAAAGAACAAAGATCTCGAGAGGAAGAAAACCTCACACATGCAAAAGGTACCAGCCTTAAAAAAGGTCAGGAAACTGAATACTTCTTAGTAGTGTCTGGTGCAATTTAAAACCTCACTAGATATGAACAAATATCAAAATAATCAGACAAGCTGTTGTTTAAAAAAGCATGCCATATTATTTATTATTTGTTCTACAGTAATGCCTTGTAGATCAAACATAACCGATGTCAGAATCTTACTGTATAAATAGAAAAACTGGTTTTTAACATCATTTAACTGTGGAAGTGACGTGAAAGACATACAGACGTACTTTCTCAAAGCAATAATGGAACATGATCGAGAGAAATGCAAACACCAGGGCTAGTCTTGTACTAATACACACTCAACCATCCTGACAGTTCCACCTTTTTGAAAGAGCTCTTTACCTCCTACAATTATAAATCAGAACTTATCTGTAGTTGATAAAAGCAACTTTCTAGGTGAATTTATGCCTTTTCCTATGAATAAATGAATAAATAGGCTAGTTATGCATTTTTAAGGAAAACAAATGTCTGCTACATATAAAAATATCAAATGAGAGAGGACTTCTTAAAAAACACATGTCAAGAAAATATGTCTTGAGAAACCAAGCAAGTTTCTGGGTACCATTTGATTAACTTCCAATTAAATTTTATTATTTGATACAAGGATAACTACAGAAAAAAAGTAATAGGAAATTAAACTGAATAACACAGGTCGTCCTCAAGATTTTCTTCTAGGTTAAGTGCAAAAAATTGTTTTCTAGATAAACTTTTTATTCGCCATTGCGATACAATGTCATTAATCGGTATAGGCAGTAGCAGCACCAAACAGTGGATGTTTTGGATTTTTTTTGTGGAAAATTTAAAACTTTGTCAAATGGAACTATCTATCTCAAGCAAAATGATAATTTACCTATAAATAGTATTTTTAGTATCTACAACAAACCACCAAATAAAAAAACACCTCTCTACCTTCATGGAGTTTGTAAGTGTCCATACTAGAGCTATGTTGTTATCCTGTAGTGGTTAAGCCAACAGAGGAATAATTGCTTATGGGAGTACAAGCAGCTAGTAGNGCTACTGTCTCATTGGTCCTGATAGGAGAGTTGTTCCTTTTCAAGAAAAAAAAAAAAAAAAAAAAAAAGGTGTTATTCTCAGTTGGAGAACATTTATTTTTTCTAGGGTGCAACTGACAAAAATCTGTTCTGTTGGGTTGTGGTGGTTTTTTTTTTCCTTACTGTTTTGTGCTAAGCTTGCTTTTACTTAGAAGCAGTGCCATTAAAAGAACATCATGCTGCCTGGGAACGTAAGGATACAGGCTCATTTCCAGTTAAGGAATGTGAAATTCAAATTGGCACTATAAGCAATGACAGGGAATAGAGAACTGGAAAAGCAAGCACCCAGCATGGAAGATAAGCAGGCCTTCAATATAAATACACGATCATTTTGGAAATCACATCAGACAGTGCTTTCTTCATGGGTGAAACTGATTTCTTCCACCCAGTTCTCTACATAAAAATTGTAAGTAAGACTAATTGTTATGCTGAGACTTTGAGTATCTTCTTAGGATGCTAAGGTTCCTAAATCAGGATCTTAAATTTCAGAGACTTCTGAATTAGAGCAAACCTCTATTTCCAAAGTTTCCAAATAAACGTTCCCCAAAAGTGATCTCAGGTACACGCTGGAAGAAACATTCAAATTCAGGATGATGATGAGAGTGAAGGCAGAGCTTGGGGAAAGCAACTGGAGAAGGAGGATGAAAACAGCCACGTGCCCCTTCTGCTAGAAGTGTGTTTCACATATGCTAGTTTCTAGGGAGAAAGTACTAATCTCATACACAGAGGCCACCTCAGCTGCTCCCCTCTTCATCGGAACAATTCATGTCAAAAGTTCTTCTAAGGACAGTTTTTGCCAACCAGCTGTTCTCTCATTGTAGGAAGTCACCTCCCTTGCTCTTTGGCTTCCTGGACCTCCAGATGAGATATGAAAAGCCTTGTGCTAATGATACCCTAACAGTGATACCACAATAAGAGAGGCAGTACACATAATCAAAGAAATTACTGTGTGTTAGGTAACTTGGTCTATTATCACCTTCTCAAGCAGTACAGCCTAGAACCTTCTCTGTGCGAGAGGCAAATTTGAGCACACAAGTTACAAAGTTTTCATTTTTACCAGAGAGTGCATTTTTTCCAAGCATCTTAGTACCTGCTGAACACACATGAAACAGGGTAACAGCAGATTACGAGCTTTTTTTTCTTAAAGAACTTTTACGTAACAAATCTACTGTTGTAGCCAATGAGTTATGCAATGACAGGCACAGAAGATCAGTCAAATGCACACCACCTCTGAATTTTGAAAAGTGCCAGCACACACAGCAGAATATTTCACCTGCACTTCATAATGCGCTGCTTTGCTTTCCTGTTTTAGCTATTACCCTGTTCCAGAAACATGCTGGAGTTTATCAGATCACATATAGATGTTGAGTTGGATAACATTTTTTGACTTCTAAAAAAAATTTATCAAGAGGAGAAAATGCCGGTATTTCCCCTTAAAAACCTATTAAGAAACTTCTGCTCATTCTTATGGCTTGTCAAGCTATCACTTAGCTCAACTCCACTAAAGAGAAACTCTTATAAAAATGCTGCATACAAAGGTCACTTAATGCAAATTAATTCCATGCATTCAACTTTATCTATCTTGCTGCAGGGGCAAAAGCATAAACTTCTGTAAATATGATGAATCAGCATGAGTGCTCTGACCAGTGTGCTTCATAATGCATGCTACATTCCAATCCTTTACATCTGAGCAGAGCCATCAGACTGTGGAAATCAACCATAAACAATGGAGAAGTTGCCATTTCAGCAGCTCCTTATTATGGATGATGCTAAAGGTGGACAAACAACTCTGCAGTTTCTTTATCCCAAGTTGCTTCTGTGAGACTGACAGTCAGCAGAACACATTCTGTGTATGTAGAAGATACTGAAAGACTGAGAACTGGGGATTTTTTTAATATGTACGTCCCATATTCCTGGGAAAAGTTACTTTTAGCTTTATATTACTTAGACAAAACATAAACTATTGGCTTGGTTTCTGGAAAATTATATCATGATGGTCAAGCAAGTTTACTCTATGAAGAATCAGGAAGTTCTGCTATAAAAGGCTCAAAGTTTGATAAATCTTGAGTTTATTTTTCTTTCCAAAAATACAATTTTGGCAGCATTTGAAATACAGGTAAATAATAACGTTAAAACCCAACAAACCTGAATTTGCTGGAATCATTTAGCAACAGTATGTATCAGTCAAAGTTTAGATCACAGAGCTGCAATGCTGATTGTCCCTGTTATTTAATAATAAATTTTATCCAAGAGCTGCGGAACTAATCTTGGCCTGATGTTAAGCTGCAAACAGGCATGGAGCATGAACTAGGAAAATGTGTATTATCTGTTTTCCTGTACAAGCACAAGTTAGAGCTGCTCTGCTTCACCTTTTTCAAGAGGCCCACACTCTTGTCTACCTTTCTTGCATGCATCTCTGGGCAGCTTCAGCAATCACTGAAATTGATGCTCTCAAGAATAGCTATGGAGCAATTAATGTAAAATGAATGCTTTACCTGTGCATATCTATGCCTTCAAGTGTTCGAGTTTCTTCTTCAGGTCTGCGCTATCACACTTCAATGATTGTGTTATGCTGTTATAAAATTCAACCTGTACCTTATACTAAGTTAAGCTTAATGTCATCATTAATTCATTATTTTAAATAGAGCTCACTTCAGATACAATCTGCTTAGTTTATACAGGAAGGTTAAATGCTGAAGAGTAACTCCAGCACAGTACACAGCAGGAACATCGCTGCCTCTTGGTGATGGCAGTTCATTGCTTCTACAGGACTTGAATGTCTTCCACGCTGTGCACTCAGCACTGTGGGAAGGTACATGCAGTTTCTTTGTTTCCCTATTCCATGCATCATAGGCATGACTTTGGGGAGCCTGCAGAGAAACTACTCACTCACCTGCTGCCCTCTCCTCTGCCTTTTCCATTGGCTAGTCAAAGTTGTTAGTAAGTGCTTGTGGAGCAAGCAAATCCCCACACTACAATGCTGACAATCAAAACCCATTTGCACAGAAAGATTTTCTGACACAACTCGCAGACTAAGTACAACGTCACTGAACAGATTTGGCTTTGTTCATTTGAAGTCAGACTTTGAAGCAGATTTCCTCCAAATGACTGTATTGTTTCTTCTTGCCAATTCGATACTCATGTAGAAAGAATGAAAAGGAAGAAGACATTTGTGCTGCTGGTATGGAAATGCTTTGAGTAGGGGATGGACTAGATGACCTACGTTCCTCAATGAGTGAATGCAACAGCATCCACATGGTGTGAATGAATTAGAGTTTGGAGATCCCAGTAATGGATTTCTACTTCCCCAGCAATCCCAACCCAACAATCCCAAATGTAAAAACTTGTCCATATGAGGCAAGCACGATAGCCCCACTGCTACAGGTAAGGTGCAATGCGAAGCCCTAATGCAGAAGACACACTTTCCAGCATTCGCCTCTCTGTATCTGCAATTACTGTGGTGTGCTTGTTTCACAGAGTTTGGCAAAGAGGACAAAAGAGAGCAACCAGGCATACTGCAGCTCAGCCATCCACAGAATTATGATTTGAGTACATAAAAGGAGGTTGGACTTGAAAACGCTATTAGCCCACATCTGTTCCAGGGTAGTGGCCAGCTCAGTAAGTGCAATGGGATGTACTTCCCAGTATATTGTACAACTGACATAGAATAAAGGGGCTTTACAGCACTTACAAGAGTTTGCAGTGGTGGTAGCAGCCTGACAGTCTTAAGGCTCAGAACAGTGAAAGAACATACTGGGAATTCATGCCTGTTGCAGAGGCAGTACAGTTGGTATCCTGTGTCAGAACAGAGATGTCTCAAGTTTCACTTGTATCTGACAAAATCAGGGTCAGTCTGAGAGTTTTTATTTCATGTATTCATCTGAACTGATGCTGACAGCCACTGCCAAAATTTAGTCCAGCTTCCAGCAGCACAGAGAACAGAATGGTAAACTTAGGTTTTGTTCCTTGTTCTCTTCTGTATAATTTCTGTGTTTTAGTGTAGTACCAATCATATGGCTTTTTGTTTCTTCTCATGTATCCATTTAACACAGAGTCTAAAAAGACATCCATATTTCAGCATCTGAACTCTAAGGCTCCCTGAGTTTCTGTCTCTCCCACTACTGGGAGTGAGGGTAAGCAGAATTCATATGTCTGTCTGCACCACTTCAGCTAGATACCCAGCAAGGCAGGGTATTAAATTAGAAAAAAATCCAAACTCTAGAGGATGCAGGCACAAAGGTTGTGTGCCAGCATTTAAACAGGGAGGTGAGAACCTGTCAGCAAGACCCTGGAACAGAAATCAGGCACACAGTAAATGGGCACAAAGATAAATCTGTAGACCTGGGGGTTGACAAAAAGTGCAGAAAGCAGTCTGGTAGAGCAGCTGGAGGATGGCAAATATAATACACAGCATAGCTACAGTCACACAAAGAGCAGAAGGTAGTAAACTCATGTAAAGGTAATAGAATAAAAACAATAAGCAATATTATTGTTTTATCTAGCAGAAGGAAAAACTATACAGTAATTTTTCTCCTTTATTCCATACAAAGGAATTAATATTACATAATACAGTTAGGAGGTTTTCCATTATGCACCTACAAAGGTTAATACTGTGTAAACCCTCATAATCCCAAAATGAAATCTCAGGCAGATCTCAATCAGTTGTAGTCACAAAGATGCTGTCATCTTGTACGTTATTGTCTTTAAAAAAAAGTTTTGCAGGTCAGGTCATAGAGCCTTTCAGACATGTACAGATCCAACTAATGTTCTCTCTCTGTTCAACACTGCAGTACTTCAAACACTTCTACGGATTCTCAAGATAACTTTAAAGAATTCACTGTCAGTGATTAACTTCTAATGTCCAGAACAGGATGTTACAGCAACAGAAGTTTGTTTCTTATAGATATTTATTACATTACCGAATTCATTTAACTGGAAAATTTTTCCATGCAGAGGATTTTTTTCTGTACCTTTAAATACACAATATGCATTTGGACTGTAAATTGTACATGATCCCATTCCACAGCTCAGTAACCGAAGAGATATGAACGTAAGCATATTTATTACAATACTTAACAAACGCCTGTGTTCTCAGAATGTACGATTTATCAGTGGGCCTCACTGTCACAAAATATAATTGAGACCAGGGCACATAACAGTTTAAAATAAAAACAAAAATCAGAACCCACAAATACGTACCTTGTACACTGCACAATTCCAGGACAATGTATGGTTTTATTTTACTAGTACAAAGCAGGAAATTGCTTTGATTGGTGAATTATTAGACACTTGTTTGTTACAAGGCTTCTTAAGACTTCCTTGGAGACAAGAGTCTTGACAGAGCACATATGAAATAGGTGCCTCATACTGCAAGTGTTTCTCTGTTCTTCCCTTAAATGCAATCTGCTTTTCTGCTTTTATTAATTTTATTGAAAATAAAACTAATATATACTTCTAAAATTAGATACTTACAGTGAAAATACCCATTAGCTGAGTGTAAAAGAGTCCACTTATTCCACCTAATATTATTAGACCCATGAAGGCAGATATTCTTAGGAGAGCAAGTTCATGTCTAAATACAAAAACATCCTAGAACAAGACAGAAAGAAGAGAGAGACTTTAGCACTTACAAATTAATTTAAGTCTTTGAACCAAGTGGAAACACTCGATAAGAGCTGTTCCCAAAGACTTACAGCTAAAGGCAAATATTGGATTTTTGAGCTACATTGCAAATTATAGATACATTTAGGCGCTAAAACTATAAACCAATGAACTTTTATTTATACATGTAAACAGTTGGGGGGGGGGGGGGGNGGGGGGGGGGGGGGGGGGGCGTTGCCAGACTGTTAAAAAAACCAGATATTTAAGGTTTGGGAATAGATGAAGCTCAAATGGGTTATTCCTGAATCTTCCATCTCAAACTGTGCCAAATTGCTACTCACAAGCTCCAAAACATACAAAACCCATTCTGTTAAACAGTCTGATTTTTATAAGGCTCCTTTATCTCGGCTCCCAGCCACAGCAAATTTCATTTTAACATCACCTCTTTTGTAATAAAAATAACAACATTCCTAGCTTGACTCTTGAAGATGGTACCTACAAAATCCAAATATCTGTATTGGATTGGTCTCACTGTAGTACTGTCTATTATCCAACATAAACTTATCTTCATGTTTTAAATTTAAGCCTTAAGTGGATTATCTGGATATGGGTGCACAACCAAGTTGCCTCAGGGTACAGGAGAATATGAATTTACTGTATCAGCTGCTCTGGAAAGCCTGCTCTCACCCAGCAGAAAATAAGAAAAGTGTAAGAGTTTTATAGATCTTTTTCAAAGGATAAAACACCTTGTTTTTATCACAGGAAAACATTTGTACACGGCAGTTACTGTAGATGTACTGCAAGTTCACACCCCATCTTACCCTTTGATAATGAGTTAACACACCCATTCTCTTATTTATAAGTTACGATTATGTTCTCAAGGCTGTCTTTTGAATGTACACATCTGTTTTTCCACTTAGAAAAGACAGATCACAGCAGGAAACTATTAAAACCTTTCAAGTAAACTTTAAATTACAACCAGAACATAAAAGTGAACTGAATGAAAAAAACACAAAACACTGCTTTTGATCTTTCCTTCTTTACATTCAACCAGTAGGACTTAAGGAAGAGGAATTCTCAGATTGAGGAATACTGGGTTGTAATTAAACAGAGAATAGTTAAAGCAAATTTTGTTTAGAAAAGAAGTCTGATTTTAGATTTAAATTATTTCCATGAAGGTTCAAAATATAAACTCAGGAAAAAACTTCATACTGGCTACTGAAGCTGTGAAGAAAGTCAGTATTTAATGAACAAGTAGAAATCACTAGTTAACCAGCTAAAACGAAAAACAAACACCACCAGCCTCTTCTGAACTGGTAAGCCAGCTCTTGTTAGTATTGGCCTTTCCTGCTGCTGTAGAAAATATATGCTTCATTTCCATTTTTTTAAATTCTTCTTACTCAGTTAACGAGTTAATTCAAAGTTAAATCAACTCAAAATAAAAGCATTTGTACTAATGTTTATTCCCCTTTCCACCAGCCCACCAAAGCTTTAAAGAAAAGCAAGGTAAGACACAAGTTCTACTAGCTGTAAAATACTTTCTCTTCTTATCTTCCTATGTATGTTGTTTTATTATATCAGAAATCACAAATGGTCAGGGTTGGAAGGGACCTCTGGAGATCATCTAGTCCAACCCCCCTGGCCAGAGCAGGGTCACCTACACAGCTCAGTTGTGCCCGCCCCCCAGGCCGTTGTCTGTTCTAAAGGTTAAGCTCCCTTTAGCCGCTACTTCTATCCACCCAGTCAAACTGCAAGGTTTCTTGGCAACTTATAAAAATGGATAGAAATGTGTAAAACAGAAACTTGTCACAAAATAAGAACTGAAGCGTAGGCCTGTAGGATTATGTTGAGGCATTGATTACAAACCATGAGATATGGCATCTTTATCTTAACAGGCAGTACCAAAACATTCCACAGAAAGCCAGTGTCCATGACAGATTCACATAAGGCTTCCTCAAGCCCATGGCAAAACACATGCCATGTCTTCATTTGTGAGCATCAACTGTTACAGATGATCCCTACGATGAATGTTATCATTGGCTAGGAAAACAGCTATTATAGCTTTATGATATCATACAGGAGAGAGGTCAAAAGCAATGATGGGTCCAGCCCAAGATGATATTCACTGAAATGACCACTGCTTCCAAATTCAACTTTCTTTTTACCCTACTGACAAAACAACAACAACAAAAAAGCATGAAAACATTCAATGGGTCCCTGTTATTTGCAGTATTGGGGTATTATTTTCAAGGATTTACAGTATTCCTTTAAAAACAGCACAATGTACAGAGGACAGAGCTCTCAGCAGGACCAACACGGGACTATTGTATCTGTTCCAGAAGAGACAAAGCAAAAAACAATCTTCATAAATTTTCATTTGCAATGTAAGATTCATTTATTCAATCTTGATTCTTTACTGAAATATGATATACACAGAAATTAATACACTAACAAAATATGTTAAGATACTTCATCTTTCTCTTGGGCAAGGGATACCTCATGTAACACATGCTAACCTGCTTGTTATCAGTTATCTCAGTTGCAAATGCCTGGGATGTCTGTCCCAGTCTGGTGATGAAGTCAGTCTATCAACTTGGCTATCATAAAAACAGTGCAGAATACAGAACAAAGCCAGGCTGTCGGATTCAAAAAAGCAAAACAAAAAATACAGACTGCAGGTTTTGCAGGAAGAAAGAGGAAAGAGGCACAAGGGAGAAAATTCACTCGTTAAAAAAAAAATAATTCACAGAACACAAGCTGCATTCTAATAAGCCCTTTTGTAGAGATATTTATGATTAATAACAACTGATGTTTATGTAAAGCACTTTTTGATTCAGGACTATTTCAGGCCTACTAAATGAGTAAATTTCCAGTCTAATTCATGACTGATGTGGTTTAAAGTGAAAATGGGACAAGCACTCTGATTCCAAAAACAGTTGTATACATAGAGTTCAACCCAAAGTGATAATTCTGAAATAATTTCAGACTAGAACAGATTTTAAGAGAAGGCCATAAAATCTTCGCATAAAAACGACACTATCAATATATTAAATATTACCAAAATGTTATCCTCTTTGTTGTTCCTACCCTTTCTCTACAGACCCTGTATTTACTTTCTAAACTTAATTCAATATCCATATACTGTCCTTATAATTATACAGGAGGAAAGCAGGGTTAGGTCAGTTTTGCAGAACACTGAGAAGGAAAATTCTGATGTATTTTCATTTTTCTAAAAACTCTCACATCCTGTAGGTCATTTCATGACCCTAAGAGAAAAGGTTTTCTTTAGATTCTCTTTACAGTATAAATTGACTTTGGATGATATATATTTCCAGATTTTAATTAAAATTAGTTAATACATAATATTGAAATAAGTATCACTGTAAATAATCTTCTCACAAAGTTTAATAAATATTCCCCAACACCTTTTATTTGGAACTGGGAAGGCTGAGTCCCAGACAGAGCAGGCTGATATTGCCACAATGCTTCCTTCATGATGTTCCTCCCCCTTCTAGCAACAGAGCTCAGAACACTTCAAAAATTAGTTAAATAACAATATTTTCATAATATACAATGGATAACTGCAGAACCAGGAACCAAGTAAAACTAAATGAGAGCAAAGGGGTTTAGGTTTTTATATTTCAGTGTTTTTTGCTACAGCAATCATTCTAGCAACATTTCTAGCAAACACAATGTATGAGCAAAACTTCTTTTGCTGAAAAGATTAAAAGCCTTTTATCAATCAGGTAAAATATACTGCCAAGGCATTTATTTTTGCTTCTATTTGACCAGCTGTGTCTAGAATCTGTGCCAGCACAGCCATGTAGAGAGTAACTATGTAGTCATGAGAACACTAGTATTTATTCTTCTCATCTCACTATCCACAAGATCGAATACTTCCTAAAAGATACAGACTTCCTGTCCTTGATGCTTTTTAATGAACATGCAAAATTAAGGATGCTCCAGTCTTAGCCTCTAAAAATCACCAAAGCTAGCAGAGGAACTCATATGCTGTTTCATTCAAATTATCTATTTTTCTTCTGCTAGCATCTCACATAGATAATGTAATTACCATTTCCTTCATTTCTAGCAGTAATTGTACTCCTCCTGCTGGACAAACAGTAGTAACAACCACAATCCATCTTTCTGATAGTATCAATTACAAGAGCTGTGAATACTATGAAGCAATGTTCTGCTATAAGACCTGAAACTGAAAGATTGTATCTCTATGGAAATGGCTTCCCCTTTAGCTTTAAAGCTAGCAGGCTTACCTTAGTATACTTAATTAAAAATGTTTGCATTTTTCTTACTTAACACTTTAAAGATAAAAGCTTTAAAAAAAAGTTTTCATTCAGAATTAAATACTAGCATACATGCAGTGATCATATTTTCATAATGCACTCATCAGTACTGTGATAAAATGATTATTTCACGACAGCATTAAAAGCAATTTTAATTCTACAGCTCCTGTGTTATATACTATTTCATATCCAAAGAATAAAGATTAAGATGAAGGCACACCGCCAAAAAATTCACAAGTATTTTTAATGAGCAGGAAGTAAGCTAATTCCAGATGGCTGTTTAGAAAAAATTATCCAGTTTTCTGAATCTGAGCTAAACACTAGCCCCTGACAATTCAGAAAATATAAGCTTTTGGTTACAGCCAAAATTTCGACAAAGAATACCGCTTCTGTCAAATGTAGAAGCTACTGCAGTCTCCGCAATGTTGTGGTATTTCAGCTTTAATTGATACAGATAGACTAAAAGAATCTTGCAGGATGCTTCCCTAAAAAACTAACAGTAAGCAAATCTTCTCACTGGTCCCATGAAAGCTACATAATTCTGACAAATTATTCTGTGGCACAAAGTTATATGGCATCATGTCCTTAGCAACACTTTAAAAAATCAGTTTAATGGGGCTCTGATGTCACCTTCCAGGCAGATATACTCCAGGTGGATGAAACGCTGGATATGAGCCGACAATGTGCGCCCACAGAAGGCCAACTGTACCCTGGGCTGCATCAAAAGCAGCATGGCCAGCAGGTCAAGGGAGGTGATGCTGCCACTCTGCTTTGCTCTGGTGAGACCCCACCTAGAGTATGGTGCCCAGCCCTGGAGTCCTCAGCACAGGAAAGATATGGACTTGTTGGAGCAGGTCCAGAGAAAGGCCACAAAAATGATCAGGGGGCTGGAGCAGAGGGAGTTGGGGTTGTTCAGCCTGGAGAAGAGAAGGCTCTGGGGAGACCTTATTGGGACCTTTCAGTACTTAAAGGGGGCTTCTAAGAAAGACGGGGACAAACTTTTTAGAAAAGAGGGTAGATTTAGACTAGATAAAAGGAAGAATTTTTTTTACAATGAGGATGGTGAAACACTGGCACAGGTTGCCCAGAAATGTGGTAGATGCCCCATCCCTGGAAACATTCAAGGTCAGGTTGGACTGGGCTCTGAGCAACCTGTTCTAGTTGAAGATGTCCCCGCTCATTGCAGGAGGGTTGGACCTTTAAAAGTCCCTTCCAACCCAAACTATTCTACAATTCTATGATATACTGACTAGACATCCAAACAAATTATTCTTAATTTTCTGTACTTCAGTGTGCGCCCCCCAATCCTGCAGCTGAAAAACTAAGCAAGCTAAATACTACTCAGTGTAATACTAGACTTAACAAAGGTCTGAAAGACCAGACCTGCGGTGTCTACTAAGTTTTTCTATATGGTGTAAACTTATTTATCTCTCTGGGGCACAAAATGTTATATACTATAACACAGATCCACTTGTTCAAAAGGGAGAGTGTCATTTGAAGTGTCCACATATGCAAGTTGATAAAGTCAAAAAACCCACAGCTAAAACAAAACAGAACTAAACAGAACAAAGTACTTTGTTTTTTCCATGATGCTGCGTAAATTCAGGCAGCCAAACATGCGAATCTGATCCACTCTTCAGGCAACTACATTAAACTGGGTTAAAATAATTATTGCTTACGTATTCTGCCTCCTAACCTGTCACATCTTCTAAAGGGTAGTTATTAAAAATAGGTCTCTCCAAAAGACTTGAAATTAACCCAGTTAAATCATCAAGAACAGAGTTTTATACGTATTCATTTTTTGAACTGTTATTATTAATAACTATTTATTGTTACCTCTTCAGAGGTGGTAAACCATCTGAAATAAACATGACTTCCCTTTTCCTCTCTTGCACAGACCAAGCAAATAATTTGGTTCCCTTTCATCCTGTTTTTAAAAAGCAAGGCTAACGAACAGAAGTTGGGTTCATTATCTGAACACAGCGTGATTACTTAAAGTAAGCTAGAGCGTTCAGGGGACTCTCACAATAAAAAGGAAATATTCTGCCATGAAATTACACTATTAGAGGAGCAGCGTCAATTTCAGACAAAGATTTTATCTTTGGAAAATAACACTTCTTCTAGAAGCACTGCAACACCCAATCCAGTATTCAGATCAGTATCACTGAGAAGCCATTGTGCTTGAAACCTGCAAACCCTGTGCACAAGAAGCCTTCAGAATACAGAAAGTACAGAAGATTACGCTGTCCAGATATGGAGCAGGTTAACTTAGTTTATAAATTAAAAAGAAGTTTACTAAGCCACTGAAACTAGAAGCAAAGGTATTTACAGTTAGTTACCTTTCAAAAACATTAACTTTCCAAAAACCCAAAACATAACATATCCGTAAGAAATTTTACTTAGACAATAAGTCTTTTCACTAATACAGAAAGATTGCAATTTCATATCCCTCTTAACTTGAATGCAGATACAACAAATCAAAATAGCTCCCTCAATTTCACAATACCTGTAAAACAAGGTGAATACCAAAAGCCCATCTGCAAAAAACTGTAAACAAAGTGAAAAATGTGAGTACTCCATTTTAAGACACATTTTACAGGTCTCAGTTTACAGGGCAGTGTCTATGGAACGATGCTCCAAGCAGACAGCAAATTCTTCTCTTTTCCGTATTTCTAGAGTCCCTTAAACCATTTAAATGGAAATATTCACATAGATTTAGAAAAAAATGAAATTCCTTTAGAATAGAAACTATTTTAGAGAGATTTGCAAAAATTCTCAACTTTGGTATATCCCATGTAATAAAAAGTTGGTATCTATCAACTTGAATATAACACTTTTATCAATTCTGGATGATCCAAGGAGTACAGTCTTCCTACATTTTCAGCTCTCCTTTGACAAAACATCTTCACATACGCTTTCTTGGGAACATCACATCCACTACAGACTGATACGGGAGTAAATTAGAAGCTTAGAGGGCTATGTCTCATTCTTTTCCAGTAGTAGAATTTTTCAGGAAGTTTAATATTCTTATTTTATGCCATTTAGGATAAAAAATTTATGTAACAAGTTGTTCAACAAAATGGAAAATGGGACTTGCCTGACCCATAAGCAAAGGCCAGTCTCCAGCGGTCATGAAAGATGGGTGTGATGTCACCAGCAGACAGTATGTCACATCAACACAGCATAAAAAAAATCTGCACCACTTCAGTACTTGGAAAAAATCTCAGCAAAATTTAGAGTACACTACCAGTTTCTGGGATGCTCTTAGTCTCCTCACTTAGCACACCTGTAATGTTATCTAATTTTGAATATGTTTTAAACTTGTTTTCTATGTTTTCCTCTTTAGTGCACTTTTATTTTTTATAGTCCAGTACAAATACAAAGTCCATTTCAGATTTCGGGCAGAAGTTTTTATGTTTCTTTATGAGCAAGATGTCATAACATTTTCTTCAAAAGAAAGAGTATCAGCTTTGCTATTCTACCACTTTCAAGCATTCAGCAACTTTCAAGCAAAACTCTTGAGTATTCTGAACATTACAGATAATAGTCATAAATGAGCACCAGACACAGAGACTTTACAACTTCAATTCCATAATGGAAGAAATTCTGTATTTTTTTACTCTGTTCCAATCTGTAAGTCCATTTTCTCTGTTTGTGTGTTCAACTGCATTTTACTGATGACAAGATGTTGAAATATGATAATGGCATAGAGTCCAAGTAAAACAAACCGAACTTAATTCTTCCTTAACCCACGCTACCTTTTCAAAGCAACACAAAATATTGCTTCAAAACCAATGTACATTTTTCTCGTTTCAGAATGATCATATGGGTTTTTTCTCATTCTTCTAGCAATACCAGCATTTTTAAATAGGATCTTAGGATAGTTATATACTCTGGATAGATTCACTTTGGAGAAAGTAGAAAGAAATTTTAGTACACCTAAAGTAGTTACCTTGCTTCTTCCCAGTACTCTAATCACTTATAAAAGTGGAACCTAACTGGTTCTGTCCTCCCTTCCTAGATTTCTAAGAAAACTAATATTGTGTTTTTAACACACAGAAATCATATACCCTTTTAGAATGATATTTTACTTACCATAAATCAGTTTGCTCATATGATAACATACATCTAGATGAACTCTCCACTGTTAACAATTGAGCCAGCAGAAATTTGTAGTAACTAGGTATCCAAATAAACTACACTGCAGTACTAGCTATTTATTCACTTTGTAGAGAAAACAGATTCTTACCCAGTTTTCCTTTTTCAGAGGGAAAAAGTAGTAGTAATGGCAGAAATCAAGTATCAGCGTATATGAACTAAGGATCTGAGTGTAGAAACACAGCTGTAAAAACAGCCAGTGATTGTCTTCACCAACACAGTTATTAATCCTGCAGAGAAACAAAGTGTATATATAAAGACAGAAATATAAAGACTTTAACACTGCAGTTACGATACTGTGAAAAAGAGAAGCCATGATTATTTATGGAGCAAACATAAGAACTACTGATTGGTCACTCCATTCTTAATCAAAGTGACGGTCTGCATGTTAGAGATGGCAGTTATTGTAAAGGGTGGTTTCCCTACACTGCCACTTACAGTGCAGGTTGCATTACTGAGATCACCGCTTGGAACAGGAGACTTATTTCTCCATATCTTCACGTAGCAAAGATACTCCCACGATGTCAAGTAAAACTCAAGGAACAAAAATTATTTTTTAAGTCTGCAAAATTTCATAGTAATATTTATTATCTTCTGCTACTCAACACCTGCTTGCAAACCACGCAGAGTCCAAAAACCGGAAATGCAAATAATTGGTTTGAAATAAATGTGACCACAGGGTACCCCAATGACAAATAAGCGTGACTTAGGAAGGAACCTAAGAAACTGAAGACAAAACAGGCATCTCTGTTCAGAAACTACTTCTGCATACTCCAACATAGAGGAGCACAGGAATCACAAGGATTCTAGAAATATAAGGTACAAGATTCAAAACCTTTGAAATCTAGGTATAGTCTGCTTCACAGAAGTTACATTGATGCAAAAATGTGGTTGGGGTCAATTTCATACAAGCATTGGCACAGACATCAGTACAAAGCTAAGCCATAACAACAAAAGCACTACACTGGCACTATATTCTGAGGGAATGATTGACAAAAAGGGTAGTTTGAAAAATGGCTGAATCAACATAAGAGAATCCTGATGTCAATTCTGTCCTCTGCAGTTCACCATTGCTGTCTTGCTGGAAACGATACCTCAGAACTACTGACAGAAATGTTTATTTCCATTTTAAGCTACAAACAATTAGTTTAAATAGAGAATTTTAGCCAGATTAGTTCATTTTGACTGAAGCTAGTTAAAGAACACTAAAATAAGCAATTTCACTACAAAATCAGAGAGGCTGTGGCAAGTGGGGCATGGTATGAGTCAATAATATTTTCTACTCAGCGCAGCCACTCAGTAAACTAAAAACCAAAAACTGTCTGAAATCATGATACATTTTTATTATTATAAAGAGCATCCCCTCTTATGTTGAAATTGTAATCTTTTCTTTCAATCTAAGAAACATAAATATTGTTCAGTTTCCTACAAAAAAATATTTTTTTCCAGCATCAGAAACCAAATTGCAACAAATGAAATAAATCTGCAATGTACAAATTAATTATGTTGAGATCAGTTTTAGGAGTAAAAATTCCAATTCTTTAAACAAAATGTGTGAATTTTCAAAAACTATAGGGAATATAACAATTTGACTATGATAATATGTTACACTGCAACAGTTCTTACTGTCCATTTTACTTGCAGACATAAGAATGTCTCAAAGCTGTTCTTTCCCTGCTCTAAATGCCTAAATGATTAAGCACTACTGGGAAAGAAGTATGACAAATGAGCAAAAGTCAAGACCATGAACTTTGAAATGATTCACTAAAACAACAGTAGATTGTTAGAACAAATGTCCTGGTCTTACCATGGACAGTGGTGATCCATCCTCCTCACACAATGTCCACAACGACTGCAATGGTGTGAACGCTTTGGTCTCATCATATTGCATTTGTTACATAATTCCCAATATTCTCGTTCTAGGTGAAAATGTAAAGACACCTTAGAGAGATTTAAACTCAGTACAGCACGCTCATGATAAATCTACCTGCTAATGATTCAAAGAGAAAAAAAATTCTTACTATGACCTGCAAAGGGTAAGCAGCATACAAAAAACTTTTCTCCCCACTGTCACCTCAATTAAACTGGAAAATATTACTCCCACTCTGTGCCAGTTTTCTTTTCCAAAATCCTCTCTCCTCCTATGTATTTCTAGGGAGTAATTACTACAGCACAAAAGCTGTCACACAAACAAGGAAGACTGTAATTCAATTCTTTTCTTACACGTCTACTGTGAAAAAACATATCTGCTAGACAGAACCATCACACAATCTCCCTGCCTTTCCTCCTGAGGAAATACTGCTGCTTGAATTTCTCACAGCTAGCTAACTAAAGTAAAATACACAGTGAACACTTCAGGAGCATCTTCCATCTCAAAGCATTTTAAGACATGCACCTCACAATATGCAATTTTACACATAAGACAACCGAAGAACAGACAGAGGATAGGCTTGTATTTTAAAATATACACTATTTTTGAATGCACAATGTGAAATTCTTTAAGCTGATCTCCAGAGTTACTGAGTAGCTGAAACTACCAGGTGCTACTATAGCTCAGCTTAGCTATTACTTATTTCAAATTGCACCACCCAAATTACAGGAAAACTTTGAAAATGAGAATTCAGTTATATATTCAGAAAGTTCACCTTCACATGGGAAACAAATCACATCAACACTGTAATAATTCCATTCACAAAAGCATGTATTTTCTGTCTTTAAGGAAAATAGGTGCATGACTGAGAGTCTTAAATACTTTGGTTGTTTTTACCTAAATAGAATTTTTTTGATGCAGAGAAATTTCTCAAATCCCAAGGGGAAAATAAATAAGCTTAGTTTTTAGAGTAGGGCATTCTGAAATTTTATACGGTAAAGCATTGTCCCTGTGTAAACAAAATAAAGTTAAATATAGCATTTCTGAGCCACCTGCAGGCAGCTCTAGTCTTGTCTTTCTTGCTGCAAAATAACATTTGGACATTGGAAGTGAAGAAGCCCAATGTCTGAGATCATTAAACTAGTAATAATGCCAGATGGAAAATTATTTACAATCTGTTCCCATAAATCCAGTGTCACAAAGGTGTCACTCCCTAATAGGGTAGCTACCAGCAGAGTTCAGAAACACCCCAACCTCATTTTTTAATACAATTTATACCGTGCAAGAACGCATCTTCCTGTCAATGTAGAGAATACCAAAGAACCGAAGTGCTACTTTAGAAAGTACAAAATCCCTGATATAGCACACACGAAATCATAATATCGATGTCACAGTCAAGCCTAAGTGTTCCATCTTCAGAAGTATCTATGAAGTATCATTGACAAACAAAATGAATGAAGCATGAAGAGGTTGGAGAGCTATTCAAAGGCATCCCTTAAAAGAGAAAGAAACATTTGTGCACAAAGGGAATTTGTACTGGTCCTGGTATTTTGCAGGTAAATGAACATTCAGTCATAAATGTAATTTTCTGTAACTGTACTGCGTGTCTCCATTCTCCAGCTCAGGTTGCAGAACCCATGTTGTTCTTCCTGCAGCAAGAACTCTGACTGCAGAACGCAAGTCTGAGCCAACTTTTCTTTTTACCAGATCAGAAGCTCAGTTACCCACAGCAGAAAGAAAACTGACATGAGATTTTCCGTGATCAGTGTGTCACACCTGGATCCCAGACAGATATGTCCCTTCCTAATATCTACTGCCTAGTTTGTGCACGTTGTAACATCAGTGCTGAGGCTAAACAGATCATGTTTCCAAACACATCATTCGAGGTTCTCACCAACATCAGGAAGAGTCACCCCTGGCATCTACCACATTGCAAGACAAGACTGAAATACTCACCCCTCACTGCATTTGATAGATTTTCTACATTCAAAAAGTATTTTCTGTTAATGGGACAAAGCTCATACTGTTTAATAGCCCTACTCCATTCTAAACCACTATGTAAAAGCTCTGTGCATTAGACAAGCACTTTAATAGCATCAAACAGTTCATAAAAATATTGGATTTCTCTGTGAAGAATTATTAAGGTTTCAAATTCCCTCCAATTTTTGGAGCATCAGACACCATACAGGAATTTGGGGATAAATTCAAAAAGACAGAAGGGAATTCTCACGTGTTAAGTTGTTACTCTATAGCAACTCAATGTAATTAGCATCACATTTGTTTGGTTAACAGCCCATGCAAACATAAGTCACTAAAAAAAGCATGTAAAAAATGCACAGGTAAATTCCAGTGTAAGAGTACCTTCTACCACCACTTTCAACATCTTATAAATTTACTTAGAAAAAAGCTGTAGAATTATAATGACTAACCATCTCTAAACATTTTTTATTACATATTATCAAGTTAGAAGTATATGCAATATGTTTGAAAGCCTAGAATGCAAACAAACTATTCCCATGGAAAAATTTCCTAGAAGATCCTACATAACTAAATATCTGATGAAATACAAGTGTTGAAAAAGAAGTTTTGAGTCTACACAAGGGAAAGTGCTAGAACTTTACAAGTCAAAAACAGTGACTTACTGATTTTAATTTCACTAACAATATAGGCTTCAGCAGAGGCAGCTCGTGGTTTCCATCAAATCTCACAAAATCAAATTGATTACTAAGTATTTTGAGGACATAAAAATAACTTTTATTCAATTATATAGAAACAACTTAATGTACCTGTAATTGGTATCTTTGGGTTTTCAGGCAGCTTTCCTGGATCAGCTACTGAGGCTCTTAGTAATGAAGCTATACAAAACAATGAGCAGAAGTAATAACCTGAAAAAATAAAGAAGTATTTGTTAGCCTTTTTCAGGTGTACAAAATATCTACTGTACACTGCATCAAAAACATCGATGCTCCAGCACTGAGTTGGAAATTACTCAGCCTTCTCATTCAATTCCAGATATATTTTTGGTACTATACAGTCTACAACATTAAGTATTCCCCAGTCTTAAAAGGGGAGAGGAAAAGGTAGCAGTGAACACTGTTTCAATAACACAAGCAGGATGCCACTATGACCCTACTACTGTATTTAAGAAGTTCCTCCACTCTCTTATCAAACAAGCACCAATCATTCTACACTTCAAAGCCTTTATGTGAAAGGACATTCCAAATAGTCCACCTTCACTTTCAAGTTCGTTCCAGTTATAATTCAAGCCTTTTCCCCAGCAAAACCTATTAGCATAATTCTCATTAGCTGACCCATCCAGGGATGTATGACAAAACCAGCAAAACTCAGTTTGTCAACCATCAGTACTACCACCCCAAATTCTGTCAAGCACAAAGAACTGCGGGCCTCAAATTCTGTCAACAAGTTCTAGGTACAGGATCTGAAAGCCATATTAATGCTATTCCCCAGTTTACACACAAGTTTTACCGTAACACCTCTGAAATGAATGAAGTCTCTCAACTTCTCAGAACACAAAAACGTACGATGCACCCCAGTACTGCTATACTTTATCTCATCCTTTATCTTTATCCTTCACCTTATTCTTTATTTTCTTACCTTTCTCATATATGTTAACTACTGCCCAAAGATACTATTTTTACTAGTAGAAAAAAGAGAGAAGTTAAATTGACTTACACAAAATTGCCACAACTGAAATATGTCCCTCTTCATAGTGAGGGAAAAGGATGACTTTTGGAATGAAGATCGTATTGTACAGCCAGACAAAGATAATCAGGCCCATGCAGCACCAACCCTGAGGGTCAACCACAAAGTGAATTCGTCGTCCCATTGAACACAAACAGGTAATAATCTGTCAGGACCCAGGAAGAAAAGATTATCCTTGAGAGATAAAGAAAGAAAGAAGAAAAAACAAAAATAATAAATTAACTGGTATCATTCATCCACATACACTCAAATAGGGGAAAAAAAAAACCCACCTGTCAGCTACTGATTTAAGGAATTAAATGAAAACTTACAGGCATTTCACATACACTGGTCAAGAACCAGGAAGAGAAATATTTTATGATTTCATTAATAAGTTATATCTTGCTAAAAAGTAACATTTATCATCAAGATGCAAGTAAAACAAGTGCCTGAGAAAACTATTAAGAAATCGGTAAAGCAAGGAACTGTCAGCCAGCTGGCAGAAGCCAGGCATATAAACATTGAAGAAAAGAAGTCTCCCATCAAAATAAAAAGGTTGCAAAGCAAACAAGAAATACAGGGAATGATTTATGTTATACAAGGATTCATCCCACCTACCTATCGTAGCCTCCCAGCTATATTTCAAGATTATTTTTTAAAAGCTTGTATGCTAAAATAGTCACAAGCCTCGCTAGGAATCTGTCATTTTTCGCTGCTTAAAAAACCTCCTTCATGGCATTTATAGCAAACCAGTAGAGAAAGGAACCACACTACCCTAACATCTTTCATGTAGATCATTCAGAGGTATTACACAACAGTAAGCTTTCTCACTATTAATCACACTTAAAACATCAAGGTTTCCATTCTGATAGTTTAGTGTGCTGGGTTCTTTTTTGGTTTAGATTGAAGAAACCCTACCAAGTCATACAGTATGAACCTCATAGCTTCATAAACTGATCTTCAGAAAAACACAGCACTAAGTCGTAAGCACTATTCAGCAGAACCTTCAAGGGAAGGATTACTACTGGTACTTTTTTGTCAGGCTGCCTCCATATACGTATCTTAATACTGCAACACATACGTAAATCCCAAGGTACTCTCCTACCCATTAGTTTCCCTGATTTCTGGGCTTCAAGGAACTTGCCCCTTTCAGATGGATTTCTTTCCATTCCTTTCAGCTTCTACTTGTTGCATTGAAATTTCATCTTGTTTATCAGTCTGACATCCCTGTTTCCGGGGGTTTTGCTTACTTGTTCCATGTTTGCCTATCCTCACTTGCATTCACAATTTCTCGGCTTAATAGTATCCACAGGTTTCATTAACGTAGTTTTCTTCTTTTTCTAGATCTCTAATCAAAATCAGACTCAAATAACCTATCTGACATTTTTCCACACTTCTCCTATGCACCATTTATCATAACCCTTTGTTTGCTGTCTTCTAGTGCAATAGTGTTTCCTTTCAAGTATAACAGAGTATTGTGCTTACTTTTATCCTAAAAATCCATCAAATTTGCCAATACTTGTTTCATAAACCCATGTTGCATACCGAATACAGCTACGGTGCCCTTCAAACTGTTTTTAGGTTCATGATAATCACAGAAACTATTTAGGTCTATATTTATTATTCGTTTTTAATTTTCCTATATATGCAGCAAGCATGCACCGTAGTCAATTGTATACATGGTATTAATATACCACACACATATGTTTAGTCTCTAGACATATAAATGACACCGTATTATACTCCCGAATCTGCCAGTTCTTGATATGCCTCTATTGTAAGTTAGCTTTGGCAACGAGCAGGTTTAGAACTAAAAAACATTTTATATCATTCTAAGCGTACACCAACGGAGGATCTGTCTCAACAAGCAGTGAAGCTGTGGGAGGAGACTGTACAGTATCAGCGATGCTGAAAAGGAGATGGACCAGATCCCCTCCAACACCCTGCAGCTACAGGAACTTGAACCCCCCTGGATTGAGGAGAAGGAGGCACAGCCTTAGCTTGTCCGGCTGGGCATGGAGGTGTTGAGCCTGGTGAAACCTGGGAGCTTGTGAGCTCCTTCACCAGGAGGATGGTTCCCACTCCATGTGCACCTCTGATCTACACAGCAGATTCTGAGCCCTGGCAGCAGGCAACGACAGGGAGGTCTGTCCAATGAAGACTATAAGGTGGCTGTCCCCGAGTCCTGTGGCACTGCAGGAAGGACAGGGCAAGGAACGGCAGTAGGAAACTCCCTGCTGCGCGGACAGAGGCCCCTCTGCCAGCCCAACCTTCCACCTGGCAAGGTTTGCTGCTTGCTTAGGTCCTGGATACTGTGGACAGGCTACTAGTGAGGCTGGTAGTAGTCTGGCCCTCAGACTATTACCCTCAGCTGCTCTTCCGTATGGGCACCACGGATATAGCCAGGGGAGACAGAGTGCGTATCAAGCATTACTACGTGGCTTGGAGTATGAGAGCCAGGGCCTGCAGACCGTGTCTCCTTCATCTTATTCGTGAAGGAGAAGGACTTGAAGAGGAGGAGACAGATCCCGTGGACCAACATGTGGTTGTGCAGCTTGTGTCAAAAGCTGGGACTCAGCTTTTACATCCATAGGACCTTCCCTGAGGATCAAAAACCGCAGGTGAGGAGGGGCAGGATCCACCTGACACTATGCGGGGTAAAAGCATCTTTGCCAAAAGGCTGGTTAATCTCCTAAGGGGAGGCTTAGACTAGGCATGATGAGAAAGGGAGATGGTGACCTACAATCAAGTCATGAAGTGGTGGTGGGGGTTTGTAAGCAAAGGATGCAGGATGATGTGGAAAATAGAGACCTTATAATCAACAAAATAGAGCTGAAGCAGAGCCACATTAAGTGTGTGCACACACTTGATACAGAAACACCACTGGGGTGTACTCAGATGCCGTTAGGAAAGCAAAAGTCCACCTGCAGTTGAATCCGGTAGTCAAAAGGAAAGCCTTGTACAGGTACCTGAGCAGTGTAAGGAAGGCCAGGGGAAATGTGGGCCTGCTGCTGAATGGGGTGGGGTAGCTGGTGAAAGGATACAAAAGGTCAAAGCACTTTCTTCACCTTGCTCTTCATGGGTAACAATTCCTTTCTGGATTCCCAGGCCCCTGCGACCCGTGGGAAAGTCTGGAGCAAGAAAGACTTACTGAGTGAGGGAGGATCACGTAAAGACATCTTTAAAGAAGTGGGACACAACACTTCCATGGAACCTGATGAGATGCCACCATGAATGGTGAGAGCACCAGCCCTGTCATTGTGAGGCCACTCTCACTTATGTTTGAAAGATTTAAGCTTACAGGTGAGGTTCCAGAGGACTTGAGAAAGCAAGCATCAACCCTGTTTTCAAGGGCAAGAAGGTGGATCCATGCAACTAAAGGCCTGTTAGCCTCCACCCTGATCCCTGGGAAGGTGGAGCAAATAGTCCTGGAAACTGTTTCCAAACACATGAAGGACAAGAAGATGACTGGGAGTAGTCAGCATGGATTTATGAAGGCAAAATCATGCAGACTGATAGCAACAGAGAGGCCAAAAAAAACTAGAGGCAGCTAGAAACAGTGCCGACTGCTGAGGAACCCATCTGTTTTCCATCTTACCAAAGCAGCAGAGATTCCATGACTTCACAGCGTTTCCTAAGAAGGGGAAATAACAGCTCAACAAACAAAACAGAGAGATGTAAGTACGGAAATACTTGTTTCCGAGTGACCTACTAAATATAATGCGTGAAAAATAAGCAGTGAGAGAGATCTGAATAAAACAGTAAGAATGCATTTGATGGAAATAGATCCCAAATTTTTATATCTCAGTGACTAACTTTTGCCTGCATGACATTATTCACTTTCATAATTACAAAACCAAACCAAACCAAACACATACACACCCCCTCCAACCCATACCTTTGTTGGCAAGTTCCACAATTATGTTGGAACTATGCAAAAAAAGGCCCCATTCTCAAGAAAGGCAGACTTTTCATCATGGTCTTCTGTATCTTTTCTGAAAGAGACAAAGAAGAGTGTGATAAGCAAACAACCATCATCACCGGTTTGAAAGGCAGCATATAATAGATTACTGTCTATTCTGTTCTTCATACCACACCTCACTGAGTAAAGCCTCCTCTCAAGCTATTCAGAGAGACATCCAGATGCTTTGCCAGCCCAGCCCAAATCACGACACCATGTCTGAACTGACATGCTGATTCTAACCAAGCTTCCTCGAATTTCAGTTCTAGGCCATTTCACAATTTTAATGTAGATTTAAAAGGATGGGAGTGTTCAGAGAAAGGTCTATATAAAACTGCACTACTGCCAGTGTATTTCAGTTACTTTAAATTGTGATACACTTGCTTCCTGCATGACTATCATGACAAGTTAAGTTTTATATTTTTCATTATACTTTTGTCAACAATACTGCATAAGCAATGTCAATATATTGACTTCCTCCAGCAAAGTGAGCTTTTTACCCTCTCCCTCTTGGTTTATGTACCATATATAAATGTGTACATTTATATGTACACATACAATATGTACATTATATGTGGTGGAGGGGGTACAGAAAACCGAACATGTGCACATTCCAGTGATTAAGTAGAAAGTACTAGATTCAAATTTAACTCACAGGCAAGGTGAATTTATAGCCTTCTCTTTTTAAACATACTTTTAAAAGACCTGTATTTACTCTTTCAAATACAGTGTCAAAGAAAGGAAAAATTATCTCAAATAACTCTGTTCTTTAGGACGTATCATTTCTGACAAGAATAACTACAATATGTAGAGGAAAAAAGCCTATGAGCAGGTTTACAAGAAATCAGTTGAAAAAAAAATTTAAGTGATTTATATCCATATACACTCAGTATTCATACATGTAATGCCTAAGATTTTCTTCCTAAATGCTTTTGGGATAAAATATACAACACTAATGTTGGAGGTTTTGTGGGTTTCTTCCCTCTTATCCTAATTTATAGCCATTTTTTCTAAATAAACACCTCAAATACAAAGTATGTGAAAGCAAACAGTAGCTGTGGCTGTGAAAAGCTTCAGATTTACCAAAACATGACTGAGTCTCTCCTACACAACCAAGAATTGTTCCTGCCTTTCCAAAAAATACTTTTACTATGGGATTTTTCCTAATCCTTTTCTTTCTGCCCAATTCAATTAATGGTATCATAAACTCAGTATTTCTTCACTACAGTCACCTCCAATATGACTTCGGATGTCATGTCCACTAAATAATGAGACCATAGAATGAGTCAGGCAGGCAGAAAGTCAGTTCTGAGAAATGAGAAAGCTTTGCACTAACTAGAAATGTTAAAATGAAATACTGTTTTAATAGGCTCATTTGAACGCAAACTTCAAAAAAAAGTACACAGTTTTGCATCAAGACTGTCCCAAAACATACTTAAAAAGATCTGTTTCATAAATGAACCCAATACAAGCACTATTCAATTTCTCATCCTAAGAAGCATGACAACCAGCTCTGACAATATCCTGCTCCTTGCACTTTTACGGCTGTTGCATTGATACTTAACTAGAAACCAAGATCCTATACATTCTGCCTCATTTTAGCCCTGGACTTCCACTTCATTAAAAAAAGTAACACTGTGAAATTTGACTTCCAGAACTTCTTTTCACAAATACTTAAACAAGTCCAGAATGACACAGATCAATAATTCGTAGTATTGTTCACTGTGAAACACAATCTTAAGACACCACGCAAACTGAACAATACTATGCTTTATAAAATACACTTCTAGAGTGAGAAAGACACCACTTTCTAAAAAGGCTCTATTCTAGGCAATTCAGACTGAAAAAGGAACAGAAAGTAGAAACATGAAAGATACACTTGCTGTAATTTTTTTGATAGCCATAACAATCAACAGCCTCCATCAATTTGTGGATCCAGCTGTGGTTTCAGATTTGTGACTTTCCTGAAATCTTAACAATTACTGCCAAAAATTACTGATATAAAAACACACTTCACTAGAAAAAAAAACAAGTGGACTTGAACCAAACAACTAAATTACTTTCAACTACATTTTAAATAAGTGACTTACGTGATATTATCAAGTGTCAAAATAGAATTACCATTATGCCTTTTGCAGCTCTTCCGTTTAACAAAAGTAGTATCTGAATAAACAGTTAATACAATCAGCAGCATATTTTTGCCATGACAAAACCCCACGTACCCAGCATTGTACACACTTATACAATAGATGGTTGTTAGTAGAGACCTTGGCACTACATAGTTGTCAGGTGGCTGTTGACAGGTTGGTTAAGGTAGGCAAGGCATTCCCACCCAGTTCTTTTTTATAGATAGGATCTCGCAAGGCATACCTGTAAACATCTACTGCATTCATGAAAGATGCCATACAGGCTTGGACTGGGATGTGGTTTGATATTAATGTATACACACTATATCCTCATTGATCACAAATCCATGAAAACTACCTTCACCTACTGCTGACCAAACAGCCACTTCTAGACAAATAACATATGCTAGCTTAAGCACATCACTGTTTGGATCCTCAGTGCGAAGGCAATTAAGACCTTCAATTTCGTTTTACTAACTACTGGAGGTGGAAAATGAAAGTGTGAAGTGAAGAAAGGTCAGAGGGCTTTGTATTTGCTTGCGCTCTGCTGCTGGAGCACACAGCCAGCAAAACCCATGCATCCTTTCCATTACCACCTCAAGAACGGCAAACGCCCTCCTCATCAGCTAGCAAAAAAAGCAGCGTCGTGGAGCTTCATGAAAATTACAGATTTATGTAGAAGATAAGGAGATACTCATGAATTCTGCTGAGGATTCAGCCCCCTTCCCCTCTAACTCCCTACACAGAAAACAGCATTCCTGAAGTTAAGACGTAAACCGGTACACCCAAGACTGGTACCGCAGGTTTAACACCGGCAAACCTGACGTCCAAGGCGAGCCGTGCGGAGGCCCCCAGCGCACCCTCCCACCAGCCAGCCTTCCCAGGGCCGTGCCCACAGGCGCCCGCAGGTGCAGCCGGCGCTCCCCACCCCACGGCCGCAGGAAGGTCGGCAGCGGCCTCCCCCTCTCCACCCAGCCCCCGCCTCAATACCAGGGCTCGGGCCCGGGGTGCCGGCACGACCGGCCCGCAGGCGCTCCCCTCACGGCGGCGACGCCCCCTCCCCTTCCCCTGCCGCCCCCCCCTCCCCCCGGGGCACGAGGCAGAACCAACCGTTGGGCGAGGCCGCGAGGAGAAGGGAGAGGGAGGGGGGGGGAGGGGGATGGGGGCACGGTCAGGCACCCCACTCTCCCCCGCTCTCCATAGCAACCGCGGGGGCCACCTCGGCCGCTCGCAGCGCGCGCGCCCCCACGCACTCACGCACGCGCCCAGCGCCTGCCGCCGCCGCCGCCGTTGGAGGCGCGCAGGCGCGGTGGGGAGGACGCCGGCGGCGGGGCGGGGCCGGGGCCTGTGAGGGAGGGCGGGCGGGCGCGGGGGGCGGCTCGGCCCGCCCCGCTCCCCTCACGGCTGCCCGGCGGGGTCCGCCCGAGAGCCGGGCTGCCTCGCCTCGCCTCGCCTCGCCTCGCTTCCTGCTGTTCGGCTGGCCCGCACGGCGGGTGTGTGAGGTTTCTGCACCGTGCCTTCCCTGCGCAGGCGGGAGGAGCGGCATGGGAGGGACGGCCGCCCCTTGCCCGGCGGGAGGCTGTCGGAAACCTGTTTGCCCGATCCGCCTTTGAGCGTGCTGCCGTTTTTCTCCGGTGTTGGGGGCCCGCTGGCGCAGGCCCGCTCCCGAGCGCAAACGTTAGTCAAGATGAGCCCTTCTCTCTCCTTCAACTCTGTAGTGTCCCTTTGCAAGTGCTGGTAAAACGTAAGCGCTGCAGGCAAGGCCTCTGCCTCCGTCTCCAGGCTCCTGTTGGGAGAATCTCATTCCCTAGCTATTGTACCAGTCAGTCTTTACAGTATGAAACTGTATGAACTTTCATAATAACGTGGAATTGTATTAGCTTTCTTAAGAATTATATATATTTTACCTTGTCTACTGCATCGTCGTGGTTAAGTCCACTTAACTGAAGGGTGGCAGCTCACTGCAAGGAGGATGACAGCTCCCACCTTGAAGATATGGACCTTTTGTTTCCCAGAAGCTTAA
Organism: Himantopus leucocephalus; assembly: GCA_003993805.1. NCBI lineage: Eukaryota > Metazoa > Chordata > Aves > Charadriiformes > Recurvirostridae > Himantopus > Himantopus leucocephalus. Next base: position 32,665,488 of record RSEF01000031.1, read on the forward strand.
AGCCGTCCACAAGCAAGAAAGGGTACCCCTGGACTGCCAAGATAATGCCAGCATCCCAGCCCCTCCAACACCTCTGTGAAACCCTTGCATTACCTGGCATCATAGATAAGTAACTAGCAAGACCAACTCCAGGGACACCTGGGTCAAGAAAGACGCAGATAGAACCACAGAATTATAGTTGTTTTTCAAAATAGTGGTATGACTGTGTTAAGTAGTGTGTAGTCAAATTAAGTTGTATCTGAGCGCTTGAAAGGTGTAGGCACCATGTGTTAAACTGCATTCGGTGTGCCCCAGTTTGAATGGGACACCTCATGTGCATGAAAAAATAATTACTCTTGTAATTCTATACTTTGCGTCCTAGCCTCTCTCCTCAGTCAGCACAGGCCAGCTGCGAAATTTTTGTGGCACCTGGGTCCCCTGCAGTGCTGTACCCCTTGCTCACAGAGCAACCTGTACATGGCCACGGAAGCCAATCTTTGTTTTTAAAAGATAATTCTGACCCGTGAGGGATGAGCAGTGGCTCAAAGCCACAGACAGCTTTTAACGGACAGCATTTTCAGTGTTCCCAGCTGGGAATCGTGCCTTGAGCACCCATTGCTGATGCACATACATGATCTTTCAGCTACCTAAAGGTATCCCCATCTGTCTGAGTGGCATGGTTCCCACCGTAAATTGATGGACTCTTGCCCTGGAGCATTTTTCCTACACAATGATGGATGAAATGGCTGAAGAGTAATACGGTGATCATCACCGATACAGAAAACTCTTCTTTATTACTGATAACATTCTTCCTAAAACTTAAATCATAATATGATTATTCTGAAAAGAGAGTACCCAAAAAGTCAGTTTACTCTTTAGGTGGATTTCAAGCTTTTGTCAAGAGCTTTGGACCTTTTCCTGATTTATTTTTCACTGTCCAGACTTTTCTGTTATACAGGGCAATTGTTAACATTTCAAGCTAAAGTTGTTCTGACCTGAAAATACATATTCTTAACAGGAACTGGAGGTTGTCTGGAAAGAGAATGAAGCATGTTCCAGGTAAACCAGAAGATAGCACTTGCTCAAGAGCAACCTATGTATGTCACTAGGAATAGGTAACACTGAAAATAACACAGAAAATAACATCTTCATTGCACTATTAAAAAACATGAGGAAAAGAATCACTGGAATGGTTGTAGTAACAAACTGTCTCTGCCTCTATTCCATGATAAATTTCAGATACAAATTTATGCCTATATGTAAAGACATCATAAGCTGTGAAAACTTTTTACTGATTTGAAGAATAAATGTAGATGAAAAAAAATCCCCAACAACCAAGAAGGGGAAAGGAAAACAAGTACTTGGGAAGTAAAATGGAAAGATAAACAGGGATAGTGTGATTGATGAAGGTTTCTTGTAGAATGAAAGAATCACTCAATAATGTCATCTTCTAGTCAAATACCAGGTATTTGCATTTCTGTAGTGGTATGCTGATAATGGCCAGTCACTAGTTCTGTAGTTTTGTCAGAGAGATTGTATTTTACTCTTTTCTACTTGTGAATGTGCAAACACAGGTTGTGGAACAAGGGCAGTAGTCTGTTCTGGCTCGGTCATCAGCACAGCAGTTCACATTTGTTAGTATTTCTTTTGGGGAAGCACAGTGCAGGAGGAAAAGCAGGCAATCTGTTTTGGACTTCCCAACTGAACTTGCAAAGACTCAGACTTACAGAAATTACCTGACACTTTTGCCAGAGTGTCAAATCCAAATAGGCAGATAACGAACCTTTGTGGTGCCCTCCATTCTGAAAGAAAAACATACCTAGGGGAAATACTAACTTTGCATAATACAGACTTTACATAAAGTCCAATATGGATGTATTACACAAAGATTATTAAAAGTCTGCAAAATTAGAAAAATAACCACATTCTTCAGTGCCGAATATTGTACAATAGTGTAGAATTCCTCTTGGAGTTTCTGATGTCTGTGTTGTGTTGTTGTTGCTGTTTATAAATTACCACAGGAGCCACCAGCTGTCATCATATAAATTTTATTGGCACTCTGTAAATATTAAATCAGCATGCTAAAATCAAGCCATGTGCAGTAACAGCTGATGCTCTGTTATGGAGAGCACATGCAAGAGGGAGGTATGCACTGCGACTCCCGCGATTCTTACTGCTTACGAGCCCCTTGCTTCATGAGGCTGTTTTCCAGGATTCATTTTCAGCCCAGTTGTGCCCCTTGATCGATGTGCAGTCTGTGCACAGATCTCTCCTGGGTGGAGAAATCAGCCTTCTCAACAGTGCTCATCTTCCTGGGTCCTTCTAAATTGCGCAATTTGCTACTGCCTCTTCTTTTCAGCAGCACCATTGCATTGTTCACTTCCTTGTAAACCTTGCTGATGTACATAGAAGACACTTGTTAACTCTAGAATGGGAGCAAAATTCTTCATGTCATGAAGATCCATGTCATGAAGACGGAGGTCTGTGTTGATGACATGCTGTGCTGCAACAAAACCTGTCCTGGCTCAGAAGTTTTGTCAGTCACAGTGTCACATACTGAGGGTGAGGCAGTAGATGTTAAAGGAAAATGTCTCTCAGGCTCCATTTTCTCTCTGACCAAATTACCAGAAAAATCAAAGGCAAGATATGTTTTCTAATGTGTCTGCCTCAGTAGTAGGCATGGTGAAATCTACGGATCCCTCAGCCCAGATAGGTTACATGGGGGCTAAGCTAGACAAGGCAGTAGTCTAATTTAGGGAGTTAATTTTCATCCAAAGCACTTCAATGGTGTGAGGACCTCTGCTCAGATAATGTCCAGCTGCAGGTGTCCTAGCATTAACTCTTCTAACACCTCTCTTCCTTGAGGAGTTGCTGTCTGAAGTCCAAGCAGGGCCACAGACTGCTTGAATGCTTCCCTGTCTATTGCAGTGCAAGGCGAGTTTGAACCAGCTTCAGCAGATGGTTAAGCCGAGATACTTGCTCAGAAAGGCAGTTTAGGTATGTCTGCTCTGTTTGAACACTCTGACTGCAGGCTGCAGCCACCACCAGAACATGAGACTAAATGGCTGGTAATAGCAATACCCTAAACAAAAATGCCTGACAAAAGGCCTTAGAGAAACATAAGGTTGGCCCTGACATCATCATCATCATCATCATCATCATCATATTATTATTATTATTATTATTATTATTATTATTATTATTATTATTATTATCTTTTGTTCCATTTTTTTGTTTTTCAAGTTGAAATGCATTTTGCTGGTGCCATGGAGCACGAGGCACTTGTCCTGGTTTGAGGTAAAACAGAACTAATTTTCTTTTCAGTAATTTGCTTTTCAGCTAAGCCTCTTCTAAATAACTGCACTCTCTGAAATTAACAGCATATTTTTCAGACAGTGTCTGCTTCTGGCAGAGATAAGGCCTGATATTTATAGTCAATACCAAGGGATGGTACACAGAGAGGCTCCTGCTTGTATTTATGGCTGTGACAACCAAGTTCAGCTAACTTTGTTACCTACCAAGTTGGAGGGTCAGAAGTGGGAGAGTGTAGAGGGGTCACACCTGCAGGGAGGAGCGGACAGAACAGGTGACCCAAAACTGACCAACAGGGTATTCCATCCCATCTGCCTCATGCTCAGTATAAAAGCTGAGGGATAAAAGGGTCAGCCTCTTTTTTCAATGGCTGTTGTGTGAGCAGGACTCTGTCTGCCTTGGATTCTGATCCATGCATTCCTGAATCCAGTTCCTGAGTTCAGCTCCCGTCTATCGCTGAGTCCAGTCTGGTCCTTTCCCAGTGCCTGCCGGTGATGTGATTGTCATCCTGGGAGCTCGATATGGTTTTGTATATATTGCATATATATTATTATTTTCTTATTACTATAATTATCTTTTTTATTACTTTATTATTAATATTTCATTAAAGTAGTTTAGTTTCTTTTCAAGTCATAAGTCTCTCTCTCTCATTTTTCTCTCACTTAGGAAAGAAGTTAGAGAGCATCTGTCGTTCATTTTAGTGGCCAGTCCAGCCCAAACCTCAACAGCACTGTAAACAGGATTATTTTATTCTCAGTGCAGACAATTAACATTTTTATCAATGTTCTTGTAGCAAGCCAACTACAGAGGCTTCTCATCCCCATTTTTTTGCATCTGAGCAGAAAGATTGTGCGCAGCTGTCAGGGAGAGATTTCAGGGGAGCTGAAGTTGGTGGCTGCATACCAGGTATTTAAGGAGTTAGGTTTAGTGAAACAGCAAATGCAAAACATTTTTAATTCACTATCAGTGTTTCCTGTTTCCACTGGCAAGCTGCATGAGGGAGGACTTAAGGTAGCCTCAGCCCCACACCTCTTCACATGCACTGTCCTGCACTGCACGCGCTCCCAGACATGGTGTGATTATGCAGCTGTACAGACTGGCAGGGAGCTTCTCTCCGAGTAGGGAATCTCGTCTTGCTACTGCAGCAAGGAGCTAGTACATTTAGGAGAAAGTACTGCAAGTACCTGTCAGTTAAACATGCTAAAGCTTGTTTGCTGACAGCCATGAGGTTAGATGTCAATATTTCATAAATATAATAAATATAATATAGTATATATAATATTATATAATAATTCAAAGTACCAAGCACAGCATGATGAAGTACTGAGTGCAACTTCAGAGACTTTTCCCTGGAATATATGATTGCACAGAATTTGACAAGAGTTTGATGTAATTCTAGTGTTGGATGTAATTACAGGCATTAGTGCCGGTTGCATAAAATCCCTATTTAAGAGAATAGTCTGTATTGAAGATTTATTTTGCTTAAGTAATTAGGATAAACAGCACTTCTCTTGAGTTATTTTCAAGGTAAAGCACACCCATTTGGAAAAGAGGAATAGGTCAAATAAAATGGCCAAAGCATGCAAACTCCACTTGGGATTGAGCTGAATTTTCAGAGAGCTCTCCCACTATGGCTTAGTCTTGTTCTGTAAGATAGGTTTGCATGAGGAGGGCTCTGAAATAGAAGAGATCACATGAACAGCCTTTCCATTGTAAGCATAGTTACATTGGAAAAGCTTTCATTACAGAAAGTGTGCAACCTCTGAATTAAAGTCATGCAGGTTTGCTGCTATAATGGCATTACTACTGGGACCATCCATGTAGCGATATGGATCACACCCCGCACCTCTCTGACCCACATCATTATACTGGTAGAGACTACCATGGTTGTGCTGAGAGAGCAAAATCCTGTTAGCCTCTGGGCACAACTTATCCCTAATACGGAATTTTTAAAGGCTGAGAAATCTGATCCAATTAACACATTCTTGATTTTGCAGAATACCGTGCTAATTACATGCAACCAGTCATTGCTGGGTTAATTAAACATTCATCCAAAAAACCTACAGCACTAATCTAATTAGCAATTACTACAGCTGTCATTACCTCTTTTCACCTACTTTTAAGCTGTGCAAATTCACACCAAGAATCTGGTCCTGCAAACTCCTTACATGAATAGTTTTCTTTGACTGCAGAAATACTTCAGCACACAGAAGGAGGTTTAAAAATTAGGCTGAATGCTTTACAGTCCACAATATAGCTTCAGTTCTGCCATCTTTATGTGCAAAGGTCACAGTTTAGCAGTCAGTCATGTCAAAATTACAAGACTGGAAGATTTTTCTTTTTAATTGACTTGTGATCGTGCTGGGAGTCTATGTAGGTCCTACCTTCAAGTGGTTCTCTGCAAGTATCAAACCTAAAATATACTTGCATTTCAGAAAAAAAAAGAAAATGCAAACATTCTTACAATTCAGACAGCTTTAAAACATCACTGGTTAGAAGCCTCAGAACATGTAGCTTTTTTAGATTAAAAAATGAAGTTGCAAATGAAGAGAAAAAAGTTGGGAACTCTGATGCTTTGTGTGCTTTTCTTCCTTAGGCTTGATGAAGAATGACCACTAATAATCACAATAATTCACAAAGGTTTGATAAGGTGCTGAGCTTTGTACCTTATGATGAGGCAGGGAGTTGTTGTCTTGGCTTTTCCACTTGCATTCAGCACGCTTTAACAAAGCACCAGTCGTTAGGGCCAACTGTGCAATTGGACATGCCCAGTGAGGAGGAATTTCTACTGGAAAAACCATGAGTCATAAAGAAATACTTTGTTCTCTGGAACTATACAGTCGCTACCTGGTGCTGCTTTGCCTGCTGGAGAAGCTTTTCTTTCTTTGGTTGTAGCCTGAGCCCATTCATGCTCAATGCAGCTGAACATGTGAAGGTACATTTCTGTATCTGGGTACCAGTTCGTTGCACCGGCATCCTAAGAATATTGATCAGCATTCTAAAGCTACAATAAATATTAAGTTAAAATAAGTACTTCCTTTATTGCATTCAATACAGGGATGATAAGACCTTGATAGCTTGTTACTTGGAATGACATTGTATATCACACCGTAACATACAAACAACCATATGCAGTTTGCACATCAGTCTTTAGTGTAAAAGGATACAAAGAAGGCTTTCTTCAGTTTTAGTATGCAATTTTTATTATTTAAAAACAAGTTTATAGATAATGAAAGATAACTATACACTAATCTTCAGTTTGCTCACTGCAGTTGACCTGCAGGAGCAAACAGCTATTGCAGCAGTTCAGATCCAGTATCAGAATATCATTCAGATGCAATTTTCAGTAAATATTAATCGGGCGCCTTGCACTCCAAAACGATGCTGAACATGTTTTTTGACAGGATGTTCAGACACTTCTGATCACAGGGCAGTTCAAATACAAGGAATACTTTACCCAACCCTTGAATTGACCAGCTATATCAATACTGATTTCCAGTATCCCAAAAAAGAGCTGTGAATAGTTTAATAACAGGGGCCCAGGTCTGAGAGTTTGGCAATAGCTGTAGAGCAGACTCCCGGAGAGCTGAGGGAGCTGGGTTAGAAATAGGCTGAAGTCTAGCTGCTGGAAGCTGATCGCTGTCTGGTGTGCCAGGTCTGCAAGACAAATCCAGGGAGAAGCAGCTGGAGAGAGCAGAGAAGGCAGCAGTTCAGCTGACAGCCACTGGTGCTGTGTTGGCTAGCACTAGACTCAGACCTTTCCTAACGGGGTTTTCTTGGCTCTTCCTGTGAAGCGATACAGGTACTGCCATGCAGGTAAAATCCTTCTGCAGATTTTCTATCACAGAAATGCCTTCTCTGCATTAGTTTAGGTCTTGAGAACATCACTTAAACTGTATCTTGGTGTCACTGACAATGTTAAAATTCATCAGACCGGAAAATGTGTATTGTCTTTCCACAGTGAAATTGCATAATAATAGTAAAAATCCATTCATTTATGATGTTTTCTGTAAAAGTGTACCATTTTTTATATTTTTTTTCTCCTTCTACTTTCAGTTAAAAAAACCTGCAGAGCAAATGCAGGCGTGTAGCAGGAGAGTAAGTGGTTTCTATGGCAAAATATCCTTTCAAACCACTATCTAAATGTGTAAACTGTGAGGTATATTAGTTTTCATGGGGAACTGAACTCCAGCTGGGAGCAATCAGAATGACCTTAACTAGTCACAGCTCTCCATCTGCCTTATGTCCATCTGTATTTTACACTCTCCAGCCACTATCTTGATGTAAAAGTAGACCTGTTTTTACAAGGGGAGACTAAAGCCTCGTCTGTGTTGCCAATAGATCTATATTGGCAGTCCCTGCAAGCAAAGGCAGCGTAAACCAGCCAATACATTAGGGTTTTCTGCAGATAAATCATGCTAGTTCTTCAGCTGTTGTTTACTAGCGTTCTATAGACAGTGATAGGAAGGGTGGATTTTTTTTTAAAGGTTCCCCTGGTTAGAGTAAGAACTCTACACATAAACCCAGTAATCTCACCTCCACCTCTTTAACAGCTGCAAGGAAACATCTGTTATATTTTAGGTAATGTTATTGTTGAAGCAGAGAAGCAGTTCAAGTAGAAAGTCTACATCTTTAGTATTTTTGTGTAGCGGTGTGATGAAAGCTTTAGTTCTTTGGGGTTTTTTTGTTGGCAAATTCTTACGATGAAGGAGTTAAGAAGTACTTTACACAGGTTAATTGTGCTCATGTGTATTTGCATGCAAGTCTGACAGTAGAGATCGAATCGCAGGGTCTTTGATCTTTTGAGTCTCACATTTACACTCTTCTACAATCATGACTTCTTTGACCACTGGGACAGAACTGGTACAGTTGAGATCCAGGCGCTTCATGGAGAACTTGCTGGGCAAGCAATGAGAACAAAAGGTATAAAGACGATCTTCTGGACCAGGAACATGAAAGGAACTACATTTTCCAAAACACAGATTATTCTGTACCATCACCTTCTCACAGCTCTCGTGAGTAACACCCTGAAACAGAAAGGAGTTCGAAGTTCCTAGTACATCAATGGCCCATGGACCTTGCTAGAAGGCATGAAAGCAAAAAAAACCCCAAACCCCAAAATACTGTATTTTTTTCTTCTCAGAACATTTACTTTAAACATGTTCATTTATATGTCAAGCAAGCAGTGAAACATAACAGCTTTTAAAAGCAAACTTTAGTGCTCCTATGGGCAATTCTTAGATGGAACAACAAAGGAAAAATCTGCTTCGATCAGAGCCTTTGTGAGCTGATAGGGGAAAATGGGTGGGTTTGTCATATTTACCTTTTAATTGCTCTTTGAATTCTACATTTCTGATATGGTTAAGCAGTCTTACCCACCTAGCAGGACTTACAATATCATTTGGCCCAACGTTCCTACATATAAACCACAAACTAGACTCCACTGTAATCTTAAACATTTGTCTCCATGTGGAAGAGACAATGTTCTAATGTTCTTTAGCAGTTTCTTTTTAAATGATAATCTTAAAAGTGCAATAGCAGTTCTGTAATCTCTTGGTTTGCAAGAATAACATCAGTTCTTTGTATCAGCAGAGCCGATGTCAACTCCCAAACCATAAAAAGCTAGACTGAAGTTAGCACTTTTATATTGGCACAACTGCAGCCATCCCAGAGAAATCTTGCCATACTACATGGCACAAAAAGTAAAATGGTACAAGTTTCTAGGCCACATCTATATTTACATATGTCTGCCAGTGAGGTAAATTTAGTGAGGGATGTGAAAAAACAAGGTCCTTGACAGACTGTGACTATAGAAACACTGAGAATAAATGTCATCTTATGAGGAATACAGCACTTTTATCTATATTATTTGCTTGTCTTGATGTTACAATATGAAAGAATGGCTTCATCTGTGCATGGGACAATTTACCAGTTCTCCAGCATTCTTAGCACAGAATTAGATGTATGCATCAGTCTTCCAATTAATACAGTAGAAAGGAATCCTTGCTCAGCTGTAAGAAAACAACCAACTTCTATAAACACTTGTCCCAGAACTCTTTTTGTATATATGCATATGTTTATATTTATATACATATATAGGTAATTCATGTATACAAACTGTTTAGGTGTATAGTCACTGAATAGATAATTACTCACCACTGCCCTGCTTGCTTGGGCTAGGTGAGAACATCTTTGCATTAAAAGAACAAATAACTTTCTGAAAATTGAATGTGTGTCTTTCCACTGCTGCAATTTAGCAGTTTGCCTCATCAGACTAAATATTTTTCAGCCTTTTTCAGTGGTGCTTTTCAGCTGCATATCATGTGTGAGCATTCTGAAGGAACACTGTGACTTAGCAAATGAACTAACCTGTATGTCTTTAGGTGCTAATTACAAGAGGCAGGGAAAAGGACATGTTTATTGGTCTTGGACACCTGTTCTTACCTGGGAAAAAGGCAGGGTTCTGCAGTTTTCTTGGTGCATTTCATTGGTCTTGATTGGCAGGACAATCTCTTCAGACGCTGAATTTTTCTTTAACATGAAGTGGTCCCAAAATTTCTTGGCATCTTTTCTATAGGAAGGTTCAGTTTCCCTCTTGCTGGAATAGTGGAATGGAGAGAAGTTTTCCACAGGAGAGATCTCTCTGGGCGCTGCCCAGCTTCTCGGGTCTTGGTCTACATGGAGTTCTGCATTGGGAAGGATGAATCTGGACATTTTTTTCTCTTCTTGCTTCTCACTTTCAGATGCTGTCTGTGGAATCGCTACAAAAAAGCTTGGTTCTCCCAGGGTTTCCTCAACACCTACTGGATTTTCCCCTACCAGCTCATGAAAACTCTGACTTTCAAGCAGACTTTTGCCCAGATGGAAAAGATGCTGAAATGGCCTTCTGCTTTTCCTTCGCGGTGGATCTCCCTGTGCCTCTGTCGCTCCAAGACATGATAGCACTAACAGCTGAAGGAGAAGCAGTGACATGATCCTGTAAAGTGCAGCCCTGTAGACCTGCTGCTATTGCAGTGAACATAGTGTGTTAGCTTTATACAAGAGCCTGGTGTCATCTTATGGCTGCTGTCGGAGGGGAGGGCTCAGGGGAGACCCTGGTGTGGCTAATTGCATTCATTTACTGTAGATTACAATTATGATAGGGGAATTTGTGCTAATGAAACTCTGCTTTCAATCTGGATTATGTGTATTAGAAGTTCCTATCTAAAAATCTAGTAACCCAGGATGGTGTGGGGGACAGAAGGAGCCAACAGGAGGAAATGTTTGGATAAGCTGTCTAGCTTAGGCCTAGGAATTAAGGAAACATTTGAGGTTGTGTATTAGCGTGTTCAGTGTGGTCTTCAGTGTTTATTTTGACTTTCCATTCCACAAAGCCAGAGACTGTCAAAACAGGGAGTGTTATTTCATCACAACAGGAAAAGGCAAGCTGATTAAAGTTTGCTAAAACATGAAGCTGGATCTGGTGACATCAAGTCAGCCCATGTTTTCAAAAGTTGAGTCTAATTTTGGTCTGTCAGATTTGGGCTATGACCCCACGCCTGCAGCAGCACCACTGCAAACTGGCAGACTGGTGCTCAAACGCCCAGAGGAACCGGGCAGAATGCGCTAGCCCTTGCTTCACCTCCTTCACAGCAGGTTAGCAGCTGCTGGAGTGCAGACACATCACTAGCCCAGAATAAAAGGTGTCAGGGTGAAGAAACTCTGTGCCCCAGATTCTCAAAGATTAACTAACACTGCTATGTCCTGTTCAGGCACCAAAGCCACTACAGCATCCTATAAAGTTAGTAAACAAAATGAGGATTTAAGCAAAACATGTTAGAACTGACATATTTTATGACTCGAGACATCAATGTCTCAACCAAAATATCTAAAGACTAGTAGACCCTAAACTGGAGGTGTCTTTTGCAAAATTATCATGCTATGCAAGATCTAAGAAAAAAATATCTGATAGAACACCATACAGAGGAAAGTTCTGGGAGAAGAAAAAGAAGTTTTCAATAAACATCACAAACACTGATCATCATCTGAAAATACTAAAAGGAAATTCTGCTTCAGATAATTTCCATTTAGGTATTCTAATCTCTACACACTCCTGCTTCTACCAGAAACAGTCTATCAATAGACTCTAGAGTTTGTAGCTATTCTGTTCGTTAGTCTTGAAAACTTAGGTGGTCCATACAAGATGTATGGAGTTATTTGACTTTCCTTTCTGGGGAATTAGTTCATTGCCTGATAATCGAAGTAAACTGATGGCCTAGCATCATCCTTGTGAGGCACTGACTTACAACTTTAGCACAAAGTTAATGGAGATCTAGAGCTTTTCCTTACTGTGTAATTCACTTGAGTTCAAATTTGTTCTAGTCTTGAGGTCCATCCTGAGGCAGAAGTGCATGGAGCTCTAGCAAGAAAGGGGTCCACACACCAACACTTGAGTGTGTTTGTGCCTTGACCTCAACAGGATGATCTCATTAAGGGAAGCACAGCCATCAAGCACGAGCTATATTGCTCTGTAATTTCAGCTGAGAGCAATTTAATTCTGCCACTGGTTTGGTGCCTTCCTGAAGTGTTAAGTATGCCCTGAGAGGGCAGATTCTCCCACAATTGTCAGGAGTGAAATCATAGAAAATACGAGCATCTGCAACAAGATTGGCACTGAGTTGTGCCTGCAAAAAGTCCTGGCATCGTATTTACACAAGCATGTGCAGCGTTAGGGTGGAGCACCAATGAGTCAAGAGGATTAATTTGATTAAATAATTAATTAAGTAACCTAGAAGTGCAATTTGAATCCTCACATCCTGTCTTTATTGGCCAAAAAGTTGAATTGAAGCAGTTGACCTTTGGAACTTAAATTCCTTGTATGGTGTTCGTGTTGGTAGCAGTCATTCAGAATTATTCAGCAAAGATAAGGACGTTACATTTTGAGTTTTCCTTCTTTTTTACCTCTTTATTTCAGTTGCTCAGAAAGTTACAAGGCTGGGCTGATACTCAGACCTATGTATTATATTGTATTATAGTGACACAGAATGGTCTGACACATTTGGCAATGATGCCTTTCAAACATGAGATTTAACTGTTTGAAGCAACATATATTTTTGCCACTCTTTGCTTCAGAATTTAAAAATGTAATGCTAACTTAAACAATTTAAAGGTGATTCCTTCTGGATTATAGCAACACAACAGAATTGTTTTGTCTGTTTGCTTTTATCTGTTTCAGCTATTTTTCACTTCCTTTGCCAGCAAGTGCCTTTTCTCAAAGTCTAGACCAGTGGTATATCAGCTCTTACTGTTTAAAAGTTCCAGCTGTGGTCTTGATCCTGTAATGTCTGTATTTACCTTTATCCATATAAGCAAAATTGCATTAAATTACTCACATGTATGTTTACAGAACTGAAAACTAAGTGCTTGAAAGGCCCAATTTACTTCCCTTCAAAGCCTGCTTAAAAAAAATCCCACTACCTTCCAGGTAAAAGAAAAAAGGCTTTTAAGTCTCAGTTAAAATTTACCCCAATCTGCCCTGAAAGAAAGAAACGTATGTGTACGTGTATAGGGGTATTCTGTCCTTCTTATCTGATGTGGCTGAAGCATGGTTTGGTGCCTAGATAATATCTTAGTTTTTGCCAGAGGGTTCTCTTCTTTGTAGCAAGAATATGAGCAAAATCATTTTTATGACTGCTGTTTACAAAGGGTTCTTTCTGCAGCTCTTCACATAGAATAAATAACGTTGCAAGCAGCGAGTATGGTACAAATGATTTAAGGATGTCTCTGTTAATGCATAGATAAGTAAATGATAGTGCTGGAATGATTGGGCTGTGCAGAAACTTCTATCTGAACTAAACTGGTCTGGGTTACTGGTGCAGTGCAAATATTAACAAGGAATATATAAGAACCTTAGTATTGGCATATATATGTATAGATGTCAAGCTGCTAGTGTTATATTTGCAGTGCAATGGCACTGAAAAAAAACTGTTCAAGATCAGGATCCATTCATGGTGAATACCATTCCATCCTGCAACACAGAGCAAGAAAAAAGGCCTGCCTTACAGGGCTTCAGATGTAAAAGCGCATAGTATTATTTACAGAAGGGTAGGAAAGCAGGCTGAAGCAAACCGGTGTCAGCAAGTCACGCCACAGGTGACTCTGCCACCCAAAGGCAGAAACCAGAGCTCTCTTCTCCTCTAGGTCAAGCCAGTAGTGATTCCTGGGTTTTCCTGGATGGTTTTACCTAAGATCTGCCCACAGCCAAAAGCAGAACCAGAGCTGGTTCTGCCAGGCCAGTATAATACCGTTCCTCCATGCCTATGATAGTAAGCTGTGTCTGCTTTCCCAGAGACAAAGTTGGTAAGAAACGGGGCCAGATACATCTGGGCACAGTTTGTTCTATATTTACACACAGTCTAAATCTGTTCCGGAGTCAGCTGCCAGTATAACCGTGCACAGGTAGATGATCTGTCCTCAGCCTCTCAGCTCAGCCAGGTGCCTGCCTGGTTTGCGGGAAAGCATCCCAGCTCAGACAGTGAGTTTGGAGAATCATTCTGATGTTAAAAATAGTAAGTATTTGTAAGTGTCTTTGTGGTGACATCAACTGCATAGACTAATAATTGACAATAGAGATTGGACTGGGCACATTATCATTATGTTCCAAATACAGCTAATCTCAGATTTCTACAAAGAGCAATGCTTTATCTTTTATAAAAACTTGTTTTCCTGCCTGATTACCCTTTCATATAAGCATAGCACATGTTTTCAATGTATGTTGGTTGTTAAATCTTGTGGCTAAATGCAGCGGTGTCTTTCAAGCAGGCTTTGATTTGCCTTCATAGTAGCAATTTATTCGGGACATTCTGTTTTCACTAGAAATAGTCACCGTGAATGTTTGCCCATCCTTTTAAAACTGTCAGGTCTATAGATGACAAGTGCTATGCAAATGCAAAGTGGTATTATTCATTTGTTTCAGAGCCACAGTTTATTCAGTCATTATGGATATAAACTGAGTAATTAGTTACACTGCCAGTTGATGCCTAAAAATAATTCTTAGGCAGTGCTTGAATTACTTGCCTTCTGTTGAGCTAAATAGTCTCATCATAGCATGATTGATGATTAAATCATTAAAATGGATTTTATATATTATAGCCCAATTCAATATCCTATCATTTTCAACACACATCCTATGTAGACAAACTTGTATCCAGATACATCTTTTACAGAACCCATATGAAGACCTCAGAACTAATGAATTAGCACTATGCAGTTTATTCTCCAATTATTGCACTTATCAAAGAAAGCCATCTGTGGTCTTTGTTTTACTGAGTTGCGGGGAAACAGATCACATACAGGCCTCATGGGAAAGTTATAATTATGAAACCAAAAGGCTTTTTACAAGGTATGATATGAAAGAACAGACAATAAATCTGTTCAGTTTTGTACCTTCAACCTTAGATAGTGCACATCACAAATTCCCCCCCTCGCTATTCAGTTTCAAGTCCTCTGTTGCATTGTTTCTTTCTTCGCTCATTTATACCTTCCTGTTCCCATTTCTCTCTTTCTCTTCTCTGTGCTATAGCAATAGAACTCGAGTCTCAGTTTCAAACTTCTGGCAAAATGTAGATGCTGACACTTGAAAATGTGCACGTGTGTGTGTCCAGCAGGGCTAGGGTAAGTGTCCTTTCATGTGTATTGGCCCATGTTCTTGTGGCTGTAGGTACAGACACATGATGCAGTGGATGGTTTTCTCTCTATTATAATTCTCAGGCTAGTAGATTTTGGACAGGTGTCCACCTGCTGAAACATCTCCTGAATGGTACTGGCACATATGTACTGCCTAGTCAAGAGTGTACCCGATTCCAAACCCAGCCTGAGTAGCTATGTTGGTTATGTGCTTGATTGCTTCAGCTTGTTAAGGTGTGGGACAGTGAGCCAGAGGAGAAAGAGTCTGGGCAAAGAGACATTTCAGTCTTCAGGAAGACCCCTCTTTCTTAGATTGCCCTGAATAATTTGAGAGAGCAGTAGTGATTCACTGATGGGTTTGACAACACCAAGAAAAATGTTTGTAAGTGTAATCCAAGGAAGAAGATGCAGATAAGGTCTCTTTTATTAAAGTAAAAATATATTTAGACTGATCTGAAAATTTCATCTGTATGAACAAAATTATATTCTTTTGCTCACTGTGCTTATGTCTAGTACTTCAGATACCAGATTCCTATTCATTAGGACTACTTCTGACCACAAATAATACATTATCGCAACACCATAAAAATAAACAAACAAACCAACCCTATTGTGTTCTTTTAACTTTATACTGCTTGTGTACTAACGTAGGGGATAGTAGTTAGGCACTGGAATTAGAGTAGCAGAGTTCTCCATATTACAATCAGCACAGCTTCTTAAAGGGTAATAAGAGAGGAGAACTGACATCTGCATCTCTTCCATGAAGACGACTGAGGTTAATTAGGGACAAGACCTTTTTGCACATTCTCCTTTAAGTCAAGAATTATATTAAAATTCGGTTTTATGGACTGACAGTCTTTCTTGAATGCATTCTTCCTTTTGTGTATCTGTTTGCAGAGCTGTAACTATTCTTAAATTTACTTCTCAAAATAAACCAGCATTTTCTCTTTAAAAAATGGTTTGCTCACAATACAAATGTCCTTATAGTATCAATTCAGGAATAGGCTCATGCAGAAGAAGAAACAGAATTCAGAAACTGCATACAGTAAACAGTAGGTATATTACGCTTAACTGTAAGTACATTCCTACTATGCCCATCACTATATTTTTTATCACTAGAAGAAAAGATTTTGTGAGATTATGAAACTGAAGAAATATGTATTCAACAAAAATATGTTTCAGTTTTGTATTAACACACATTACAAAGTTAAACATAACAATATATAGTGTTCTGAATACAAGAATTACAATAGCACCGGTCTTGTAAATAATGTAGAATCACAGTATTCGCTGAATTCTATATATAATTCTCTCAAATCTATTATTATAATTTTAGAATGAGTGAATAAAGACTTGAAGGCTAAGTTTCAATGTGTACAAAAGAGGTGTGGAAAACTTTTCTGATTTTTTTCAGATTAAAAACTTGATGTCTGTGAAGTTAATAATAACACAAGTGTTTTAGAATATTTTGATTTGGAAGAAGTACTCCTGTGTCAAGTTGCCTATCAATTTTTTCATAACCATTGTCTTTGAGTCAACTACTTCTCTGTCAAATTTGGTTCAAATTGGTCAACAGATTTAAAAGATACTTCACAGGGAAAGGTGGTGGTTAAAAGCGACATGCACACAAAGAGTTCGTGTTGCCCGCCCCTTTATAGAAATCTAGGCTAACCGCTGGGTTCTTTTCACTGATCTGTTGCATCTTGGTTCTGTTGCTTTTAAAAGCAATATGGATAGTTCTGGTAAAATAAATCCTCTGTTAATCCAGAAAGTGTGGCATCCATAGGTGAACACCAGAATTTACATGCTCCTTGTTCCTACTTTCAGCCTCTTGAAATTTCCCTGCCGATGTTGGTGCTCTGAATACTGATTTTCCCCTGGGTTTACTCAGAGTCTAATTCAAAAGTATCAAAGACTGGAGAAATTCCCAATGACTTCTCAGGATTTTAGGCCCTTTCTTTATTAAACCTGTTAGAGACATCTTCCTATAGCAACAGAAAAAGTGATTTATTTGTGGTTTCCCTGATTTGAGTATGTCTTATTCTTTGAACTCCAGTATTCTAATAACAGCTGTAGGAAACTGAAAAAATCAAGTAACAAGCACCTTGGTAAAAATTCCCTCTCTGTTGATGTCATTCATTTATTAAATAATTGAGAGGTATTTAAATAATCTCAATAGGTTTTATCAAGACAGCACCTATAAATTCAGCAGTTTTGTAAAAAGAAGGCCCTAAAGAAATAGAAGTTTATGTCTAACTAAGCTATCTTAGTCAATTTTCTCTGATATTCCAGAGCACAACAGCAAGAGATCCCAAGAGTGCTTCTTTAGTTCTAGATTTTACATCTAGATTTAGATATTATTTTTTTTAAGTGAAAACTATCAAAATAAGAAGACGTCTAGATGGGTACTCAGAGGTACTTGGTTTGGGAAATTCTTGAAACAATTAGCCTATCTATGTTGATCTAGAATAATCCTTAAGCAAAAGTGTTAGTGCCTAGCAAAAGTTTCTAGAAGCTTGGCCAAAAGGGTACCATGACAAAAAAAAAAAA
>RSEF01000031.1:32688606-32702930 GCA_003993805.1 Himantopus leucocephalus
ACTCCTCCCCAAGCCTGTAGCGTTGGTGGGGGTTGTTGTGGCCGAAGTGTAAGACTTGGCATTTGGCTTTATTGAAACTCATACAGTTTGCCTTGACCCATTGATCTAGTGTGTCTAAATCCCTCTGCAGAGCTTCCCTACCCTCAGGCATATCAACACTTAGGGTACACAGGCTCCTAAAACTTCACCCAGTGAAGCTCCCAGCAGAGGCTCTGACTGCGCTTCTGATCACGGTAAAGTTTCGTGCACGGTGTTGGTGCCTGTACGTCACCAGGGTGACATGCTTCCACACCTCTGGGCTCACCTAGCAGGCACTGAATTTGCAGTAAACCAGGAGCAAAGCTGTTACACTGAAAAAAGGTCTGGAAGTTTTGTACTCCATCTTCTTCCTCAGACAAAAGGTCTGGGAAAGCAGGCTCAGTTAATTCAGGGTGTCCTCCTGGGGCAACTGATTCAGCAGCAGGATGCCATTCCCCTCTCACAGTGACAGTGGTTGGCCAGTGACCAAACTTGGGTCTCAGGAGAGATTTGGGCAGCATTTTTTATGGTATCGGTACTAGACGAGCAAGAATAAAAATACAGCATTTTGTCTGGCTTCTGGTTATGGACAATCAAAGCCCTGGAACTAAGTCATTTACCTTAAGTAAGCATAGCTTACTCCTGTTGTTTCAATTGTTTTAGAAAATGTGAAAACAAAAGGCATCAATGTGTATCAATAACTGCTATATATTTATGACATACAAGGGTGGTCTGAGCAATAACAGTTCCAGACTTTTGCTTCAATCCAAGTACCAGGGAGAGACTTCAGTGCTGTGAAAGGAAAGCACTGCAATAATTACAACGTTATCTAATCTTTTCTCCATAGGAGTGCTTTCTAAATACAGCCAGAGAAACACACATGACTGAAGAGAGAACAACAGTTCTAATTGTTACACCTAGGCAGGGGTTTTGATGTATTGTAGGGAAATGAGAACAGTCCTGAAGGACCATACCACTTACGGTAATATTGCTAACTGTACCTCTAGGCAGAGCACCAGACACAGGAAACGACAAGATAATGTTATTTATGGACTTATGTAAATCTAACACTTCCTAATTTAAATGACTCTAGAGAAGGGGTCATAATGCCTTATTGAAAAACAAACAAAAAAACAAACAAACCAAACCACACATCACTGATTTCTGTGCTAAATAAGTCCATTTGAAATTACTCCCATGTGCTTTAAAATTTTTCCTATCAAGTCAAGAGCATGCTTCATCCCAGAGTAGTTGCCCAGCTAAGGAAATATTTTGGGTAGCCATTGACCTTGAAGTATTACATGCCAAACACTTTAGCACAAAGACTTTGCTGATTTTAAATTAAATTATCCAATACATTTAAAGGAGCGTCGTACCATCCTGATAAATTTAACTTCAGCAAAATCACACTTGACTATCTGTTAAGGTCTCTGTAGCACAGAAGGACATTTAATTTGAACTGCTGTAGTTAATCCATGCCCTATACTGACAGTGAAGGGGGGGAGTGACTGAGAGGCTCTGCTTATCCCAGGCTTTTGTTTGATCACCCAGGGAGTAATCCTGGTGCCTTGAAAATAGGTGTCTAGTGTTGCTTACTACACCTCATGGTATTCAAAACATTCAGACGAGGCTGGCAGACGGGATGCAGGGCTCACAGGAGCCCTGCACTTCCCAGAGTGGCCATTGAAATTCAGACAAGATACTCTGGGCCTTTAAAATGACTCTAGGTACCTGAATCTCTGTGCTGGAGTCACTAGCAATAATGTAAGTTAAACCAGTCACAGAACTAGCAGAGCATTAGGAGAGGAGGGCAGCAGGGTCCATCCTGCTTTGCTCTAGGCAGCACTCAGCCATCACGGAGGATCTAACCTGTTATTTCAGATGTGCTTCTGCCTGCGATTCCCAAGGACTGAGGCCACATGCTGCTAATATACAAAAACTGAATAAAATAACAGCCCCCGCCTTACAAAGCTGGCAGTAAAGGATCTGAAATGTGACAATATTTAGGTTCTAATTAAATGTTCAGCTTCAAGAAGATGAAAGTATAATCTGACTAACAGAGCAAAAGGTGCAACTGTGAGTTCCGTCTATCCAGTGGAGAGTCCCTTCAGAGGCCGCAGTGAAGCCATCTCACATGCGATTGGGCCCAGCTGCACTGACCCTTGGGGAGGACGTGTTCCTATAGGATAAACAAGAACTGTAACATAAATCACTAAAATTGCTGCTAAATCAGGCTGCTGTGGGATCACTCAGCCGTAATATCCCCCAGATGCTTCTCTTCATGTTGCCAAGGGCCTCTTCATGCATACAAAACAAAGCTTTTTTGGGGGGAAAGAACTCAAGTTCTTTTGGGAAAGAAACAAGTTCTTAAACCACCTTTCTCTCCAGTGTACTGGAGGACGGTTAGAAATGGTGTGAGATTTTCACACTATCACCATGGCTTACAGCAACTCACATCAAGACAAACAAATTTTTGTGTCTGCTTCTACCCCTACACATGGAAAGTGAAGGATAGGTTGATATGCTACCTGCTACAAATGGATGCAATATATATCAAAGCTCATTAGAAGCCCATATAGGTTTGCATAAGCCCATGTACATATAGTTATGTCCAGACAGTAATTGCTTCTGCAATAAATTGATAGCATTGCTTTGATGGAATAACTTGGTCTTAAGTCCATCATCTCAGGATAACAGTGTTTTCTTTAATAGGTTAGGAGGTTGGTTAGTTGGAGACTGTTACTGAAACAACTTTGACAATGCTTATGCTTTTTTCCTGTTCTATATAATAGAAAAAGTGTAGCAAGAAAATTGAATAGAAGTTTAAAATAATGCCACTTTTTTAGTAATAAAATTGATTCTTATTTTTCAGTGAAATTGGCTGATTTACTGAAAGTCAATTCCAATCTTTTCATTTATTTTCTAATGTTTGTTTGATCTATTAAAAAACTGATGAGGGTCCCCTGTGCTGATTTTATTTGCTTGTTGGAAATATCAGCTATTTAAATGTCAACAGTAAAAGTATTAATAACAGAAATACCACAATTGGTGGTAATGGTGATTGCCGTCGGGGAGCTGGGCAAAAGCACACAATAAATATTATTAAGGTATCTTCTTGTACCACTTTTAAGTGTGTGCCTGGTGTCGTACTTTTGTAAATCAGTTCCAGATGGAGGCCAGGAGTACTCCATTTACCAGGATAAAGCTTCTTTCATCTGTGGTAGTCTGACATTAACTGAATCATCACTGCCCTAGGATACATTTTCTTGTGAATTCAGTGATATGCCTTGACTTTTTGTGTAGGTGTTTAACACTGTCATTAATTTACTGTTATTCAGTTTAACTTCTACATTGCACACTATAGCCTTCAGCAAGAAATTGCCGCCTACAAATAATATGGGTCACCAGGAGCACAGTCTTTTATGAAATGGGGAACACCTCCCAGCAGTGACATACCTTCCTAAGGGATCAACTGCATGGTGAAGCCTTCAGAAAAAAAAAAATTAGAATATTCGCAATTCACAGCTTTGTTTGGATAAGTAACAAAGTAAAAGCAGATGATAGAAAACCATTTCAGGAGCTGAAATTTTAAGTAAATCTATTAACAATGTGAAATTTGTGACGAGCTCACAAGAGAAGGTAACATTTACATTTTAGGAAAGAGTAAATTCCATCAGCTGGGAGGTATTAGAACTAAGACTTCCCTTTTGTGTGTTACCAAGACAACATAATCTGGCATAACTGACTGGAATGAATCAAGGTTAGTTATGCATGCTTGTCCGTGTTTCATGTTTCCTGCATATCCTTCAACCACTTGTTGAATAAATTCTGTTTCTTTGATCTCCAACCCTTCCTTGTTTCCATTTTCATTTCATGGAGAAATTGAGAGGTCTGTTAAAGCCCCTCCTGTTGTTCAGCTTGGCCTTCAGCCTGGTGCTAGCAGTTCAACACAAGGTACAGAACATGCACGAACCCAGGGCATGGTCCATGTTACCATGGCTAGCTTTTCCTGCAGTCCTAAGCTGTCACTCCTAAAACCAAAATCGCAAAGCAGGCCTCCAAAGAGTAAGATTGGCACGTTTTCTAATTGTGTCCTACTTTGGGACAACTATTATTATTGTTATGATTGTTATTGTTGCTGCTGTTGTTAGTATTACTATTATTATGCTTTTATTTATCCTTAAAAGTCAGATATTTGCTGCCAAATTGAATGTGAAAGTTTTCCACTAGTTGCAGAATCTGAAGAGTTGCATCTACAGGAGAATGTAGTGAGGCACACAGGAGCTGGTAATTTGTACTGTTGCTATATCAAGTGAAGGTAAAGCCAAGGAAGTGGTGGGCCAGAGAGCATGAAAGACTGAGTCTTTGCTCTATTTCTCTTCTCCCAGACTAACTCTCCCATTAGGAAAACATCCTCACTGCAGATGGACAATTTCAGGAATTCATGTTGTGAATAAGGTAGCATCAGCACCTGAAACATTATGAGACTAATAGTATTTCTATCCTCCACGGGGTCTGAATCTCAGGGCTTGTTCTATTTTTGGGGGATCTGCGCAGCATAGCTGAAGTGGGGCTCGTCCAAATGAACTTGGCCCTCGAGAGCAGCGTTCAGCTCAGGGCAACAGCAGTGCACAGCAAACACATTCACTTGGAAAAGTTTCTTACTGTTCTCTGCAAGCCCGAGCAGCAGTGTTCCAGGTGACCTTGTGATTCACCACCAGGAAGTAGCAGCTGCCCTTGTGATGACTCCATCCAGAGGGACATTTCTTCCTGCTTGCCTCCTAAAATAAAAAAGGAAGAGGCAAAACAGACTCCTGCTTACAGTGATGTAAGTCTGTGCACTAATAATTAGACTGAAGGCTGGTCGTGCTGCTGCTTATGGCCTCCCCAGCATCAAATGGAACATGAACTTTGGTGTGTATCAATAAAGCTACAGCATTGCTTAAAAGATGCCAAGAAATAAATGCCTGCAGGAGGAGCCTGCAATTTATAGTGAGTAGCTTTAAAGGTGACACAGGGTTTCAGTTCTAAAAACCCTCTTAAAAGACCATATTAGTTTGGACACCGTTTTCTGTCTCCTGCAGTCTGCGTAGGGAATGCAGCGCAACAAAATTCAGCATGACATCTTAGGCGGCATGGGGAATGTATGTTCACAGAATACCTGTGAATACAGAATAACTGAATAACTGAGCTAATTTTACTAACTCCCACTCATTCTCTCACAGACTTCATGTGCTGACTGCCACATGCCCACATCCCCAAAAGAACCAAGATATGAGTGCTTGCGTGCTTTGTCCAGGAGCACCTGTGGGTGACAGAGATGAAAGGCAACCCCTGAAATCAAGCCCTCATCATGTCTCTGGGAATCTTTTTTTCTGGTGACAGCAAACTTGACTCTGGACAACTCTTTTATTCCATGTACAAGTCAATAGTTGTTACAGGAAGGTCCTTTCCTTGAGAGTCTCAGTCATCATGCTCTGATTTAGATGCATACTCGTGGTGACATTTTACCTTGCTTTGGGAACTCCAGAATTTCCATATTATCCCATCACACTGAAATAACCTTTGAGTGCTTTCTTCATAATGCAAGAGCCCCTTTAAATCTGGTGTACATGCCTTTGGAAAAGAGTAAAAGTCCTGGAAATAAAAATGTCTTTTGAACTTTGAAGGAAAATAATTACACATAACAAACAAGCTACATGAAGCAGATTAAACAGGTCATATTAAAACTTTATGACATGAAAACTCTTCGAGGGCTGAGTTGTTAATTTATCTGTGTATTGGTCAAACTCAGCTTTGGAGTGGGAAGGGTTAGGCTGCAGATCTCAGAGGTGTTAAATCATTTTGGAAAACAGCATGACTGAAAACAGATGGTGAAAATGTCTATGAAACAAAAGGTTTCCTACCTGATGTCCTGAGCTTGGTTCAGATGCGAGTTCTGCTTTATCAGCTTGTGGGATTTCTGTCTTCCTAGAGGAGAGGCCATTTATCTGTGGTGGTGCTTGGTTAATTACCGACACTTGAGCTTTCTTGTTTGCTTTAGCTGATGAGGTGTCATCCTCTATTTTGAGTGATACCATCCCGTGATACTTCGGTTTACAGTATCACACACACACAAGCAGAACAGAAGAGGGAAAAGATGGGGTTAGGACACACAACCAACTCTTAAATAAACTCCACCAAAAAAAAAAAGGCATTATAATACAAATTGTTGCAAATCAAGGGGAAGTGACATAAAAGAAAAAGAAAGATACATAGAAAAATACAGTATTGGTCATAATGTATTATTAACAGTGGTAAAGCCTGGAAAGAACAGAATCAGAAAGAAATCACAGAAATGTCTGATCAATACTCATAATGTTCTTACTTTGAAAACCACATCAGTTCCATTTCTAAATACAGATGAAGGAGGAACCTGCAAAAAGTAGAACAGCAGAATGAGGTGGGTAATTCACGCATTATAGGAATAAAAAGACTTCATGCAATATTTACTACAAGTTCTGTGTAACAAATCAAGCAGAACTATCTTGGGTTTAGTTCTTTCTATTTCAGAATGGAAACTGATCACCTCTGAAAACAGCCATTAAGAATCACACAAGTGTGTTTATAAACAGGTTCCATTAACTTGTAAGATCACAATAGCAGAATGTTACTAAACCACCTAGCTAAACCAATGTAGCTTAAGCAATAAAAGCAATGGGCAAGTTTTAATTAATTGTTCCCTATTTAAGCCAACAGTATTTTCAGCTTTGCAACTTTAAGAGCAGATGCACAGCTTCTATACGTTGGCCTGTCTCCAGTGACTTCCTTCTTCTAGCTGCCCCATAATTTAGACAAGATTAGAAACTGCATAATTGCTGATGTTGATGCATGTTTCCTCCCCCAGCCCTGTTTTTCTTCCCCTTTTGCATACAGGGATCTTCAAAATCAGGAATTCCTTTAAAAATTTTTTCTTCTCCCCAGTATTTTTAAATAGCTCCCAGGTCTGACTCAAAGCAAACTCAGGTAGTTTATGGTTATTGTATGGTCAGGTAGGATCACTACAAAAAATATGACAACTGCAATGAAGATATCAAATCCCAATGAATTCGCAAATCAGTCCACCACTGCGCTGCAGAAGTGTCTTACTATTCTGCCATTTCCAATCACTCTCAGCCTGGTCCTTGACTGATTCGCCAAGCTGTGTTCCTGCCGCGGGTCCTCTCCATGCTCTCCCATCCCTTTGGTAGGAGGTGGTGGGATCCCTTCCAAGGGAGCACTGCCAGGCCTGGGAGGTGATGAGGAGCCCGAGGAAACTGGAAACAGCACGCCTCTCCCCCAGAAGTCATGCTTGCTTTGGCCAGAAGAATGGGAATAGCTGCACTGACCTGAAAGCATGAAAAATGGCAGATGGTCAGTTCTAACTGCATGAGCAGATAACTGGTCACGTTGACATGGGCACATAAACAGCTTGTCATTAAAAGTTGGATGATTCTTTCACTTGGTGTGGTTGATTTGCTGTTCGTTCAGACACCCCCATTTGTGCGGTTTGCTATGACTATGACTGCAACTACTACCTGTATATTTATGTTTTTATACGTAATGCATCTGTCTACCCACAGATCAGAATTTCAGCCAAGCATCTGCTGAAAATACCTGCATAGATTGGGGTTTGGAGTGCTGTTTTTTCGGTCGTGGATAGACAGGTATCTTTAAGTAACGTTGGTGACACTTCCATCATGCCCAGACAATTTTCTCTTCAGAAATCCAGGACACTATTGTTCCTACAAACTATTTGTGTCAATTAACTCCTGATTTATGTTATGAATGTTAAAAAGAAAACAGATATGAAATTTTAAAAGGAATTTTTGTAAAATTAAGCCTAATTCATTGTAATGCAAGTATTTAAAATATTGTTTCACTAAGCACCAGAAAAAAAAAAACACTCTTCAGGTTTCAGAGGACTCAGCAGCTTTGCTAGTTATTTGTATTTTTCTGCAGTTGCTTCTTTTTTTTTGGTGTGATTTTAGGCACACCACATTTGATCACTGAAAAACACAATAAAAATATAGACATAAAAGCCTAAACTCACTGCTGTGTGCTGTAATGTTGTGAACAGTGTTTGTTAAGCATTAGAAAATGTATTTCTAAGAGCTGGGCTTAGTTGTTGGGTTTCGTTTTTGAGAGGAAAATAAATCTTTTTCAGAGGTGTATAACAACTGCTATACAATAACTGCAAAAAAAAATCTAATGGACCTAAAAATGTTTTTTTCCCACTTATATAAATGAGAACTGAACTCGTGTTGTTATGAAAAGTGGTTTCTTGCCTTGAACCCTTCTCATTTTGTACTTGTTGCTTTCTCCATGCTGTGTTTCCTAAGAGGATGAATATGACTGTGTGAGAGTATAAAGGGTCTGCAACTGTCAAGCCTGTTTTCTCTAAAAAGAAATTAAGCATTTTGATCTGAAGGTGAGTGTTAGGAACAACTTGTGGTTGAAAATAAGCAGCTACTCAGCCAAGATTGTCCCACCTTCTTAATGATGAAGATCAAAAGAGAATACCTCCTTTTGAGTCCAAAATTTTCACTACAGCTTTTGTCCGGGTGCCAAGAACAGCATTCACAGGGGAGTTCAGAACTACTTCAAAGACTTCATCATCTTCCTCTAATCCATCATAGGTAATTGCTATATTCCACGTCTTGGTTGACATTCCTAACAGAAATAAACATTTTAATTACTCTTTAAGTGCTATTTCAATCAATCAGGGTGTCAAAGAAATATATTAATTAACCTGTCTGCAGCTAGAATGGAGTAGCTGGTGTATGCTATTGTGCTCCTACCAACCGACTGGCCTCCTGCTGTTCCCCCAAATAACATTAAGTTTGAATTCGTTCCTGGGCAATGATAATTCAGTTCAAGTGCATACATTGTAACAAAAAGCTGCTGTAGATGCGGGAAATGACAGTACAATACTATATTTCAGACTTCCATTGCTATTTTTGAAAGAAAATTTATTATGTGTTTTTTATCTCGACAGCTTAATTTTAAAGATGGAACAGTTATTTAAAATACCTGCAAAAGGATCAAAGACTATGTTAGATTCAAGTACAACCTTTTAGGCAGATTTTATAGTTGGTTACAACATTTTTACTTGATTGCTTGCCTTTACTGCATAACTTCAGGCTTGCATTATAGGAATGAGAAAAGATCATTCCAAGATAAAGGACTAGGCTGGTTATTACCCAAAAGGCTACAAGATCTATCAGGGAAAAAGTCAGAGGCAGCAGGACAGAAACAGATCTCAACGTACACATTGCTGTCAACAAAACATCTTGGCAACTGTTTCTGCATCACAAAGTCAGTGCTAACGTGCAAAATGAATATCAAAGATACATGTGCAACATTGTCAAAAAAATACTTATATCCATATTACACTTCACGTAACCTCTATTTCCTTGCTCCTTTCTGGTATGAATCCTCTAGCCAAGAGAAGCTGTCACTACAAACAGAGCCATAAACTTGGATAGGGTCCTCTTCTGCTCCTTTTCACAATACAATTTATTGATTGCAGTCTAATGTGCCAATCAGTCCAGTCAATTAGCATAGCTGAGGTTTGTTTTTAAAATAAACCTAACAGCCTTACCAAATAATTAATAAATACTACTAATTAACATGTATGAAACATCTTGAATTTAGAACTAAGAAACTGATGCCTTGAATTTAATAGTTTGGAGGGTCCTTCCCTAAGGTTAAGCCTAAGCAAAGGACTTTTGAAGAGAGGCCCACAAAAAAGACTGTGAGGGAGCTCAGCTGGCTTAACTGAGAAGCTGGCCAGAAAGGGGGAACGGTGTACATCTCTTCTGTCCATGTTCACAGTTAATTTTCATGTGGCTTACCACCATATTCAGAAAGACAATAGCAGTAAGTCCAAACTCTCCCATGCTTGGAGAATCCACATGAACAAGCAGAAAAGGAAAATCCTAGCAAATGGCCCTGCACTAAAAATGTCTTTGCAACATCTCTAGCCATTTCAGTCCAGAGGCTGGTAAACTTGACTGCATAGTACATTAGAGGAAAGTGAGCTGGAATCCTGGGCAGCACCGTAGGAAGGACTTTGTACACTCATCTCTCAAAGCTTTCTTCCATCTCCTAATTTAAAACTAAAAAAAAAAAAAAATCTAATGCAAGATAAAGGGTCTCAGAGAGTGGCTCATTGGTTTCAGAGGTTTCATGTGTGTTCCAGAAACACTGGAAATTAGGGCAGATTTCCACCTTTCCACCCAGTTGTTTGGTTGGGCTTTTTTACTGCTGACTGCTGGGTGTCTTCCCTTATCCACCTCTGAAAACTAAGCAGCAGTTACTCATTCCACACCTTTACATAAAATTTTTCTTCTTCAAGATGGGCTGTAGTGGCACATTTCCAAAAGAATCAGATTTGTGACTCTAACTGAACTTAAAGCTACAATTTTTCCTGTGGGGTAGCCAAACAAAGCTGGGATATATATGACTTCATCCACCATGGGATGCAGTGCTACATAAACTCTGTAGCATGCAATGCCTTTTTTTTTTAAAAAAAAAAAAAAAAGCCTAAGTCCTAAAGTAAAAATCCCCAGGCTTTGGCTGGAACTGACTTTTCATATTCCCCATATCTGTTTTTCAAATGCAGGTAAGCACTTAGACTAATTTGTGCCATCAAATACATGCCATTCAGTTCAGCCTTTCGCAGATGATATATTTTGTCTCCTCTGTAGTCACTGTGACTTTCTGCCATTGAAATCTTACTGCTAGCAGTCTTGGGACAACCTCTGCTGGCATTGCAGGCAACATCCTGGGAGGCCCCTGCGGACCGTATTTTCTAAACTCAAAATAAATCCTATGCCAATAGGATGTGTTCCAAAAATACTCAGACTTGCATATGCAAAGGGAGTGATTATGATAACAAATGGGTTTTCATTCCCAGAATATCTATTTAAATGGGTAAACCCAGTTTTTTCAGGTGAAGCTGACTTTCTGAATGGTAAATTGTGAAACTCTCACATGGACTGTTTTTTCCCTAGACCCAGGGAGATACCCAAAGTATAACAATAATAAATTGTGCAGAACAGAGGAAGCTTTTTTTCAGTATCTTCACATTTGTATTCATTTTTGCTATTGATCCTCCCCCAGCAAAAACAAAAAAAACATCAAGCTCCTTTTGTTAATACAGTTATTACCATTTCTTGCTATTTATAGCTTTACACAAGGTCAGACTGCTGATATGATTACAGTGCAAGCGGAGATGAGGTCTGACAATTTCCAAGTTCTTTTGCACCTTTCTGGTCTTGGACACCTTGCATAACTTAAGTTGTACTTGGTTTTGTCTAAATTTGACCAGTGTCCTGGTCAAGCCTTTCTTTAAAGCATCTCACAGCTCAGTGTGAGTCCTCCCCAGCCTAGCTGTGAGATTAGGAGACATCATTTCAGCACTTTAGATATTTTAACTGATGTAAAGGGACCATACACCCTCTCTCCCTCAGTAATAAGGATACTAACTCACAAAGGAAGCCCACTGCACTTCCAAAAAACAAGCCCAAGCGTCTTTAATCTTATTCATCTCCTTTAGCTACAGATACGTAAGAGGTTTTACTCTCTAAAGTGAGAGTTAACACTTTCAAAAATCAGTCAATTGATTTTAAAATTTTTCACTGCATTGGTTCATACCTGGGTCAAACTGTACAAGCTTGGAGGGAGTCACTGTAAAGTCCTTTCCCAACATAGCAGATATTTCATTGACCTGAGAAGAAATCAAACAGTAAATGCCATGCTGTGACGTATTTCACCAAACTGCTGTGTTCTGCTGTGTGCTGAAGCTACAGTGTGCCTCTCCATGGAGTCTCAAAAAGACATGCCAACCCATACGTGTGCTTAGGCTGAAAAAAAAAACCGATAAAGGCCTAAAGAATAAACCTTGTGATATGCAATTTTCATTCTGTCCTTGCTCATGGTTTAGATCTCATAGTCAAAAAAAATTTGCTTGTCTTAACTTTTTGCCTCGTCCCCTCTCAAATTGCTACTTGACAGCATCAGATAACACTGCTGTTCACCGTGCCTTGGGGACACAGCCATACCTGGCTCCTGGGCAGGCATGTCATGGCATCCTGGAAGAGCAGCAGCAGCCTGGCCGCGTCTGCCCATTTAGCCCTTTGTGGGGTCTTGGAAGAAGCGTTTGCATGCAGAGTTGTCTGTCAGCTCCAAAGACTCGTTGGGATAGGCATGAACCTGTACATACGTAAGTATGGGGAGTTCAGCACTCCCTGAATTTTCAAAGGAGACCAGCAGAGGACACCAGCTTCCACACTACGTTCTTGATGTGGGGATCAATTTCACAGGTCTTTTTAACTGAGCAACAACCAGAGTAGAGTCACTGGAGTCCATGAAGGATAGAGCAGGATGGCCTCTGATGAAGTTAATAGCAAAATTCCCAATGACTTCAGTGGAAGAATAATCAAAACTATGTTTCCAATTAGGGCTATAATCCTGAGAAACAGTGAGGGAAACTTTTAGTATTTTTCTAGGAAAGGGAGCTGGTAAAATCCTGGAATTTCCATTTTACAAGGAAAGATAAAATTTGTGAAGGCAAGTTGCACAAAACCTGTTTTACAAAATTATGACCTGCAGCTTTCAGTCTAATTTTTCTGACATAAGATAGAGGCTGCTACTGAAAATACAGGGGGTTCCTTGGGCTATTTCCTAGGCTGATGGCAGTGGAGGGAGAAATGAGGGAGGCTGCCATGACTGTGGAGTTGAAGCTCTCATAGCTCCTGTCCTGTCCAGAAGTCCCAAGGCCCCAGGTTGCCCAAAGCCTGGATTTTACTGTGGCAAATCCTGGAAGCCCAGCTTCTGAGCACAGCGAGAGAGGAAACTGCCTGCTCTGTCACTGAAGGTCATCAAAACTGCTCCAAAACATTCCTGTTTTGGTTAATCAGCTTTCCTACTTAAAAATCAGAAAGTTTTGTCAAAAATTTTTCAACCATCTGTACTAGCAAGGACAATGTCTCAGTAAGTCTGGTTTGAATTGCATGGCCTCTTCACTGATTACTGAAATGTCTTGTAAGTCTGAGGAAGAAATTAACAGTCTCCAATATCTATTATTAGGAGCTTGGCTTTTAGCTTTACCTTCACCGCGATAAAGGCTGACTCTGCAGAGTGTCCTGCCCTGGTGATTTTCAGAGACACCACTCCCACGTTCTCACACACTTCATATTCAGTCTGTTGCATTTCAATCCGAGACCACCGTAGCTCCAGCCTGTAGGAGAGGAGGGAAAGACCGTGTGAAGCAACGCCACCTCCCCTGCTGCCCCCACCCCCTGCTGCTCCGAGGTTCAGTGAGGAGACATTTCTCTCCTGAATGCTGATTTAGCCAATACACATACTGAGTCTTTGTTTCCAAATCAACACATTTGTGTGATTTGGCTGATTAGAAAGAGCTAGAGGCAGTTAATGAATCTTCCAGTCAAGCCCTGGTCTACCCCAAATCAAGCCTGAACCTTGTTTTAGAACCAGAAGGGTTCTGCAGCAACTTTGAGAAGAGCAGAGTTTGTCATTAACACCAAATAGGCCAAGACAAGCCACCACTGTTTCTTCCCAGTTTCCTTTATCCCTGTAGTTTTATTTTAGTCTCACTCCCCAGTATTTTCTCTGCAATATCATCTTTTCTTGCCACCTTCCTTCATCTAACTCTCCTCCTCTGGAGTATAGGGCATGCTCCAGGACTTCACCACCTCAGTGCAAGTGCCCTCCCCACTCCCTTTACTTTAATACTCTGTGTACTTTGCTCTTCAGCCATAGAAGTGGCTGAGTCCAGGCGTCATCTCATACACTGAATTTTTGAATTGTTTATAGGGGATGTTACCAAACCTCGGATGATCGCATGCTGCACAGGGTAGCCAATAAAGATCTCGACTTATCAAAGGCAGTGATAAAAATTAGTGAGTTAGAGAGGAATGAAAAAGGGGAAAAAAAAAAAAGGAAAATAAGCTGTACTACTTACAAAACAATTTAAATTTCTCTAATACAAACTTCTAAACCTTTCAGGGTTGACTAGCTCTAACAGTAATGGAAGGTTCCTCCTGTCCTCCAATATCCTCTGATACTCATGGTATGGGCAAGCCATTTAGAAGCTGATTTGCTTTCTTTTTGCTAAAGAGGATGCATGTGCCAGATGTAGTCTAGTAGTGTTCAGATAAAAGCTGGGATTCAATTTTAATAACATCAACATGCAAATGAAACTTGTATTTTGAACCAGTGACCATTAGGTGATGAATTGTTAAAAAAAAAAACCACAACAA
>RSEF01000031.1:32703030-32720010 GCA_003993805.1 Himantopus leucocephalus
TTAAAAATCTTTTTTTTTTTTGGCTTAAAAGCAAAATTGCCCTTTGTTCTGAGATCCAGTGCAGCTAACAGATCAATTCTCTGAAACTCCTATTTTCTGTACAAAAAGAGGCTTCTCTTTGCTCTCTTCGTAAAGCTCTGATGTTCTGCATTGCTATTTATATACAAAGAACCCACACTTTCCCACCAGCAGTGGCAGCGTTTTGATGCTGGTTTTACCACCGGTGCACCTGCGAGCCGGCCCAGGGCAGCTGGGATGCGCTGGGGGGGGCAGAGGACGGACACCAGTGGGGGTATGGGGGTATGGGGGGGTTCTGGCTGTGTGCAGATGTGTTTGTGTTTGTATGTGGGGACATCTTTTGGCACAGCACATAACTGCGGAAGCGCTGTCACTGCTGGGTCACGGTCCTCCCTCCAGCGTGCGGGGCAGTGCTCTGCTCCTTCTCCCTCGCCACCATCCGTGGTTTGCCAGTTTATCCCAGGAAAACAGCGTTCAGTTATTTTTCTCGGTTACTTCAGATTAAATAAATCGGTTGAACACTCTGCCCTTTTTTCAGAAATAAAGAGAAACTTTGTGCCAGAGAGCTACTCCCACTTTTGGCCTTTTATTGTCAAAGCACAGTTCAGATGATACCCTTGTCTCTAATTTTTGTACATCAGGCTTATCATACATACAAGGAAATTTTGATAATATGCCTTGTATAAATTTTGGTAGTGGGTGACAAAGAACATGCTGCGTGCCCTCCACCTTCTTTCATTGCGCTTTTGCAGAAGTGTGGTTCTCATAGCTTTTACTGCTTGAGAGCATCCCCTCCATTGTCATCTCAAGCTTGTGAAAAAAGCATTGCTGTCAGCACAGGGCAAGAGTGACCTCCAGCTGCAGGACCATGTACGTGAAGCAACAGTCCCATCCCTCAGCACCCAGTATCTCAGGTCTCCAAATGCCCAACTCCCACTTAGAGTAAATTACATTATGTTTTTATGTGAAGCCCCGAAGACCCTTGAGAGCTGTTCACCAGTCTGACCTTTGTATTTCACCTCCCCAAGGGGAAGAAACCTTCTCTACTCTTCAACTAAAGAAATGGCAGTTTAAGCCATAGCTATGTTCAAGTCTGTACAGCTTCAAGCCCAGCGCGGGTTCATTTGCCCCAGGGGATGGCACGCACAGTGCACTACAGCACGCACCACTGAGGGTCCCGGTTACCTTTGGGGCACCGCGGAGTTTCCACTGGCATCTGTGACTTGAAACTCCAAGTTGTCCGAATTCACCTCCTGTGATGGATTGATGACATAAAGTATGATTTTGCTATTCAGATCCTTTTGGCTAAACCCTTCCTGAATGAATCCACCTGGGAAAGAACAGAAACATTGAGGTGGATCAAAAGCCTGTTATTAAGAACCATATAGCTCATATACACTGTTTTCCACTTCTATTTTTGTTAAACACTTGGAAAATTTGAACTTACAAAAACCTGGTTTTATAGCTAAACAGCAACATCCTAGCTCGTTATAAGCCCCAGCCAATTTCTTCCCCTGTGACCTGTTTATCAAATGGCCAAGTTCAATATTCATCTTTTTCTTTCTTGACACAAAAAATAGTTTCTCAACAGCAGCTATTAACAATCATCTCAAACTCTTTGAGGATTCATGATGAACATGAGACTCACGTTTTAGTGTAAAAGCCTTCTTACTATATTCAAAGCTTGCCCCAAGTTTGCTAAGAAATTTTGGTTTCCTCTTATCAAGCAAACATTAATAGGATAGGTTTTGGAATCTGGTCTGGTATGTCACAAAATACAGAGATTATAGAAGACTGCACCTGTTGTTGTATTTTCCAGGTAGCCATAATGAGGACCTCGTAAAATCTTAAAAAATATTTTCTCATCTTCTGTATTGGGGTCAGATGCCTTCAGGGACCTGGCAGTAATATAGATCCCATAATTGCCATTCTTCAGCAGTTCCACATCAGAAAAACAACAGAGATGGATGATTTTTGGTGCCATTTTGTCCAAATGATCCACCTAAACCAAAGTTAGAGAAATGTATATTCATTTTACAGCATCGGGATATTCTTTGTCCTACTTTTGCTAAAAGGACAGTAGCCTGCTCAGGGTGGCGATAGCCACTTTGACTCTCTGTCTGCTCCAGAAGAAGTCTGATCTCCAGTTGAGTACTACTTCCCATGAGTGGTTTCCAGGCCCAGATTGCCCAGTTGCTTGCTGCATGCAGTGGGATACAGCACACAGAGGGGAGTGGAACATAAATTCTGTGTACCGCTGCCCTGTTGCCCCACACTCCCCATAGCCCTTCTCCTTTTTGATGTACTTTTCTTATAGCAAATGAAAACTCCAGCAAAGGTTTCTCTCACCACTGTTTTACAATAACAAGCATGGAAACCTAAGGATTATGGTAATCACAGTCATAGACCCGGCCAGTAGTTCTCCTCGAATCTGTGCCACCCTTCACAACTTCTGATGAATCTTCTGGCACCCAGCAATGGTGGTTGCTGTTTCCATATCTCATTTTCTGTAGAAACAGCACTCCTCGCTCACCGTATAACTTCAAACTTTGTCATTAGGAAAAGTTAGGAGCCTCTTTTAGTATCAGTGTTTTGAAACATACATAATTTTGACATACAATGCAACCAGGCCTACTCTGCATACTGAAACATGCCAGCAACATACGAGAAGTCATAGCAAAGGTGTCTGAGCCTATGACACAGTGGGAAGAACTTGAAAATGAGGGAAATGGGAAGTGAACAGAAAGACCGTAGTAAAGGAAGGAAGAATCAGAGCAGGCATCTTACAAAGACTCCCAAAAGGAAGACAGGCTGTCCAGCTGTGGGAGGGAAGTGGCTGTAATTCAAGATTCCTGTGACATGAAGATCAGCAGTCATCCGAGTATCCCTCACACGCAAATCAGTGGGTCAGGTACAAAGTGGGAAAGCTGAGCAGCAGGATGGTCATTCCTCCCCATAGGTGGGCTCAACATTAGGGTTGAGATTCTACGTAAAATATTTTAGCAAGTATAAGTGCTTAAGTATATACTTGCTTATATTTATATAAGCAGGATGTTTTTCTTCCCTTAAATGCAATCTCTCTCTTTGCACTCTATGAAATTCTTTGCCTGAGTAATGCGTTGTGGCAAGTAGTTAATTCTCCAGGTTAATTATTCATGGAACACTGAAAGCAAGTATTTTAGCTGATAAATACCTCAGTGAAATCACAAACTGCAGCAAGCACCAGTTCTCATCAAAATTACTACATTTTCCACCTTATCATTCTATATATCTCTTTTAAGTAGGCCTGTGGTCACACTTGCCTGAATGGTGAATGCCACTGGCTCGCTCTGCACCCTCCCATTCACGATGAAGCCTTGATTAGTCCTATCTGTTGCAACAAATGTAAATCTGTCAATCTGGGAATCCCCACCTCCGTGCTTGTACGCAACATCCCCGTTGTCCACATCTTGCTGGGTGAAATTGTACTGCAGTAGCACAGCCCCTCGATAATAGAGATGACCGTACTGGGGGAGCTGAGCCAAGAGGAAGGTAAGGTTTTCTTTGGCAGTGTCTGGGTCTGAAAGCTGCAGGACATCAGGAGAAAGGAGTGCCATAGCGCCTTCCACTAATCTTAACCCTGTGTTCCTAGATAGTGTGGGCAAAGCTTGATCGACTGCCTCCAAGGAGATCATGAATGTTCCATGCTTAGTCCTCAGTCCATTGCTGATGATGAATCTGGCAAAGAGAGGCAAGGTAGTCTTCAGCATGTGTTCTGGGTTCACCATGTACTGAAATGAAATGATAATACACACCTTTACTACAGGACTTGCCTGTGTTGATACTGCAAAAGTAGCAGAGCTGGTTTGAACTCAAACCTGGGCTGTGGGTGGGGTGGATACGTAACTTAAAAACCTGGAAACAGATGGCTGGGTGTATGGCAAGAGTTACAATGCATCTGCAGGAATCTGACTAGAGGCCAGAGGAATGACTTTAAGGATGCACCCATCAGTCTCAGCAGTCATAACAGAGCTGATCTAATCTCCTAGCTCAGCTATAGATGGAGCAGATCTAAAATGACGGGCTGGCTGGGGGGCTTATTGCACCCTCTGGCATACATACAGAGGTTTGTACACATCCTTAAGTGTATCTTCACTTGCTTACCTGGTAGTGGCAACCGCCACTGAAAGTGCTGGCTTTGCCTACAACTTACAGAAAAAAGTGTAAAGTGCGTAGTCTGCCTGGACAATGTTTTTTTCTGTTTGCTGTTACAAGCCTTTTGTACCCAATAGTCCCAAAACTATCTAAAAAAGCAGGCTGGAAAAAGATCCATCTTCATCTCACTTTACGGGTTTGTTTAGGCACTAACTGTATCTGTAAATTTCTGTATATTCAGCGGAAGTGATTTATGCTTCTTCACAAAACTCAAGTAAGATTTCACTGAAATACTGAATAAGATTCTGTGGGAGATACTGAACAGAACTATACAAGTTGCTAGGGTAATTTTAAAAATGTAGATGTCCATACCACGTATTTATCAACGGGTCAGATCTACAAAGTTCTTGTTCCATGCTGGTAATTTCTATTAATAGCAGCACAGTTTCTTATAGTTCTCTCCCAAGCAGTAATATTTCTTTAGATATACTAAAGATTTGATTATGGTCTACAGTTAACTTTCATTTCCTAAATAAGAGAAAGAGAAAGGTGCCCAAGGCTGGATAGAAAATCTATTGGAAGCCTACCAGCTGGGTATGGGCTTTTGCCATACAAACAACAAAATGTTCTGCAGAAATTTATTATCAAATTTAGTGGTGGATAAAAATAAAAAGGAAACCAATCTTTTAGCCTTCAAAATTCATCCTAGCTTTCATTGCCAAGATTATTACTTAAGTAATTTTTCTGAAAGCAATTACATTGCACATTGTCAAGCCCGTAAGAAAACCTTTCAAGTTTATATGAAACTAAAAATTGCTTTGAAAATGTCTCATGATCCTTCATGTCCCATCACCATACAGTACGCAAGGGTGACCTTTCTTTCTGCAGAAAGGTGACTGGTTATGCTGCACAGTACATGCAAAAGCATCTTGGAGAGTGGTTTTCACTCGGGTTAGTTCTGCCTGTGCCAGAACGTTGCCCGGGGTAGACTATTCGCATTCCCTGACCTTTCTTTTTCTCCCACCCTCCAGTGCCCAGTGCTTTGAATGCACATGCAGGCACACTTACGCAGTTGATCTTGTAGGGGACAGTGTCATGGGATGATTGTTTCAGACAACATGAGGGCCAGCTTAGCTGGCTGCTTTCCTCCTAGCATGCTTCTACCATACATAAGTGAAATGGGGACCGGTAGACACTTAGATTATCTGCCTCCTCTTGCTCTCTTGACTGCAGACCTCAGAGAAATATTTAAACAATTACAGGGTCAGAACCTGGCCTGTTGTTGTATGCCTTGAATGTAAGTGACTTTCAGTAGGTCATGGAGTAGAGTACTGTGTCACACAGACTGTCCATCTAAAACTCCTCACTGCCTTCACCAATGCTGGATGATTAGGGCTTGATCAACTTGTAAGCTGGCAGTATGCCATGAAACAGATGGGAATGAGCATAGGCAGACCAGGGACTATATAGCAGTTAGAAATATGTTTACTGAGGATGGTATTCCCAGCTGGGAACCTACAGACATCTGTCTGCACTGACCTAATGCTATTGTGCCAATGGTAAAAGGGTTGTGCTATTAGTATCTAGCTGAAATCAAATACAGAACTAGAATAATGATGATAAATACTATGCTAAGGAAAAAAAAAAAAAGGCAAAACATGTTCAGTCAAGACCTTATCTATCTCTCAAAAAGTCTGGAAATTTGCAGCGGAAGTGAGTTTCCTCTGGTTCTTTTGATGGCTCTAAAATCATTTGGATGATGCACCAAACAATATTTAAGAGAAAGACTTAGATAATTCAGTTCATGAAACTGAAGATTTGTCCAGTCTTCTACAGAATACCAGATAGGAGCAAACCTCCTGGTTATATACATCAGACTG
This sequence comes from Himantopus leucocephalus, assembly GCA_003993805.1. Lineage (NCBI taxonomy): Eukaryota > Metazoa > Chordata > Aves > Charadriiformes > Recurvirostridae > Himantopus > Himantopus leucocephalus. The sequence continues at coordinate 32,709,063 of RSEF01000031.1, forward strand.
AAGTTTATGATGCAAATGCTGTACACCACTTGATTTCACAGGTGATGAAGCTGCCTGTGCCCAAGACATCCTTTTCTCCTGCACTTTGGGAGATTTTGGTTGTTGTTTATTTCTGGTTTATGGCTGTTTCATCTTTCCCTTAGGAATGGAGAGCAGCCAATATTCTCCTCACTCTGATGAAATCTAGGGGACAACTCTCAGGCACAGTTAGGAGGACATGTTGCATGGTTTGATTTCACCGTTACCAACATTTCATGCTTTCTGCAGTTTGATGGCAACAGAGTTGGCTGTAGGACCTACCATCTGTCATGGCATTTAGAAGATAAAAACGGAATCATAAATAGTGCCAGCTCATTACAAAATCGAGCCAGCGTGTCAAAATGGAGGACATTAGCATGTTCTTTTAGTATCCTGCTGCCAGCATCTGATGTCAGGTTGCTAATCACTTGAAGTCATCTGTCCAAACAAGCACTGCCAAATCTTTCTTCCAGGCCAGCAGCACCAAACAATACAGGCAAATTTATGTCTGAAGGAAGTACTTCAGTGGAAAGTAAAAATCTGATCAGTTAATCCCCCCCCCCCATAATTACCCATATAATTAATGTAACCATTCCTTGTTTAAATAATAATAATATGCTGCCACAATATTTATACATCTACACAAAACCAAATTCTTTTCCAAATGACAACATCAAGGAACATCAATTATTGTGATTAAAATAGTTATTGAATATCAATATTTATTAAAGCTTCATAACCTTACTTTTAGAAGGCTGACTTTCTAGTTTTGTTCTAAGCCATTGGCCTAAACAGAAGACATTGGATTTATCCACATGCACAGTTTTCGTAGAATTGTTTGGTCTGCTTTCTTTAGCGTGGTATAGAAGTCACACTGATGCAAGCCACCCCTACGCTGCCCAGCCTTGGGCTGGCATGACTGCAACCTTAACTTGTCTAAGCTAATTCTAGTTTTGGTCATAGTGTTTCACAATCGAGAAACATAAAGCCAGAGAATATTTGTTCACTTTTTCTGTTATGACGACAAATGGGCCACAAAAATCTCCTAACTATAATTTCCAGTACATTGAATTTAGTGGAAGGGATAATTTAAAATGCTTCAACTGAGTAAAATCCCCAAATTACTTTAGGTTTATCTCTAGATAATGTCACCTGGGCTGTACCAGTGTCATAGGGCAGTTCATTTGATGCCTTCTTGCCCCACTTGCTTGACTTCCCTGCAAAAAAGTTCTCAAACTGGCTGAATCAACATGTCCTTGAATCTTCATCATGCATAATGGAAAATGCCGTTCAGATCAAGAATCTATTCATAAGAAAGTGTAAAAAGGGGTCTTTTCTGAATTGAAACTCATAAGAACGAAATCCTTCATTTTTCTTAGTCACAAATGAAAAAAAGAATAAGCTTGTATTTTTTGTGTGGAAATTTTAATTTTACAGGAAGTCTATTTTCTGTCAAAAGCTGTTTTCAGAGGAAAATGCCAATGCTAGCAAGAAGTTAGCATTCTTCCTATAAAAACATTTTCATTATTTCTGAGCTTTTTTTTTCCCTGAATTTGCTCTCTTTTACAAAACTGTCCCCAAGACTTTGAGCAACAATACACCTACTGTGTATTTACCTGATGATAACTCATTACATCATTCCACTCTATAACCAAGGGAGGTTCATTTACAAACAAAATAAGGAAATATTTACTTTAGGAGTGCTCCTAGTCTAAGCTGGTCTAAGGCGAAGGTTCATAACCAGGTGAAAGTAAACCTAAATATCACTAGGCTGCTGAACTGAGCCTATAGGTAACCAGGTTTACCCCAAAAATCCAATTGTCTACACAAATTTCTGAGCTATTGTGATGTCAGAATAGGTAAGTGGACTGGTTTTCAGTACTTTCAAGAAACCAAAGGAAAATTCCACAAAGTACGTTCTTAGTCCTTCTCCCCTATTAAATCTTAACAGCTGTGTATGTTTGAGTGCTATAACAATATCAAAGCTAGTATCAAGTGAATGTGGCTGTGGCTACAGTTTCAGCATCGATTAGAAAATGCATTTATTACCAAAGCAGTCACAACTATGTGTGTTATAGTAGAAATATCTTTGCTATATAAATATTGAGAACTCCCACAGAGCTTCCACCTCTTTTTAATGATTTGGTTTGAGGTTTTTGCTTTGTTTTGTGTTGTGTTATGGGGTTTTTTTAATACCCAAGAAATCCAAGGGGAAAAGTTTCAGGGGTGAGATGTTATGCCTTACCTGAACGTATCTTCAGGAACAACTGCCTTAGTGTTGTGAACGTAGCAGACTATCTGTCTTGCAACATCCATTTGACTGAAGCTCGTGATGGGGATGCCAGGATAGCTGACATATTCTATTTGTCCATACTGGGGTGGGGATGTTATCACGTAGAGGAGCTCCTCTGGCTTGTCGGTACCATCCAATGCAAGGAGGACATTGGTTGTAATGTAGCCCCGATCCCCTTTTGACACGCTAAGGGGTTTTCTGAAAACAGCAATGTCTCCTGCAGGGCAGACAAAACAACACTATAATAGTCATATTAAATTGTAAGTTGATCTCTTATGCATTCTTTAGCCACATGCAAGCCATCACCAGCAGAAAAATCCTAGGATTGTAGGATTATAGGGAAATTCAGGCTGGAAGGGACTTCAGGATGTCTCTAGTCCAACCTTCTGTTCAAAGCAGCATCAGCCATGAGATCAGGCATAACCAGGTTGCTCAGGGCTTTATCCCATCGCAACTTGAAAACTGCCAAGGATGGAGACAGCACAGCCTCTCTGGACCTCATTCCAAGCTTAGCAGTGTCAGGTTAACTTGGTCTAATGTAGGTTTCTAATAGGGATGTAATAAAGGAAGGGAGACTGTAAGACTGGGGCATAAACCTGGGAGACAGACCTGTTCTTGACCAGTGTTTTTCCTACCTTATTACATTCTTGCCATTTTTTAATACTTTAATTTACTCAGACAGAAAGCTAGTTTCAGAAGGATATTTTCAACTCTATTTGAAAAGTAGCTGGGAGTCCTGGGAGGCAAGGTGCAAGGTGCAAATACATTGCCTTAGGCAGAGCCTTTTCAAAGCCCAGGACCACTTCACCGGCAGGCTCTGGCCAGCAGTGAAATCCAAGTAAACAGACTTTTGGGGTCTGCAGGGAGACTTGCCAAGGGCCCATATAGTGCTCAGGGAAGGATCAGGACATGTGCTCAGATCACCTTTGTTTCAGAAACAGGCAGTGTAAAAAGTCAAGTTTGGCAGATCTTTACCCTTTTCCATGTCCTTGATATTTATGTGGAAGTCCACAGCTGGGGATCTGTTGTACCCATCCCACAGATAAAATGTGAAGCTGTCTTGGTTCTTGGATCCTATAGCTCCTGTATGGACGTATCTCAGAAGGTTCATATCCAGTTCTTCCTGAGTGCACTTCATTCCAGTTTGGAGAGTCATCCAGCTTTGGCCTACCTAGAAAGAATAAATGTCCTTCACTAAACAAATAATCTCCCACGCATCCTCCCCAGTTTATTGTGCTTGTTTGCAGTTATGCAAACTATTACTTGCAGCTGCCCGGCTTCCCTTCTAAGCTATAGACTCTTTCCTCATAGTATGTTTTGAAGGGCAGTAGATAGCTGGAGTTGTTCCCAAGCAGCTATAAGGCGATCATGAATAAAATGGATTAAATGGAGTTTAGCCACTTTTAGTCCAGGAAATACATTTCTGCCCACTTCTCAGTGAGACACCAATAAGACGAAAATTAAATGGATTCCTGACCTAGCATATTTTTTCTACTTCTTAATTTCACAAAGCTGCTCTTGGTTCTATCCGAAACCAGACCTAAAATGATACCAGCAATGAACCTATGGTGAAGTTCAGGGAAGCATAGAAATTTAGAGCCCCAGACAAAATTGTTAATTGCCCAATAAAATTTCCTGCTTTTCAGAAGATAGCATAGTATTCCATATTGGACTGATCTGTGTATTTGACATTTAGCATGCAGTAACAGTGTCGCTGGCTTTGGAGCAAAAGTTATCAAGGACAGACAGCTCAAGTACACGTGGGTACCCTAGATGTTGACACTGTCAGACTCCAGCCAGTAGCTGTCTTTCACTCCAGTGTGTGGGACCCCTTTAAGTCACAAGTCTCACGTGATCCACAGATTCTTGCAGGGATGCAGTATCAAAATAATGTCCCAGCTCACAGGTCTTAGAAACTCACTTTTTTCTATTATATATGCATTCAATTAAAAGGAGGGATATTTTCTATCTTTGCTCCTGTGGCTTATCTTTTGTCAATAGACGGTCATCTTTCCTTCTATTTCTAATTTTCTGCCTTTCCTCTTGCTGTATCTTTTTCCATCTTTTTCCTTTTTTCCCTTCCTTTCCCCCATACTTTTCTTCCCACTCACAATTTATTACTTACTCTTTCACACACACCTCCTGCCATTCTTTCTGAAGCCTGAAGTAACTGAAGTAATGGCTTACTTGTCACTTTTTTTTGATCAAGGACTTTCCCCCCTTCTCCTCCCAACTTTGACGCTCGATTTTCCCCCTCCGTGGGCTGATTCTCCTAGCATCTCTCTCCATTGTCACCTCAGATGATCTGCCATGTTTTTCACCCTCATTCTCCTCCTGTTGAGGATCTGGCCTTTAGTGTCAAAGCCTCTGGGACACCATCATTGTTTAGTTCAAACACTCTTTCCACAATTAAACTGGCCACAGCCGTCTGCTTCAAAACATGACAGACATTTGGGAGAAAAGGAAGATGAACTTCATTCTAACCTAAAAAGCGACACTTCTTTGCATGCCTGTTTTTTGTTCAAGTACAAAGACTAACCTTGAGCTGAAGCTGACCATTTTCTGGGAGTCTTTCAAATAAGTAGTAAATTCTCTCCCTGGGGGTATCTTTATCTTCCGCTGACAGAACAGCACTGGAAATGATTCGAGTTTCACCCATGTTCACCTCTATATCATCCTTCCTGCAAAAATTAAAAGTCATGTATTGACGCAATAAAAGAAAAGTAACCTTTCCAACACGTAATTTCTCTGCCAGGAATATGGATTATCCAGATGCTGACAGAAATGACAACTGCAGAAAGAATGGAAGAAGGGTGCCTATTTCAGTTGAAAATAGAAAAAAAGCGAACAGGGTAGACCAGCATCTTACAGTGGTGAAAAACAAGGCAGATACCTACAACATCCTAGGATTTACTACGTGTGTCTTCTTCTCCTGGGCCCTATTCTGCTTACCTTCATACAATTTATAAGAGGACAATGCAAACCAATAGGCTGTATTATATATTACTGCTACTGTAGACCATGGTAATACTGGCTCTAATGAGCTGATTCATTAGAGAAAAGACTGCCTTTCAAATGACTAGTCTGTCACTGCTAACCTTAATCTTTAAGACACACTACAAAGACCTAACTGGCTTCTTCTCTGTGCTCCCCATTGCAGAATATTCATGGGTTCTTGATTCACATGAGTAGGTTAAGGTCACCTTTTTCTTCGCAGAAATAGCCATCATAGCCACAAGTAAAATTTGAGGCAGCTCTGTGGAAAAAAAACCCACATAGTTTGAAATTCATGCAGAATCTTGCTCCAGGATGATTCTCAGATTGTGTCTCCTTCATTTCCATTCTCAGCTAGTAAGCATCCTCCAGTTTGCCTCCGCACACCCCACTTCATAATTTTACTGTTAGCTGTCTTACATTTTCAGCATGCGGCACCCAAACTGTATTATTAGACCATACAAAAGTTTCAAGGAGGTTGGAGGGAATTCAGCATATTCAGTCACCCCAGGGATGGGACCTGCTCAAGCTAATCTGCCCAGGGGCCACAGAGCAGGTTGGGAAAGGACAAACTCCTTAGGCATTTGGGCAGCTAAGCTCTGGCCAGACACAACTGAGCATGTGCAAGGCATGCTATTTCAAAGGCCAAATACAGATAGATTTTTACAAGAATTGCTAAAGACACATTCTTCATGTAACAGCCCTTTTCTTTGCCAAGCTGCAAGTGCCAGCTCCAAAGCAGAGTGACAACTGAGATTTCCAAAGAAATAGTTGTCACAGTTACTTAGGGATTTCGGAGAATACATTTATTGTTCTCAGGAAGAGTGGAGAGTTTTTTCCTGAAGTTTCCTATTCAAACCGATATGGGTATGAAGCATAGAAATTTCATGCTTGGCAAAATAAGAAGCAAAGAAAATAGAGTCATATGACAAAGTATATCAAGCCATATTAATGACAGATCAAGCAACCTTAATGATTTGCTCATACCAGCAATAATCATGCTGGGACTATGCAAACAGAAAGACCAGGTGTCTGACCCAAAGACTGTATGAGCTAGAAAGAGAAGATTCAAACAAAAAAATAAATGATGATAAACGTGTTTAGCTACACCCTGAATGCTGTCTAATCCCAACTCATTTTTCTGTGTAGCAGTTACTTGGTTAAGTCCTTCTAGCACCGACATATCTCATCTTGAGAAGAAGCTTTCAAGGGGAATGCATGAGGTCCTTACATTCCCCAAGGGCACTCCCTGCTACAGAACGCAATCCAAGAGGTGACAGATTGGGTTTTTGGCAATTGCTGTGAATAAGCGCCACTGACAGCCAAAAACATCCCATCCCAGATTCTTCAGTCTGTTGACCATAGCTAATGGAGATGAGAACTGAAACTCGCTGGGGTGGAAAGGTGCCCCCAGATTAAAAGGTGAGAAAAAGCTTACAGGTATTGTCAGATGTTCACCTGTAAAACACTGCAGTGGCACAAGGGAGCTCCTACCCCACAGCAAAGACATGGTGACTGAATGTGGCAGCAAACCCACTTCAATGCCAAACTGAACATGTTTCCTTAAAGCACTACTGGTTAACTGCTGGCAGCATACTGCATCTCAGTGGAAGAGTAACAGGCAAGAAGCAGTAACTTCTTATAATGAAATAGCTATTTTGCAAGTAGATGGCTCACTATGTGCTACTGTTCACCACAGGAATGGCAAATGGTGAGATCTAACATCACCAGACAAGGCAGCAACAGTTTCTGGATCCAGTTGGGCAAAGCTAAAAACAACTGATGTCTTGCACTCCATCACCTTCCTTCAGAGAGAAAGGGTGGAAAATGACATAGCAATCTTTACCTTGTGGGGAACAAATAGGCAATTATCACTAATTATCAGTACGTGGTAAGAATACATAAACTATACCCTTTATTCTAACTAGAAATGGACTTTCTCTCTTGTTAGCATTAGGTGGTCCTTGATTATCTTTCAACTATAACGCTAACATTTGTTAATGCAGGAAGCTCTACATGATAAACAAAACATTCAAAATTCTCTGCAATGGGAAATGTAGGTCTGATCTGAAGGTAGGCCAAATATCCTGAGGGATCAGAAATTCCCACTTCAGTGGCAGCCTGCTTAACAGGCTGTGAGTCATTTCTGAAACGCAAACTTTAGAGGTTCGGAGCAATACCCCCAAAGCCTCGGGGCTCCCAGCTACCCATCTGCCTTCCTGGAGCTGGAAAGCAGCCAGGAGGACAGGGGCCCAGATGCTCTGTGGCAGGTCGTCCGCTAAGAAATGGGGATCCCAAGGGACAATCTCCTTGTTAAAATGTCCAGGAGGTTTGGCTCCCTTGCAGCCAGCTGCCTATCTGGAAATGGTTTGCCAGGCTATTTCTGACCACATCTAATTCATTTATGACTCCTAGTTTGGGGCTGTAAGGGAAGTCTGCATGAACCTTTTCAGAAGTTGAACTATGGCTGAGCAATAGAGTTTTTTAATAGAAAAGAAGAGAATCATTAAGCTGAAAGGCTTTCCCCTGTGAGGCAAGGAGGCATCAACCTTGTGGATTCTCTCGTGCCAAAATTCAGAGTTGCTTTCAGAGAGGTATTTTAGGCAGGCAGTTGCCCCAGGGAAGGGCAAAGCAGGGTGACTGTGGTCAGTACCATGGTGGACAGTGGCCAGCAGAGGTGTGCAAAGATCTGTGTTCTCTGACAACATCTTGAAGTAAGTTGTGAAAGACAAAACAAGCATGTTCCCCCCATGACCACCTTCTTTTTCTCTATTCTTTTAATATCGAGGAACATTAAAGCATGCTCTACTTTCACTAAAAATGGTTTTGATAAACAGGCTGATAGAGACCCACATGGAAACATCTGTACTGATGTTAGTCTGTGACTAGTTATGTCATCCTCTCCCCAGCAGTCCCCAATTTGTTATTTTGATCACTTTTGGAACATTTTGTCTGAACTCATCACTCTGTCAGAGACAGGAACATGTGGCTTACTTGCTCAGCACTGGTTTCTCATCATTAACTGGAATGACCTTTACTGAAATGGTTCTGAGGACTTTATGTTTCCCATCTGATAGCTGGATTTTAAAGCTGTCAGTGAGGTTTTCCGAATTGTCATGCACGTACATCAGCTTCATTCCTATGGAAGGGGTGGGGGGAAGAAAAATAAGAGAAAGACAGAGGGAGAGAGAGACATAAATGGAAAGAACATATAAATTTGACTCCTGCAAAATCCCTCATGTCATTTCACTCTGCTTCCACCACCCTTCTTCCATCTCCCCTCCCCACATTCCCTGTCACAGGAAGCTTGTTTCAGCTACCAGAAGATGAGTTTGGTAAGCCACTGCTGTTCGTTAATCTAACAACATGCTATTGACTCCAGCCTGACCTGAGTAACGAGTGACTCCCTTCACAAAAGGGTCTGTCAGTCTGAAAAAGGCACATTTCTTCTACTCTTCTCACTCCAATTCATTTTAACAGGGACCATATAAAGGGTGAGAGTATCAGGCAACGCTTTTCTGTGCCTTAAATAATCCTCAGGGAGCTTTAAACAAGCCTTGGGGAGGGCAGCTGGTGTTGTGGCTATGACCATGGACAATCAGATGATCTGGGCTGGAGGTGGCTTGGTCACCATTACGGACAGGAAAAGAGAAAAGCCAAGCAACTGGAAGAGAATCAAAAACAGGACTTGGAAGGCTGAGGAATTTGCGGTGGGGACGTGGTATTTCTGAAGGTTCATGTTAGACAGACAGAGAGGAGAAAAATCTTTCCTTGGGTTTTGAGGGCTGAACTGCAACCTGCGTGACAAGACTGAATTCATGTCCCTCTTTATATTGATAGATTCCATATTTCACTAAATGGGCACAGTCTGGAAGAATCCACCATATTCTTGGCAGTGTTAAATATACTTTTTTTTTATTACAAGTAGTTGAAACAGCTTTGCTGCTTTGAAACCTTTGAAAAGCAGGTTAACTGATCATGCTAAGCTATAGAGCCCCAGTTCTTACCTCTGTCGTTAAATATATGAAGGTATGAACATATATATTGCAGCCTTCTAGTATATAAAGGAGGCTTATAGATAGAGACTTTCTATCAATGCCTGTAGTGACGGGAAAAGGGGCAAGGGTTTTAAAATGAAAGAGGGCAGGTTTAGATTGGACATAAGGAAAAAATGCTTAACAATAAGGGTGGTGAGGCACTGGAACAGGTTGCCCAGAGAAGCTGTGAATACCCCATCCCTGGAAGTGTTCAAGGTCAGGTTGGATGGGGCTTTGAGCAACCTGGTCTGGTGGGAGGTGTCCGTGCCCATGACAGAGGGGTTGGAACTAGACGATCCTTAAAGGTCCCTTCCAACCCAAACCATTCTATGGTTCTATGATCACTCTATTCTGTGATCATTTAGAGCAATGTTTAACCCCATTATCAGTTAATGTGTTTTTAAATCAGTCTCTCTGTCTCTGTTCCAGGTGCCGTAAAACATTTTGAAATCTGTTTGCTGATATGTTACTATATTCCTTCTATTTTTTCAGGGCAGTTGGCCTCCCTAGACATATTACTACCCTTTCTGACATGTAGGCCTCTCAGGGTGATTTTATTGACAATTCCTAAAATCAGTATATAACATTAGCATTAAATAGATTAACTTCTATTCCTAAGCATTGTCTTGGAAGTACGCATAAGGCAAGTAAATAAATAAGTGGTGAAGGTTTCTCATGGTGCTCCCTTCCCTCATTAAAGGAATGAAAGCCCAATGTCAGAAGAATGCTGCACTTACCGTTCTTCAGTAGCTCCATGGAAAAGTCATGAACAAGCAACCCATGGCTGTGGTGGTCGTGGTTAATTAACTGTTTATAGTGTAGAATATCATTGCCATGAACTCCATTAATAAGGAACCCATGCCAGGGCCTCTGCACAACCCCAAATATCAAATGGTCTTGAGGTACATCCAAATCAACTGCATTGATAACAGAGAGATCCAGCTCTTTCATCGCCCCCTCTTGAACCTGAACATGAAAGAAAAAAATGTCCAATTCTTCTACATATAAAGAAATTATAGAATTTTAGCATGGTTTCCTAAGCAGGGTATTTTTCTGTACAAGCGTATCTCTGTTTCCTCCACCCCTTCCCCAACAGCTTTTGAACCATTAACTGATCTCAACCTGTTTAAGAGACATAGAGTAGTAAATGGTTACAGTGATCAAAAGAGAAGTTGAGATAAGGAGTTCATATCTGCCCCAAATAATAGTAAAGCTTTTAGGTGAGTAAGCTTCATATTAAGTGCAAGGGAATGCACAGAGGAGAAAGCCTTTAAATACATAAATACGTATTATATAAAAATATGGATGTATATATATACACACATACATGCACTTTTTACTTTACAGTAATATAAGCTTACACTGCTCTAGCATAGCAGTCACAGAATTATTATTTATATTAAAAGCAGTCTTCAGAGAGGGGAGGGGCTATGCCAGGAACACAAAATACTCTACAAAAGATTATGAAAAGCTCTTAAGAAACCAGAAGAAGCATACAGATCCTTCTGCTTTCTAGATGACTCACTTGTTTAAAAATTTGAGCCTTTTTTTTACTTAACTGCAAGTTACAGAATCACAGAATGATAGGGGTTGGAAGGGACCTCTG
>RSEF01000031.1:32720110-32734485 GCA_003993805.1 Himantopus leucocephalus
TGGCCTTCTTGACCACCAGGGCACATTGCTGGCTCATGGTCATGGTTACCAAACAGAGTTGTGCACTGCTCCAGTCCCACTGAAGCTCTGTCTTAAAGGTTTACATGGGATTTAACTGGGCTGTTTCATGAACTAGGCTGAACTACACAAAGTAAGGAAAAGATGGAGAAGAACATGTGTCAGAACAACGTTCTTATATTAAGAAGCATTTTCTGGTATAAAATAATTATTTGACAGGCATTTTGACTCTTTTCTTACGGTAATATTCCTTGCTATGAATTCTGGGACTTCATCATTGATTGGGTTGATCAGCACGAAAAATGGAGTCTCTGCTGAGCGATGCAGCCCATCGGTGACATAAAGTACAAAGTGGTCTGCTGTTGGCTCCATTCGCATGTGCCTGGCTTGTACGTAGTTTATGTTCAGGGCTTTCAGGTGCTTCAGCTGAAACGAAGCTAGAGATTTTAAAGAGATGATGAGTTAGCACAGTATTTTCCTGCCTTCTAGTCTTGCATATCATAAAAAAATCTGAAACTATGTCATTCTTCAATGAACAAATAACTTGGACTTTGTAAGTTCTCAGTCATTTTTTGACTGAAAGAATTACACTGCACATTTTACCGCAGGACACGTGCCCTTCCCCTGAAATAAAAATGCATCCTTCTGCTTCTTATGGGACTGTGCAACTTCATATTTCTCAGCTCAGCCTGCAGAACTAAGCCCAAGTAAAAAGACGCAAATAGCAGGTGGGAAAAGATCTGAGATCTAAGTAATTACATTGATTGTTGTTTGACTGACAAACCAGGAAAATGATGACCAAAAGGCTCAGCGACTCTGGGTGTCCAGCTGGAGACACGGGTAAAAGCTGGTAGTGTTACAGAGCATGCCACAATCTGTTCTGCTGAGGATGAAACTGCCTTACAATGTTTGAAGGTGGACAAGGGAGGAGACCCACATCAACCACCGTGTCTATCAGTTTTGTAATTTTGCCTTGAACAATAAGATGGGACCCAGGCTTTTCAAATTCTCAGCCACAGCATTTGTCAGAAGTATACATGAAGGGACGTGCAGGAGCCTTGCCTGGGAGCGTGAAGGGGGAGGCAGGGAGAGCACATTAATGTCTCCTATCGCCACTTCTAATAGATTGCAGCTGGAATGCATAAAACAAGGATTGGCTTATTTACTTCAACTGCCAATTCTTCACATTTGCAGAGCTGTGGTCTCCCTTTGAACTCCTCCCACACAGTCCCACTGCTCTTCATTTGCCAGCACCTGCCTTCCTCAATAAGCCCATATTAATGCACACACCTGCAGCTGCTTCAGCAAAACCCACCGCACAGCCCTCCACCAGCCCTCTGTATTTCATCTGCTTGATTACCATACGTTGTTTAGACTTACCCACACTTATACCAATGTTGCTCTTCTCAAACCCAGGAGAAGGCAGTATATTTTCAATGTAACCAAACTGGGGAGGAGAAACCAAGACAAACTCTAAGTCATCTGCAGTGGTGTCAGGGTCAGTGGCAAACAAATGGTTGGTGGTAAGGGCTGCTGAGGAGCCCTCCTCCACCACAAACCTTGCACCTGCACACAAACAATATGATAAGCATTATTGCTTAGTTGCCTCATTTTACTGTTGTTTTTGTTAACAAGAATGGAAATAATAACAAATGGATGTTATGCAATGGAAAGACAAAAATACTGTGTTACTGGAGCGGTCTGAGTTCATTTTTTTTTCTCTGCTTACACCATCCACTCTACTTTTGTCATCACGTAAGTAGAGCGGAAGGGGATCATTACATTATTTTACTGGTAAGTTATTAGGTATGGCTTATGTTCCACTCAAAATCAGTTGTTACCTCTGTTTGTCAGAGCATTAATTACATGAGAGCTGTTACGAATTGCTCATAATGAACAATTTTTCATGCATCGCTGCTTAATTTCCCTGCTGGGACAATGCTTCGTTTCCAGAACATTACTTGGGTGAGAGCCTGCAAATCAAAAAACTACTCATACATATGCTTAAATATTCCCTGAGATACATAGCATATACGCGATGCTTACAAACAAATGACATTGAAAAAGACAAGAATACAGAAAGCGTACCTTGATATGTATACTACAGACCTCATCCAAAGCCCAGGAAGTCAATGGAAATTTCACACAATGGGCTGTTCTTGAACTAAATGTACATTACAAACGCTATTTCCATTTTAATTGAGTATTTTTGATCCTGAAGAGTACTAGTGAAAATGTGGCTTCATATCTATTGATTTGATCTGTTACATATGTAGCCTAGATTAGTCTTTATTCACTGACAGAATTAAATATAGGTTAATAAAAAATAATTAATAAAAGATTGTCTCCCGTTATATAAGGGCCAGAGTCTAAATTTCTGTTATATACTTTGCATGCAAAGGTAGATAGATATTTATGTTTTTGCATTATATAAACCTGACAATTGTCTGGACCTAAGTTCAGTTTAGGGACAAGATATTGGTCACTTTTGCTCAGACATAGCTTACATATGCTGCAATGGACATCTATAGATGGAGGGGAGCAGATTTGAGCACTCTTATCTTGAACCACGTGATTTAAACCTGCAGCTGAAGAGCCACTAGAATTACTCATAGTTGCACCTACAGCTGAATTTGGTGGTTGCACCAAAAGAAAAAAAATATTGATGGAAATTCTCATCCAAAACTTTTGTACGCTTAGCTCAGCTGACTCTTTCTGATGCTAAAAACCAAATAAACAAAACCCCCGAGCCTTTATCTGTCACAGAACTGCATAGCCCAAGTTACAATGCTATGGCGAGAGGAAGCTTTCACCAGTTGCAATTGATGGAGGCTGGTTGTCCACTGGAAATACAGTGATGTTAAGGTCATATACTGGAAACGGATCATGAAGCGGAACTGGAGGAGGAAGAGGTCCATCATAACAGCAGTCTTTCACATCTAGGCCAGCCTCGACATCAGAAACAATGAAGGTTAAGATCTCAATGGAAGGAGTCAGGCCAATCTCCCCACCTGGAAAAAATGTTGCAGTTCAGAAGAAATGTTCCAAAACTTCGTGAAGAATCATTTTGTACCATGCAAGGACAGTCTGCAGTATTCAAAGTCAGAAGGTGAAGACAGACCAAAAACAACAGCAAAATGACTAGAATTCTTAATTCTGCCTGGTGGGGGTGCTGTTTGGTTAGGGATTTGGTTTGTTGTTCGTAATTCGTTTTAACCACCTTCTATTCTAGAATAAAAGGGTGTAGAAAAATATATAATTAAGTTAGTATTACTAATAGTTATAATATTATTATCGCAATGTTATAATATTATATTGTAATTGTAATAAAATTGTTAATAGTCCTCATGATTCTGTTCTTTGTGCACTAAGGCATGCGCAAAATCTACATTTGTGCAGAAAGGGAGCCTTTTTCTGCATGCCTTCTTGAAGACTGTACGAAAAGATCTTTCTTTTGTATATTCTCTCTATGACAAGTGGTAATATCGTGCACTTCCAGAATAAAACTTTTTTGCCTACCAAGAAATGCATGTATTCCTATATGCCTCTTATCCCTACAAAATGGACTATAACAAGGGCTGTGCTTTGTTACTATACTATACATTATGCCTATATGTAATCACGTTCAAAATGTGGGCTGATACAGCACAGGACTGGGACCTGCCACCCCTCGCAAGAAGCATCTGTGGCTGAGTGTATTGCAGTTCTCAGCACTTCTGGCAGCCTGTGTCTTGCATTGCTGCAGGGTATTACTAATAAGCTGCCTGCAAAGGAAGGGGGCAGTGACTCCCACCCTCTCCTTCAGTATCTACTGGCAGCATGTTTAGCGTGTAGAAATTTGGGAATGGGAAACACAGGCACTGCACCCTTGAAGGTCAGCTTGTGCCTTTCATTGCCTCTGCAAAAGCACTGCCATTGAAATAATGTCCCTGATATCTTTAGGATGCTGAAGAAAAGTTTGTTATTGGTGGCCATAATCGAGTACTTCCTTCTCTTCTCAAATACCAGCTGTTCATTTTAGACAGTGCCAAGCCTGAAAATATCACATATATTCTCCATGCTCACACAAAATTAGACTAATTACACAGAAACCCGGAGCCTTTGAAAAAATAAAGACTAATTCTGTCATCAGAGATGTAGAAAAGAGAACCCCTTTAATGCTAATGAAAGGACCAAATTAAGTAGGAAAGGGGGTTAAACAGCCCTTGATTTCTGTTAGTAATTAAAAAAACAAGTATTTTTGGATTTTAAAGATAGAACCAAAAATAACATCTTTTTAGCACTGTGGTTCACTTGAAGAAAATCTGAACGTCATTTATTGTGTGATACAGAAAGACTGTACGCTGTCCAAAAGTGGATATCCATCTAGGTTATGAAGGCAAGCAGGAAGTACCTTAGGTTGTTAGTAGTTTTCTATTAAAACTAGGCATTGTCATTTACAGCGTTACATGATTTTATTTAAACATGACTATGGAAAAAGGTCAGACTCTTTTTTTAATGTCATGAAACAAATAAAAAGACTCTATTTTGTACCTAAATGAATAGTAATTTTGCCAAAAAAAAAAGCCAAAGATATTTTATCAGCAACAGTGAAAGAGATCCTCCAGGATTATCATGCTTTCATCTACTTGTTCTAATACAATTTTGAATTCAAACACAGATTTGGAGAACACATTAAAACATTTGGTAGTTGTATGTCATCAGCCCTCTTTTGAAGGCAGCTTACTTTTTTCCCCAGTCACAACACATATGGTTTCTGAGCAGTTCCTGCTGAGTTTCTGCAAAGATTACATGGATTCAGGTTAAGATTTTCTTCCAAAAACTCTCTGACCACCTTCCAGTCCAATTCCATCCTTAATTCACTTACTAGTGTGCTTATATGTAACCAAACCAGAGATGACATCAGCTTGGGAGAAACGATCCACAGCAATGCCAGCTTTCCTCACTATCCCATGGTACGGCTGGCGAGCCAGCATAAACATCAGTTTCATGTCATCACTGTCTGCGTCTGTAGCATAAATGTACTCTGAGGAGAGGACCACTTCTTCACCCTCCAGGCACTGGAGCACAGGAACAAGGCCCGTTCGCATAACAGGTGGCTCGTCATTCACAGGTAACACCTAATCAGAAAAATAATTCAAGATCCTTTATTTTTCATTTCAGTGTAAACCTGTTCTTTTAATACATTGCTTTCCAGCCCAAACCAGAAGCATGGTGTCAGTGTCAAAGTACGTTGAGCTCTCTCTGTGGACAAAATGACACCAGCTGAATTAGGGTCACTCTTAAAATTCAAAGGCAAAAGTAAAGCAAACTACATTATTGTAGCTTGAGGAAGAAAACTCATTCCCCATATTTAAGTACAGAGAGAATCATTCCAGCCAGAACACAAGCTAAAGCAAGCACAAATGCCTTTCAGCTAGTACAAGCCAAATCTCCTCTCAAATTTGCCACACGAACCCGAAATGTAGATTAGAAATAGAAGTCTAACAAGTCCATTATCTTACAGTTTACAAGGAAATGCAAAGACTTTCAGAAGCCAAGCTTTGCTCTTTTCTAGACAGGCAGTTTTTCCCAGAAATATGCAACACACTCACCTTGACCTGCAGGGTGAACTCTACAAAGTGGGTGCCATCTGTGGCTGCAAAGAGGACATCATCAGTGAGAGTCTCAGAGCCATCATGCCGATACCTGTGGAAAAAAAAAAAAAAAANCACAGACAAAGAAGTTGTGGGTTTTGGTCATGCCAGTGGATCCTCCCAATATAAAAAGCTGTTCCCTGTCCATTTAAGACTGCTGGTTCTGGATCAGAGTGTCTTCAGAGGGCTTGTGGGGTCTTCTACAAGAAGAAAACCCCTGAGATAAACCAGACATCAGCTAGGTAAAAGCTTTCACTGGGGCTTTGTCATAGATGACATAGTTGTCCCAGTTACATCTGGCTGCTTGTGAGGTGTCTACCAAACACATACCTCCTCACTGCGGTAGGTGCCTTCTTTGACTAACAGACTGAAACAGAGTCAGGGAGCTCTAATTCTGCGTGCATGTGGAAAGTTGAGGTTTGTTCTTGCCAGATATACAGCAGCAAAATTTTCATCTCCAGGTTAATCAGTGACAATACAAGTTTTCTTGTAAACTAACCAGGTTTAATAAACACACAGCTTCCTTAAAAGAAAAAAGCTGGCAACTATTGCCTTCTTCACAGGAACTGCAGGGCTGAATACAGAATTTGCCTCCCCATCTGCATGGGGCAGTGCTTTATAGAGACACCTATCTACATCAGACATGGTCACGAGCTCCCGCCTCCTGGCCACACAACAGCTCAGTTTCCACCTTGACGGCTGCAGTCCCAAGGCTCAGCCAGGAACCTTGGCCTGGAGCAGCACTGCCAGAGCCATGCTCTGGCGAGCATGGCTAGCTGTAGCCCCTGCGCCTGGCACCACTTCCCTGCAGGGCTTTCACCCATCCAACTGAGAGTCTCAGCCACCACAAGAGCAAAAGACAGCCACTCTTCTAACCTGACTGCCAGGCTACGCAGGTTCCCACAAGAAAGCCTGTCGCCTTCATTCATGGGAGTGCCATCCAGCTCCACCACCCCATGCTGAGGCTGTCTCTGCAGGAGGAGGAAGAGATGCTCCCTTTTCGTGTCCACGTCAGAGATGAGAATGTGTCCCTCTGTGACAGGGCTCAGGCCACCCTCTTCCACTTTCAAATGGCGTGTAAAAACCTGCATGGACGAGAAATGCTGAACTCTCTTTTTGACTGCACCTCCAAACATACACCGAACAGGGTAATTTCAATTCGCTCTGGTATGAGGACATATGACACCTTAAAAACAAAAATGCCAAAGGCTGTACTCTTTTCTGCTGTGTTAGGAAAACATAAGGAATTTGTTAACAGTAGGCCCTAATACGTGCAGCCCAGTCCTGATCCCATTCATGGAGGCTCCTGGCCTTCACTGGCAATAAGCGACACAAAGAGGAAGGATGCAGTTTTGCTAACCAGGATGTGACATACATATTTGTGTATATATATGACACACATACATGTGCAGCCACCCAGCCACTGAAAGTAGCCCTCAGCTTATTTAGCACAAAAAAATCACCTTGCACACACAACAGACTTCACCTTCCACCTCAGTCCCAATGCAGGCTATGTGCAAGACACTGCAACCCTGATCCCATGGGAGTGTTTATTTTTAATTTCAGTTAGATCAAGACATCTCTGCATTTCTGTTTTTACACAAAGCCATTTCCAAGTCTTCCCTCTCGCCCTCACCACCACCTTACCTCTGGGGCTTGATTGTCCACAGGAAGAATTGTAATATTGAAACAGATCCCGTACAAAGTGCCACCATGCTGATTGCTGACGGAAAAAATAAACTGGACTTGCTGAGGTTCAGGCCCGATGTCCTGCAGGGGTGGCATGTAGGCAACTTTCATATAGTTCACAGCATGCTGCAAAAAGAGAAGAGGGGCCCATGTAAGAAGAGATAACGGGAATAGCCATAACTCAGGACATTAGGAACCTTTCTCATCCCCTGATTATATGTTATCCAGACTACCAAAATTAATTCCAGAAACTTTGCTTGTACTCTTTAGCTACTGGCAATACCTTGATTAAGTGCATTTTCAGCTACAAATCAGGTGAGAACAGGTTCAAACAAGAAGACCTGGAGCAAAAAATACAGACGTGGTTTATAAGTGATAACAGAGGCAATGGCCTTACCTTCTTGATGGAGCTCTTTAAGAATGCTGGTTCCAGAGCCTTTTCTAACTGTGACTTTAAAATAAATGATTCATCAAAGCATAGCTTTTGATGTAACATCCCCCATAGCAGCTGAATTTGCCCTCACCAGTATGAATAAACTGCACACCCTGTCTACCCAGGTGAGGGCAGGCCAGTGAAAGAACCTAAAATAATCACCAAAATCTTGAATCCAGACACCCATATTAGGCACATGATTAAGGATTTTTAGGCTCAGAGCTCTCATTACGGTACTGCAATGGTCACCATTACAAAACCCTAACCATACAGCAGGATGTAAAACAGGGCACTTCACTAATATTCGTTAAGATATCTGTCAAACCACAGAAACACGAAAACTGAAAAACAAAATTCTGAAAAAGGCCCATTCCCACCTGTACCAAATCGATAGGTGGAGACACCAAGAAGAAGCAGGAAATTCTCACGGCCTCATTTCCACATTTTGTGTATTTTTTCCTTCCTCTTAACATCATGCTGCAGACAAAATCAGCCTACCCTAAGCAACTGCAGCCCCTGCTGATTTCCGGAAAGTTGTGTTTACATATTGCAGAACACAAGCATGATGGAAATTTGTTTCAAAAGCTGGAATTGACTTAGTGAAGTTTTGAGCTTCTTAAGCAGAGCTCATGATAGTACTGCTCTTCATTTTTCACCTCTTGTTTTTCTGTCAAAAAGAAGCTGTATGCTTGTAACTTTAAATTGTTTAGAACTCATTATGTTATCAGGTAACATAACAAACCTGAGTAAATGACCTCAGCGCAAGAGCAGTGGGATCCTTCACCAGCTTGGGGATGGTGTCCACCATAAATAGCTTCCCAGCGTCTGAGTGGCTGTACAAAAATACGTATGTCACATACTGGTTAGCAATACTGAAGAACAGGAAAAATGACAGTCACGTAGCTCAATCTTGCATTTCAAATTAACTTCTCACTCCCAACTGCATTGTAAGGAAAAACATTTTTCCTTCCTCTATCCTTGTTATTCATCTAAACATTATCACAGAAAATTGACCACAAGAAATGTTTTTCAGAATGGTCATGAAAAATCATTGCATACCTTATAAGCAAGCACTGGGTTTGCTACAGGTGTGTCTCTGCACACCCCAGATACCATTTACACTACCTGCAAGTCTAGTCCATCACATTTTTATTACTTACACACCTGCATTTATCTTTACATAGAAAAATAAATAATTTCTGGTTTTCATGCATCTTATAAACTTCTGAAATGAACCAGTTTCCAGCAAGCCAGCTTTCCAACAGCAGTAATCAGAAAACTGGATAACCATGTGGCTATTTGACTGAATAAGGGAACAGCCTAAACAACCTTCGCCCCCACCTGCATACTGATCCTCTGTTGCTTGAGGTCAGAATTGAAAGTGTTGATCTTCAGCTTAAACCATACAATGGCTGGGTTTTAAACTTTTCTATTTAGCAAATTGTTGCTGATGCTGTCATGAATTTACCAAATGGTGAAACAGCATCAGTGACATGTAAACTGCTACTACACCCATTCATCCCATACTCCTATTGCCCACAAAATCTGTTCTGCCTGGATTGTGCTCCACAAGTTCCTGGTCCAGGACCAGGAGTCCTTCACAGTGTCGTGGTAATAATATGTAGCCTAGAAAAAGCTGTAGCACCTCATCTTCTGAGCCTGGGGCAGGCCCAGGTCAGCCCCACTCTATCAGTTAGGAGAGGTGCTGTGACTTAGGCGCAAGGCTGCACAGGATCCCACAGGCCAGTGTAAAATGCAAGTCCAAGAAAAGGACAGAAAAGATTTCAGGTGCTTTCCTCCGTCTTATTTCTTGCTGAACTATGCATTATTTTTTATTACCCTGTCTATTATTCTGTTGCTTTCAGCCCTAGCTCACCCTTAATCATAAATGGGGGAGCTGCACCCAGCTATTGCCACCTTTACTTTAAACAGATGAAGAACCTGAGACATGAGCATGCTGCCACCATTGAGGCTGCTCCTCTTACATGGGTCATTGCCCTTTCCCACCTGGAAGGTATGGCAAGTCACACCTACCCATGTGTGCAAGAGAAAAATGGGGAAGTGGTTATGGTGTATGTGAGTTCCCTGTCTTGCTCTTCCACATCTATGAAGTGGAGATGTTTCTTAGTTAGGTGAGCAATCTCAGTCTCCTTAACAACCAGATAACGGGTCACTCCTGGGGCTTCTCTGGGTAGCTGGTCATGCACCGGGATAATGTGCACCATCATCACCTGACATCAAGAAGACAGTAAAATCAGCAGCCATTCGTCTCAATAAGAGAGTGTCCAAGCAGCTGTTAACAAACATGCACACACAGAAGTATGTGATCACTGGAATATGAGATATAGGATATGGCTATCATGCCATATTATGAACACATGAGTAATAGAGATATACAACAGTTAAATGCAAAGCCTATGAATCTTCGTGGTTTCCCTTCAAATTAAAAGCAAAGTTAAATTCAGTATGTTGGACTCCTGGGTGAAAGAAATAGTCTCTTCTCAGTTTACTTCAGTAGGGCTGTTTAGTTTGTTTGTATCATCTGCAAATCTAATTTGTTTTCAACATTTTGTTTTAGAGTGTAGGAAAAAGTCTTTGCAATGGACTTGTCTCTCTGCAGCCAGACAGAGAAAATTGCCCCATGGAAAGCAAGAACAAAAGCTAGCTCTGAAGAACGTTATTTGTGGCGATGGCCATGGTGATGGCAAGCAGAAAAGATCTACCCCAGTTTGATTTGAAAGTCCATCAGAAGTTGTAAAATCATCAGCCACTTGACGGAAAAACACAGGACTCTGCCAAAGATGCTTCAGTTTCATACCTGTGGCTCTGAGAGATTGGGAGGGTCATGGCTATCACACAGCACGAACTCAAGGGAATCTTCAAATACTTCTCCTCCCAAATGATGATAATAAATTATTCCATTAAATAGATCCCTCTGAAGAAAACTGCTGACAGAATACCCTGTTGAATTGAAGACAATATCTTCTATTGAACAGTGCACAGTTTTAATAATTCATAAAAATTATCCATTAGCTGTGCAAGTAACTGGTGAACCATAATGTCCTCTTTCTCAACCTAACTAGGGCAAGCCCTTTGAAACATTATCTCAACTGTCTTCCATGTTTCCTGAAGTTCACCAGCTTCTTCTCTATGTCACTTGAAGATCATTCAAAAATGAAGCAACACAGCAAATGGGCCTAAAGCCCTGTTCGGAGGACAAAAGAGAATTTGCAGGACTAGCAGCCTCTGCAGTCTAGCACAGGGATTTCCAAGTTCAGTTAAATGGGAGCTTTCTTCCTCTTTTAGCATCATTAGCATCATCTACTAGCCTTGAACTTGTTAGGGATCCTTACAGATAAAATAACTGCTGACTAGCTCAACTTTTCTGGAGGAGAAGGGAGCAGTAAGGAAATAGAATGGAAGAATTATGGGATAAACTGTGTTCACAAGTATAGTTATCCTGGTGCAGAGACCAACATTAATTACCAATGGGGATTTACACTATAACGAAAGAAGTCCAAATTTGCCATGATTTGTCCTGAGACAAAATAAGTTGTCTAATTGTAACATTTGATGTGGTTAAAAAAGGACGACAAAGAAAAGTTGTCTATTGTGCATGTGTTTCATTACCTATCAAGTTTGGTCCTGGTTTCTTCATGATTTCTCCAGCCTGTGGTGGCTTGGTAATATTGAATAGTATGTAATCATCACTGGAATCCATGTCAGAAGCATGAAGCATGGAGCCCTCAATCAGGATCGTCTGTCCCTCATGAACTTCAATGACCACGTTGCTGATAAGAAATGGAGGGCTGTCATCTTTAGGGAGGATATTGATTGGAAACTTATGGCGAATACTGTGGGGGCCATCGAAAATCCTAAATACCACAAAGTCCTTAGTAGAATCGCTGTCATCATGATGGTAGTGAACAACTCCAGCCTGAATGTCAGAGACTGTGAACATGAATCCTTTCCCTCCTGTCAAAACAGTGAAAGAAAATGCATCAACAATGTGCTGTTCAGCCCAGAGGAGCATCCTTCCACCAATATGAATGTTATGAAGCGAGAGAGAAGGAGAAGGCATTTCTAATTAGAAAAATGAAACGTAACTTCACCTACTGGAAACAAGTTTGTAGAAGTTGGAATAGTTAATAAGAATGCAGAATTTGCAACTGTGGTAGCAGAGAAAATCCTCCAAATGTCCATTGCACTAGAGATAATTGGAGATATTAAAGATTTTTAACTGTGACTGTTTCCACTTTAATTTCAAACTCTGCTTTCTTATCAGAACATTTAACATGTATTTTAAGCATCAAAGAGAATATGCTTTGTAATTACAGCTCAGCATTTTGTTGCAAGTGAAAAATAACATTTGTGGGTCTTGTTTTTTCTGCATATTGAGGTTACTTTCTATAATCAGACAATTTTACACATTTGCTTCACTAGGCATGTTATGGAAACACAAATATTCAGGCAGGTTAAAGGTCCTGAGAACTGCAGGCTGGTGCTGGAAGAGGTGATCTCCCCAGGGCCTCCAAGGAAAATATTTTTTTTTCCCTCCATACTGTGCAACATCATCAGAGACACACAGAGCTGCAGGTGTATTCTCTTTGCTCCTTACTTGAAGAGAATTATAGGCAAACTTTAGGATGTAGAAATAAATGCCTCATCACCAAACAAAAACCTGTTAAAGGTGACAGAAGGCAGGGAATGACACCATACATACCTCTTTCTTTCAGGGCTTTCCTTTAGCTCCAGGACTGGCATTGCCAAACCCAACAAAAGAGCATTCAAAACATTGGGTTGATTCACTGTTCCCTGCAGTTAACGGGAAACCCTCCACCGATTCAGTGGGCAGTGGCTCAGACCATGTGCCAGCAGCATTAGGGTTATGGTGCAGCTGGAGGGCTAAACCTCAGCTTTCCTTTAAAGTTTGAACATCAGTCGGTGCTTGCTAGATAAAAAAGGCAGTTGCCAGAAACTGTGGTTATGAGTTCCTTTGCATGTGCCTATGCAGACACATAAAAGAGAATAAGGTGTGGCCACTGGAGAAAAAAAACATATGCACCCCTGGCTGCCCCACAGGAGGCTGAGAAACCCCGGGGGGCTGCATGCAGGGATGGGACTGCCACCATGAGATGGGCCCTGGGATCTGCGTGATCCTGCAGGCACAGCCGGTCTGCTGCTCTACAGCCCGCAGCCCGCTCCCTGGCTGGCTGCACAGCCCCCCGTAACACCACCGCTGGGGCTGAGCCCATCTGACACTGGTGGCACCGCAGAGATGCTGTTTGTAGCATTACAGGAGGATGATCACGCAGGCACTGAACCCCTGGGCAGCGGTTTCCTGAGATGAAGCATATTTCTGAATAGTTTCTCTTTCCATTAAATTTCAAATACCACCTTCCTCTTTTCTTTAAGTACTTGCTTTATGTCTCTAGGCTATGCATTTTACACGAATATATTTAACTGTCAAAAAATCCAGCATTGATAGTGGCAGCGTCTTTCCACCCTGCCAACAGCAGAGGGACTTTTTAACCTAATAATTCTCCCAAAGAGAGAAGCACCTGTGCTGACTCATGAGGTTGCAAAGCAAAATTAGTGAGATTTACAACACAGAAAGCTAACGAATCAGAAGTCTAATTTAATTGCCACTTTTGAAATAAACCTTAAAGCTGCCAGTAAATAGCAACCATAGCCAAACGTTGTCTGTATTTGCCAACAAATCAAAATCACCCGGCACTCCTTAGCATTGTCAAGCAAAAATGTAAGCAGTGAAAATACAGTGACTGCCTTTCGCCTAGGTCACACCTACTCAATGAAAGCATAGCTGATTTCTTTAAAATTTCAGCTTTCGGATGTAAACGTACATTAAGAAAGTAAAAGTTTAGATACTGAATTTTTCAATACTCTTGTTTTGTTCCCTGTGTCTGGCACGGCTGTAGCAAGGGAAGCCGGTCAGCAGAGGGAGCAGAACTCCTCTCCCTGCCCGCTCTTCGCTCCGGAGGGGGAACCTGCAGGAGATGCGTTCTCATGCCCCGGGTTTTCTTGTCTCCACTGAGCAACACAGAGCAGCATAAATAAGGCTATGCTGAAGTTTCTTTTGGTTTTGCAGTGACACTGCAGCACTGTATCTCGGGGGGATAAGTTACCCATCCTCACTTATCCTTGGTGAGATAGGGCAGCATCAGGCCTGATGCATGCCGTTACTAGCGGCATTAGCTCACTTGGGCTGAATTCACCTCCAGTGAAGAAAATAAGAACCGTTTTCATTTTCAAATGAAAGTGGTGTGTAGGCAAAATGCCAGACTTACAAGTATCTCCCATTTAAGGATGTGAACAGCATAAATACACTATTGGCACAAGGGTCTAAGCTATGCAACTGACTTTCTTCATGATCTTGTGATTTTTTCAATTTCTTACTGTGCATTCGGGTATTTCCTTCTGCACCTTCATTCAGTTTTGGGCCCCTTACTACAAGAAAGACTTGGAGATACTGGAGACTGTTCAGAGAAGGGCAACAAGGGTGAGTGGTCTAGAGCCCAAGTCTTATAAGGAGCGGCTGAGGGAACTTGGGTTGTTTAGCCTGGAGAAAAGGAGGCTGA
>RSEF01000031.1:32734585-32760226 GCA_003993805.1 Himantopus leucocephalus
AGGGACATGGTTTAGTGGTAACTTGGCAGTGCTAGGTTAATGGACTTGATGATCTTAAAGGTCTCTTCCAATTAAAATGATTCTATGATTCTATGAATCCCCCATAAATCTGTCTCTTACGCTGGCAGCCCTTAGCAGGGAGTGACTCTATGACCATCTGATTGACTGTCACGTTATCACAGCCAGTTGTCACTAGACAACACGCTTCAAGGCCCTCAAGTTGAAGTTATTTACCTCTCACTGTGAGCCGCCCGTGCTGTAAGCCATCAACTGTGACCAAGCGAACATTTTGGATGTCATCGTTGTCTACAATTTGGAAGTGTTGCCATGTGATCGGTCGGGATTGCCCTTCCAGGAGGCTGAGGCCTGCAAAGAGCAGAGCATCATTTTGCCAAAGCGTCTGCAACATTCAAGGCTGTCAGCATCTAACCTTTCTAAAGGTTTTTGCAGTCAGGAAAAAAAGTATGTTTAATTTCATCTACGTATCTATCTGTGACAGAGCTTTCAAGGCCAGCTTAAAAGCTTGATATCAGGTTTTATTCTGACATACTTGCCTTAGTCAACTGTCTTTAGGGACTTTTTTTCAAATAACATATTCTAGTTCCCAATGATCTGATAGACCAGCTAAGCACATTTCTGAACATTTGCACAAACTAAAGCATTGAACTTGCAATCTCACAATGTCCAAAACTGGGCACTCAGCTTGCTTAGTGAGTCTGCATTTAAAAATATATATTGATCTTCATGATGGAGGACAATATCTCTTCTTTTTACTCAGACAGTAATTTCAGGTGGGGCTTCTTATTTGGATGCCCCATCCCTGGAAGTGTTCAAGGCCAGGCTGGATGGGGCTTTGACCAATCTGGCCTAGTGGGAGGTGTCCCTGCCCATGGCAGGGGGGGTGGAACTAGATGATCTGTAACGTCCCTTCCAGCTCAAATCATTCTATGATTCTATGGGGAGACATGAGACCTCTCCTTTTCAGCTCCTTCTCTTTTCTACTGTGAGGACACTGCTTTTTCTCTGGCCTTAACTTCAAGACTTGTTTGACCTTATACGTTTGCCTTTTGATGATTAAATATCAATGCATGTTTCACTCTAGATAGGAGAGCCTGTCCCCTCTTCAGTGCAGGCATTATAAATTTTTTGAATGAGCCTTAACCCTGTAAGGTTTCCAGGCTTCAAGCGGCTGTTGGTATATCATGCCCTCTTTTTCTAGTTGTTCATTTTTGCAGACTTCCACTTCAAACAATACCAACACTCCTTGGTCTTTCCCTCTCATTACCCTACTACTCATTCCACCACATATTTGACTTTACCATTTATACTCTTTTATGTCTCATTTGTTCTTTAAGAAAATGCTATATATAGAAGTCCTGATTTTCCTGTAACCCTCTTTTTTCTTTACTTTCCATTCCAGTTAATACTTATCATTTTTTCAGGTTGTAACATGTTCCCCCCAAAATAGATAAATGGAAAAAATTGATTTATATTCCCTCAGTTTAATGATCCCTAAACTCCAGTGTAAATCTGAATTTTAGAGCTTTGTCAAATGTCTGTGTCAAAGCATTATAAATTCTGTAGCAAAATAAACTGAGGAAATGAGGTCTCACCTGTATTCCATGAAACCCGAGGAGCATTTGTATCTGTTGTTCTAATAGAAAGATGCACAGTAATCGGTAAACTCCTTTCAAAGTAGAAGTCATGAACCTCAAACTCCACCTGTTGTGAAAACAAACTATTTATTGAAAAAAAAGAGCCTGAAAACCAGCTGTACATCAAAACACATATAGCGTGTTCTTACCTGAGAGATCTTAAAGTCTTTTGATAATACGTTGAGAAATGAAACTTGATTTAGCTTCTAGAAAGAGCCTTTGAGTTTCTGCTCTAAATTAAGTATCTGCCTTCTATGGTCTTCACAGTGAATGCTGGGAAAGTTAGCTTGTGATGTGTAGAAATTAATGGGAAAGATAAGCATTTTCACTGTTGTTTGGGGGACAAATAGCTCAGCAATTAACTTAGGGCTTTTTTAATAGTAATAATAAGAGGGGAAGGGGAATTTCCCTCTTTTTTAATGTATATACAACCACAAAAAATATGAAATAAAAGATATGGACTGGCGGGGGGGGAAGAAAATTTCAAACTCGTGAATTATGAAACTTTTGAATTGTCAAATTCTTGAACCTTTGATCTAACAATGCTGAAAGCAAAACAGAGAAGAGGCACTTAAGGACCAGGTGGTTTGTTAGAATGACTAATTCTCATACTAAGGAAACAAAAAGAAAGGAGGTTCCTGTGACAGCCAAGGTTAAGAAAAGGTAAGCTCTGTCAGCATCAGACGCCGAAGTTATTATTAGTGTTCCTCTGCTTTCCAGTCCACTCTTTCCCCAGCTTACCTTGCTCTGATTCTCTGTCTCTTCAGTTTCATTACTTTAGTACCAACCATATTTTTTTGGGGGGGGTTATTGCTTAACTCTCTTATCAGATAGTTATTTTATAACTATCAGCATATTTATATACTCCTTTAACTCATTTCTCTTCCTCTTATATCTCATTTTTAAGACTATTGCTTATTTCTCAGAGTGCTGGCACGCTACTGAATTACTCAAAATATCTAGCAGTACTGGTTACTGAAAAAATAAAGTAACCCTGTACCCAAAGTAGGAGACATTCACTGTCAGTAGTCTGTGGCAGGTCTGAAGAGAGAAACACCGCTAGCAGTCAATGCAGAAAAGACAGAAGTGGTGCTCTATTCGCTCCCATAAAACATAACTGTATTCCTGCCGCCTTGATCTCTTAGATAGGCACTGTTTATTTACTCACTCACTCCAGACCCTGCAGGTACCAGCCTGCTCTCATCTTTTTCATCATGTTCTCTGTGTTAGTGACATGCTTTTACTTCTCCCAGCAGGAACTGTTGGGAGTCCCTTTTTGTTATTCCTATACCACCATTGCCTCAGTAGGTAGGCTGTGAGATCAAATGGCAATCCTGACATTTAGCTGGTCTGTCATTCATGGCTTTGAATATGTTACCTGTCCACAGGTTACAGGGACCGTCACATGGGGATATAAGCTATGTGGAAAAGGCACCGTTGATCCTTCCAAAGGCTCTTGGGGAGATCTACAAGTAGTGTTATTCCTCTATTCCTCTCATAAAAATTAAAAAAAAAAAAACCACAACAAAAAAACCTGTTTAAATATTCTCAGTCAGAGACGGTAAAAATATTTCAGTGCAAAGAAATTCTTAAGTAGTGGGCAACAAATATCTGATTTGTGTTAGACAGTTACACTGATGAGTCATAGGAGAAAGTGGGAAAAGTTTTTACCTCTGCTCCTGCATTACATGTAGTTAGATAAACATCTTTTTTTTCTTTTTTTTTGTTCTGAAAAATATCTGTTACAAATGAATGCATTTATTTATAGCTTACTGAATCTTAAGGAGATCAAAACCAGCAAATGCTCATACATTACACCGTTACCTCATAATTCCTCCTCTCTGTGCAGCTGTTATTTGGAGGCTGATAAGCAATGAGCATGTCACTGAGATCTTTCCATGTGAAGGAGCCAACAGGTTTTGTGTGGTCAGATAGATGGGTGATGAAGCCCCGTGGAGGTGGCTTGGTAATGTTGAATACAAGCAGGGATTTTGGGGTTTCGTTGTCTTCAGCATCAACAGTTGTGGTTGTAATGGGGGTTAAAATAAATTGATCTACTTCCAGGATGAACTTTGCCATTGGGACAGCTTTGGGTATTTGATTGGGAATAGCACCTTTAATCTGAACAGGGAGCCATGCATACTCAGTCTGCAACAGGAAAAAAAGAGGTAACTGAAAGGACAAAGAGAAGCAAACAAAATAAATTCAATTTCTGTTAGCTTCACACAGCTAATTGGGCTACATGTTACAGCAATGATTACTTTGAAAAGAAAAATTGAAGCATTTTAATGAGAAAATGCCTAAAGTAGATATTTAGACCTCATGAAAAGGTCTTCCAGATTCAAATACTCTTATTTGTGTCCTTAATTTTGGGCTGAAACAACTTTCTTAACTTGATGCGAGTTTAATGAATAACTTTACCTGACAGAAACACGCACAAGCCATTAACTATTATTAACTGAATATGTTCACACAGCTCTTAACTTATTAATTACTATATAAGTGGAAGTCAGTGTAGCTTGTGCCATGTAAAAAAAGGTGGAATTATGCCAGATTTGATTTTGGTCTCAGGCTAAACTACTTATGTCCTCCAGTAAAAAAATAGAGGTGTTTCTCTATCGCCATAACGGTCTAAGCACGGAGGCATGGAGATAATGCATTTCATTTGCCCAGCTGGCAATGTTGTAAGAACTGAACAAAGTTTCTGGATCACCACCTCTTTTCAAATGTGAAAAGGAGCAACAAATTTAATTTTTTTACAACAAGGAAGACAAACAAGCATTGTAAGGTTGTGTAAAATTGTACCTTGTGCAGAGTTTTGCTTCTGCTGTCTGTGAGATCCAGCCTCACAGGAATATAATCCGTGTCAGGCGAGGGAGGGTCAAGGTGCTGATATCGAATCCCCATCCTCAGAAATTCTTCGCAGCTCATTTTTGAGTTGTGAATGACTCCCAGTCTCAGCATGCAGCTCCCATTTCTGCACGGCTGGCCCAGGCTGTGCTCTGTAACCAAACAGAAGCGGTCATGAAACAGTTACTGGAACAGAAACCAACATGGGAAGCCTGTCCGTATAGCTAAACAACTCTGATAAAAAGCCAGCGTGATGAGAATTAGGACTCTTTTTCTGACTTAACTTTTCCTACAGGATTTTTTTTTCAGCTGACATCTTCCAATTCAAACCTCCCTTGGTCTCTTGGGTAGGTGCTGCCTCCAACAAATCCCTGTGCTTTTTCTACTGAGTCTTGGCTCTTTCAAAGCCATCACATTGGTCCACATCTCTAGTAGCCAAAACCAGACTCTATTTACAGGATTACTGGCCCATATCTGTGATCTGTGTTGTGCCTCACAGAAATTTCATGTCCCTTTCAGTTTCCATGATAGCTCAGGCTGTTCATTAAACTTCACATGACCCCCACTTGCCCAGCACATCTGAAGCAACCCACTGCCGCAGACTTAATCTGCTGGGTCTCTTTGAACCTGCTAATACAAATAACTAAAGCACATCATACCCGGGCCAGGGAAGAAGCTCTGTGGCTGATCTCCACGAAGCTGCTCTTGCTGCACTTCCCCAATAATGAGCTGACCATAAGCAGGCAGGTGGGTTTCCGAAGAGGCTATGGAAATGGTGCAATCCAGATTTATCTTCCTGTCGTAGTCAAAACTGAGGACGTTCTTGTCAATCACCCTGGACAGGCCATAGTACTCGGGGACCTCCAGGTCACGGGAGCGCATTTTGATGATGTTACAGTCTGGCTCAAGTAACTGCACATGGAGAGTGAATGTTTCTACAAACGTTTCAGTTTCTGTAAACCTGCAGGTGATAGAAGGAAATTAATTGTGCTTCATCCCATCTTCTGTCACTCTGTGAGTTTGGTGTTGACCTCACCTTCTAAACCGAATTACTTGAACCTCTTTTTCTCAGGTGCCCTCAAGACCGAAATCACCAGAGACCATGAGGCGGCAGACACGCTGCCCACCTCCGCATACTTTAAAAATGCTGCTTGTGTGAAGGAAGAGATTACTTGCTCAGTATATGCAACAGTGTGTGTCCCTATAAGCAGGACAGCACAGAAAATACAGTGCTCTGAAAATACTGTTGTCATTTTCAATAATAAAAAGAAAAATCACTGGTTTTCTGTAATAAACAAGCATTACATAATATTTATTAATGCTAACAAACACATTATTTGAGCATATCTGAAATACACTGTGACAAATGTTTCTCTAAACAGATGGTCACTTGTTGACTAATGATGCTGCCACTGGATCTAGGTAGTTACAACGTACAGGGGAGGACATGATTTTACTGTGAAAAACGGACTGCTTGCTCTTCCTGAGGGCAGCTGTGCTCCTGGTAACAGCAAAGTGTGATCTCCTGCCGCTGCTTACCTGTACAGCCTAAGCATGACCACATCTTCATCTAAAATTGGACAGCCATTGTGGGTATATTTGACTTCATTAGGAAGGAAGTGACAGTCAAAAACCTATGAAGGAGAAAGAATAGACTAGTACAACACTGTCAAGGATGTCAACTGCAGGCTTCTGTTCCACTTCTCTCTGACTGATAAGAATGCACCAGACTTGGGGAATTTTTAATCTGTAGTTTATTTCTATGAATAGGTATTCACCTGTTCTGTGGTCTCCCAGTAAGAGCCAGAGCAACCACTTTAATGTGGGGCTGCGGGCACTCTACAAGTAGAAAGCGAACTGGCATATAACTGTGATTGTTTCAGGCTGCCAAGTCCCTCCTCCAGCACAACAAATAGCTTGAGCACACACTTCTCTACCACTGCAGCCTGTGGACTTACGGATGCAGTCGTATTCAGTGGGACAACTGCAGTGGATGTAAAAAGCCAGCAGTTCCTGCTGTGTAATGTTGGATTTATTAGCTTTTACAGTTGCTCATGGCAGTAGCTTGATTATATAGTAAATCCTGCTTTATGGCCACTACCATTGGACTACAAAAGTACAATCCTGTGAAACTTCTCTGTTGGAAACTTTGCTAGCTCAGATATGTTACACTTTTGGAACACTGACTTTGTACCAGTAGCCTTTTACCAGATCAGATGTCATCTGTGTGCCATACCAACACCCAGCTCCAATGTCTGTGTAATCCCATAGCATAAAAGCAAAAGCAGAATTTCTATGTCATGTCCACCAGACAATTCAAAAGAAACTAATTTTTATGACATACCTGATACAGGTCAAATTTGCCAAGCTGTCTGGCCACAGTTTAACCATCTAAGCCAGACACTTGTTTCAGGCTGATTGCTTTGTTTAATGGTTTGTTGACTTGTGAAAGTAAGGCAATGAGGAAAAATGCCTGACCCAAATGGAAAAAAGGTTGCTTTGGAGAGTTCTGACACACCCATTCTTTGGAGAATTCGGGCATACGATTTGGATTCTGGGGCATATGATTTTCATGTCCTCACAGATGCCAATTTGCAAGTCTGGCAAATTACAATTCCTGTGCAGCTGTGTTTCTTTGTAGAGTTTAACAGCTGAATGCTCCCAGCATTGATAAGACCATGTCTATGCTATCCTTGTGACAACAGGGAGCGCCTACACAGCCCATGCGTAGACGGACAATACTCACGTTTCATACCTACAGAGAGACAGGGCATATTCCTGTCAGCAAGAAGGTAAAAGCTAATCATTGCATTTCCCGAGTGTCTCACTGTCAAACTAAATGTGGTTTTGGTTTTGGTTTTACGGGCAGTATTCACATAAGATTAGTTCTTCTATGGACTAAAATAAAATCTGTTCACCATTCATTAATAGACCTGATAAGGCCATAACTAAGAAGGATTAATATACAAATGTAGCTGACTGACAAACCAGATCTTTTTGCAGAAATAAGAGGTTATTTCATACTACCAGTCATTTCTTAAAATACGCCAAAAGAATCATGAAAATGAAGTGGCTTGCCTGAATTACATACATCTCCCCAACAACTTTGGAAGATGGTGAAATGGAAGGGGGTTTTTAGTGAGGTTTCGAAGTGTTGACTGGAAGTCCAGTGTATAGAGAAAGTCCTTGGATGGTCTGACTTTCACTGTAAAAGTACAATAATACTTTATTTCCTAAATTAGTTGATAATGTGTAGTTAAATGAAGCGCATCATGACCACTTTGTGGCTTTACACTAAAGGATAAAAGAACTAGTGACCTTTGTTTCTTTCTAGCCATTACACAGATTTAGAACTTGCATCTTTCTATAATGGAAAAATAATCAGAGTTTATCAGCTTTCATTATTACTGGCAGTGTCCATTTCCACTGAAGTTATTCTCAGTCACTCAAGCTATGTGGCAGCTGTTCTATATTCCTAGTGATCTTTAAATGTATAGCCTGATTTTAACTTTCATCAAGAATTGCATTGTACAAAGTCTTCTTTTTTTTTTTTTTAAGTAATGAGTTAGTTGATTATCAGATACGTGAACATGGATTTACCACTCTATTCTTATTGGCTAAAATAGTCTTGGAATATTCCATAATATATGGTGGTGTGGAAAGTATGATTGATTTTATTTGTTGGCACTGCTTAAAAAGGAAGGACAAGAACAGTTTGTGAAAAACAAAATTGCTTCTCACATGATGAAGGTTTTGACTATGTTGTGGCTGTTCTGTTGTGTATTGTTTTCAAATGTCACAGAAATATGTGTTTCATTATTTTTCAGTAATTAAAAACCAACAAATATGTCTTTCTTACTTAATGTCTTTTCTTTCCCAGTACAAGCTAACATGAAGGAAAGAGATAGTGAAGTAATTAATTAGATGATCCTAAGTGATATTGTGCAAAAAAGAAAAAAAAATAAGATACGTAGTTAGGTGGTCTGTTATCTTAAAGAAAAAAGCCACTACCTTCTATACAAAAGCCACTCGTATTATATCTTCCAGTAGTTTAATGTTGTACACTGAAGATGAGATTCTTCACTGATGTAAGGTAGTATAAAGCCCTCAAAATCAACAGGGTTTTCGGTGACATGCAGGTTGGGTGTGCACCTGACAATCAGATTCTGCTCAGATGATGCATCCCTGTTCATATCAGAGCGGACTGCCTACAGCAGAGGAGTTGGTTTATCGTATCAAATAATTCATTTCTTTCTTTCTAAGACATCATTAGTTCCATCTCTTAATTGATAACAAGGGGATGGAAAATGAAGGACCTTTCCACAAAGGTCTGTTACCACTGACTGACAGTCATTTTATACATGTATAAGGCACAATCTGCTTTGCAGAAAGAAACATCTGTTTTATGTTTCCTAATATGTTTTCCTTTTATATGAACAGGCAACTCTAATTGTCTATAAATTCGCTGGGTAAGACAAAGGAGATCTAAATCTTTTCCTAATTACTGTCGAGCTTTGTTTTTTTCCACTTCAACTGCTTTTCAATTACAATTTATAATTAAATTGTCATACATTCCTAGGACATTACTCACTTTAATGGCAGTAAAATAGATCAGACCAGAGACGTTTTCTTGTGGAGAATTTCCTGGTAGAAAGAGCATCACTGGCACTGGGAGGGCTGGACTCTGGCACCTCTTTTCAGGAATGGTGAAAGCTCAGGCGGCACTTTTCAGTGTCTGGCTCAGGATATTGTCATTTAAAACAAAAGCCCTCAACTTACAAATGCCAGCTTATTCTTCCCCAGCAAGAAAATATGACTTGAGATAACCAGACTGCCTGTCTTGCTGGCAGCCTCCCTGGGAGACCCCATGTGGTGGTGTGTCTCTGGCAATCCCATGACCCCACGGCTGTGGAGAGAAAGAGAAGGCACTTCTCCTAACAGGATGGCACTCAGGCCAGGAGCCCTACAGAGGAGATATCCTGGACACCGTGAGCAGCCACAGCCCCTCTCTAGCCTGGTACCCAGGGCCACCTGCCCAGCAGAGCTCACCCTTCCAGGTGAGGTGTGCCTGCAGCCTCCAAGAGCCACGCTCACCTGCCTGGGCTCACATCGGCGCCATGAAAGGACAGGCACTTAACACAGGTGTGGTTAGGACTGAGGAAAGGCAAGGGCCCTGGGTATTTTGGAAAATAGGTTGTGGTTTATACACATCTCCTGGGGTCTCTGGAAAACTGACTCTGACCCTGTGCTTGCAGCATGTCATGTTACAAGGGACAAAGTGGCATTTTCAAAATGCCAGCCAGCCAGCTTGCCTACAGAAGAGGTTTGCTAGCAATAAGACATGTAAGTCTCTCTGTTTCTCCTCACGGGCCAAACTAGACTGGGGAAGTGGAGAGGGGGGACTACGGTCAGAGCCCCTGTGCTGACAGAGGGCAAGTCCTGGGGAAGTCTCAGCAGAGGCACTGCACATCTTGGGGCCAGTCTCTAGGGAGGATCACACACTGTCCTGCTCATCACCTCCTGTTTTCCCTGGTGTGTCTCTGCTCCTTCTGAGTGCTGGTTCAGCTGAAGCACTTGTCAGTGGTCTGCAAAAATAATGGTGTTGACCAAGCCAGAAGCTTTGAAAAATCCACTAAGACTGGTGCTCCATCCACCCTCAGAGACCACCAGAAACCTCAGAGAGGATGTTTAAAACAATATACATAGGCAAACATATAGAACTGTGTGCTGGATGGTGCAATTAACAAAACTTTTCTAAAACAGAGAAAACCAGTTTGGTTATGGTTCATTAAAACCATTAATCTTCTATCTGTACCGTTACATCGTCACGTCAATTACTTCCAACTCCTTCCTGCTGTGACTCAGGTGGGGAGATTTGTAAAGCAAATGAGTAGAAGAACAGTGATATGTGAAATACATTTCATTATTCCTACAAGCTTGAAATTTTAACAGAAAACATTTTTTTAAATGTATTTGCCATCTGCTTGCAATTTAGCTGTTGCAGAGCAGAGCAAACAACTGTGTACACAATGTGCTTATTGTACGTGATGATTTTTTTCTTAATTGCTCCCTAAGTAGTGGCTGCGTGACTAAAATGCAAAATGCTCTAGCGGTCTATGCATTACCCGAGGGGGACTGGTTATCCTCATGGTAGAAAAACAAGCAGCTGAGAGACTGGAGGAGATCTCCTAACCAAAAGTTTTGAAACACTCATTGTCTGCTTGTGAAAGGAGACTCTCACTGAGCCCACTTTTATTCACTCTTGTTACCGAGCTCAGCTTTTGGATTTCAGGGGTGCTTGGCTGCTGTCAGCTGGCTACTTTTAGCAAAAGGCTGAACCTCACAACCGGTCAGTTTCATGCCTTTTAGCCACCAAGAAAAAAAAAAAAAAAAAAAAAGAAACCAACCAAACAGCCCTAAATGTGCACAATCAAGTGATGANCGTGGACACTCAGAGCAGCACAACAGAGCCCAAATACCTGTGGAGTTAGTTTCCCAACCCTCTGTGTTATTGGCTCATTAATCACAACTTCTACTTTGCAGACATCCTTCTCTCTGGGGATGGAAAACTTGAGGTCATCTTCTGACAGGAAGACAGACTGACCCTTCATCACTTTCACCCCCAGGTTGACACTAATAAAGGATGAGCAGGCAACTCTTAGTAGAACAGGCAGCAGTAGAAACAACCAGCTTCTCTCAAAGGGCTTCATATTATGAGGGGATGCCGGCTCTTTTCCTCCAGTGAAAATGTTCTTAACAAAAGAAGTCTTCTCTTTCTCCACCAGAAGATTTTCACCATATAATGAAGGACCAAAACGTTACTCGCAGGTAAAAATGTACCACATATTTTCTATCAAGATGCATCCCTTGACTGAAATTTGAACAGGGGCCTTTCAAAATATCCTTGGGTTTTTATAAAATTCATTGGTCAAGCCTGACGAAATGATGAATGTGTTCTCAGAGTACTTTTAAGGTTTGTTAATCCTGGGGAAAAAAAAGAAAGAAAATTGATAGAAGGTGTTGAGCAACTATTGGTGAAAAAAAAAAAAACACAAAAAAAAATCCACCATTGCTTATAATTGCAGTTCATTTCAAGCAGCAGATTAACTTCACCTTTGAATACTATTAAATGCACACACGCTCATAAAATTTGCTATGTACCAATGAGATTTCTCTCTCGATGGATCAGCTCTCAGTATGAATTCCAGGCACCTTCGATCCGTATGCACATGCAAACACTTGCTACATAGGTTCCTTTGTTACTCTCCTTTTTTACTGCTGGAGTGACTAGATATTAATAAAAGGGTACAAGCATCCAAGTAATTTGAAAGTGCGGGAGTAGCCATTCATCCAGATTCAATATACCTGAAAGTGGGAAAGAGGGAGAGTGGCCTTTTGTTAAATCTATTTTTGCTTTGCATCCTTTTAACCTGAGTATCTGACTGGCATTTATCACATAGTGCATGGATTGCTAGCATTTATCCAATGTAATCTGTGTTTCCTTAAATTACCAGCTGCAAAGCATGGAAAGATGCTCTGAGTGAAAACCTTCTATTGCTGTGCCCTCTTCCTACCTCCTGATTCCAGCAAAGTGAAGACAGGGCTGAGGGAAGTGAAATAACTTCCTCAGCATACATCTCAAGAAGATGCTCTGCCTAACATCTCCTCTGACTTCAGGCATGCCGGGATCCTTGGCCAGCAGGAAGCTCCTGGCACAGGGACTGCAATTGTAAATACTTTAACTCCAGCCCCTGAGGAAGAACCAATGCATGAGTAAGTCACAGCTAGTTTCAGAGAAGACCCAGTTTCTTAAGCCATAGAGTGGGTCAGATAATATGAAGATAATTATGAATTTTAGACTCTGACTAGGACCTGGCAAAGTGCTAAGAGGCAGTCAATGACTCTGAACCATAGACACAGTGATTCACAGCTCATGACAGTGCCAGTAACATCGTGCTCCATAATACCAGGCTGGAGCATGGGTTTACACTGCAAAATGCCTTTATTCACACAACACTGGGTACCTCATGAGAAGTGCTAAAATTGAAGCCTGGACAGTTTTGACTTTCTCCACTCCCACACGGATATCTACTACAAAAAAACGTTACTGTTCAGAGACAGCCTAATCACCAGTTCAGAAATGGCACTGGTCGGGAAGCGTGCTGTTTGCACCTTACGCTTGTCCTTACAAGAAGGGAAAGCCAGTTGTGTCTCTCCAACAGGCACTGCCAGAGTCACTCATGCAGAGACATCCGCACCCCAACTCTGACGAAGCCCAGGTCGATCTGTGTTCTGGTGCCTGCCCCAGCAATGGGTGCAGGTATAAACCTCAAGCGCAGGCAGTGGTTTCTTTGCTGCCTTTTCTTACTCTGCAACAAACACTAAGGGCAGAAAGGCCCCAAGAGGAGCCATTTTGGCCAATTTCATGGTGGGTGTGTGAGCCATTCTCTGCTGCAAAATTGGTCCCGTGTTATCACTGTGTGTTACAGTCTTGCTTTGACTGCTTTTGCTTGCAGATACTGCTCCTGTATCACTATACACGTGTTTGTACCGTATGTTCCAGCAATTGGCCCCTACTTGTCAGCTGCAGGGCCGCCTCCTTATGTGGCCAAGTGAAGAACTTCTCCAATGATAGCAAAATTAAATGACAAGAGATCCTTTCAGCACCTAATGGCAATAAAATGAGAAGGTTTTGGAGTGAATGCCATCAGATGAGCATTCTCCCCTCTGTGTGAAGAAGGCCATTGCTTCAGCAAAGTCGCATGGGTGCTACACGGTACTTATGCTGATCCACAGTGACAGTACATTGCTCTCCGGCAGCTCTTCCACCACTGGTGATGCTGCTGCCATATTCTGTGGCTGCTTTGGACTTTCTTACAGTCTCCTTACTTCTCTACCGTAAATACCACAGCTGAGCCTGATTCATCCCTGCTATTCCTTGGCATGTCACCTGTGTATCCAGAATGAACAAATGACTGAGGCACTATTTAATTCCAAATGCACCACAATATTTCAGATATATTTAGAGGCTTAATCAGATAATGGTGTTCATGAACAATATACTAGGAGAATCAGTGTTTTTAAACTAACCGGTTTCCTCATTGACTTTCTAAGGGTTTATCTATATGGCAAAACACCTGAACCAGCTCCAGGTGCACTGTGTGCCTACAAGCTCACAGAAAGCTACCAGCTTCAGTCCCAGAAGCAAAATACCCATGTCAGTTCAGTCATATATCATATATTAGTTGTTATCCCTCAGTGGGGATGGAGCGCATGAATTATGAGGAGAGGCCAAGACAGCTGGGTTTGTTCAGCCTGAAGAAGAGGGCTTATTGCTGGTTTTGGGCATCTAACAGAAGAGTGCAGAGAACCTGGAGGTGCACAGCAAAGGGACAAGATGCAACCCACAAAATTCACAAGGGAAATTCACATTAGATATTAGGAAAAAAAAAAAAAAAAAGGCAAAAANAAGCCACAGTGAGCATGGTCAGTGGAACGGGTTTCCCAGAGGTGCTGTGGAGTCTCCATCCTTTGAGATATTTGAAAACCAACTAATAAGGGCCTGAGCAGCCTGATGTAACTTTGAAGCTGGACTTGCCGTAAAAGCTGGCTGTGTTGAGAGCAGGGAGTGGGAGCAGTTACCTGCAGAAGTCTTTTACACCCTAAATCGCATGATGACTCTAAGCTGAAATGACAGAGCTCAAGTTAATTACGTGGTGTATTTTTGCAAACACTGTATTGTGCCCCACAAACTGTCCAGTAATTCCCATAAGATCCAACATAAAACCATACTAGTATAAAAAATGTGGCAACAAAGAAAGATACCTCTTTTCCCATAACTAGAGGTAGACTTGCCAAACTGACCCTGAAATTTGGGAGTCTGGAAAAGGATTCTACCTCTGGTTATTTGGAGAATGGATATTCTTCTTGGCCCCTGACATCACCCCAAAGAAGTGTCCAGGGTATCGCACAAGGGACACTCAGCAAGGGGAACTCTGAGGAGCTCCTCATCCACTGGCAGACCCTTGCCCCACTCTGCAGATGAGCCCATGGGAGGAGGCAGAGGGTGAAGTGGCCTCTGAAGAGGTTGTGGATGTGAGTCTGAAGAGTTAACAGAGGGACAGACAAGACGATTTAGGGGAGGGTTACTGAGAACTTCAGATGTGGTTTGTTAAAATTTTCCTCCAAATACCAGAACAACTAGTTTTCCCTCAGGGGTGCTGGTCCACATGTGAGAAATGATGCAATGGCTAATTACAAACGTTAGCATTCTCACCAAATGCAATGGGTTTTCAAGATTCTTTCTCTCAAAAAAAAAAAAAAAAAGAGGAAAGAAAAAATTTCCCAAACGGAACTCAAGCGCTGCTGTAGAGTTATCATCATCACAAAACATCTGACAAAACTTCCCAATTTGTCAAGTGCTCATTGCCTTCTGGAATCTGGAGAACTGTCTTAAGTCCCTAAGAGCATCCATGAGTTATTGAAAGCTAAATGTCCTTCCAACAGCAGACTGGACAAAACATATATCTGTGCAGGACCCATCCAGAGGTACATGTAGAAACTCTCAGTTGTATGTCTCTAGATCCATGTCAAGTAGATCTGCTATTTTAGATAATTTTTGAAAATTTTTTTGTCATTACAACTCCTGCATGAATGAAATCTACTTCAAAGAATGTAAATATTACATTGGTGGGAAGGTTCGCAGCACTTCTTCTTTATTTAGAAGTTATAAAGGTACAGATCCTTGACTCTGATTCTGAGGAGGTCTAATGTGGTGTAAATGAAAACTAATCCCACTGATTTAGATAGCTATCTACCAGTGCAAAACAATGGAAAATAAAATCAGAAACAGCACCAACAACTCTCAGTTGTATACCTAAAACCTGACTAAAAAATCTGTAATCACTACTGACCTTGAGCCAAGTCTCAATGACATCCAAAGTCTTCAATGGGATTTGGATGAGACCTTAAGAGTTTCTCTGTATGCGACAAAATTTCTGGTTGCCTGGGAGATTTCACTGAACAATTGGATCCAAAATTACCCCCTTCTTTTGCAAAGCTTGAGGGGGATTATAGAGGGTGATTGTTGTGGGCTGGGAGTTGGACTCATTTGTTTCAATGAACAACAGAAAAAGTTTACAAGAAACAGAAAGAACATGGGATATATTTTTTTTGGGGGGGGGGAGGGAGCAATGGGATTAAAGAAAACAAATAGCAGCCTTCCACAATTTCTAGGAAACAAGATGAATATTATTATAGCAATTAAAACTTAGCCCAGGGCAATGAAAGGATCCTAGGCTATTAAATTAGGGGGTTGTTTCTTCAGAATGTGCAATTAACACATGCGCTCCTTGGACTGTTTGCTATTTAATGTTTTTGTTCCATGCACTACAAACAAGGATTATAGGTCACATAGAAACTGATTATTCAGCAAGGTATTTGCTGAGTTAAGGAATGGAAGATAACAGTTCCCTTCTTTTTTTCCTTTCTCAGTTTTGGTCTGTGAACGGAAGTCCTGTGCACTTCTTGGCCAACCCTGTACATTTTTTATCAAAGTAAGGAAACGGTAAGTGTTTCATTGCATGGTTAATGAATAGACCTTTCTTCATCAGGGAAAACAGTGAAGGACGTGAAGCACATCAGATATATCCAGGTAATTAACATTTCTTTGTTGTCCTTTGTTTCTCTGTTGTATTAAACCAGAATAGTATAAGGTAGAAGAAAAATGGTTTACTTCATTCTACCCTCTTTCACATTACAGCTATTTTAACAGTGATTATCAGATTCACACCTAATACAGTCTGTAATGCCAAGTGTTGCAGCTTAATGCAAGGCTGAAAACTGAATTATTCTTTTCCGTTGGATTCCTCTATAGCCCTTGCTGAACACTTTTAATTTCTGCTCCTTCCGAGACCCCCTTCTGCATCAACCAGAAGTTTTAAGCCCAGAGAGGATTCTGTCTAAGGAGCAGATAACAGTTCGCTCCTTTTTTGTTCGACTCCTTCCCATCAAAAAGAGCTAAGCCCTAGTGGGGCAGGTGGAGGTGTTCAGTGATGGACAAGAAAACAAAGGGAAAGAGAAATACTAAGAGGAAGACTTTCAATCAGTCAAGAGCAGGGATACTTAGCAGCTTGGCCTTCAACCATTACACAACATACTTTTAAAAGGCAGAGCAGGTCAGAGTCCCAGACTGAGATTAACAAAAAGGAGCTATTTGTTGTTGCTATTTGGCCCTTAAAGACCACCTTGAAGAACAATGCATGGTTCCCTTTTAAGTGTTAAATAGATCTGCTTATATTGTTAGAAGTACTTTACATTTTCAGGTAGAGATCAAGATCGCATTGCTAGCAGGTGCCTATTACACTGAAGATAACTGCAAAAGCAAATAAAATCAAGTCTTGGCTTGATAAGATCCTAAGAGAAAAGGTAAGAGACTAACAACTAAACTGCATTTTCTGAACAGGTAAATACTTTCTCTTCAAAAGACCAATGAAAATGTCTTTGCCCTCTACTCTTTTAAGCCTAGAAAACCGTGTTGCATAACAGAACTTGAGAAGATAAAGATGAAGTGATTTTTTTTTTTTCTCTTAGTTGCCCTTTGTGTGTTTTTAAGATCATTACACAAATAGGAACTGTCACCCTCTGACTACCCATTCTTCACCACACATGAATGCTGAATTGGAACAGACTGCAGTGCAGCAATGAGTCTGAAAAAGAAATAAGTATGTCTTTTTGACAGCTGTGTGAGGAAGTCCATAAACACTCCAGCTTCCAGTGAGGTTCTTCCACTGATGTTATCCATAGGATACCATCCTGCATACGACCTTTATCCTCCTGGGTCTCAGTACTCAATGATTTCCCATCTTCCCTTTGGGAGTATAAAGCTGTAGGGGATAGCTGTTTGCAGGGAAAGTCAAGTCAGCCTAGGAGAATCACAGACTGAACCAACCTCTCTGCTATTTCTAGGACTAATTAATTTTTCTGAAGTTTTGAGTATTTCCACTTAAAATTTTCCTTCAACCATTCAAATACAGCAAAAGTTTGGGGTTTGGCAGTCAAAGCAAACAGGCTACTTCTCAGTGTAAATGTTAATGCAAACCACTATATGTTTTACTGTCATTGTTTTGTAGTTTAGAGTCACAGTGTTACTCCCCCAAGAGCATGACACAGTTGTAGACATCAGGAGCGAATTTAATCTCACTTCTTTTCTCCTTTTCCTGTACAAGAAAGGAGGGAGCGATACTGGAGATTCCCAGTCAAGGAGAGAGGGGGAGGAGGGATATAAGATAGGAGAAAATTGATGAAAACAGTAAAGTAAAAGGACTAGATTGGCCATCCTTTTTATTTCATGTATAATGTTATGCACTTCAGAGAGGGAATAAGACCTACTCTTCTTAAGAGAAGAGCAGTCTATAACAACATGTGGGTATCAAGATGGATTCCCCTAATCCACTCAGAGAATGAATTAAAAATAAAAAAGAAAACTACTCCAATAATGGAAACTGTGGATGGGTGAAGGGAACGTAGCAGATGGAGAAAATCTCCTAAGATCATTGACTTTGAAAAGACATTTTTTTTTAGCAAGTAACTAGTAATGGATAGAAAAGGAACCAGTGAAACTCAGCAAGCAGCCTAGGATTAGTCAGTGACCATCGTGCCTGTGTCACAAGGACAAAATTGTTAGCTTCACCTTGATCCATAATCATATTGCAGCTCTACATAGTGTTACACATCCGCTCACATGCTCAGTAAGTTGTATGTGATAATACCCAATGCTGCTCCACATGGAAGTACAGAGCAATGAAATGGCAGTGGACTTCCATCCCTGGCAGATTCCCTCTTACAGGTAGAAAGCTACCTGAAGCGCAGCATGTGGTTTTGGTGTTTTTAGAATAATTACTTTATGCACTGCTATTGGTTTGCTGGTTAACTGAGTGTGGGGGAGAAGGCTGAGATTTGAGTTGATGAGCCTTGAGGGTAATGGCAAAGGCTTTGAATTTTTGAGAAGGAAGACTTTGCAGACTGTTCTTCACAAAAACAAGTTCACTGGAGGGTGTGCTGCATCTCACAGTGCTAAACAAAAGAAGACTTGCAATCTGCTGCACATGCCACACGGGATTTTTTTGAATGCTTAAATTTTAACAACTGGTAGATGGTAAGGTTTGCACTTTCCCACAAACACACCGGCTTGTTTCATCTTTTTGCATCTTAGATATGTGAAATGTAGTTGCTTGTTTGAGCTTTTTGCCAAGATTGTTGCTATATTCCAGGAGAAAAAGACATGCCTCCAAAGAGCAATTCCTTCCTGTTTATATAGCTACCTAAGGGAAAGAGGGTAGATTTAGCCCAGACACAAATTTAGGTTTCCAAAGGTATGTGAGGGGACTCCACTGGGAGCTTGATGTGATTTGAGGTTCCTCTGAAATCTGTAAGTTACTTAGATGTGGTACAATTGCTTTCAAATTATGTTTGATAAACGAGGAGCACGCACTAGATTAAAAAGTTACACATCTCATCAAAATTAATCTGGATCCACTAAAAAAGAAACGAAAACCATAGTTCCTCTTTTGTTAAAAATTTTCATTGATAAAAGTATATTCTTATTCATTCAGCATCCTGCACGGTGCAGCTATAACCTGTCAGCTCATGTGGTCACATAATGGTTTTAGACAACATTTGTCGGAAAATCAAACACAATCCAGCTACAGTTTATCTTCCCAGCCAGCTATTAGAGTTCTTTGAAATACCATTGCAGGTTTCACAATGATAGCAAGTAGAGATGGAAATAACACACTTCCTTAGGGATTGTTCAACAACTTCACAAATGCAGTTTGTTCAGGTTTTTTTACCCAGCTGCAAAAAAGGCAGCTGAATCATCCTGAGGATCTCGTGTTGCAAGCTGTGAAAGCATGAAGCTGTGCACAGACACCCTAGCTACGGTAATTGTAGCCCATACAGCCATTAGCATGAAAGAAGTTAATCTGGGTCCACAATTGCCACAGAATCTCAAAAAATGAGAGAAGTGAAGTCAAAGTATTGATGACAAATGATCTGCACAGTCTCCCTTCATGCTGAACAGGTACAGTCAAGTGGACTGCACTTTTAATGTGTCATTATTTGACCAGCATGTGCCATTTTACCAT
This sequence comes from Himantopus leucocephalus, assembly GCA_003993805.1. Taxonomy (NCBI): domain Eukaryota; kingdom Metazoa; phylum Chordata; class Aves; order Charadriiformes; family Recurvirostridae; genus Himantopus; species Himantopus leucocephalus. Next base: position 32,754,234 of record RSEF01000031.1, read on the forward strand.
GAAGTTTCTACTATACGTACTGGTTTTGCCATCTAAATTTACTGTTAGATTGATGAAGTCAGCGATAACTTATTTTCCCCATGAATAAATTAATACTTGTTGTATTGTAACTAATATTATCATAGACATGTATTATCAAAACCACTTGTACCGTAACTAATATTGTCATAGACAATCAAGACCACTTCAAGGACTGCAGAAAATGAATATAATGAATTAACAGGCATGAGGCACTTCCATTTAAAAAAAAGCAAGTAATTGTCCAAGGACTTGTTGAATCATTTGTCCTTATACTTGCCTAATTCTTCTCAGAGTACGTTTCTATGCCGGAAAAAATGTTCAAAATCTAAAAGTGTCCAGATCCAAACCACCTCATTCTCTAGGTCAAAACAATCTGCATGCAGTCATGTTACATGCAGAATAAACCCTAGGGAAGAATCATGAAGAAAATGCTGGCAGGCCCACAGCAGTAACACCCCAGTAAGAAAAAAGAGATGGGACAACTTCTACAGATGTGTGTGCTCTTTTACTGTGAAAGCAACTGGCGGTTTACAGTGCCAGTACCTCCCACAGACACCTTGGACACACATCAACAGCAGAGATGCATTTTGCCTGAGGCAATGTGGAGTCCTGAGTTAGCTGGGGTGATGAACTAGTAGAATTCTCTAACTAGCAAAAACATAACTTGCAAAATCCCCTTTCAATAACCCTTTCAAGAAACTGTGTATAATTATCTACAGATTTGTTGAAGTGTCTCAGCACAACACAGAGTGACAATTAATCTCTCATATGTGATGTTTTAGAGTCTGGATCTAGATAAATGCAAAGAAATCAGTAAGAAATGTAAAGGCTGTGCGAGCACGTATGTGTGTCTTCAGAAACACACACAAACATTTGCACATACATATGACCAATGAACATCTGTCTAATTCAGATGAATGAAGTCAGCTGTCTGAATGTACATGAAAACTCTCACAGATCCCTACTGCAAAATAAAAGTCTACAATTTTTAAACATGCATTTAAAAAACAAGTTCTCCCAGCTAAACGAGATACATCCTTTTGAAAGACTTAATAATATTGAAAGTTTTCATTATGTTTTTCAGTGCTTTTTATTACATTTCTCTCTCCCAGTGTGTTTTACTAAAAAGGCAATTTTAAGTAAAGAAATCTGGTTTAGTGCTTCCAAGCTCTTATAAAAGATAAACCCACAAAGTTTTACTACAGCTGATGGAAGAAAGCCAGCATAGTTGAGAAATCTGTATCGACTTGAACATTCAGATAAACTAAGTTGCCTGGAATCCCTAACTTCCAAGTTAAGTTCTACTAAACTACTGGCAAGAACTGGTGCCTGTTTTCCTCCAAAGTTAGAACTGAGCTTTCATCCATCCCGAGTACAAAAATCACTGTCTGACTGCTTTGCTGCAACATTCATTAAGCTGTTAAACACTATTCCAAACATAAACACAACAGCATTCAGTATATACAACACATTTGAAACAGATACTTACAGGTAGCAGTGTTCCTCCAGGAGGCTGAACACGAGATCATAAAAGGAATAATGAGTGTCACTGCCCCAGTAATCTCTGGTTTAAAAGGCTGCCAGAGACAGAAATCCAACGAGTGGGCGACGGGGAGAAAGACAGAGGGGGCGGGGGGTGGGGGGAGAGATGAAATTCCAGTCTTCCTGGTCAGCTTGGCTGTAGTTTTCTCCGTACTAAAAATCCACAATAAACACTCTTTGCTTGCAAGACTGCTCCTGACTGCAGAGTCCCCAAGTACAAACACTTTCGGGCTCCCTGTGATAAGGGCACTCTGAGATGCCTTGGAGTGTTTACACTCAGCAATGCTTCTCTGGCAGCCAGCCCCAGATCTTCCCTTCCCCTTCTGCTAGTTAAGTCTGTTGGGACTAAAAACTGAGCTCTTGTTAACAAGGTTTGCTCATTTTTTTTCTCCCCACTTCTGCTAGTTTATTTCCTTCAACACACACATACACACACACACACACTCCCCACTCTCATTTGTGTAATAAAGATTCACAAAGAGGTAACCTAAAATCTTTTAAGATCAATCAATTTTCCCCCACAAGAAGGGAAAAAGACTCTTTCTTGAAATACAGACATGATTAATTTCCTCCATAAGATAATAGTGAAACAGGTTTGATCTTACTTCAAGGTGGCTGATGAAACTAAAATCAAGTGAATTATCATTTTAATAGTAACGCATATTGCCTACTCATAAATGTGATACTTTTTACAAGCTGAAATGTTCAGTTGACTGCTGTTCAAAAACCTGTTGCATGTTAAAGTATTACATATTCAAATTGACATATATTAATTTTACTGACTAATTTTTAATTTTTATTTATTTAGGTTTGGGGTTTTTTTTCCCATTCAGAACACCAGGAAAGAGGAAGGGTATAGGCCAAATCCCACCAATTATTTAATACCTGGTAGAATTCAGGATGTCTCTCCAGCCTTCTGTCACAAGATTCACATCAGATTTGCAGATTTGGGTGGCTGGTGGGAGTCTAAGTAACATTTACTACCACACAGTGGCTTGTTGGTGCATCCTGAAGAGTAAACTTGACAGCCCAAATTTTCAGAGCACAGAGGTTATATTGCAAAGCTGCAATACAGGGACAGAATTACCAGGGACAGACCACCCTACGCCCATCCCAGCGTAGGGGTCAAACAGATTTTCAGCCCAGCCCATTTGTTACGAGTGGAAGAGGGACAGCACAGGGAAGAGCTACTAACTCTCAAGTTCCCTATGTAAGCACGGGACAAACCCAGCACGACTGTAACTCAGTAGCATGTTACCTCCCCTTGCCCGTTTCTGAACAAGCAAGCTGACTTAGACCCTCATATGGAAACAAAACCACACTGTAAAAACGCAAAAACAAAGTCAATAGTGTGCAAGAAAAGAACCAGCAGATGTTCCTGTGGCATGACTTACAGGCAGATGAAGAAAACAGATGACTGTTAAAAATTAAAATGAACTCAAAGCTACACCATGTGTAATATGATACAATCTGGGTTATGTTTGCTTACGAAAAAACACTAGACAAAAAAAATTCTTTGAGGTACAATATTAGTGTCAGAGTGGCATACTGTACTGGGTTGCAGACCTGTAGTCATCCTCAGATTTTATCAATTTTCAGAAAAACTTGGAATGAGTATTTATCTCCTCTGAGTCGTGTAGATGGCTCTGGGTTAGGTTGTGCATTTGTGTTTGTGCTTGCTGGAATGCAGCTTCTAATTCGTCGTGATGAATGGCCTGTTTGTATTGTACAGTGGTCTGGTTCGGATCATCAACATAACTGTACTTACAGGCTGATTAAAAAAGTGGCAGCTTATTTTAAAGTATAATGTCTCTGACCCATTTATACATAACATTATTGCAGAAGCTCTTTTCAAACCAGTTTGATTACTCCAGCAATGAACTTGGCATCTCATTTCTTATTGTACTGCTTAACTACAACTAATTTTTGCAATCTGTCAAGGTCACATTATCTAAAGGATAGACTAAAATTACCAAAGCTTTTCTTGAGAAATGCCAGAGCACTGAAGACATGCCTTTTGTACACATACTCACTCTCTTTATTTCAACGTTTGTCGACACAGGAAAGAGAATCATTCAGTTTCCTGTGAATGAAACTTAAGCTATATATTCCTTCTTAATTATTAACTAAAATCATGCAGCACATATTGGTGACATGAAGGTAATCAGTTAACTGTTTTCTGTAAGCTTTCTTTAACAAGGTATATTCATAATCAATCCTTTTCTTTCCAGGCTTTTATTTGGAAAAAAAAATATAAAGTGTACCTTAGGCACAAAACAGGCAAGAACACACCCATCTCACAGTCACCCTGCACCCCACCCACATCTCTTCTCCTTCATTTCAAATTGCATTGATAAACAATAGCCTAAACCACACATAGTCTGTCATCTGCACATCAACCGACACTCCTGTAAGGAGGATGAAGTTCTCAAAGTAACAAAAGACTCCTGCTCATTCCAAACCTGAAGGCTGTACAGAGGAATATCTGCTGAACTGTGGGGGAAAAAACATACAACTACTTCCCAGGTATTTACTACGTGGCAGAAATTTTACTCTGTGAGCAACTGTAGTGGGCTGCTGTGGTCCACTCTTCAGTCTCTAACACAGGCTGAGGAGAACAGGGTGAAAGATCATGTTTAAAAGGGGAAGTATTAAATCTGCTTTCTTCTTCTTCCCCAGCCTGCATATGCTCTGTCTTTCACTGTCCTTCTGGCTACCACAAATGTGGGAAAGCCTCTGAGTGCACTAAGGTATGTTCTTCCTAAACACAAAAAGGCAAGATCAGCAACACAAGGTCACACAGTCAACAGGGAAATAAGGGTAGATGTGTTCACAGAGAGCTGATCCTGTAAGGGGCTGTCAATCTGCTAGGCTTGCATGGAGACTCACCTACTGGTTCCCACAATCAAGTTCATAAGAACATGAAAATCATGATCATGCCATCAAAAAACCAGCACACTTCCTATAGAAGAAACAAAGATAATCTGGGACTATTGCATGCTTGTGGCTGGAGTCACTGGCTGGGGCTTCTTTGCAATGCTGTGCACCACCACCACCACAACTAGGAGGGTAATGCTGCTGCTCCAGGCTGCCATCTTCATCCACAATAACGCAGAGTTTACAAGCAAGTACTTAATAATGAAATTCACAACAAAACTGTCTGCTGGTTATTTCCCCTCTTCATCCAAAAGTATTTTCTGGAGCATTAGCAAGCAAGTACCATAAAAGATATTCCTTTGAATACTCTCACAGGAGGCGGAGGATCTGTTGGTTATCAGGTACAGCCAAGCAAGAACCATGCTCAGTTTTCACAGTACAAAGCAATTAATGTATATAACAGAACAGAAGAGACAGTCCTTCTTGCAGGGAGTACATCCATTTTTCCTTCCAATTCTAAGGCACTGAAAAGCCTCATCCAAGACAAGGACACAAGACACTGAGCAACAGTGATGCTCTGGAAAGGTTGCTGAAGTAGCAAACTGAATAGAGAGAGATGCGTACGCAAGGACATTACGATCTGCAGACTCCTTGTAACACATGTCCTGCTCATAGTTTGGAACATAGTCCTGGGCCATTGTGGTGACTTTCATAAAGAACCCAATGGTTTGTGGCCTGGCAGCCAGGAGAGATATATTCAGGTAACACCTACCCCCTTAACAAGCATGGACGCACAGCAAAGCAGCCCTTGAGATTTGGTAGTACAGCTGCATGAGTGAAGAGCATTGGTTTTGGCTGTATTCCACAAAACTGTTCTTGTCCTTGGGAAAGAAGAAGACTGAAATTACATTTATAAGTGCTACTCAGTTTTATATACCATAGGTTTAACTCTCCCTGTAATCAACAACAGGAATGTCAAGTGACACTCCAAACAGCGTGGCAAAGGTTTCTCCGCTAATGAGTGAGTCCAAAATTATAAGGTACCACGCTGCTGATGTTTCTTCCCTGGTAAGTATCAGAAAACATTCTTTTCAAAGGACCATTGTCACAGAAACTTGCCAGCATTTTAAAGAGTCTCTCAGAGGCCTAACCTTTAGGGAGGTATTTTCAGCTCCAGTGACAAACAATTGACCTCTTAATTTATGAACCATGACATTGGCTGTGTTGTCTGAAAAAAAGAAGCTGTGACCTAAAGGGAGTTTTAACCACCATACACTTCCACTAAAGTGATAGAAAGGAAGCTGTTAATCTTCAGGGGTTGAGGGCTGTTACCCAGATCCAATCCACCAACAAGAGCCGCGTACTGAATACAAGGAAACCTGTATTTACTCTACTGCAAAGCCTCAAACCAGCAGAAAAATTACTGCTATTAATTCATTTTGCATGTAGAGGTTTAGTTTGGGTTAAGTAGCAGAGAGGATCTCCACGCAAGCACAGCTGCCCTTCAACAGGTAATCATAGAATCATAGAATTGTTAAGGTTGGAAGGGACCT
>RSEF01000031.1:32760326-32820449 GCA_003993805.1 Himantopus leucocephalus
GTGGCCGTGCTAGTTCATGAGCATGACTAGACTGAAGGTGCAGGCCACTATTAGTGTATCCGGAATCCTAACAGTTTAATATATTAAACGTGACTGGACTGATAGTAGTGAATTGGGCATCACTCAGAATTTAAACCTAGCCGCACCTAGCCTCCCACCTCGGTGAGGAGTGTTAGAACACAAAGGGGTTTATTTTCTGCCAAAACTACTTTGCCTCTTAACACAATAGTTATATAAATTGATCCATTGAATTCATCCAAGAGGCTCTCTTCCTTGGAAGAAGTGTACTTTACGATGTAGCTAATTATTTACTGGATTGGAAAAAAATATTTCAGAAAGTGAAATTCAGTTAAATTATTCCATACCATAAATTGAGTAAAGACATATGAGCTTTCATTAAATTAAAAGCAATGAAGAATTAAGTTTTCCAAGTTATTTCTGAAATTGTGTAATATCCCTGTTCATTCTAGGGTCCCTTGTGCAAAGTTACCACTGCGGTGGGTTTTTTTTGTTTTGCTTTGGGGGTTTGGGGTTTGTTTTTTTGGTTGTTCGGTTTTTTTGGGGGGGTTGTTTTGTTGGGAGTTCTTTGGGGTTTTGTTTGTTTTGGGTTTTTGTTTTCGGTTTTGGGGTTTTTTTTTAAATGTACACCTAAAATAGGCAAGAGATTATACCTTTCCACCCATCGCAACTGTATTACCACACCCAAAGAACAACTTACTTAACGAAGAGATAGAACCAGAAAGGAAGATCCCAACTGCGCATTCCCCCAGCACACGTATGCTGGTCAAACACAGCATCAGGCAAAGTAGAATGAAAAATTTGCAGTCTGCCTTCCTCTCCATCCCCTTATGCCCCATCTAGATTAACAATAAGGGATTAAAACTCTTTCTTAGCCTGTAAAATGGGAAGTGTCTTTGGTTGGATTGTATTGGTAAACCACCTCCCTCAAAACGCCTGACAATCACCTCCAAAGAGATAGCACATATTTGGATAGAAACAATTTATTATGTAATGAAAAATACAATTGCTGTAGTTGTATTAGCTTCTATGTCAAAAAACCACCACAATGCACAGGAGAACAGCTTCAAAATTAAGTGTAAAGGTCCACAAACATTACCAATTTCACAGGAAATTCAATCGCAAGAGCTTATAGGACCATTGATAGAACATTAACCAAAACAGCTGTTCAAAATTTTGGGAGAGTATTTTATTAGCCTTATGAAAAAAGCTGTACTCTAATATAAACTATTTTCTAGCTTTTTCTACAAGGATGATAGGTTCTGTCCTCTATATCCTTTACTCAAATTGTTGTTGCTATTATTTCACTAGGTGATTTATTTATTTATTTATTTTAGCCCCTCAAAATGAGCACAGGTATTCAACTGTACCATAGCAGAAACAGACAGTTGTTGCAAAGTCTATATAAACCCTGTCTTAAGAACAGTGCTCTTGGGAAAGCTGCTTATTCTAGGAAAATTGTGCACTGGCTGCAGCTAGAGCTGGTGTCTGTAGCACAACCAGACTTGGCTGAGCAGCGTTTCAGACTGTTACAGATGTCCGCAGCTGCCATAAACTCATCTATACAGGGATCCTTACTACAGTTACGGTCAGTAAAGCTGAAGCATCTTAAGAGGGGGTGGACAGGTGTCCTTCCCACCCTATAATTTTACACTGAAGACAAAACAAGTAACGGTTTAAGACCAACTATTTTCATATTAGTCAACTTAATTTAATCTAATCTAGTAATTAAGTCTGATCAGTATTGATACTCCTTCAAGACAACTGCCCTAAACTTTTCACTCTGGAGGAAATGTACAATAGATGCCCAAAGTTCAGATGGGTATGTGAATTCCACTTCACATCTGTCCACAGATAACTGTCTATTTCTAACCCAGAACAAATACAGTTAATTTTAAATAAAGACTTGCCAAGTGAGTCAGCAATTCATAAAGATAAAAGCAAACTTTCCCAGTTTAACTTGGAAAATAACTAAAATCATTGCATGTTTAAGATTTGGCATGACAAAACTTCCGTGTTTTTTCCACAACTTAGCATGGTTTGGTTTTTTTTAGACATCTGTCATTCTAAGAAATGGCCATTAGTCATAGTTCTGCAAGGTTTTCACAGAGGCAGAGAGTCCTGTGGTGGTGGAGAAAAAGCCTTCCTATGGGAACTTCGAACACCCTTCCTCGGCAACTGCCAACAGAGAACTCCAGCTACACAAAATCAGCAGCTATCTAGATTTCAGGAGCTGGAAAGATCCAAGGACTTTTCGTATCAACTGTTTTGCAATTCGTACACTGTTTCTTTGAATATATTCCCTGAAAGAGCAGAATTCACTCTTCACAGCCCCCTCAGGAGCATAGCTCCTTCTCCCTTGTTTGTCCTGACGATCTATCCTCATCAGCTCTCCTCTTAAGCAGAAAAAATGGTTTTGTTCTTGATCATACTGCCTCCTTTTAGCCAGCAAGTTATTATTCTGCACTGTTATTTTTTTTCACTTGACACCTTTCTATCACAATCACGTTTGCTTTATCCTTTCACATTATTCTGTTTGGTCCCACAGCCTAATGCGGCATCAATGGTTTGGGTGCTATGGAAATCCCTATCCAATATATCCCTACTTCCACCCTGTTCCTATCCTTCACACCCAGATTTCTCATCCATTTTCTCCCTTGACCCTTTCCTATCCTCTTTCCCATCAGAATGGGGGCAACCGCTACAGGTAGCAAAGACAAGCAGTTACCTTGGTTCTGCGTTACACCAGGGAAGCACAGAGCACACACAGTAGTGACAGACACAAGATTTTTCTTTGAAGGCTCTGCTACAAATTTCAGGCAGTCAGGCAGACAGGTAAGAACAGGATCCCAACCCAGCTGTCATCGGCAAGCAATGAAAAATTCAAGGAAGAAAAATAAAAGCTAAGTGATGGCTCTGTTTTTCTTTTTTAGCTTCAGAAGCGTCCAGAAGGAAAACAGCTGCCGACAAACTTCTCCCTGTTCCAACTGGGATTCACACACCAGAAACACTGGGTATATAACAGTTCTCAAAGTCTGTGTGGACAAAATTCCCAGATGGCACACTGGAGGGCATTCAGACTGGTAGACCTAATCTCATCTAGGTGCACAGGTAGGATTCCTGAAGTTAAGCAAAATTTGCTTGTATCAGAAGTTAAATGAAGGAGGAGTTAACTTTCCATTTTTGTCCTGCCAGTGTTAGTCTGTAAAATCTAAATTCAGTTTTGCAGCAGCCGCAAAACCAATTGGTATCTCTATTGCAACAGACTATTTGAGTAGCATATCAAATAACTTATATTAAAACTTCTGTGTTTTTTAACTGAACAAGATAGAAAATGGAACACTCATAATGTAAGGTCCACCAATTTACCAAGCAGCACTGAAGATTATCCACTAGAACTGCTTAGACAAGAAAAGATACAATTTGATTTTAATTCGATTGCATGACTCCAGAAATTCCAGAGATATCAGTGCAGTAAGTTTTCACTAACAACATGTAACCAGAATGTGAAGCTAGCTTATTTGGCACTTCAGATTTCCTCAAAAGAGGGTGACCTGTTCAATAAGCAGAACTGTTATTACTCAACAGCATACAGTATTCCAGTTGCAGATTCTAATTTTCAGGCAAGGTTTGTTTATTTTCTTCTGCTTAAACTATTAACATCTTATCTTGAAGAAAGAGAGCCACACCATATTCTGTAAGTTGTTTCATATTGACTAGATGCTAAAACATATGGATTGTCATCGGTCTCCAGAGTATACTGCATTTTAAGTAGCATCCTGTTTAACTGTTCATTTTCTACAGAGACCTTAAACTCTTCAAAACACATTCCACTGTCAGCTCTCTTCCTTTTCTTTCAGCTCACAAGAATCTGATTTAAAGTAGCTACCACTTCAAAGATTCATCATACAACAGACACAATGATTATTGTATTATTTCTAGTCTTACCTGGAATAAATTAATAAATTGCTTCCACAGAATATGGACAATCTTGTAAAATTCATGTAAAATACAGGAGAAGCACTCTCCATTTGGGTTGTGAAAAAAAACTGATCTTCAACTTTATTTGTATTATACACAAAACAAGTGTAAACTTTTTTCCAATCCGTCTTCTATCCAAGTGTATAAAACAATGAATAGTAGGTGAAAAAACATGTAACATTTTCCCATTGCCAACAATGATGGGAATTTTTGAATGTTCCTATGTAAAAACTAATGCAATTGATTTGAAGCAATTATATTAATGTGACTGTAGAGTTTGTAAAGAGATTTAAGGCAAGCATCTTGTCAATGTAAAGCTTGAGCATGCACATTCTAAACCCTATAAAATTTTAAACTACAGCTGGATTTCTTTGTAGAATATTTTTTAAGTAGGTTTATCAACGCATGCAATAAAGAACCTCTTTTAAAAAAGACAGATAAATTATCTAGTCAAGGTGGAAGTTTTGGATGGTGTTTTGGATGGAAGTTTTATCCTTCTGCCGGAGCATATTTAGACATTGTTTTTTGCCTGGACATAAGCTCTATCCCCTTGAGTACAACTGTATTAAAAATAAAACCATACTTAAATTCATACTGCCCTCTTTTCTACATCAAGTTTAATTCTGAAGATCTCCTAATGCTCTGAAACACGTTAAGCCTAACATAAGCTATATAAGTAGCATTAACCTAATTTTATATATCCCTCCACCCTGATTTTAGATACTGTAAGAGCAGGTCATTTAAGCATCTCAAAAAAAGTTATCTTAATGTAGTCTTACATCCACATTTTACAGTAAGAAAATTAAGCTTTGAGATCCACATTTACATGCTCACTTATATAAGGATATTAACCTCACAAGTGGGATTTCAGTAAAACCTTAACAGTTTTCCCACACAGTGGCGTGGCATGTCATCAACACTGAGTATTCTTCATTGTATGGCTTCAGATGAGGTAGGTATTGAATCTGGCCCACCCAGCTTGGATGCTCTAACTACAATTTTTATGGTACAAAGTATGGCACAGACAACAGACACCTCCTACTGCTAATCCATTTGAAGAAGCTATCTCTTTAAATGAGTGACTAAATCTAGGAGGGTATTCCTACCTATGATTACTAGCTGACATGTGCTTCCCTCCATAGACTAGAACTGCATGCTTACACTTTGACAAAAAGGAGAATATTTAATTTTGCATTCATTAAACATCGAATTTGCTAGGCTAACCATAGGCTCTGATTTTTTTCCAGAGGCTACTCTACTACAAACTGCAAAGTTCAGAGCCACTATGCTTAAATTTCTTTATGAAGCTGTCCTACAGGATTTATTAAAAAATGAGTGACAAGACCAGACTTAAAAAAGAAAAAACAACACAAAAAAACCCAACAAAAAGTCCCCCAACCAAACAACAAAAAACCCCAGATGACTATAGCTTAGACTTATAAATGTGACATAACTTCTGCCAAATGCTTGCACGAATGCAGATGTAGTTCCTATTTTTGTGCTTATATCTTTCTTCAGTGTATCTTCTTTTCCATCTCTTGTTCAATGTACATCCTTTACTCAATACTCCACAAGCGCTCTAATCTAGCTACAAAGGTTTTATTCTGGGCTATGGTATGTCTAATAATTAAGAGTAAATTAGCATCTTACAGACAGCAACCAACATGCAGGAGCATCTACATTCCTTTGCCGTTCTGTGAGCTAAGTTATCTATTATCTCTGTTCTTATGATTACCATGATCACCATTCTTATCATTCAAACCATGGTAATTAAGTTGACCTGTTTGCTGGGAAGCATCAGGTAAAATTACATGCAACTATGGAAACATTTAACCATGCCACATTAAAAAATAAACTTTGAACATTTACTTTTCAAAATGTTACTAAAACCAAGCCCTGCACACACGTAGAAAGATATTTTTCTCCCTGTTTCTAATGTTGGTATTTTAAAAGAATCCTAGCAGTACATTATGTCTAATTCTCACTGAATTTAATGACATAACTGATAACAGAATGAGTTATTAATCACTCCTGCATTTTATAGCATTCAAATGTATTACGTGATCTCTGGTGAGAAACTGGAACTGAAGTAGTTTATTTTATATTTGCTATCTACATTTCAAAAGACCCTTTAGTCTCTCCTACAACTTGACAGCCTTTTAAAACCTCTCAGCCTTGATAGGTTGTATAAAAGAGCTATATACCCGAGATAGCGTGTTTAAACTTGAGACCAAGCTTTTTTGTTGTTATTGTTTTGATAAATCTCAGCTGAAGGTTCTTTATGCACAAGTAGAATACAGTGCCAAATTCGGCACTCTGTAGCATAAGCATAAAATGTGATTTATTCCTCTGAAGTGAGAGTCCATTCCAATGCATCACAATGAGCATTTTTACATGGTCTTAAAACCAGAAGGTACTTCATCTCCCTCATCCTCCATTATTCTGGTTTTACTCAAGTATCAGATATGAACATGTGCAAACCTCAATGGTTTGGAAACAAATAAACTGCACCACCAGTGCAAATATAAACATTCTTTGTTGAACTATGCAGCGTAAGAACATACAGAAACAAAAGGACATTAAACATTAAGATTAGTAATAAAATAATGGCAAATCTTGAGTTGGATTTGTTACAAGAAATTACTTCTTTTATACATCATTTGGCAAGGTGTTTCAGAAATATAACAGGATCTGATTATTGTACATTTTTCTGGCCATAAGCTGATAAATACAGCTGCCACCCATGTGTATTAAAACAGATATAAACCAAACTTTAATCAGCTTTCTTTTAACTTGTATTTTCTTTCAATTTTTGTTAAAAAGTGGTGAGCTAGGACTTAAAAACCATAATACAATCTTTCACCAACAGACTAAACATTTGCATGATATGCACAGAAGTTTTTTGTAGTATTTTCTAAGCAGACAATTCTTAATCAAAAAGAAGCTTTGTCTTATAATCAGACTACTTTATTATTCCTCACCTTAAAAAAAATACATTTATTATCAGAAAGATCAGAATGACTTTTTGTCATAACATAACTATGCAAGTTTAGCTTTGCTTGCTTAAACTAAGGACTTAGCTTTGCTCTTGTATAATTGTATAATTACTTGTATAATTGCTCTTGTATAATTCCTACTATTATCAACGGAGGTTATAGTATCATAGGTAAATGCTCAGGTTTGCTCAAAGTTTCAGCACGTTATTCAAAATGCCCATGGGACACGAGCAAGCGAGATGAGTATTATAAAGAGCAGTAAGACTAAACCAGAGTTGTATGTAAGGCCCAGTACAGTATACAGCAGAGAAAAAAGAAAAGCCATGGACTTCTCATCTGCACTCTTAGCCACAAATGACTTAACTTAGACATAATGTACTAAATAATAGTGCACCAATGATGCATTGTGTCAGGGAGACACGCGCTTCTTCTGCAGCATTTGGAAGACAAAGCATCTCTACAGCTCTACTGAAACCTACCTTCAGTGCAGGGTTACAAATCGCTCACACATTTATATTTCCACTGCTAATAAGCTGGGGAAAAAAAAATCCAGAATAAAGCTAATAGTCTTGATCAATCAGGCTTTCTAACAGACAATTCTGGAACAGCAGCCCAGAAAAGGAGACAACTTATAAAGAGTTCTTATGCTGGGGACATCAGGGCATCAAAACACTACAGAGGGTATTGCAAATTTGTGCTGATATGCCTATTCTCTGCATGACTGCAAAAAGGCAGATCCCAAAAGAGGCAAAGTGCAACATACACAGGGTGTTAATATTGACTTTGGAAGGCTGACCTGAAGAAAACAAAGTTCTCTCTGCAGTCAGTATCATTATCCCTGAAAAAAGTACACTGCTACATGACACTCTGCACTAAAATTTAAAAAAATCAGCTTCTAAGGAAGGTCATTGTTTATTTTTCGTTAATTTTGATTTCTATCCCAAATCACCCATAAAATACTAACTGTAAGACACTTCCCACAAAAACAAGAGATCAGAGACTACTTCATGCTCCATCCTGAGAGTCTGTAGTCCCAGTTTTAACTGTTCTGTAGAGTGAATTACTATTTGAAACACCAATTATAAAAGTGTTACTGGCAGTTGTTTTCACCACCTTTCACAAGAAAATTAAGTGCTCCCATTTGATTGCTACAATCAAATAATCAGATTAAACCAAAATAATCCTGAACTGAACATGTAAATACCCAAAAGAGGTATTAAAATATCACATACAGAATTTTACCTTCGCTGTCTACAGCTTATAATCAGATATGTATAAAAGGGCAAGTAATTGGAGAAGTCAGTAGCAGATACTAATCTCTGTTGACAGAGACATATCATTTTTACTTTAGCTACAGTCAATAGAATATATTTTAAAATAAGCATGCTGCAATTTATCAGTGATTCAGTCTGTGGGGTATATAAGCTTAAAACCTACGTGTGTCTAATTTTACAGAATAATTTAGTTATGCATTTACAATAGGCACAAATCCAAACCAGGGAAGACAATAGACTTTGGATTAGGTTTCCACTTTGAAAGACCCATTATGTTTATTTAGCTAATATTTTTAAACTCCTACTTCACCTGTAAGTACACCACTGTACTAGATTTATACACAATTAAATGACTCATTTATAAAGTCACAGAAGAAAGCTTTGCTCTCAGTCACCTGAGCAGAGTAGCTATAGCATTTACATGCTATTGACTGTTTAATTAGAAACTTTTCAGTTACTCATTTACTGATGACATTTACTGATGACACCTATTTATTTTGTTCTCTTTTTTCTTGAGTGGGAGTTAAGGGCAGAGAATCATATACAGGACCATAGTTACTACGAATTTACTGTGCAGAAGTAAATATATAGGCATTAATAGAATTTGGAAATGGGCAAGTTTTACAATAATTAGTAAAAGAACAGTTATTTGGTGTGTATTTAAATAAAAAAAATCAAGTATATTCTTATTTTTAAGAACAGACAGCTAGCAGAATCTGCATATATAATGAACTGGGAAACTCAATTTGATACTGCTGTTCACATATTAATGTATACACTTACAAGTTTAACTCAGTTTTACTACACATTTTGGGTAGAAAGTTGTGACTAGAATATGCACATTTTCTTAAGTCTGAGTTCGTAAGTGCATTCACTTTATGATGCACAATCAGCTTGCATTAATATGAGTTATTGTCATTATTAGGAAAATAAATAAATTCTATAAATATTTATTTTGGTTGGAATCCAAGAACAGAGAATACCAAGAAGGGGGTCAGTCTTCAAATATTAAAAGACTGCTTCAAAAAAGGGAAAGAACAATCCTTTCTCCAGATCCATGACAGAGAAGATGAGATGCAATCAGTTTCACTTGTACCAAGAATTATTTGGGGTTGACATCAGGAAAAATTTCCCAGTCTTTTCCCACTGGGAAAGACATCCTGTGTGAGTTACAAAATCTCTCTCAGTACAAGTTTGCTTGTTTGTTTTAAAAAAAAAAAGAGGTTAAACAAGTATGTGTCAGGAACGACCTAAGACTGTCAACTCTACTTTAGGGGAAAAAATACAGAATACATGATCTCTTAATGTCCCTAGAAGCCCTGCTTTTCTATGACTGGAAAATATCCCCTGTAACCACTTATTTTGAGTAAAACAGATCTGCAAAGACATTATATCTGTAGCCCTGCTTAACTTTATCTGACAGTGTAAAAATATTGCACTTCAGACAGATTCATTTTGTTCCCAAAATGAAATTAAGTCAAAGATGATCAATTTTTTCCTCTGGAACACAGATTTCAGAATATGGTATGCCAAATGTGGGTAAAGGTTATCTGCAGACATTACATTTTTGCTCCAGAGGCAAAAACGTCTCAAGTGTACTGCAGAAAATCAAGCCTTCACAAAATACAGAAATTATCACCAGTTCCACTGCATAACCTGCATCTGGTTTCATATAAAAAAATAAAGTGTTTGCATTAAACTTTATTGCACTATCAACTTTTTTTAAATATCCCCCATTCAAGTCAAATATTAAATTATTTTTATCAAACAAAATATAAGGTCTTCTTTAAAGTATTAAGTAGATATAGTATATGCGCTATACAGAAAAAGAACAGTCTAAAAGGAATGACATACATCAAACCAGAGATGACAGAAAACAATCATCAGGTTGTTTCTTTTCCATGATTAAAAAAAGATTGCAGAAAGATTGTGTAGGCTATTGTATGCATGAAAAGCATCCCTCTTCATTCAAGGTGTTGAAGCAGGTGACACCTTCAAGCTGTCAAGTGCTGCATGAATTCTGAAGTGCAACCTGGACTCCATAGAGTATTCTTTGTAGTTGTTTCTGCAAACAATAAAGTTATTTTAAGAAAAACATTTTGGGCCTGGATTGTTTCTATTCCATACGTGCACTGAAGTACCAAAGTTAACAGCCTTCATTTCTTCAACAAGAAACAAAGATTGATGAGTTCTAAGACATTTAAAGCTGAGCAGAGACTTATACCAGTACTAACAATTCAATGTCCTGATAAACTCAACCCATGTCTTTGCATCTCTTTCACTTGTTTTGACCCTTTCAACAGCCCTTCCAATTACTGAAATTTGCTGTGAAAAGACAACCTAGAAGACTACAGAAAAGAAAGGCTGTTAGCTGAAAGTGTATGTTCAGCTTCAAAACACAACTCAATAATAAAACCCAGGGAAATCACATTATTTAATAAAAAAGGCAAAAAACCTACTGTTTCTAAAAAAGGGCTTTAGGGAATTGTTTCTAACTCACATTTACAACACTATTGCATGATTGGTATACTTCTCTGTACCCACAATAGGCAGATTCTACTCCATACTACAATCTACAGATGAAGCGAACATGCTGTCCTACAGCAAGTTTAGCTCTCTACTGCTTTTCTGTGACAGGATGTGAAAGGAAAAAGGGAGGTGGTCAGAAGTGTACTGGATTTTAACCTACTCCCACTAACACCTTTACTGCAGGCAGATGTAAGCCCCCCAAGCTGCTCTCTGGGACAGAGGTGGTATAGATCCTTTCTCTGGACTATCCAGCTCCATCTCATGCATGCAGTGGAGCCCCAGCATCTCTGAAGCCTAAATGAAAAGGAGACATTTGCCCTTCATATTCTGTCTTGTTTGACATTGTCTACTTTGCTGTGTCTGAAGAACAGAGTTTCTTGAAACTGTAAAATGCAACTATATCGGACAACTTCTCCAAGCCAAGGGTTATAATTACTTGTATTATGCAAAGGCACTGGCAGGAAGAAAACTTTAGGAATGAAGGCATGTATGAGTGTTACTCAGTTATTCTTAATCTACAGGCTGATACAAATAATAAAAAAAAATCCACTCACTTTGCAGTTTCTATGTATCTTATTGCTTTTTCTCTCTCGTCCTGTTGTTTGTACAGAAGACCCAACTCATACAAGGTGAATGGCACCAAATAACTATCATATTTTATTTGCTTCTCACTAGAAAACCAGAAAAATACAGAAGTGGTTAATTACAACCTTTCCTCAAGTGACCAGTTAACTTTTAAATGCAATCACGCCTGTAAAAGCACATGGCCAGAGAAAACATGCTGGAATCTTTTTACTGGTTAAATTTGTGCACGTTAATCATACCTGTAAAGAGTGGACATAAAATACTTTCAACATGACCTTCTAGAAGCAAAAATGTATTCTTCCATACCTCCTGTTTGTATTGTGGTACTTTATTCAAGCTACCATGAACACAATTCCAAGACTGGGACCCTATTGTGTGACATACAATTCAAAAAAGGGCAACCATACAAGAAGATGACTTGAGATAAAAACAATGTTAATTAGGTTAGGCAGAATAACACAAATACTGCTTTCCCACTCACAGAACTGAGATCTCCTTACCCTAGCTTGCCTGAACAAATCAGCAGAGAAGTAAGAAAAATTAAACTTTTCCTCAATACAAGAAATTCTCAGAATCACTATGGCTGGAAGGCACCTCTGGAGATCATCTAGTCCAATCCCCTGCTCAAAGCAAGGTCAATGGCAGCAACCTGTCACAGACTGTGTCCATCTAGGTTTCAAATATCCCTAAGGATGAAGACTCCACAGCCTCTCTGGGCAACTTGACAATTAAAAAAAAAATTCTTCTTATGTTTAAGCAGTATTTCCTGTATTTCACTTTGTGCTCATTGCTTCTGGATCTGTCAGCAGGCACCACTGAGAAGAGCTTGGCTCTTTTTTTTTTTCTTGTTTGAAAAAAACCACACTCTCTTCAGGAAATCCTTTCAGGTCTTCTCTTCTCCAGGCTGAACACACCCATCTCTCTCGGCTTCATCTTACATGACAAATGCTTCAATCCTTTACTCGTCTTTGTCACCCTTTGTTAGACTTGCTCCAGTATGTCCATGTCTCCCTTGTACCAGTGAGTCCAGGACTAGACACAGTACTCCACATGCAACCTCTCCAGTGCTGAGAGGGGAGGAAAGATCACCACCCTCGACTTGTTGATGACACTCTTCCTACCTAATGCAACTCAGGACAATGTTGGCCACCTTTGTAGCAAAAGCACCTTGCTGGCTCATGGTCAACTTGGGGTTGACCATGATGCCCAGGATCCCAAGGGCATTTTCTGATAAGCTGGTCTCCAGCCAGACAGCCCCCAGCCTGTGCTGCGGTTATTCCTCCCAGAGGTAGGGACTGGCACTTCTCTTTGTTGAGCTTCATGAGGTTGCTGTCAACTCATTTCTCCAGCCTGTCCAGGTTGCTCTGAATGGCAGCACAGCCATCTGGCCTATCAACTACTCCTCCCAGTTTCTATCATCTGCACATTTGCTGAGGTTGCATTCTGTCCCATCATCCAGGTCTTTAATGAAGGTGTTAAAAACTATTGGCCTCAGCATCGAACTCTGCATTATTCTACAGGTGACTAGCATCCGGCTGACTTCATGCTGCTGATCAGAGTCTTCTGAATCCAGCAGTTCAGCCAGTTTTCAGTCCACCTCACTGCCCACTTATCGAGTTGACACTTCATCAGTTTGTCTGCGATGATACTGCAGGAGACACTGTCAAAAACCTTTCTAAACTCAAGATAAAGAACTGCTGTCCTCTCATCTACTCAGCCAGTCATCTCATTGTAGAAGACTATAAGGATGGTTAAGCATGATTTCCCTTTCATAAATCCATGATGACTACTCCTGATCACCTTCAGGCATTTGGAAATGGTTTCCAAAATTATTTACTCCACCTTCCCAAGGACTGATGAGAAGATGACTGGCCTGTAGTTCCTCCTTCTTGCCCTTCTTGAAGATAGGAGTGACATTTGCTTTCTTCCAGTCCTCAGGAACTTTCCCTAATTGCCACGACCTTTCAAAGATAGTGGAGCGTTACAGTGACATTGGCCAGCTCCCTCAGCTCTCATGCCTGTATATGCCATGTCCCATGTACTTAAGTATGTTGAGTTGCCATGGACACATGTATGTCTAGTCTGTTCACACTTTTCCTAACCTGACCCTCCTCCATCAAGGATAATTCTTGCATGTTCCAGACCTTCCCACAGGCTTCAGGGATCTGGAATCCCTGAAGGCTGATCTTGCCACTAAAGAACAAGGTGAAGAAGGCATCTCATATCTTGCCTTCTCTTGCCATTTCTGAGATCCCAAGTGAGGAACAACTCCATGTGAACTATGTTTATGTTGATAGTTCTGCAAATCCAAAAACACTAATTCCAAATGTATTCGGATAAATGCGTTACCCAGTTTGATTTATTTGGTCTAAACCATCACATTTATATAAAGCTATATAATGTTAATTTGCTATAGAAAAATACCAGCTAAGTTCTGTAGTTCTCCAGCTACTTCCAGAGGTATTTTAATTCCAGCTCCTTAACAGGATGCTGAAGTTTAATTATTCAAACTTCTAATACAGGAGTATTAGAAATTTCGTACAGGAGTGTCAGAAATTTCATCCAAAGCTACAAAATGTAAAGATAGAAAGTCTGTTTATGTTATTTTTACCTTTGAATTACTTTACTGAAACACAGTTCAGCTTGCATGAGTCTTCCCAAATGTTTCAGGCAGAGGCCCTTCAGTAACTGCAACAAGCACACATCGTCCATATAGTATTCATTGCGATCTAAAAGTAAAAGCGAGATACATCAAACAATTTTAAGATATCATGAAAATGAAAATTAGATTTTCAGTAGGGAATATGTATTCAGACTCAGGACTTTGCTTTTGAGATTTTATACCTCAAAATTTATATAACATTCAGAAGCTTTTAAATACTGTCTACTGAAGATGTGTGCATAACATCTGCATCTTTCTCTCTAAAGATACAGGCTAAGAAGAAATTGAAACATCCAAATATTCTCCAGTCTTCTCTATCTGGAGTTCAGTACAAAGCAGGCATAAACTGGCAGCAGTTAGAGATTTCTGTACTTGTAACATCTAAAACAGGAAGCAAAACCTACAGTGAGACTGAAACCTCCTTTGCAATACATTAGCGTAATAGCTTCCCCTGTTGCAGAGCACCTGCAGACCTCCAGTAGCACCACTAACATAAAAAGCATAAGAACACGCTAGGACTCTGTCCCACAGAAATTTTAGGAAGCATTATTTGGCAGTACAAATTTAAGAAAACAAGTTTATTACCATTCCCATCATCTCTAATGGTTAAGAAGCTTCACTAGTAGTGTATAACATTTGTAAAATCAAGGAAGTTTTATGTTCAATAGGACTAAAACTATCAGATGAAAGAGCTTTTGTGAAGCGATTCAGAAATATAACCTTAGCAAGTGCGGTCCTTTTTTGTTGCCTTCGTGTATAGCATTTGCTGGGTGCAGGGAAGGAAAAGAAAGGAAAGAAAACACATACGGATAGACAGATGGCAGCACATACATTAACAATTCAGGAAGCAAAACACTCGCCCTTCAGATCATGTTGTTTACAACTAATTACCAGCTCTCTAAGGTCATGTTAATTTTTTTCTTAATAGTCTGCCAAAAAAATCCCACGTAAACAGTTCTGAAACATGCAAGACTAAAGCATCTTGGGATCCTGCGAAGTGCTCTGCCACTACATTCAGGCTTATTTCTGTCTGTGTTTAAACCCAGAAAGTGTTGATAGATAACAACTGACAGACTGTGCTTTTAGTGACAGGTAGAAGCGCAGCAGGTGAGTAGTTTGTGTTCCCTCTAGCCTGTTTTGCTAGGCTAAGGTATTGGATTCATGTGACTGTCTCCTGAAGGACTCATTCATTGAAATTACTGGGGGCAAGCACTGATGTCAGTAAAAGCTTGCCAGTCTTTAACAACTTCAGCTAGTATCTCCCTGGTACTTCCCACAGGAAGAAAAGCCATTATGCCAAAACACTGACAATAAATGACAGTAAATGCACAGGCCAATTTAATACAGGCAACCTTGCAATAAATGTGGGAGAACCATCTTCCTGCAGTCCTCTACAGTAGAGGAAATATCATTGTCAGGATCATAAAACACACAAAAAAAAATGAATTTTTTCTTGAAGTTATAAATTCTTTTTTTGTATCTTGGAGATAACACAACTGTGGAAAAATAAAATTTCCAGAACTCATGAGGAAAAAAAAAATTCTAATGCCTTTCATCTGTTCCTTCTACCATCTCAATTTTCAGCTCTGTACAACACAAAACCACTTTCAATCCTTGACAGATTCCTTGCTGTGCCTGTTCACTTGAAGCAAATGAAGTATCAACAGTTCTCTCTAAGAAGTCTCAATGCCTAAATAACATTTGTGTATAATTAACACACTTTTTTACAGCACCTTAGCAGTCCTTTAAAACTATCTAATACTGACAGCTGTCTCAAAGTAATATTGTATCCTTGTCACACTCTGCTAATAGCCTTAATCACTTTCTTTGGGTCTCAATTCAGCAGCAATTCTTGTAATCAGAGTCTTTACCTTGTCTGAGTTGGTATCTTTAAAAGCAAACCAGCAAATCAGTTCAGAACAAAAACAGATTTGACTGCAGTTATTACCAAAAAAGATACAGAAAGCATAAAAAACAAATACGCTTCCAGATTACATCCTACTTGTAAACTGCATATTTCCATAAGAAAAACATACTGGTTTTATTTCTGTTCCTTTTATTTTGGTACCTTGTTCATCTTTGCTTAGGAATTTGACAGGAAATTTACTTCACTGTTACAACCAATGAGCACTTATAGCACAAACCTCTGCACAATACAGCACTGGATTCCCAACAGCTTCTGCCAGAACCCTCCGCGCAGAACTCATGGGAACATGACTTTATTTGCAGATGTCTTGCATATTAAAACTGAAAGGTAGCAATACGACAACAAAAAAAGGGAAAACACGAGATTTAAGAGGCACACTACCAATTCTGCAGAAATGTGAATGAAGTAAAAAAGTTAAGGGACCCAATTCAGTCTTGGCCCTGCAAGTTACTCTCCTTTAGCTTATTATACCATCCAGATTTTACCACTACGCATTTATTGTATGTCCTAGTATAACTTCTGATGCATCACTTCAGTTTGTTTGTAAGTCATAATTAGATGTAGTTTTACATTTCATAATTAATGTTTTAATAATGTAGCAAAACTAACTTTTGCTAAATTGTTGGTAAGTGTGATTAAAATCTGGGCTCAACAGAAATTATTTTTAGTGAATTACCATTAAAAAAGTTTCATGTGTGAAAAGATAATATTTATTTATTCATTCCAGAAGAACACAAAAGAGAAGTCTATGGAGATGTTCACAGGATAGATGACAGCAGCCACCTGATAAAGCCGGGTACACCTGGCTGCAGTAAACCTGTTGTAATAATGGAACTTAAGGTCCTTTAAGGGTAAGTTATAGACTGATTAAACATTACCCTGAACATCTGTGCTTCAAGCACATCAAGATCTAAAACCATAGTCAAAGTCTATTTGTTAAAAATATGTTTTAGTTTGCAACCAGCAAACGTTTTGTCTTGCCAGGAAGTAAAAAAAACAGACTCATGCATAGTACTTCATTATTTCCTTTATAGTTAGTCATATTCTGCTCAGTATGTGTCCTCTGTGGTAGAAGTGGGGTGTAAATTGGTTTAGAAAAAGTATTTTTCAGATGTCTAAGAAATTAGTGGATTACGCTCCAAGAACGGTCTCAGAGACTGGAACATCTTAGCAAGATTCAGTTAAGTTCTGTTAACTAATAACTTCACATCCTTGAGTTTTCTGTATTCTTCTGCAGCATAATCAAGATGGATAAAGAACATATTGAAGAACCACTGTGAACTTCCACGTGGCTAAAATTTCCATACTCAGATTTAATAGCACATTGCCTGAGTCAACACTTACCTCACAGAACATTAGTAGACAGAAGCAAAGAAAAATTTCAGTATTTCTTACCAGCTTATTAATTCCATCTTAACTGATCACTTACTAGTTTCGTTTTGTAGAGCAGTTTCTTCTTTCTCAATTGTTATCAGTAAGCTTTCAGTGAGATCTGCTCTTTTGCCCACAATTGCAAAGCCATTCCAAACATACATCATTTCCTGACAAAAAAAAATAAAATAAACACGACAAACTCATAGAATTGTATAAATATTTAACTGAAAATTATCCCTTGCAAGGCTGTTATGGAACATTTTGAATACACAAAAATGCTGCCTACAAAAACTTGTTTTAAACAATATGAAATGTTTCAAAGCCAAAATACTCACTGTTGAGAAGCCCGTGAATAAAATACCTGTACGACTTCAAATAACCACCCACAATGAATACAGGACGTTCTGTCAGTTACATGCAAGTTTACAAAGACAATCACATTTGCCTTAATAATCATTTAATTAAAGTTGCCTAAGAATATTTATGCATAGGGGAGGCAAAATGACATCGAATGTGTGTGGGCAAAGTTACCCTGGGTTTCTAAGTTTTCAATGTTTTGACACCTTTTTAATGGGTTTATCATGTATATTCACAGATCTTTAAAACCAAAACTGAACAGATTTTATCACATGATAGTTTACCATCACTCCTGTAACACATCAGCAAAACTGGGTATTTTAGGTTCAACTTGTGGCCTCTGCCATATGAACTAAAGAAGCAGCTGAAAGTAGTTACTTTCTACAGGATTAGAAATAAATTTGTGTGTGTATTTGTGGGTGTGTGCATGTAAATACAGTATACATACATATGCATGCACCCACACATGCACTTATGCGTGTGTTTATATATAGATGCTATAATCTGTAGGCTGTTATCTTCCATATGGAGCAACACTGGAAGTACACAAAACTTTCTGATAAAAATGTGGTTCCAGTACACACATCCAACAAATGCTTCCAATATAATTCCTACAAAACCTTATTTTTAAAAAAAATCAAGGCAAATCCTGGCATAAACGTTTCCAGATGCTTCAGTATAATAGTAAGCAACATGCTTACTATGCATTAAATATTATCACATTGTAACACATAAAGAGAATGAGAGAATACACATAGAGTTAATGCTAACCAATACAAAACTTTGCCCAGATCTTTACTCAATCATCACAAACACAAGAGTATATTTTGTTCTACTGTATTTGAATTGTAATTAAACCTCTGAAATATGAAGCCTGATGTCACTGTGAAGGTGACACAATACATTGTTGAAATATTTACACGTATATTTGTACTGTAATGTAGGCTTTAGAGGGAGAAAAAAGCTGGTTCTATCAAAGTCTGAAACAGTGTTATTGACACTATCAACTACATTATGCTAGATTTGTTTCAATTCTGTAGTTCTGTCTAATTTATGCTCACTGCAGTAACACCATACCCTATGTCTATTTTTGCTTAACCCAGGGTGGAAAAATTCTTAAATTAAAAGATACTGGATTTGACAGCAAGACCAAAGATGCATACTCACAACTGAATAGCACTGTGCTGTACAAGCCCAGGACAACCTTATTACTTAGGTCTTCATACATAATTGAGTAGACAGTGAATTTTAAAACAGATGGATTAATTTTCTTTGGACTCCTCTTTCTATATCAATGAGCTTTAATGTAAGAAGTTCCTTCTCAAATTATGTTTTTCATCTTCGGTTGTTAAAATATCCACGTACAAAAATTTTAGCACCACATACACAAAGTATCATTGCTGTGCACTACTAATGCCTCTGAAGTTAAAAACATAAGAAATCAGAACAGCATTCATTAAGTATCATTAATTGCTGCACCTTTTACCCAGACTCAATGTAAGAAAAACAAACACAAAACCAAACCATTTGGTTTGGTTCATTTTCACCAGAAGAACAGAAAGTGCTGAAGTGCTTCTTAACTTAATCAAGGAGACGGGTCAGCAGAACTGCTACCTTGGACTTCCAGAGGGCAGACTTTGGTCTTTTCAGGAGTCTGGTTGACAAAGTCCCTTGGGAAGCAGTACTCAAGGGCAAAGGAGTCCAGGAAGGCTGGACATTTCTCAAGAAGGAAGTCTTAAAGGCACAGAAGCAGGTCATCCCCATGTGTCAAAAAACAAGCCAGTGGGGAAAAAGATCAGCCCGGCTGAACAGACAGCTGTGGTTGCAACTCAGGGAAAAAAGAATTTATGGCCTTTGGAAGAAAGGGCAAGCCACTCATGAGGACTACAAAGATGTAGCAAGGCTGTGTAGGGAGAAAATTAGAAGGGCCAAAGCCCAACTAGAACTTAACCTGGCCAATGCTGTTAAGGACAACAAAAAAAGTTTCTATAAATACATTAACAATTAAAGGAGGACTAAGGATAATCTCTGTCCTTTAGTAGACACAGGTGGAAACATAGTGACCAAGGATGAGGAAAAGACTGAGGTACATAATGCCTTCTTTGCCTCAGTCTTTAACAGTAAGACCAGTTGTTCCCTGAACACCCAGCCCCCTGTGCTAGTACACAGGGTTGACCAGCAGAATGAAGCCCTCATAATCCATGGGGAAACGGTGAGTGACCTGCTCCAGCACCTAGACATACACAAGTCTATGGGGCCGGATGGGATCCACCCGAGAGTACTGAAGGAGCTGGTGGAAGTACTCACCAAGCCACTTTCAATCATTTATCAGCAGTCCTGGCTGACCGGGGAGGTCCCAGCTGTCTGGAAGTTAGCAAATGTGATGCCCATCTATAAGAAGGGCCAGAAAGAGGATCTGGGGAACCACAGGCCTGTCAGTCTGACCTCAGTGCCTGGGAAGGTTATGGAGTAGATCACCCTGAGTGCTACTACACGGCACATGCAGGACAACCAGGTGATCAGGCCCAGTCAACATGGGTTCATGAAAGGCAGGTCCTGCTTGACAAACCTGATCTCCTTCTATGACAAGGTGACCCGCTTTGTGGATGAGGGAAAGGCTGTGGATGTTCTTTACTTGGACTTTAGTAAAGCCTTCGACACTGTTTCCCACAGCATTCTCCTGGAGAAAATGGCTGCTTGTGGCTTGAATGGGCGTACACTTCACTGGGTAAATAACTGGCTGGATGGCCATGCCCAGAGAGTGGTGGTGAATGAAGCTAATTCCAGTCACCAGCTGGTCACAAGTGGCCAGTACTGGGGCCAGTTCTCTTTAATATCTTTATCAATGACCTGGATGAGGGGATCGAATGCACCCTCAGTAAGTTTGCAGACAACACCAAGTTAGGCAGGAGTGTCGATCTGCTTGAGTGTAGAAAGGCTCTACAGAGGGAGCTGGACAGGCTGGATCAATGGGCCAAGGCCAATGGTATGAGGTTCAACAAGGCCAAGTGCCGGGTCCTGCACTTGGGTCACAACAACCCCTTGTAGCACTACAGGCTTGGGGAGGAATGTCTGGAAAGCTGCTCAGCAGAAAAGGACCTGGGGGTCTTGGTTGACAGCCAGCTGAATATGAGCCTGCAGTTTGCCCAGGTGGCCAAGAAGGCCAATGATATCCTGGCCTGTATCAGGAATAGTGTGGCCAGCAGGACTAGGGAAGAGATCGTTCCCCCATACTCAGCACTGGTGAGGACCCACCTTGGGTACTGTGTTCAGTTTTGGGCCCCTCACTACAAAAAAGACATTGAGGTGCTGGAGCGCATCCAAAGAAGGGTAACGAAGCTGGTGAAGGGTCTTGAGAAGAAGTCCTATAAGGAGCAGCTGAGGGAACTGGAGTTGCAGAGCCTGGAGAAAAGGAGGCTCAGGGGAGACCTTATCGCTCCCTAACTACCTGAAAGAAGATTGTGGTGAGGTTGGGGTCGACCTCTTCTCGCTAGTAACAAGCAACAGAACAAGAGGAAAGGGCCTCAAGTTATGTCACGGCAGGTTTAGATTGGCTATTAGGAAAAATTTCTTCAAGAAAGGGTTCTCAAGCATTGGAACAGGCTGCCCAGGGAAGCAGTTGAGTCACCATCCCTGAAGGTATTTAAAAGGCAGGTAGACATGGTGCTTAGGGACATGGCTTAGTGGTGGTTTTGGCAGTGTTAGGTTGATGGTTGGACTTGATGATCTTCAAGGTCCCTTCCAACCTAGACAATTGTATGATTCCTAATGAGCCTGGAGGACAAGGACTGAAATCCTGCCAAACTAAAGAATATGAACACATATGCTAGAAACCTGAGCAGATTTCTAGCTGAAAGGCTCACATGCCTTCTGTGGCAACAGCAATCATTCTCTGTATGTTTGAACTTTCACATGAGACATCTGACTCTGGTTTTGGACTGCAAGTAGTTGGCAGCATGATGCAGCCCCTAATACTTTTCACAAAAATCCCATTGCATGAATGCAATAGTTTAAAAAAAAAAATAATGCAGACACATACTACCTGATAATATCACTCTTTCCCTGTATAATGAATTGTACTTATTTCTTTTCTAGCTGAACAGGATGAAAAGAAAGCAAGCATAAATACCAAGGCAGGTAATATCAGCTTCACTGGTTGAGAACTTGCATAGCGTCGAGCTTTCCTTACTGCAAACTTCTCAGTTGGGATAGATTTTCCTGCAATTCTCTGTTTTAGACCATCCACTTGTCTACAAGGAGGGAAAATGGAAAACAGAAATTGCTTTATGTAATTTTTATTTCATCTTATTTCATTTAGTCAGATTTGCTGTTCTACTCTGAAGTATAACATCTTAAACTGTTTCAGACAACTGAGACTTCAGTTGCAGGACGTATATTTGCTGATAAAAGCAGCATTTTAAATATTCTGAAACTAAAAGTAAAGACAGAAACTGAAAAGTTGATGGTTATAAGTAACACAAGACAAACATGTTCAAGTCAAAAACTTGTATACAGGGGAAAAAGACTGCACACCTAGATGCTTTATAAATGTTTACCTGAATAATGATACAACATCCTCACCAGTCCTTTTCAAATCATCCTCTGGAAGCATACATAGAATTGCTGCCTTCTGGAATACATATATTGCCTATTTCAAAAAGAAATAGCAACATATTACCACATCTAATTTGCTGTGTTCAGCCAACACACTAAGGACTCTAATCTCTCAACGTACTTGGTGCAGCAAAGTGTTTCCAGTAATTCTCAGGCAGGTGGAACCACAGAATGCTAGCATTTCCTTTGTCACATAATTTATGCTATGATTTTATTTTCAACATATTTATTAATACTCTAAATAAGTTAGAATGCTAAAGGTGTCTCCTGCAAAGAACAGGACAATTTATTATGCAAATCACTAATAAAGAGATGAGGTTAAGTGACATAGCTATTTTAAAGTCAATTAATGTTGTTATATGATCTGTTACATGTAGAGACATGCCTGAAAAAAACATAAGAAAATATCTGAGTACTAATTCAAGGGAAGTTCAATAACTGGACTTTACAGAGAAAAAAAGTATCATCTGTAATTCTTCACTTCACAACGTGCACTTCACGTTGAATATACTATTCTTTTCCTCTTTTGTCAAGAATTGGATGTACCCCCTTTTCCATGAAGCATAATAAAACAGTAAAATAGAAAGGAACAAACGAAAGTTATGCATCAAAAGTTATTTGCACATTGTGCTTGGTTCATACTTTGAGAAACGTTTTTACAAGGAAAAGGTAAATACCCCAACTTTTCTTCTGAGACCCTGTCCCCAGCAGCCTTCCCATTTCATGTTGCAAAGCATCTGTTGAGGAGGCCTGCTCTTGTCTGTTTATAATTGACTAACAAACACAGTTTCTTCAGCCAAGTTTTGTTAGTGAGTGTTAGAACTTGAATTGAGATGCAAGTTAACAGTTTTCCTCTCTCTCTTCTTTCATCACAACTCTAGTAAGTACCTCTGTTTTAAGAGGGGCTGAAGCATTGCTAGTTATGGCTCTAGTGCTTCAGAATGTGAAATAAAAATTCCTCCTTAACCACCCAGGTTAAACCTACCTTTTTGGTGCCGTTGTGCCTTTGCTTATGGGTTTCAGAAGAAAGCAAAAAATTACAATTACTGTGTGAACTGAAATGCAAATTTAACTGTGGAGAGGCTACTGGTACTTTATAACAATGTCCACCTGCCCATTTACCTTAGACCACCTGCTCTCTTTGCTGAGCAGGTCTGCATACCGATATGCTTGAAGCCAGTTCTGCTGGAAGGTGTAGCACCACATCAATTCCCAGTAACAGAGATGATGAATCTGTTTCCACTCTTGCTGGGCTGCTATGCATTCTTGGAACCTCAACTGCGCCTACAAATGTAGTTAAGTAAGAATGATGAAAATTGCCTCAATTACTGCTCCACATGAGAGCCATGTCTAATTACAGAGCAAATTCTCTCCTAGCACCCAAGTGGAGAACACCTGACTAGTAAAATGAGATAGACTTCCCTTTCAGTGTCACTTAGAGAGTGTGAGCTGGAAATCAATATTGACATTGAACATGAACAGGGGTAAGAGCATAATTATCAGTTCAACTAAAATAAGTTACTTAGATGAATTAGATATTTTTTCCCTCAACTGAGCACCAAACAAATAAAAACCTTAAAAAGAAAAAAAAAATATTTACCTTTTCAAAATTTCCTTTCAGTATATCTATTCTGGCAGCATAAAACAGAATAATGGAACCCTTCAAAGGAGATGAGAAAAATACCCAGTTACTATTTTAAGCCTAGGGAGACACATTGCTGTTATAACATTTTTAGAAAATACACACATTTGGAAATTTGTGGAGGTAGGGCTCGAGGAGACTGTCTGCTTCCTGAAGGTTAGCTTCCCCTGTACCTAGAAAACATAACAAACCAGCTCAATGTACTTAAAAAAAATGAGTTTCAAAGATTAAGATTTTCATTTTCAAATCATATTATGGCTTGAATAGATTAACGGATGACTGCTTTTATGCAAAAGCAGAATTATTTCATCATATTGTGTTTCTATAAAAATGAATTCTTGCCCTGAAGGTACTAAGTGCTTATAAGATAGTAAATGTCTCTAAGTAGAAACAGAATAGAATATATGAATATTCTTTAAACTGTTCCATTATAGACCCTATTCATATTTTTAAATCCCTTTAACAGCTTTAGCAAGTTAGGAAAACATTCCTCAGATGCCTCCTTTCCTAATTTTGAGCTCAGTAATGAAGTACAGGTGATAAAGAAATGAAGTTCTCCTTAATTTCCTGATGAGCCTGAGGGACAAGGACTAAAATACTTCCAAACTAAGGAACATTAAAATATGTGTCAAAGATGCATACAGAATTAATTGTTAATTTTAGCCCCGTGTAGCAAAAGCAATTAATTCTCTACATGTTTGAACTTCAAAGTAAATTGTTTGAGAGTACAGACTTCTTTCTGGAGATAGTTTTCACAATATCTGACTTTAATTTATGAATAAGGACTTGTCTGAACTTAGAAGTGTTTTGTGATATTTTGCTGTTGCATGTTGAGACAGCCCTTGAAATGGAACAAGATGTTGGTATAATGGTATCCACCCTCACTGTTTCTGCAGACATAGCTTTGTCAGAGATACTCGTTTCAGATCATAATTAAGTATACAGCTATCTCCTGTTACAAAGCTAATTGGCCATAGTTTCGAAATTCAGTTGAAAAAAATCACAATAGCTATCAAAGTGCAGCATGACTGAACAGCTACACAGTGGGTCTCACCAAGGATTAAGGAGACGTAAGTATGATAAACCAACAGGGTGAAAGTACACAGAATGGCCCTCAAACTGCTGCCAGATGCGCCTTCACGTAGTTGACAGAGGCCCAACTCCTAAGAAACATCACAAACACATGCAGAATTAACTATCAGCATACAGAGTTACTTTTAATAGTTTCTGGCTCCCCCAAATCCAGTCTTCCTTTCAGATATAAGTATTCCGTAATTCAGCACTTTGTTAACTCAGATCCATAAAACCTTCTACCAAAACAGTTCTGCCACAGCTGATAGCACACAGCAAGGAAAAGATTAGGCTAACACTGAATAAATTACCCATGCATTTCAGTGCTCTAGTGAAATGGGAACATCACACAGACTATGCAGACACACAGGTATACATCCCTTCCCCACTATTTTCTGATTATGAGCCCTTCAGAATAACATCTTTTAAATCTATGCTTGGTGAGAACGTGTCTCAACTGTTCCTGTTCTACTCGTCGGCAAGAGCCTTCCTTCACAGAAATCCCCGGTTATCCTCAATTCTCTTCCAGCAAGTCAGCCACTATTTTGAGGTTCTGATCCAAATACTACCTCTGCTGACACACCAACTTCTAGACACCGTTTCCAGAAGCTACAATGGAATTTGTGTGTGCTGAGAAAAGGAATCCAATTAATGTAGACTTATTCAGCTCTTAATACATGAAACTTCTTCCCATCCTTTCCAGTTTACATGACAGCTTGACTGCTTGGGGGATTGCTGAGACGAGCTCAGAGCCTCCCCGCTCAAGAGCGGTAGCTCTTCAGAATAGTATCGGATTTTAACAGCTTTGCCTCCAAACAAATATTAACAGGAGTTTTATTGCATAGCAACTTGATGAGTTACAGAATTCAAGCACCATACAAAAAAAAAATGTGGTGATACTCCAAAATTGGTTGTTCTTTTCCTTTCAGCTTTCTTTGCCATTTCAGTCAGGGCAAAAACATCCATTATGGAAGAGCTTCAGCATGAACCACGTCTTTCATAGGAAGAAACAGAATGAACAGGTCTCTACTGAAGTCTAATTTTACATAGGCAGAACCATATTTGTGGGCAAACTAGCAGCAATGAGACCATATTGTGACACTCTGTCCCATTAATAACTTGAAGTTTAGTTACATACAATTCTGTGGGTTGATTTGTTTGGTTTGTTGTTAGGGTTTGGTTTTTTTTTTTTATTTCTTTTGGGTGGCAAAAAGAGTTTTAAAGGGCTGTAAGATATTTACCAAACAAGGCTAGGTTTACAAAAACAAGGCTGTGATAACAAATACTTTCCTCATCCATGAGAAAGATACAGACTGAGATTCCAGTGTGACACATGATATTCAGAAATTCGTTCTCCCAAAGAATGGGCTGGGATTGTGGGTGGAAAAATGTAGAACTGTGACTCTCGCCTCAGTTACTGGTATGAGGAATATTGATTTCTGACTCTATAGGCTAGAAAAGAAAGCTGATATCCTCTCCTTAAGGATCAGCAAGAGGAAAGAAAATTGCAATTAGAAAACCCCCTCTGAAGCAGACTGGTCATTTCCCATGGTTGTTCAAGATCAGGACATAACCATTTGTACTTTTATGCCTGCATCATCTAGCCCACTTCTCATCTTTTTAACACCACGAAAATACTGATAAAGAATATAGATCATTATACTTTTAGTGTGAAATATATGATGTTAAATCCATCCATTCTTTATCTGACAAAAGACTAATTTGAAAAGACAAATAGCAGATCCAATACCCTATTGCCAGAAAATCCAATAAATTCTAAAAGTCGGAGGATCCTTCCTGGTAAAAGCGACAGCATCTGAAATAGATTTCAAACAAAAATAAAATAAATAAAAACTTACATACTTTTTTTTTTCCAAAAGTAAAACCACTATAAACTTGAGCCAAAACCGCCAGCTACTATGTTAAATGCCATTATACATTTCTGAAAAAGTACAACACAAAAAGAACTTGAAAATAGACATGCATGATCAACAATATACAATCAGTCTGCTGCTTCAGGGAAACTCAGACTTTTGATGATCATCCAGCATGGAAACAGCAAGACAGAGTCCAGCTGTGCTTCTTCAGACAATGACAGATGTCTCTGTCTTCATCTGATCAGAATTGTTTGAAAATTGTGGGTCATTTGGAATGAAAGTATTATCTATTTTGGTAGTACTTGCAATCTACAATTGTCATCTTCCTTTACTCCCAATCAAATGACACAATGGTATCACAAAGTTCTACTTGTTCCTATTGTGGGAACACTGAATTAGCAGACTAGCAAGCATACTTGTTTTAGAAATACTAGCTATTGTTATCACCTTTTAGCCCTCTACTACACGCACTTTTTGTTCCTCTTGTAACTGCATTCTCCACATCCTATACAACAAAAAACTTAAGACCACAACCACCTTTTCAACAAGCATTACAAGGTCTCTTCGAAGGTCAGTGTTTGAAAGCTCCATTCACCCTAACACATTCTGCCCAGCAGAGACTTTCTCTGTTACGCTTCCCACTGGGGAGACTTCATGAAGAATAGGGAAGGTCAGAGCACTTATGAACACAGACGTCTAACCAGTTGCTTGGGTTTTGAAGACCTGAGTTATTCTGACCATGCTCAGAACTGGCCAGCTCCAGTCTGGAACGACACACAAATTAACATACCAGCAGAAATCAACTCTCACCATTGCCACAACAGGTGTGAAAAAACAACTGTAGTAAATTGTAAAGAAAAACGCTAGTGGATGTAGGCAGTTTTCATTTGCACAAACTCAGTGAACTACTGCTCATTCTTCCGAATTTGTAATTATCTATGCCACTGAAGCAAAAGAATGGTATGCATGGGGGTGTCAGAATAAAAGCAGTCACTCCAGGTATCCTGTAACCAACAGCATAAGCATCTTAAAAATTCCTGCTACATACAGGTAGCTGTAAGCTGCTTTTCCTCTTAAGAAATACATACATAAATCAGTCCAAGAGAATTAAACGCAATTCGGAATAAATTAGTAGAAAGGTCCTAGAAGGCAGGCATGCAAAAAGCCACGGCTCTTTTCATATTGCATAAAACCCTCAAAGCCTGTATCTCCATTTTACCAATGTGTAATTTTTAAAACAGGATTACAGTACTGTATCTGCAAAGAAAGAATCCTACAGAACTATCCCAATGGCCTTTCTGTAGTCTGAAAGAGTCATACCAAGTTGAATGCTCCGATTCCAAGTTTTACTCCACCTTCAAACTGGTAGTAAGTTTCATTTCTGCTTTTGTTCCCCTGAGTCATCTGTAGAACCTGATGACATTCTCTTTTGATGCAGAAAAAAAAAGGAGGGAAGGGAAACATGACTTAGCAATTATATGAAGTATAATCATTACTATTGCTGTAAAAATATTTCTTTTTATTTTGGAGGCATTACACCAACATTGAATCTAAGTGTTTTCTAATGGCTTACTTGTATATTTGGTAACTCGTCCTAATTTTGAGGCCACCTTTGATAAAGTTGATCATATTTTCATCCTGGAAGAAAAAAATCTTAACTGTACAAAAATGTACATTCAGCTATTATGTATAACACATACACAAAAATCTTCCAGCTAAATTTAAATTCTTTATAACTTAACAGTCACTGGAAATATTAAAAATGTTTTTCAGTCATTAAGACTCATCTCTAAGACTGATGTTAACACGTGCTTTAAGTTGTCAGGGAAACATTTCTCTGGTGCATGTTACAAACCTTAAAACTTAAGAGGGGGCTGGGAAATAAGTCAAGTCAGTTACTTTTAACAGCATTTCCAATGCATATAAATGAAACAAGAAAGCTCTCCACCAGATGGTGCTGTAGGACTTTTTGAGAAAGTTTTGAAATGCCAGTTCTGACACACACAAGCGAGCCCAGGACCTGGCAGAAGACAAACCAAAGAATCCTCTGAACACATGAATTCCCATTGCTAATCAACACTAACCACACGTACTACCCAACATATGTGCTCATTAACCTCCAGAAAAATCAAAGTAAAGCCACAATGTACTAGCCATCAAAAATAAATTCCTGAAAGCAAGATGCCTAACAGTTCAACAGGATAGAATTCTTTCTCTTAGAATTCACACAGAAGGTGAACATGTGCAGACATTTCAGAAATGCACATTTAAATACTCGGGGACAGCATATATGTTGTGAAAAATGAAAAAGCACAAAAAAGCCTCAGAATTATCAACCAACATAAATTTTGGCTTCCATAAAAGGGTCACCATTTCAAAAGACCTCAATTCTTTTGTCTGCAAGACTGAACACCCACCGCAAGTGTTTTAGTACAAGCATTCTTGCTACCTGCTTCTGAATGGTTACATTTTCATTATCATCATCATTCTCAGATGAATCAAAGTCAGTCAAGGATGAAAAATACGGGGCAGGACAGCAATCAGCAGAGCAGGGTAGTATAGTCAACAGCAATGGATCTCTGACATGACAGATAGTGAGGTGCTGCTTTAGAGAAAGTATACCCCTAAGGGTTTGGGGTTTTTTTCATTTTATACAGTCCTGAATTTACCTTCTTCAACAACTGTTTAAAAATTCCCTTTATGCTTAAAAAAAACCCCACTCAGAACAAAAAAGTATTGCTTCCATTTGGTTAGCAAAGGAGAAAGTCAATTATAGGAAAGATTGGCATTCCGTTATTTCCTGACACTTCTGGCCAAAGCACTGTACTAAGTGGTTTATAAAGTTTGGCCAAATTAACTTTTCAGGTCCACCAGACTTTAATATCTTTGTGCCTCCAAAGGGATTATCTAAAATACAGTCATTAAACATCTGTAAAACACTTACATACATAAAATAAAGTATGACTAACAACTCCTGTTTTCAGCAATCAAATTTTAAATCGAATTTGAAGACACTGTAGCATGAAGTCCCTCAACCACTTGCTAAACAAGAAGCACTAGACAGTATTAAACAGCAGATCTTTCTGTAACGTGCATTATTACCTAAGCAAAGCTAAGGAATGCTCGTTTTATAATTATTCATTACTATATTGTTCCTGACACCACATCAAAAGTGCATGGAGGGCAATACCGAATTGAAAACAAGTGCACACCAGTTGAATTTTTGTTAGCTGGCAAATATTCTATCCTTTTTGTGCGAAAGAGGACTTGCACTTTTAAACAAGACATTTCCTCACACTTGAACATCTTTTTAAACAAGTGCTGGACACTGTCAGGTGTGAGGTAAGTCAAACATACCATCTGCGTAAGACTGCAATATACCTTAGGTTTTTCGTTCCTGGGAATCAATAATATTGTTGGTTATCCAT
Organism: Himantopus leucocephalus; assembly: GCA_003993805.1. Lineage (NCBI taxonomy): Eukaryota > Metazoa > Chordata > Aves > Charadriiformes > Recurvirostridae > Himantopus > Himantopus leucocephalus. The sequence continues at coordinate 32,790,662 of RSEF01000031.1, forward strand.
ATAAACAAAGAGAGGATTTTGCTGGGTAGCACAGCATTTACCGTACTGCCAGGAAATAACATTCATTTGCTAGGAAAAACTCTGTTTTTTAAATAGCGTATCTATTGCGGGAACAATGTTTTAAAAATACCAACATCTTTCCATTAAACTGCTACACAGAGATACATAATAAACAATCAACTTTACCTGTACGAAGGTGAGAGCTGCTTTCTGTAGTAAGCATTCAGCATAGCAGATTTCAGCATGCATTTCCTCTGTATAAGAAAGAAAGTTATTAACTATCAGCAAAGTTATTGTCAATATTTTCTTTTTGGAGTAAATGGAACAAATAAAATGCTGCCAAGAAAAGAAAAGAAAAAAAAGCAAGATTCTGCTGTTGCTGTTTTGATAACTGCTGAATGATAGCTGTAATACACAAATCCCAATAGAAGTAGTAATTGGGAAGCTAGCTAAAAATAGTCTTCTATTTCACTTCTCCTCAGACAACACCTTTATCTTGCCAGAGCTGACTTCAGACTAGGGCAAAAGCTACTTGTCGTTCTGGTAGATGATCTCGGGTACTTTCCATTGATCCTAAGTTTAAATATCAGCCTACAGCAACTAGTTCTTCCAACCCTCCTTCCATGTCTTAGAAAGAACTATTACAGATGAATGGTAACACTCACTGTGGCTCAGGCTTTTTCAAAGTCCAGTAAGACATTACGAACAGGTTTTCACCAAGTCATGCTCAGCAAAACGAACGCACCAGGCAGACTTTCTGTCCCCATGCAGCACTAAAGTACATCTGACTCAACACACATGACACGAGTTGCTCTGCACCCATGCTGCAAGACCAGCCGCATGCACAAGGCTGCTGTATGTACAGTGCACACATGGCGAGTTTGACGTGTCCGGTATCAAGGAGGATTCTTTTGTGTCAGGTTAGAAAAAAATGCATACTTGATTCTGCCCAAATCAGAAATAGGAGATCAGCATTTTCAGAGCCATGAACAATGTACTGATACCATTTCCCAAAACACCTTAAGGCAAAACAGACAAGCACAAAACTTGTTAATACATTCAGATTCCAATGCAACTAATGATGAGGACTTATTCTGCAGCACAAATGATTCTTAAACTTTTGGGAGCTGTCTTACGTTTAAAAAAAAAAAAAAAANTACTCCTATAATGCATTGTGAAAGGCATTAATTTCTTAATTCATGCACACTCAGAGCCAAAAAAAAAAATAAATGGGGCTGAATCCCCCATTTTGAGAAGCTTTGTGTTCAAATTAAAAAAACCCAAACCACCATATAGGTGGTTAAGCATTAGTAGTACATGTTGGTAGGATGTTTTTGAGCTTTTTTCACTTTGTTAGTTTTATTATAAACTACTTACCTTCAGTCAACTGATCCGTTGACTGTTTAGAAACTAGATTGGACAAGGATTCCACCACTGTGTTTCTTTTTCTGAATCTAAACCAGTTGTACAAAGGAGACAAGAAACCCACACAGCATGAGTGACATTTCAACACAAACCTGAACTTAAATTATTTACAACTCTTAACCATTTCCAACCACAATTCATAGACATTCTTAATAAAGGGATGATTTGCCAGTAGTTGCAAATCTTTGAGTAATCTAATCACGGCCACCAGTATGCATCTAGGCTCAGAAGCCTATCCAACCCTGATTGATGTTCCAAGCATGCATTTAACCTACTTTAAGTGTACAATAGCTTCCACCCCACTGCCACCCACCAGCTGCAGAAGTCTCTCTGATGCTGGGCAAGCCATTGAACTGGACTTCAAAGTTTTACGGATTACTTTTTTCTGTTTCTTAAACTTGCGCTAAGAATCAGAATGAAAAATCAAAAGGAGCTCTAATACTTCAATATTTTATGGCAGTTCATGCAGATATGATGCCAAAACAGTCCCATATTTTACTTTCAACAGATCTCAACTGTCCATGTTATAAATTGCTAGTCTATTTTAGTATAATATTCCAGAAATTATTCGCTATTTACAAACAACTCAGCTTTATGAAGAAGCTAAAGAAACAATTCTACGTTCAGAAAAGGAATGTATTTTGTAAGCCAGGAAGTCGTTAATTATACATACTGAGCATTAGCTTATCATTTATTTATGCTATTCTGCACATTGAAAAGCATAAGATCCTGAGGATGCAATTATGACACTACAGGTTAACATAATGCACACCAAAAACACATTCAACTAAGCCACATGTAGTTCTGGCAATTCTTCACCTTTGAGTGTTTGATTGCCTTCACCTCACATTTTATGAGTTTTGTGACAGACTAGACCAGAGCACTTATGCATAAAAGTTTGTATCCTGCAGAGATGGCAGCTCTTACTGAAACTATCTGAAGTACAAAGAGGCACCTAATCTTCAGACATACTAAACAAAATAGTTCAGATGAAACTGAAACAATAGCACACCTGAAAACGGCAGAAACCGCTGACCCTTTATTTTCTTCAGGTAGCATCTGGTAATTTTGTCCTGTTTCCTTTTCTTTTGCCATTGCTAAGGAGGTGATGATAAATGTCTAAACTAACAACATTTGGAGGCAATTTCTTTGGAAACCATTCATGATAAATGATGGCCTAAGCAATACGGTGAACTAGTACAGTAGAATAAAGCACTCACTTCTGTTTTTGTCAGAGGCTCATTAAGCACTTTAGCTTTGACAACCCATTTTCTAAGTTTTTTTAATTAAAAAAAAGGTCACTAATAACTTCTACTTTCTACTCTGTTTCATAGCTGTTCCAAGCAAGACCAGAAGCAATAGGTTCACATCATTCTTGCTGGGAACAATACCCCTTTAATTTTAAGGTAACTACACACTTATATTCTTAACAACAATTTAAAGATAGCTTGGTTTTAGAAGAAAATTCAGCACAAGCTTAATCCTATTAGACTCCTGGGTTCACCTTTGAAAACAACTTTTTGAAAAAAAGAACATTTTCATGATGAAAGGGAAAATTCAAAATATTGAGTTTTTAAATTCTTGAGCCCTATGGAAAACAAGAAGTCACAGGTTGAAATAGCTCAGGCAGGTCAATCATGTACTATCAGCTTACATGTAGGTCTACAAAGCGCCAACCAGCCATTTAACTAACTTCAGAGGCTACACATGCCCAGATCCAACAAGCCTTTTGTTTCTGCAATACTAGGAAATATACCCTTACAAATAATTGGACAGTGACACTTACTCCACCTTTCCAAATTCAGATCACTATCATACTGACAACAGCCTGCTTTGAAAGTGTACAGACAGCTGGGATATCTCACAAAGAACACCTAGTGGATTAAGTACCTCATAAATGTTCATTGCTTGGGCTTACCTTTGGCAGGTTTGCAAAGCTTCCTTCATTGTAGAAATTCCCATTTGTATATCCTGCTGTTCAAAGGTCATAGCAGCTTGCATAACTAAAATAGTGCTGTACCCAAGGGCATGGTACATGCTATCTTTAGACCTAGGGGAAACATATAAGTCTTGTGCATTTAAACAAAACTTTGAATTACAACGCAAAATTAAACACTGAGACACTTGGATTAATTTGTGAAAAGAAAGAAGAGTAAAGTAGGAAAGTAACGGACTTGACAATATAACCTAGCAAGTATCATCTTCCACTGGGTGCTACACATCTGCCTCCACAGCATACTGTCACAGCAAGTTCCAGAAAATATCCAAACTGGGTTACGCAAACACTTGCACTTAATTATATGCCATTTATAGTCCACTGGTATATCTATTTAATTTAGCTAATTAAGCCTTGACATAAATACTCATCTGTCTGCTTTCACTTAACATCAGAAATAAGGACATCATTGTAACATTACTACTTGATCTGAAGATACAAAAATCCGCATTTGTGTCACAGAAAAGCCAGTACACACATGCTCAGTCCTGCATAAAAGGCTACATTGAACCAGCCTGGCTTTCATAACATAATTACACAATTGAAAAAAAAAAAAAGATTGTTGTTGGGAAGTGGCTACTGGAGCTCATATAGTCAAACCTACCAGTTGCAGCAGCAGTACTGCCAAGGTTGCATCAGGCAAACTCGGGTTTTGTCTAACCAAGCTTCAAGAGGTTCAAGAAAATGAAGACTGCATACCCCTCTGGGGGCCTCTCTGGTAATGTACTGTCAATGTACCCTCTTCCTAATGTCCAATTTGAATCTCCTAAACCTCAACTTGTGGCAACCACCTCTTGTTTTACCATCCGCCACTACGGAGACAGATGTCTCTGTCTTTGCAACTTCCCCTCAATAGCTCAAGACTTCTATTAGCTTAATCACCAAGTCTCCTTTTTGCCAAACTACAACAAACCCAGCTCTCACAATCTCAATGAGTCTTATATTCTAGTCTTCTAGCCATGCTACTAACCCTCTGTTGGACCCTCTCCAGCTTCCTCAACTTTTTTTTCTTCCCTCTAAATCTAGGAGCCACCTGCCAAACATAGTTTCTGAAGACAGGAAATTTTAGCAGAGTCAAGGAAGATAGACCCTTGGGCTAAGTGTTTACTTCTTAAATATATCAACACCGTCCCTAAAATTTTTACATTATTTAGGGCTTAAGTTTAATTTTCATTAAAAGGCTATTTTTCAGTAAAACAATTGGGCTTTTTCTTTTTTAAAGGTGGCTTTTTGTTTCCTTGCTAGGCTAGGTCCTCTTTTGCAGATTAGCTGAATATGCTATATAATAAGCTCAAAGTCTATTAGCTGCCTGGGACTCAAGGCATCAAAACCACCAAGTGTAGAATATTTTTTTATTTCGTAGCAAACATCAACTAAAACAAATACTTCACTGTACATAAAAACACTATTGTATGAAACAAGGGGTTTTTTGTTTTACAACACAAAATGAAATATGCATGAAACATACAAAAAGTATTTGGGTAATCTGTGTGTGTGTGTATTTAGTCATACACACACGCACAGTCCTTGCATGTAGAATTTAGTACTTTGCAATACTACCCAAAAATATTTTTAGCATACACAAGTGCAGATGGGCCTTCTCAAAGCATTGCTGTATTGCAAATAACCCTGCATGATGCTCACAGAAAAGAGCTTGGGTGTAAGTATAGCTAATTTGAAAAGGTGTTATTCCTTCCTGCCTACCTCCTCTATGCATGAGCTCTCCATACCACTAAAAGCAAACACTTGGATAGCTGTGTCATCCTCCCAAGGTTTCATTTAACATCGTTCTTCCACCTGTCCACACAACTGACCTAACACCACCAACCCATCATTCTTAATCCAGTCTTATTATCACCAAACTGCAGAGAGGTAACTTTACCTCGCTCTACTAACACAAGCTACAGACCCTTCTCATTGACGCATCCCTCAACATCATACACATCTTTGAGAGACAGACAGAAGAAGAGTGAATGGGATTCAGATCCCAGACCTAAAGAACAGCCACCCAGATTGCCTTCCCATGCAGTCGCAGGTAAGCTAGGTTTACCCTACAAACCTTTCACTGCTCTCTAGTTCCCTACATCTGCACCACCATGCTTTTCTTCTCAGTTGGGCAAAGGCAACAGGGGGACAGGCAGAACTAGTCAGAAGATCAAAAGGTGGACTTCAAGGGTAAACACTACTGTGACTCATTGTAATACAAAAAGCAACAAAAAGAGTATTCTGGAGCTTTGTTCCAGCTTTGTTGAATTGTCAAAAGCAGTTCCATTGTACAAATTCTCAGATTAAAGAGACATTGAATAAGTTCTTCTCCCCTGATTTTTCCCCTCTGGATAAGGAAAGGCAGTCCAAATGATAAACTCTAACAGAGTTTTCTAACTAAATTTTCAGTGCTTCATCAACAGGTTTTGCAATCATCTTAAGGAGAAACAAGTGCACTGCTAAAACCCAAAGATACTGAGAAATGCCTTTGGACAAAAGGGAATAAATGAAAACTATTACCTTCAGAGGCTTTAAAATAATCTTCAGCTACTAGATAGCATACTTTACACTATCTGTTCACAGTAACTTCAGCAAATAACAGGACCTTACCATGGACGAAGAAGTTCCAGGGCTTCAGAGAACTTATTGTTTAGAAATAAGTTCAGTGCCATTGAACATTCTTCCAGAGCACACTTGAGATCCATCTTGGATGCCCTAAAAAAAGATTCTTAGTTTAGTCAAACTGTAAACATAAATACAAAATGGAAAGATTTTGTTTTCCTTATATAACACAGAAAGTCTTTCATAGCAATTTTATTACTCAGTTTTATAATCTAGCTTTATAAAAAACAAGTCATATGCTTAACATTTTATCCATGCTACATGGGTGTGCCCTCTTTGCTTATTTAAGTGATGTTTACAGCTTTGACCTCCTTTCTTTAACATGCATGCAGTGGAGTAATTTTTACTGCTACTTATATAACACAAATATTCAAAACTTATCACTGTGTCCAACCTCTCAATTCTCCATATCAGTACAAATGCAGTTTCAGACTCTGTATTGAAATCTAAACCTCAAGAGAGATGACAAAATAATATTTTTGTCCAAGAAAGCAGTAAACAGACGCTCACTCTGCAAACAGCTATGCCAAAAATAGTCCTGTCAGAAGCCTGCAGCTATGCCAAAAGCTTTTGTTCTTCCTAATTCACTTCAAGTCAAGTCACTTACACTTGCTTAAGAGGAAGCCATCTAACAAAACTGCTACCTCAGCCAGTTTTGTCTGAAAGACTTGGGAGCACTCACAAATTGCTCCTTGGGCAGAACTGGTGACAAACTGGACACTTCTGGTAGTGACAACTACCTAGAAGCTACACAGCCCTCAGTGTGCACAGCTGGATCAGGAAAAGATACTCTGTGTACAGCTTTAAAACAACAGGTTTAGGCTCTATAATGGGCTTTATCCAAGTAAGGTTAAGCAGTGGTAAGCAACAGATCATGTCCATGAGATGAATATTTAAGTGCTGACCAGAAGAGAAGAACCCTGAAGGAGGAATTTAAGAAGGGAAACAGAGGAGTGCAGCTGCTCTAAATCTGACAGTAACACACACACAAAAAACAAACCAAGAAAAAGGGGGACATGAAAATATGACTGGACAGGTTTTCACACAGAATCATCAACTTCCCCTATCCCCCTCTCTCCATCACTCAAAAGCTTTAAAAACATTGGCTCTGGTTTCTGTATCACTTCTGGGGCAGAAAACTAGGACAAAGCTAGATGTCATCCCAGAACTCTTTTTCAGCTTTATCTTCTGTCATTTTTTTAGTGGCAGCACTTGAAAAAAATCACCTTCTGTAGAAAAATAAAATCCCTAATTCAATTCTTGGCAACTACTAGGTATTTATTATTGAACATACCAAGAGGCAAATCCTGCCCTTCATAATGAAGTAGTGAATTGCCCAGCAGTCGAAATCCGGCAGTTTTACCACCAGTCTGTTACCACTAACTTTAAAGACAACTTAAATACCTTCATTTTCTCCCATACTGGGATTCAACTTGATTATGACGTACACAATTTTAAGATCTATGCAGTTTTACATAGCAAAATCCTACAGTTGTTAAAAGCTGAAGCATTTGCAGGTCTATGTATAAACACACAAGCCCCAATAGCAAATAAAAATCCTTCAGGTAAAGCAACAGCAGTATCTTTTCTCCTGCAGGGAGATATAAAAAGTTAGGATTTCGTCGTTGTTTGTACACCACTCTTCATACCCTAGACTGCACTGGAAAATATACAACGTTAAGGTACAATTTATAATTCAGACTACACCAGCTAATCTTACTTAACCTGTTATCTAGACAATCATTTTTTACAAGGCAGTTCCATTAATTATAAGAATATATTATGGTATTTTATTTTTATTCAGAAAGCTTCCCATTGTGTATTTAAATATAAATACACTGGTTTTATTGTAAACCTTAGTTTTGAGACTACTTTAACTGAAGTGTTACAACTTAACTGTAAAAAAAGTGGAGGGTTTTGTGGTTTGGGTTTTTTTCATTTTCAAAGTTCTAAATCTTTTCGTATATAAGCCTGTGTGATTCATCTTTGCAACATATTTGATAACCAAGGCTAGTCAATGACAGAAGTATACCTGAGTAAATCCATAGGTTTATTTTTCAAATTTCCCCCACTACAGGTACTACGTCAAAAGTTTCTGAAACACACCTCTCAATGAAAAAAATTGAGAAGGGGGGGGGGGGGGGGGGGNAGAGTAGCAGCATTGTTCCGAGACGGTTACAAAATGAGACACCATTTTCCCTATGAACTCAACAGGATCATGCACAATTTTTGGTTTCCCATTTTAATACAGTTTGCTTAATTGCTTTGATTTTTTACTTTCTCCCCTGTCTCTCAAATACTGCAATTAATACTGCAAAATAAATACTGCAAACTTCCATTTGACTCCTCCTTGATGAGGGGAAACGGAAAGCATTATGAAGCATATGAATTTTTATCAGAAAGTAGCAGTTTGCTGTAGGTCATGTAGGGTTTAAGGACTTTCTTCTTCACGTTTCAGTGGACACAGCTTTTTATACTTATGATGCTGCTTGTACTGAAATTAGCAGGGGATTTTGCACTTCTCAGATCTAACTTCAACAGTCTTTGAAAAATTAGAACATCAGACATTAAATTGTAAATGCAAAACATCAATTCATGTTCACATCTTGCATGGATTTACAGGCCACAATGCAAATTGCCTTACAATTCTAACACAGAGATACCTTCCACCACTCCTTTCTGAAAAATGAACCAAGACCAAGACACCCATGTATGAGACACACAGAATATTTCTATCTCCTCACATCACAAATTCATACCTTCTGTACTTTAGTTTAGGTAAAAAGACCCAACCTACCAAAGCCAACTGCAAACTCATTTTGCACATTCTAGCTTCTACATCCAGAAAACAAAATAACCTGGCTGAGCATTTAGTTGGGATACCTGCCAAAGCCTCAGCCTGTAACACCTCTTCATACTCCCAAAGTAAAGTTCTTTCCAGAGCCTGAAGAGAACCACCTACTTGGCAAAAGAATGGACTTAGCACTTCACACTAAATCTGCTCAACTTGTTAAAGGTTTCCTGTTAACAACAATCATCAGAAATAAGTATTCTTAAGATCTTACACTTTCTACTCAGTAAAGCAGAATTAAAACATTTATCAAAAGAAATATGAAGAAAGCAATTGTATTTTAGTGCATTCAAACTCAATATGTAAACAAATCTGTCCAAATTAAAATATTTATACAACCAGTAATGTACACATTTACATGTCCTCTTCAAAAGCCTTAAATAATATGCCCTCCAAAGATCAGTGGTAAGAAATAAAAAGACTCATTTATAATGACTGAAATTTTTTTTCAAAACACCCAATTTATTAGCTAATTCCATGAATACCATCTGCTAGCAAATAATTGTCAAAAAACTGATTTTTAGCTACACTTAGAGGCTGGGTTTTTTTCTGGTATGCAAGCAAGGACCTGAGTTGGTCCCTCAATAACATGCCATCACCACTGTGTGTTCCCATGCTTCTATATCCTCATTCCACATTCGCTTTTAAGAAACTACGTTTCACTCAGTATGTGCCTGGTTAGATTACACATTCCAGTTATTGTGTCTTTGTGGCTAGAAAAAACGGCTAGTTGTTTCAAATAATTTGTCAAGAAAGGGGGGAGGAGGGCACTTTCTTTTTTAAATCATAAATTTGCAGTGATTCCCATAAAAAAAACAATCCAGTAATCAAAGCCAAGAACTCTGTGAACTACTGGAACAGAAAAACCAACACGAGGCGATGACCTGCTACAGAGCGTGGGAGGAACTATGAACGGTCATCTGAAGTAAAAGAGAGAAGAGAACCGTGAGTGAGAGAAGGTGGATCATTCATAACAGCAGGTAATTTAACAACTGATTTAACTCTACTTTATTCACTTAGTTGTAAAATATTTGGGTTCAGCCTCGAAAGAGTAAGAAAGTTTCCTACCACATCATGTGAAAAGCAACAGCAAATAAATAGATTAAAGTATTACAGTGCCCCACCACTGTACAATTTTTCTGAATGCAAGGATCGAGATGTAAGGGCAATGTCCTGTTTCTACTGCTTCACTAGGCCTTATCTCAGTGAAAAGAAACATGCATTCTGTATTTGTATGCTGTAAAGCTGCAGACTGCCTACCCGGCAATCAGTAACTGCTGGAACATCCTTTGGAAGGAAAAATCTGATCTTTGTTTTGTAGAACATAGCCATGGACATGCTGGCTGTTACCAGAGAACACCATTAGCCATCAGGCTCCCAACACCATCATACCACCAACATCATCAGGGTACGTATCAATATTTGTAAAACGATTCTATAAAAAAGGTTCCTTAAAACATAGCCCTTGCACCCTGTCAAAACTATCTTTTGCTGTTAAATGGGTAAGCAGCAGATCTCTCCAGCACACTGCTGGCACGTTCTTTTCTTGTGTTGTGGACTAGCTCCCGTTCTGCTGCCTTTATGTGCGACGAAAGCCTGCAGACAATGCAAACAGTATTCCTTACGTCAATATATTTACCCAATCCTTACATTAAGCAAGCTTATTAAGTTATTCTGCCACCTCGGATATAAAACTTGGGAAGCCAGTTTTCTCAGACTCTCATTTCTGACAAGTGGATCATATCCTCTGCCAAAGAGTCTCACTCCTGTTTAATTACTCTTAGCATATATTTTCTACTGTTTTCCTACATCCTACAGAAGAGGAATATAACCAGAAGGAATCACTCCAACTCAGATTCACAACTCGATACCACAACAGTGAGAAGAAAGGAGCATGCTGACTCAGAAGCAACTTGGCTGTCTTCGCTGGCAGACAAGGAATATTTCTGTGCAGAAGCTCGGAAAAAGCACATTTCCTCCTCTCCTCCCAAAACATCACAAACCAATTTCTACAGCAAGTGAGCAGACTGATGAACAATGTGAGCAATGCTGACTCACACTCTTTCTGACTCATGTTCTTCTCTGTCTGACTCAGTCTTATTCTGGCAATCTCAGTTTTTTCCCTACCTCCACATACAGTTTCCTAGAATTGACAGAAACACAGCACATTTTATCACCTCAAATGAGCATATGCTCTAATTTATCCTGGAGCAGGCTAAATTAACACTACCTTAGTGAGACTACTATGGATTTACACCCAGTGAATACAGTTCACTTCTAAACAAAAAAAAAAAAAAAAAAAAAAAAAAAAAAAAAACCCGAAAAATATCTCCTCACTTATTGTNAACAATGTCACATCACAAGAAGAATAAAACACCACTGTATTACTGCCTAGGTACTTTAAATATAACTTAAAAAAAATGCCGTGTGTTGGAAGAAGGTATCTTCTCGCTTCTATTTCAAAATTATTTTATGAAAACAGAATAAATGTTTTGAATTCCAAAAACAGCTTATGAATCTTGGGCTTACTCATGAAACTGTTCCATTACAGTGGGGATATACCGTCCATAAGGAAGTTATTAGCAGCTTTAAGTAGGTTCTTCTAATCAACTACTTGGAGCTGCAATAGAAACAAAGAATAAGAATATCAACTTGAAAACCCTGAGATGTATTGGAATATTCACTGTTAGGATGACAATCCTCAGGATGTACACAAAGCAAAAGCATTAGTAATTTAAAATGTCAACACAGTTTACAGCTTATTAAGCTGTTTTCCTTCTTTTCCCTACAGATCAATTAAAAAGGGTGCATAACTACTAGCCTAAAACAAATGAAAACAGTCACTGCTCTAGCATTTACAAGGAATTTATTTAAACATGTAACGAGTTAGGCAATAGCGCTTATCTGTCCACACCAGGGTTCACTGTAAGAGCACTCCTGAAAGGCAGTTATATAGCTAAAGTTAAGTATTAGCTTGGTACATGCTGCCATCTTTGTAGCTGCAAGAGATTTAGTCAGCTTTTAGTACAAGCATCCCTGGTGCAATGATCTACTAACTCTTCTCTTGAAAGGGGATTCAGGAGCTAGAAATAGAACTGCAGAAAAGTTCAGCTTTTATCTAACTATATTTTCCACATTTTAAATCCTGTATTTAGGACCTAGTTCCACATCACCTTATTAACATTAACTGTGCTTAAATGTGCAAGCAGTACTTGGCATGAATAGGGATTGCAGAATTTAGTTTTCAAACTCCTAAACCGTTTGTTGGCTCTTTTTCAACACAGCCAAAATAATCAGCCTCATCTGATAAACATTTCATTGCCAGCAACTTGGTTTTGTACAGCTACTGTTCTTGTTTACAAAAGTCTCACTGGGCTACAGTTACTGAAATTATTTGAAGCTATTAGTGGGAGCAAAGTAAAACTTCTCGAGGGGAAAAAACTCACAAAAGCGTGAAACATTTAAGATGCACATCTGACAAACAAAAGGACTGAAAAGAAGGTCTTCTAAAAATCGGGGGGGGAGGGTATACAGAGAGGATGCTACTTTCATGATAAGGATCAAGAAAACAAGATACATTACATCTAAGATAACACTTTCCCAGGATATAACGACTTCAGCAAACAAGCAACCCTTAACACTTACAGAAGCTTCATCAGAAGAAGAATCTTTTAGAGGCATTTGTTTGCTTAAACTCAAACCAAAACCATTCTGGATGTCAACCACAGTACCAACAGGTAGGGAAGCAAGAAACTACCATCTGCAGCACTCTTGTTGAGTAACACAAATGCAGGCATCTGCTACACTACTTACTGCCAGAGTTAATGATGACAAAAGAGCATTAAAATGTAGTGTTCTCAGGCAGTTCTTGTCCTCTGCAGGAAGATGGTAAGTCAAATAGTCCTAATACACTGTCAAAACCTGATACTCACTGCCACTATTCAGAATGTTTCTATACTTTCTGAAGTAGGTATTTCCCTTTGTACTAATGAATACCTGTTTATGTTCTACCATCTCAAAAAGAGTAGTTATCTTACCATGCATCTAAAACAGCCAGGACATGACTTCTTAACAGTAAATAGCAGCTGATCCTCAACAGAATCTACTCAATAGCTCCATTTTCTTGGCTAGGTGACTCAGGTCATTTTTGAATGCTGCTCTACATTAAGTGTATCAATCCCCTGCAATGTCCAAGAACAGTAGTGGTTCTGATGCTTGTCAGCTGACAAGATCTCTCTTCGCCTCTCTCCCTTAATGAGGGGACTACTGTGCAGGCACACTGTGCTTCTTCCACACATGCAGCACTGAGCTCCGTGCTAATGTCCACTGCCATGCATGCTTAGTATAAAACAAACCTGAGCCTTCCACAGGGTCCTGGGGGGCTGGAACCCCCTGTCTCCCTGAAAGACTTTCTCCCAGCCAAGATCAAAAGCTGTACTCAAACTACAATATCAAAGGTCACAGTCTACAGCTCACAGACACATCATTAATCATCACTCCATGTTCATTTCTTGCATGGCTTTACACGCCAAAGGATACTTCATGTCCTCTTGGCTGGTCTTACTATTTAGCAAAGATCCAAAATACTAAAAACTGCCACCACCACAACACCCAGACACTTGGTGTTACTGCAGCACCAAGGCTTTCTGTCCCTGGCATCCTTCTTTTGGCTGTGTTTTTAATTTTCAACTATGCCTCTGATTAGCAGCATGTCATTAGATGAAGGATGCTTCCTGGCTTGAACAGCCATGCTTTAAGAATGAGGCAATTGGTAATGAACAGGTTCTTAGCTCTGCCAGTCATTTTCTATTCGAGCATAGAAAGTCCTGCAGTAGTCTACTACTACTCTTCAGTCTCAGTGAAGGGAAAACACAGTCATCCTATACTATGATACAGACATTTTCTTTCTGCGCAGCCCTATAAAATAACAATATATAAGAACTTCAATTATTTTATCCTTCACCAGTGTATACCAGTTCCTTTTGTGATTCGACACCTTGCCCCTGTATGCTGTCAGATTATTCCAGTAAGGCTTAAACAGAAAAAGCAAACTAGTGTCTCTGTCCATGGGTAACAGATAAGAAACATCTCTACCTTCAGCATCACTGAACTATGATTCTTAGTACCTATTTAATGTTCCTCCAAATAGATGGTGGTTTCCTATCTCTGTGAAATGTTTCCAGGGTTGCTTATCTCCTTATGAATGTTTTTGAATGTTTATGTCCTTAAAAAAAATAATAAAAAACCTATTATAGGACTGCATTTGGCCTTCTTTTTATACATGCAGGAACCAACTGCAAGGACTCGCAATCTCCGACAGGAAATGCTTTCACTTTAACAGTAACGTACAACCACGTGTATCCATCCTATCTGAGCAAGCATATAGAAAACTCAGTTATTAGTTCTGCTATCTGGAAATATCTCTTCAAATAATTTTCTTCATATTTTGAAAGCATAGCAGTCCTCATCATTAAGTTAGTCATTTGAGAAGAAAAATCTTTTTCATCTTGTCCCTCTCATCCATCACTCATATAAGCCAACAGTAATACTTCACTATTCTGCTTAGTGATGTGCCAAAATCTAGTTTGGACCATGTCCTAAGGGACAACGTAATTTGCTATCACTTTTACCTATCCCTTGCACAGACACTAAGTTGCAATGCAAGTATAAATCTCATCAGATAAACAGTAAGACGCTTTGCAAGGGTACTACCTGTCTACCACAGAGCAGCAGGTGGCACCACTCCTCATTAAATACCTACCAATGGTTCTATGACATGAAATGAAGGCAAACATAGTAAGATTATTGCCAAATCCTACTGAGATATTCTGTTAGGTCTACATTTTATGTTCAGAATAATTCAGTGAAGCATGGCTGAAGGCTTATGTGGTCCTTGGTAGTAAAATCCTACATACAGTGAACATTAGGAAATGTTCATAAAACCAAAGACAGTAGCTTTCTAGTTATGCTGATGTTGTTCTTATTGCAAGGAACTACTAAAACTCACAAGTGTGGCCCTTCTGCCTGGTTTTGTTTTGTGGTTTTGTTGTGGTTTTGTCTTTTTTCATTAGTTTGTTTACAAATACAAGCAGAGATGCACCACTTCAGGAACAATTTCTGTATCAAGTCTGAATCTAAGGAACCCTCACAAAAGCAGAGCGTCTATCATTCTCTTTGAGGACTACCAACCTGAATAAGGAACTGCACGCACCACTCACACCCACACTATGCTAGAGCTGGCACGTATCTTCTGGTATCTTGCTGGCTAGGTAAAGGAATCAAGCTCTGAAAAAGCAAGGTGCATCAGGCAAGCCTCCATGAACCTGTATTTTATTCTTCTATGTGTATGCATGCTAAGCCTTCCTCCCATCTGGAGAGAAATTCAGAAAGGTGGAATCAAATCGAGTAACCTGTCTCACATTTAGATGTTTCTTGCAGCTAACAAATTAAAGCATGTTAAATCCTTTACATTAAAGGGATCACAGTATTTTTAAATTGCCAATCACTTCCAGTTTATGAACAAAAAGGATTCTTAACCAGATGTGTTAGTTTAAAAATAAGTAAGGAAAGATGTAATACCACGTGATCATTATTTTTTTCTATCGTAAACAGAAAACTTTTTTCAAACTGTTTTACTATTTCATCTAAAACTCAGACTTCAATGCCACTTATAACCAGACAACAGAAAAATCCTAACACATAAGGCTAGAAGTTTGAAATTATTTCCAACGTACATAAATCACTGCCTGTCCTAGGCTATTATCATCATTAATATAGAACGTCTACAAACCACAGCTATCTGATCAGTATAACAAATGCTAACTTTTTTTTTTACCCATACAGTAAATCCACTAGTCATAGTATAGCTCCACAGCAAATTCTGTATTCATTATGCACGTACCCCTTTTTATAAGAAGCATGAATTTTTAGATAAATAAAGTTGTGTCGTTTACATATTCATTGGAAATGTTACCAGCTTATGGGAAGCATTGAAAAAAATTTCATGCTGATGCAAGACAGACTTGATAAAATAATTCCTTTGACGGCGTAGTGTCTTCGCTGTTTCAGAACTTCACCAACGCATGCTGTAGTCTGTGTGCTAAACATTCATTTAAGAAAACCCAACTGGCAGCAAAACTATTCAGCGCTGTGCTAGCCAAATTTGCGAACAGGCAGAAATTACTCTAAAAGCTTACTATATTATACCCTATTCAACAACAGGCATTTTTTTTAAAAACAAACCAACACAGATAATCAAAAAATCCCACCCAAAACCACATAATACACACGCACACCCTAACAATGGTAATTTAGTTTAAATGATATTAGTTTACACAGCTTGGTATTTTGGCAAAACCATTCAGGTAATACACATTTTCACTTCTTCCTCCCTCAGGGCTTTCCTGCACACTGTATTTAAAAATAACATTCTATAGCAGACAGAGACAAACGTACCAGCTTTCACTTAAATTTTGGAGACACCTATTCACCCACAGAACTAGTAACAGCAATCAGCAGTAGATGCCACACCACGAGGCAATTCAGTTCAGTAAGGTTGCATCTTCTTTCTCAACGCTACCTGATCATGAGATAGTAGCATTTAGCCAGTTATTTGTAAATCTGTATCAGTGAATCCCTGGATGGTTGTCACAATACCAAGGGATCTGCCTACACTATCATTTGCATGATCAAGCAATCTCATCACTGGAACACTTTCTTTCCTTTAATAGCACTGGGGTTTTTGTTTGGTTGATTTGGGGTTTTTTGTTTATTGTTGGGTTTGGTGGGGTTTTTTTGTTTGTTTGTGCTGTGGGGTTTTTTTTAATTAAATTCTTTTTTCTCCCTTATCTTACAGCTGTGGCAGAAATGCTGTTGCAGAGGGAAAACAAGAAACAGTAACTACCTGATATATATTTGTATGCATAATAAAATAAAGAGAAAGCATCAAAAACTGTATTTTCAAAAGGAACAGATGTAGAAAAGGAGCTGGAGTTCTCAGAAAAACAGAGACAGTATACGACGGGAAGAAGTATCAGAGTAAGAGAAACAAAAAAGAGGCAGTTGCCCCAGTTGAAGAACCTACGATTATTTAAATGATATGCATGAAAGTGATCTAAGAATGACTTTACAGTTTTTATCTCTACCTTATCATTGTGAAAAAAAGTTCAAACTGACGTTTTTTCATAGACTATTGGAATTCCACTAAGAGACCATTTTAACTGATCAGTCATTATAGCTTACCAGACAGGTGTAATGTAAGGACAAGGCAGTCAGAAGGCAGATAAAGCTCTGTTCCTCACAGATCAGAAGCTGGGAGGGGAGGGGTCTGCTGGCATTTCAGGAGGGATGTTTCCCTCTCGTCCTTTTTAGAAGAGGAAGTTCTAATTTTAGCTTTTCTAAGCTTCACAGACACATTTAACTACAGGAGAAAATTGTTTCATTTTAGGAATTATTATTGCTCACAGCGTTAGAAATATTTGTAATACTGTCTTATGAATGAAACACATTCAAAAACCCTCAAACACACCAAAAACTTTCAATACAAACAAAAATTCCTTCTGAAAAGTCTCATCTGACCTTAAACTTTAAATGTTGGATCACCACCTGTCAGGAGACCAATAATGTTTCTTTTCTTTACACTCTGCATGTTTGTCTTATTTGTGATGTCAAACTTTGGGGGCAGCCCAGCACCCAGTACTGCTTCATGAGAATCTGGTAACGCAATACAAGAAAGTGATCCAAAAAAGGTTTTGCTTCCAAACACTTACTTTATGTCCAGGACTGAGGGGGCAGGGAGGGGTGATGAGATAAAGGAGCTTTCCTAATGGTCGTCTTCATTGAAAACGTGGAATTGGCTTACCTATGTATTTATTATCGATGTGGTATCTGAACGCCACAAGAAAATACTGATTGCTGTATCCTCAATATGTGATATTACTACTCTACAGCTGCAACAAAGCAACTGAATAAGCACAAAGGAAGAAAAGCAAGGCAAAGCTGATCATCTGCTTGAGTCTCAGGTGCCACAGGAAACAGTGCCAAGACTAAACTCATCATACTTGGCTGACGAGCACCCACCATTGCCAACATCACAGTTCGCCCCTCTGAAAAACACAAAAAGGCTACGTTTCCAGCCACTTTTTTTTTTTTTTAAGAAAAAAAAAACATGAGCATTCACAAATGTTTGAGGTTTTGGACTGACCATTAATCAGATTCAGTAAGTCAATAATTAATTTATTGCAAGTCAGGTGTTTTTACAGCCTGAGGTGAAAAAGAAACATCAGCAGCTTTATCTGACACCAAGTTCTTTAAGTTCAACAGCAAATTGCATTGCACATGCACAGTAAGCAAGACGCAAATTTTCCATAATGAATCAGCCATATTGTGGGAGCAAGACACATGACAACTACCTGGGTTACTATTTACCCACCTGAATATGCACATACAGTTTGTCTGATCACTAAAATGATTGTGAAATAGTCCTACTCAAGCGTATCAAGCTTCTCCAGCATGAATTTGACAAGGCATTGCAAAATATATAAAATCCTAAAAACAGTCAGCAGAACAATCAGTTCATGGGTATTTAGAAGTGACCACAGTTTGAAAGAGGGGAAAGAAAAAACAAAGCAGTGTCAGTGTCGATTTGCAGGTAGGAGAAAAATCAGCTTTACACTGTTCTGCTGGACACTAATGGAAATGCACAGCACTATAAAAGGTTGTTAACAGATTTATTAATAGAACTCAATGATTCGACAGTATTTTTAGATCTATGTTTTAACACGAGATCTTTGCAAGTAAATGAAGAATTTACTATGTTTGAATGCCCCTTACCAGACTAACGGTTTATATCAAATAATCCAGCTGAGGTCAATACAAGCAATCCTGTGTAGAAAAATGAGCACCTGAATATGCCAGAGAGCAATACTGCCAAAACTTAATATACAATATGTAGATACAGATAAACAGAGGGTCACAAAAAAAAAAAAATCTGTTCAATATTTCCCTTAGGAAGTAGCTCTAAATAAGACATGCTGATGAGAAAGTAGGTTGAAAAAGATCCTCCTGAAAGAGCTAGCATATATAAATAATAATGACAGCTTACTGACAGTTTTACACAAAACAAATAAAAAAACCTACTTATCTTGCCATGGAAAAAACAAGAAATAAACCATGCAGCAATTAGGACACCAGATCTGGCCAGATGTTTACAGGACTAAGACTGCGTCACACAAATATTGGCTCAGATCCAAACAATTAGGACAGTGTGATCCTAGTAAGACACTCTTCCTAAACTTCAAACCAATTTACTGGATTTTATTACACAGTGAACTTATAGCTAGTGTTGGAGACATTAAATTACTAAAATCTCTAAAAGCACACTGTATTATACTTAACATTTAGTACTTAGAAAGCACACAACTGCATCCCATGAAATAAATCATTTATATTTAAGTCAAAAATTACATAACCTCAAATGGTTAGATCAGCACAGCTACCGAGAGTAGAAGACATACTCTACAGATGGAGAAAATAACTTCAAGTGTGGTACTGTGCTTAAACTACCAGTTTTAAAGAATGGTATCCCAAAATACACACCTTGCGGTGTTCTACAACCTACAGCATCCGAGCTGATTAAGCACTGACATCAGCAGAGCAGCTTCTGCTCTCTAAAGCATTGTTCACCACTGCAAACAGCAGAGGAAAAACAATTATTTCATAAACACATTGCAAATATATCATTTTTCCCGCCTCTAGGAAATCCATCTAAAAAAATTTTTGTAGTTCAAGTGCTCAACATGCCTGCTAAAGTAAATTTTCACAGATAAAACCCCATAAATCTGACTATCACATTCACGATTTCAGGGACTAGTAGGCAAAGATAATATACTTACAGGATTAATTCAGTTAACTTCAGGTGTGTAAATACAGTCCTTATGCAAAAATAAGTGCTGCTTCTTTCACACTGTTCTTTTTCCACAGCGCACGCACACACACAGAAAAAAAAACACAGAAGAAAAGCATAGAGAAAACTGCTTCTGTTTTATTTCTCAATATCCATGAGGTTTCATTAAGGAGTTATCAAGCAAAAAGAATAAAAGGGTAAAAGTTCACAAGCCAGCAGCTTGCATCCCAGGCACTCTCCATAGCCGAATTCAAAAGAAATGTCAGTTAGAGTGGCAGCAGCTACAGTCAATGCTGGAAGCTGATGCCTCTGCGGGAAGAGGATGCTGGGAGATTTTCCCAATCTGTGCTGCAGCCTAATTCTAATCCATCACTCCTAACTGCAAGGAGAAAATGGAGACATGAGAAACGCAAAGTGATTTATATTTAAAGGCAAAAAGGGAGTTACCTCAGGGAGTTACCTCCTGAATTTAAAAAAAAAAAAAGCTATAATTAAAGTCACACAGAAAAGGAAAAGTATACTAATGCAACTGCAGCAAAAATAGATCAAACATACAAGAGTTGGTAGCAAGCAGCACTGAAGAAAGCTAACTAGCTCAATGTTTGATTTTCATTATTTGACAGTACTCAAACAAATCAACATAATTTTTTTTATTAACCCTTTGACATTTTTCCCTCAGGAATCTGAATTTTTATCTAGAGTCTCACAATCAAAATAAATCAATAGCACAGAGATGCAGCTAATAAACAGTTATCTTCATGAATATCAGCAGCAATAGGAGAAAGTAGGAGTCAGAAGCAAAACAGCTGCAACAGAGATAGTTTCATCCCCTTGGTCTAATCTCTCCAGATGAGATACAGGAAAGCTCAGCACATGGGAGCTAAGCGGCAGAAAATTAAACTATGTTCTCCACAGTTACCTTCAAAAAGTATTCTTTAAAGCTGTACCACCTGGGCTAATAGTTCCTATTCCTAGCTATGTTTGCTGTCTTAAACTGAGATTTACTCACAAAAATGCCTCAAAGAAATCCTTTAAAACACAACGTAGAAAACTATAGATTTGCATTTACCCATTTCAGATGGGTGCTAAGTAATAATATTAAAGCAGTAATACATCAAACCAATCTATTTAAACAATTTACTTTTGAAAATACAAGTAAGAATGCAACACATTAGGAAAGACTTGCACAGTATTTACTAAAACACCTGAGGAAACCAAGGGCTATGATAAGATAAGATAAGAGAGGCTTCGCAGGACAAAGATGAGACGGATGGACAGCTGTAACTTACGGATGGACAGCACCTTTGAAATCAGGATGTTTCAACCTTTTCCCTGAAACTGTGCCTGACAGTATTAAAGATATATTCGAGATATTCAGAGATACCAGAGTTCTCCACCACGTGACTTGGAAGCAGTGCTTATGTGTATTGTCACTTATTATATTAACAGTATTTGGGGCAGGGAGAGTGAAAAGTGCCAGGATTTCTCTCATCCTGATTGCACGTGAAAGGTACATCAATTTTGAATCAAGGTTGAGCAGTCACACAAAAATCAACTCAGTTCACACACCAAACATACAATGTGCTGCCTTTAAGTCCACGTAAGTGGCAGACAGTACACACCTGAGGTCTCGGAAAGCATTTCCCAGTAAAAGCTGAGAGAGAGTCAGGAGCACATTTCTACAAAACTGACAAAAGCAAGCTTTCTGTCTGCAAATATCAGCACATGTTCAAAAGATTTTCCCTGGATTGTCTTAAAGAAAAACCCACTAGTACACACTCAAACCACTTTCCACTCAGATTGTTCCCCAAAATGCAACAAACCAACAAAACAACCAAAACATGACACTGTTAAAGCACTAATGACTTAAAGATTGTACTACCAATCCAAAACATTGTCTACATTCCTCTCAACATCTCTGAAGTTATTCAGAGAAGGCAATTCTTGAGTTTGAGACTGCAAATAGCATTATGCAGTCTTTATTAAAGCAAAGGATAAACATTAATTCCCTGAAAGAAATTTAAAGTCAAAAAACAGAGATGCGATCGGTAGATCACGCATTCCAGCACAACATCGAGGTTCCAACATGATAATTAACAGACTTCAGGAGTCTCTGGGACACCCCACCCAAAAAATAATATGCACGTTTACTGCCACGGTGTTAATATTTCATGGAAGAACAAGCCAGAAGCAGCAACCCAAACATTTAGGCTCAACCAAGACAAACTTATTTTGGCAAACACTGGATCACAGAAAAACAGGCTGTGTGTCAGCTTTTCAGTGAAGGCTCGCAAGAGAGTAGATTGGTGTGGAAGAGATGCAGAATTTCAGGCAATTCTGTGTAGAATGTCCCTGAGGTGTTCTGTTTGGGTTTTGTTTTTCTTTTCCTCCCCCCTCTCCTGTTTTTTTTCCCCCTTCTTGCTTTCTAAGAAGCTACAGACACAGGTGGAATTGCACATTTCATAGTCAACAGAAGATACCAATATAAAAATTTGCACAATGTGGCCTGAAGATTTCTGCTCAAATACAAACACAGAGAGAAATCTCACACCAGAGGCAAAAGGTGTAGTTGCAATGAATATCAAAGAGTGAGGAATGACATAATTATTGCCCACTCAAACCCCCTCAGACTTAAAAGAATTCATAATCCAAGAACTGTTTTGAGGTAGAGGAGTATTAGTGAGATGAGGCTGGTGTCTCACTACTGCTTTTCCAAATCGTGAGACTGACCATACAAAGTAGCTACTGTGTCATATGTAGGTAGCTATGAAAACATTATTTATTGGATACAAAAAACCACCTTTACTGGACTTTTTTTTCCCCTTGACTTTGAGGACCAAACATAAGAAAATAAAACTTTGATCATTTAAATTGTCACAACTGTTTCTCACCATTTTAAGACAACGTCAGAATTTGAGTTCAAACTTACTGAGACAAGCACTGCTCTTAAAAAGTTTTTGGCTCCCTGAATTCAAACTTGAATTTAGGGCCATTTCCTCAGCTGTTCAATTTCATTCACTGACAAAACACACACATGTGCAGGTATAACTGAAATCTTAACTACACTTCTGAGATTACAAGGATAACCTGCTCTAACTTCCTTAAACACTTCTGGCCCTTAATCTATCACCCCAGTAATACCACACAGAGCTGCTTTGGTAGGATCAAGGATTAACACTATTGAGCTTTGGGTAGGAAAAGGAAATGCAAGAGAGGAATGGTAATATAGCAATAACATATGCCTCTTTCTGCTGAAATTGATAAAGATAGAAGATCCTAAAAATTCCATTATTCATCAAAAATCATCGGTGTGCTTTCCTACAGAATTGTAGCTTCCACCTTTTCAACTATTTCGTTTTTCAAATGTGTTTAAATGAGATCCCACTATCTCTCCACTGATGCCATAACTCAGGGTCTGATGTCAGAAATTTCTATACAAATAGCACAACATGAATACTTCCTCTGCATATGAGCTCTTTGCAGCAGTCACGCAGACTACTACGTTTCTTCCTAAAGACAACCACAGAGCATCTTCTATGAAGATACCCAGGCAGATACCACAATACAGTTACTCTAAATGTTGTTATTCACTCACATAAGCCTCTGGTAATGGGGTGATAATGCAAAACACCATCTTACCTTTACCTCAAAGAAAAAGATTGGATGTCAACCTGTACCATGGAAAAGCATAACAACGTAATGCTAACTTATTCCTGTCACATAGAGATGACATTTTAAGGAACACTAAGTAAAATGAGATGGAAGAAAATCCAAATACAACTAAAATTTCAAACAAGTTCCTAACAGATTAAGAACTTCAGAGGACAAGATACAGACAGAAATCAAAATAGCAGTGACAAGGTCAGTACATGCTAGACATAATATGGTGATGCTTAAGAACTGGTAAGAAAACAAACCTCGTTTAATCATCTTTTGTAAAACCAAAGAAGAGCTAATTTACAAAATTAACTATAATAATAATAATTTACAAAATAAATTACAAAATTATACTTGGATACATGGATCTCTGCATTCCACAAAAAGAAATTCTGAATAATTTGGTAAAAATTAAGGTAGCAGAAATATATGGGGGAAAAAGTCATAGAAGTTGAGAATTACCTTGTTCAGTAAGACTGAAATTAAATTCATAGTTTTTCCATGGTAAGATTCAGGTACTGATGAAGCATTCTTAGCAAGAATTAAATAAAAGAAGGAAACACACATATATCTGTTCCATCCCATGTATGTTTTTGAATCTGTAGATGCTTGGCAGGTAACAGCGTTAGGTTACCTTGTGAAACAGATTTGCCCAAACTTAAAGCAAGCAGATGCTCCAGTAGAAACATGGGGAAATATTTGGTAAAAAGTAGTTTACCATCTCAGAACTTCTTGGCAGTGGCTTCAATTTCCGAAATAGAAAGAACCATTTGTCTCCAGTCACTCAGCTCCTTTTACAACAGAACATGCCAATCTGAAACCAGTTCTGAGTTAACACAACCCTGTAATGGTAAATTTACTTCCACATATATCCCACCTATCTTCTTTGTAAGGTTGAAGATGCGATATCAAAAGTTACTGCCAAGCCAATACTCAGTAACTGCCTTTGACAGAGAAGATACGAGACGAAATGCTACTGCTTGCTTTAAGCAAAATGGCAGACTGACCTACTGTAATGCCCTTTCTTTGGCTTCAGGACCAGGGAGTAAAGAACACAATTTATAGGTGGAACTCCATTTAATGGTCCTTCCACATTTCTACGAAACGAGTACTTTGGGCTCATTACAAAAACTGTTTTGGAGTGGCTGCGTGTACCTACAGTAGCCACCACAAGAGTAAGATCACAAAAGAGTCTAGATAAAGAATCTAATCCATTTAGACAATCGGAGCAAAGACTGATTTCCTCCTGGACCCGTCCTCAGATACGACAGCCAGCACTAGAGATTTAGGGAAGGATTTTACCCTATTAAGATAACTCATTGCCCTTTTAACATCTAACCTGCACAACCTGGCACCTACAGTTAAGCAATAATATTTAGGGAATAAAGCCAGTTAAACCCAAGTTAGATTGGCAAAACCATTTGCTTGCATTTACTCGAGCAATATACACAGCAGTGTTACTCTATACATATTTTACAGGAAGAATTACAGAGTGGTGTATGAAATACTACGAAGACATGGTTCCCACACATTCCTTCCAAATTCTCGAAACCAACAAGTTGATCTGACAGAACTTGAACCAGCTCTGATCTCATAAGCAAACATCAACAGTCTTTGTAGACACAACTGTCTGTAAGAAAGGTTCATTTTAGTTAAATTCAATTGGGTATAACCAAACTGCAATAAAACACTCAAACCAATGCTAGGCATATCATCAGAGCTGTAACAATGCCACTTTCCTATCTGAAATAAGAGATTGAAACATCAAATACACAGGAAAAATTTAAGATTAACATTTTCAACAGCAAACTCAAAAAAATAGATACAGCTTCCCAAAAGGTTGAAACTCGAGTAATTAATTGTTTCAATGTAGTAATGCTTCCAAATTT
The DNA here is from genome assembly GCA_003993805.1 of Himantopus leucocephalus. NCBI lineage: Eukaryota > Metazoa > Chordata > Aves > Charadriiformes > Recurvirostridae > Himantopus > Himantopus leucocephalus. The sequence continues at coordinate 32,815,990 of RSEF01000031.1, forward strand.
CTACTACTGTATTATTAATAGAAAAACACACCATTAATTCTAGACAGGGAAAGGTCAAGGATAATCAGTGTGGCACTAGATTTGGGAAAGGCTTCCCCTCAGGCAAAATACCAGTGCCATTTGAAAACTACAACCAAAGATTTTCAAGGAAGATAAGATTGAGGACTTCCAGAAGAAGTCTGAAGTTTTTTTTCAGTTCCTCAGGCACTTTTTTAAAAAGCTGTACTTCTGAAGAATTTCAGGAAGGAGAGTCCAATCAAATGAAGAATCATGCCTAGATACCAAAGAATACACACATTTCTATATAATTTCCGTAACTGCAGAGTAGCTAGTTGTCTAAACACAGAGCAAGTCATCAGCAGCAAGTATTCCAGCTGAGATTATCCTACTCTTATTGCTCAAATACTAACAAACTGAACCGTCTCTCTATGAACCTCATTTTCAAAGGAAACAACATACATAATTATGCTGACTGTCCACTCACGTGTCCCCATGCTCTTAATATTTTAAGCTATTGGTCAGTTTCAATCAGCCAAATTTGACAGAGACGCAATGGACTCAAGAGACAATTTAAATCAGTATCTGGATAGTGCAGAAATACCTGAACGGGCACCCACGGAGGGAAAGGCTACAGTACAACACTTAATTTTCTGTTTTGTTGGCCTGCTGAAAAATTAAGCTACCTGTTGACCACCCAGGAGTAAGGAGGACGCAGGTGCAGCTAGGGGAGAGGAGAGATAAGTAGGTCATGAGGACATGTGCGGGGAAAGCTTGAGTCATCTGGTGGGGGAAGGTGTAGGTTTCTACAACAATAATCTCTGTGAACTGAAGTTAAATTAGTTCAGTGCTCATGGTACATTCTGCCAACAGTTATAGTCCACACAGGGAATCCAGAAGAAAATACAGACAGAAATACTCAAAACTTACTGTAGCCATTGACAATCAAAGTTATTTAATTGTAACAAGAAGATCAAATTGTCAGTCATCAATGCTTTTGAAAATCTTGCAGAGCTTTCTCAGTAAGAAATTTCCTTTTTACTCTGCTATCCAGGATGGTTAAAAATTTACAGACCTTTTATAAAGTTGACTAATCAAAGCCCGCAACAACCTCCCTACCTAAAGAATATTTGATAAAGCTACTCAAGGTCAGTAACATTGTATGAAAATAACAAAGCCCCCCCCCCCATATCACAAGTTTTCATAGCCCTATGATACACGTACACTCCAAATCCTATTTTCCATTCATACTACAACAGTGGAATAACTGAAAAATCATAATAGTTTGGAGGAATGGTGCTGTTCAGACTCTTTATTAATATCTTCTGCCAGGTGACGGCAATCAGGTAGTTCAAGTTGAACAAGATGTAGATAAAACAACCAAAATGTGGAGTTCTAAGTTTTTCTTCCAAAGAGTAAAAAAGAATTGCAATCAAAAAACCTACAGAATTTCATAGCAATTTCTAAACTTGTATATTTTAAGAGTTGGAATAACGGTAGAGACTTCGGAGAAAAGCACAGAAAACTACAAATATTTTCCTTTTAATACTACTAGTACCTTTATTCATACTATAAGTCAGTCCAAAAATAAAATAGTACTCAAATATGTATTCAAAACATGAAAGCATTCAGAGTCTGATGCTGAGAAACTCACATACTTGTTCTTTCCTTTATGTAACCTGTCAGGTTTGAGAGGCTTAATACTTTCTTCCAAACTAATCAACTAACGTTAAAGCATCTCACTTTTACAGTAAGTACTACTTAGATGGCCTGCTATTTTAGGGAGTTACCGCTAGGCACGCCTGAGAAGGACACGTGGAGTCATTTATGAGTCTGAATATTCAACGTAACATTAAGTAAGCTGCATTTTCCTAGATACAACACCTTCCTGACAATTACAGGTAGTGAGATACTGTTCTTGGCTGGTTCGGTAGCCTGCAGCTGAAGGCACAGGTTAATCCCTAAATTATTTCAAGGTTAAATCTGCTGTTTTATATTCACGTTACTCAACTAGCTAAACAAATAGGAGACAGGCTCCATGAAGAACATCTGGGCACACTGCACATCTCATGGCAAGTCAATGTGCTAGGCTGCTAACGGGTGACAGATACTGCCTTTTCCATCTATGCAGGTTTTACTACATTTAGTGCAGCTTATTTTAACATATGCAATCATCAGCTCAAATCTTGCAGGATATTTTCAGAGTCTTTTTAAACACCATTCTCATGGATCTTATCTGATGCAAGTTAAGTTTTTTGATATAGCTGTTCCACAAACTAGAACAGTACTTGAGACAGGAAAATTAATTTGTGCTTTTATTTTCTACATGAAAAACTGAAATAATTAGATTCATTATAACCACATTATGTTTCAGAAGAAAAAAAAATGAGTAAGAGCTCAGGGAATGCAGTTACACTGTGCTTTTTTCTTAGGCTTGTGCAGAACCACCTGAACAAGAACTGTGGGTGGTCCTACGTTACTGAAACAGGCTGAATTAAAGGCTGTGAAACCTGAATAAATTTGAAGTTAGCTTTAGAATACACATGCACCAGAATCAGTCAACAATATAACAGCACAGGCATAGTAATTTTGACCAGTGGACGAAGACAGCAACTACAGTGACAACTCTTCAACTTAGAGACATTATGTAACAGCACGATTTCTGTTCCAGTAATATTCTCTCCATCATCACATGTTGACTCTTCTACACAATGGTTATTACAGAGAGAAGTAATACCAGCCAGAATAAACTAACATCAGTCTAACTCCTACACCACTATAAAAAGTGTCTCTGTATGACAGCTCTGAGCACAGAAGAGAGACTCAGGAAGAACAAGTCAAAGCTCTACATGCCAATAATAAACACCCATGCCCAGCTCAGGTATCAGTAAAAACAACAAAACAACCTTCTCATAGAAGGAATGAGCATTGGATAAATATTCTCATAAAGTAAATATTAGAGTCACTTTCTTCTGGCTCTCAAGGGAAGCAAGGGCCAGAGAGAGAAGTTATCTGATCATACAGCAACAGCTAGGGAGTCAAAGGAGGAAAAACTAATCATTAACATGAAAAGATCTCAACATGAATATATCAGATCCTTATTTCCTTCCTTTGGAGTCTCAGGAAGCTGTATGTTTAATTTTTCAACTACAGTTTTACATAGAGAGCAGACCTTACTACTGTAGGCAAGATAAAAATAGAGGGTCTGGCAAATCTGTAAAGTATAATTTGCCAAGGCCTTGGAAATTTTGGCAATTAAATTCAGTCCACAGCTACTGCTTCTGGGTCTAGAAGTATTTTAGCAATCTGAGGACATCACCAGAAGTCTCCTTCTCATGTGCTTCGAGCACAAAAATGCATTAAAATACTACAGAAAAACTAAAACCACTTATGAACAGCATCATCTGTTTCCATCACAGTTTAAGTAAGGTGTTGCTTCAGCATGAAATCTAATGCCAGAGAAGTGACTATATCTCACTTCATTAGGCAAAAACATCTGTGCAGCAGTACATTATGAGGTAGAGCAATTTCCATTTGAAAATCTCGCTTAGATGGTCTCGCATAGTGTGATCCAAAGTTTTTCCACTAATGCTGAGCCATCATTTTTTCACCAGGCAGAAATGTCTAGAGCCATCAGTATGTAGCTACAAGTTACTAAATTTACTACGTTTAATTCTTTACAAGTTTCAGATTTGTCGACAAATACTTCAACACATATATCAGCCTAATTACACTTCAATTTCCCAACTCCTGGGGACCTTAACTGTTCTGGAAAATGTGAATGTAGTCAGTGCATATAAAATGATGCTTCCCTGGAATGGTGTGCACGCAACATTTCGTTGCTGTATAAATAGCTTTAACAAAAACATACACATTTAAAAAAAATTCTACTTACACAGGGATGTTTTCAAAGGCATCTTCAAAAGTTTCCTGCAAAAGAAAAAAAAAATTGTTTCAGTCAAATGTGCATGTGTTTGGGGACTCTTTCTGTAATACGGCAGAAAGTAACCATTACCAGATCAGACTTAATTCTGCAACATACAGTAATAACCAGCATATTCACAGTCTACTGACTTTTTGTTATGCTTTCAGTGCAAATTATCACCCAAAGAGACGTGTTTCCTACAGGCCTAATGCATCAGACTACAGTTAAGTTAAATCAAACACCTCTCCCTTTTCAGACTCCCAAACTTCCAGTATGTACATCCCAGAAGGCAATACAGACTTCTGCCTCGGGAGTCTGTGCGGCACTTCTGATGTATCCAGGTTGCACTGGCTGACCAGTAAATCTACACATTAAAAAAAATTAAAAAATGAAGTGTTCTAAGCATATAGCTGATATTCAGGTTGGGCAGATTATATATACTAGGTCCAGGACACATTACGGATAGCATTATACACATAGCTATATATAGATAGCATTACAGAATCACGGAATTTTCAGAGTTGGAAGGGACCTCTAG
>RSEF01000031.1:32827976-32841308 GCA_003993805.1 Himantopus leucocephalus
AGCCTGCCCAGGTCCCTCTGGATGGCATCCCTCCCCTCCAGCACGTCTAATTTGCACCTAATCAACAGGTATAGTGTCAAAGGTATGTTAGTACATTTTTATCTGCACAGGTCAGAGTAAAGTAAGTGCTGACAACATACCTATTGTGGCAGTTTTGCTGTCATTGGTAATATAGACCTAGGCTGAGCTGGGCGGTAACTTCAAAATATGAAGTTTTGCAATAGAACTGGCAATTCTAGCTGGGTCTGGACATAGAGGTGCAGAAATGGAATTCACATATATCTTTGTCAGCTTTTTTGGAAGTGCTTTGAAGTTCCAGAAAGTGAAACCACAGTTTATATAGCATCTTCTGTATAAATAGCATGTCCTGTTTGTAGAAGTGCTCTCTGTGGGGTCCTGTTATGTCATACGTATGGGATTGTGCATGGTCACATGTGATGCTTTGGTTTAGGATTTTAAGAAAGCACTAGTTAAATGCATAAAGCTAAAGACTACAGTGCGGTCTTTGATATATGAATATGTATATATTAGGAAGATTAAGATTGTAGAAGTCTTAGTTTTGGTACATGTCTTGCTCTTGAAAGCTTGATAGCATAATTCTAATGTTTGTTTCATGTAGTTTTTTTCATGTGGGATGCATGGTTCACTGGTAGTCTCCATGTAGTCCTCCCAGGAGGGAAAATAAAATGAGGTCATGGTTTAAAAAAATGATAATGACCTCAGTGCAAGGCATTTGGAGAGAAAGAATTAATGATTACATCATCTGCTAGTGATAATGCAGCATTAGTGAAAAGAATTATCGTTATTTATGGCATTATAACAGAATATCTTAGAAAACATGTTTGATAATTCTCAATCTGAAACTATGTGAATTTTGGTTTGCTTTTAGTTAATACGGATATGTTCCTTTAATGACCTCAAGGGCAGGATAGATGCAAGCATTCAAATCTTTGGAATTTTTCTTCTGCTTTTTATATAAGAAAGACATCATCTGTCTGCTCTGTGGATAGCAATATGTGTTTAACAGTATGTAGTCATGGTACTGCAAACAATAAGGAGGTAATCTGTCTTCCTGAAAATACAGCAGTATTGCCAGTTATCATGATTTTCATCACAGTTCTTTTGGGATTTGGTGGTGGTTTTTGGTTTGTTTTTTTGTTTTTTTTTTTTTTTAAGCTCCCCCTTGTGGAAGTGTGTGAATGTTAAATTCTCACCTTCCACTTGGAAAAAAAATGGCTTTCTTGTTGTTCTCACTATGGAGAAAATATTGAATTGTGAATTCCAGTGATTTCAATGAAGGTGAGCAAATAAAAAAGAATCTCATAGTAATTTTAGATCATCCCTCCTGGAGACCCAGAATGAAATTTTGGAAGACTTGGGGTGACCGATACTGAGATGTGGTTCTTTGCATCTGCCTACGTTGGAAATTGAACAGGATGCTTTTGCTAATCCTGACTTTCATGTGAAGCTTTACAGACCTTTCTACACAAAAAAAGTGGGGACAGATCTCTGGTATGTTTCATAGGCAGGATGGTTAACAGTCATAGGAAAGATATGACTATGTTGAGGGTTTTTTGCATGAAATAGAATTTGAGGTAAAATACCCATAAAGTCTGGTGGACGTCTAGAGACTGCATTTAAGACTTTCTGAAAACTTTATGGCAATTCCAACTTGGTTAGCTAGACTAAAGCTGTAATGACTGACTGTTAATCCATGGAACAATGTTTTCTTCAGCTGAAGGCACAGCTCCAGGCAGTTACCTCTTGCTGTTTGGTCACCCAAGGCAATTCCTTCTCACCTGGCACTTCCTCTTCTTTCTCCATCAATTCTGTAGCAATTGTGAGAGATAAAACCAGGCTACTGTAATCAATTTCAGACACATTTGGATAAAATACTACAGAAGCCTGTCATTCGGAGTTGCTCACAGTTATGCTCTGATGGATAAAACCTTTTAGCTCTGGAGTGTAGCCATGAGGTAACATTGGTATAAAGCATGCTTGAGTATGCTCAAATGTTTCTGTCAATGGAGAATTTTCTTCTGTATTGTAAGCACCATAGAGTTCAGTGGTGTAGCCCAGCCAGGGAAGGCATTGCTTATGCTTTAGTCTTGTTTCTGCCTGGCTTGTAGGAAAGAACACAGGAGCTTTACTTCTGAATGTCTTTTTCAGATGCTCATCACCAGAAAGCACTATGTTTTCATGATGATCTTAAATGTGCCTTCCAACCTTAACAATTCTATGATTCTATGATTCTTGATTCTATGATTAAAATAAGTTTCTGAAAGCATTTCTTATGAGGAAAAGTATTTCCTTAATTTCTCATATTAGTTTTGCAATATGCTCCGTATCTTTTTCAAATTCTGTTAGGTAAAATATGTATATGTCAGGTAGCATATAAAAATACACTAACTTTTTTACTTGCAGACATTCAGTATTGTGGGATACAGTCTAAATATCAGGAGACACTTAAGCTAATACTTCAGTAGGTAGTTTTTCAGTTTGAATGATGCTGATTGCATAGATTGAATAGTGTTATTGCTTTAGATCCCTGGTGATGAGCTGTGAGATATACCCGGACATACACAATGCAGTTCAGGTACAATTTAAGGCAGCTACATTTGTTCTGCATTTGAAACGCTTCCAGAGGAGATTTATGGCAAATTTAATAGGCTGATGGCCGTTCTAGCCCATCATAGCTTGTGGCTGCTGTTCTTCTGTTGGTGTATGTTTCATCTTCTGTATACTTTTAACTGCACTGTTTGGTATAAATATGATTGAGTATCTGCTGATGAGTTTTACAGTTCCCAGAAAATTTTGAGCCTAGTGAATTAATGGTGAATGTCTCAGTGCCAGATTAAGCTAAAGAAATTGCTGAATAAACTGCTTAATTATAAAGCTGATTTATCTCCTAGTCTTTCCTTTCCTGGTGTTCCTTTCTGGAGAACACCATAATTCAGCTCTCATGGAAGGATGGAATTTGGACCTGTGGAAATTTTCTATTAAATGTCAGAAAAGATAGAATAAAATAATAAAATTATTTATTTCATTTAAATTGCAGTGCTAGTGGGATGGGGCCATTGATTAATTTTACAGATCTTGTGACATCCTTTGGATTGTGCCATAAATTCTTTGCAGTATCAAAATTCTTCTATGGTCATGGATCTCTTTTCAGTTAAAGGTGGAAAAAGTTGTTTCTAGTCTGCTGTCCTGAAATACCGAGCTCTCAGTTTAGCTGACAGGACCCTTCTTGTTTCCTGGTCTACATGAAGTCAAAATATATCTTAGTAGATCTAAATGATACTTTAAAAAAAAAGGGGGGGGAGGAATGGAGGAAAATGTATAATAAGAAAATCACAAGTCTACTGGATGACGTTTGAGCTTTTACCTGTTTTACTGGGTGGTGGATAAATGCAGCTGTGCTCTTCTGGCCCCTCTGCACATATGCAGTACTTTGCCACAGTGCAGAGAACTCTTTACCCTAGAAAATTAGAAATGTTCACAAAGCACCTAGTGCTGTAAGAATTTGGGATTTTTCAGCATGTGACAGTAACTAATCTGCAAATGTTCACTGGGCAATTTTGTTTGTGTGAACTGGGAAATATCTCTTCTTCTTACGAGCCTGTTGCATACCAGCATAGCTTGTTTGTTGTGTAATTACCTCTGAAGGGGTGGTCAAAAATAATCCTAAGCCAATCAGGTTGAATTTCCCTGAGCTTAAGCATGACAGCCAGGTTTATAGCAGTGGAGAAACAACAGCTTGGCACTGTTGCTGTTTCACCAACCTTGAGGATGAAGGTAAAAGGGAACACCAAGCCAGAAGACAACCTCTTCCCCTCCTAGCCTAAATAAGGGATGTGTTTGGCATCACTGAAAGCTGCTAGGTAGCTTTTCTGCACGAAGACAGAATTTGTGCTGCAAGCAGGATATTTTTACTTCAGCAAAGGCAGGGCCAAGGGGAATTTACAGAAGCTGGCACTAGAAATTAAGGGCTGAGCAGAACACATGCGTAGTGGCCGAATGGTCATTTTGTCCTTGGCTCAACTTGCTTTGTGCATTTACGGAAATTAATACATATGGTTTATTTTTTGAGACTTTTTTTTATAGTTTGCTTTAATCAAAGATCCCAGGAGTCAAAGCATAGATGGGTGTCAAAAAATGTTGCTATTCTCAAACCAACCATGATGCCAAAGTCCTTGCTCCCAATGGGCAGAGACCCAGTATGAGTGGTGGAACAAACTGCCAACCCTGAGTAAAAATCAGAAGACTATATTGTGCCTGGAAGAGACTGAGAAAAACAAAGACATAGTTTCTCCTGCAGTGGTGCCAGTAGGCAAAGGTATGCATTTTAACAGTTATCTTAAAAATTTTGACCCACTTCTCAAAATCTTTTCATTGTTTTAGATGCTGAGAATTGGATACCTTTATGATTTTGTTTTCCTCTTTACTGGTATAGCAGTGATAGATCTATCATGGACCAAGCTTTTCCTGCACTTCTTAACGTTTTTCAACAGTGAGATGCTTCACAAGAGATGCTTCACAAGAGATGAGCCTTACTAGCCTAATACATAGGTTTACAGGAATACATGAATAACATCCTGAATATTGTTGGTATCTTCTCCACGTTTCAGTTGAAAATCTTTGAGAGTTATTTCAGAAAATGTTGATATTTGGTCAGCTTCCTCAAAACTTCTTGATCCATATATATTGTATCAATGAATTAGATTTTTTCAGTTGCAATTCAGGAATGGGTATATTTATACTTAAGCTGCCTAGTATTAGGATAAGGTTGGCATACCTTGTCAGAGAACTGAGTACATGGCTTTGTTATGGTGTGGATGTCACCACTTTGAACTGGCTGAACTGTTATCACGGAATCAGAGTCACAAAATGGCTGAAGTTGGAAAGGACCTCTGGAGGTCATCTTGCGCCACTACAACACCCTGCTCAAACAGTGTCACCTGAAGCTTTCTACTCAGGACCGTGTCCTGGTGGCTTTTGCATATCTCCAAGGATGGAGATTCCACATCCTCTCTGGACAGCCTGTGCCAGTGCTCAGTCACTTCACAGTGAAAAAGTGTTTCCTGATGTTCAAACAGAGCCTCTACCGTTTCAGTTTGTGCCTGTTGCCTCTGGTCCTGTCGCTGGGCCCCATGGGAAAGACCTTGCCTTCAGGTATATACATTGATTAGATCCCCCATGAGCCTTTTCTTCTCCAGGCTGAGCAGTCCCAGCTCTCTCAGCCTTTCCTCCAGTCCCTTCATCATCTTAGTGGATCACCATTGGACTCTCTTCAGTATGTCCTATCTCTCTTGTACCCAGAACTGGACACAGTACTCCAGGTGTGGCCTCACCAGTGATGAGTAGAGGGGAAGGATTGCATCCCTTGACTGCCGGCAACGCTCCTCTTAATGCAGCCTATGTCACCACTTGCCTTATTTGCCACCATGGCATTTTACTGTCTTGTGTTTAACTTGGTGCCTGCTAGGACCTTCATATCCTTTTCTGCGAAGCTGGTTTGCAGCCAGTCATTCTCTGGCATACGCTTATGCATGGTATTATTCCTCCCCAGGTGCAGGACTTTGCAATTCCTTTTGTTAGATTGCATGAAGTGTCTGTCAGCCCATTTCTCCAGTCTGTTGTGGTCTCTCTCATGAGCCATGATGTAAGTATTATATAAATCATTAACTCAGTTGACACTGCAATATATTGCTATTCATCTATTAATTGCAGTTAAACTCTTGCTTTGCCACAAGAGTTACCTGACTGCTACAGCATTAATGAACCATACCTGAATATAGGACTTATTTTCACTAACTGTTAAATAAACAGTCAAGTCCAGCTTACCTGTTCTGAAATAAAGTCCAAGTTTAGTTTGGGGGTTTTTTTTGTTTGTTTGTTTTTTGGTTTTTTAGTGCTATTTGTTTCTGGGGTTAATTTTTTAGGAAAGCTCAATGAACAATATGACACAAATCAATAAATAAGTCTTTTTTGTCTATCTTATAGCTTCTCTTATTGAGTTGCCTGACCTTTCTTTAGATTTCCCTATATCCTCTGCATTAGGAAGAGAGTTGTATAGGATTTTTTCCCCTTTGTTTTGTGGTTTCATCTTTGACCAGAATTTCTTAGTGGTCTTCTTACTGTGATCTACAAGGTATAACACATAAACAGATAAGCGTGCTGGCCCAGATTTCATAGCCTAACAGCAGAATCACTGTCAGTACGTAGTTACAGTGTGTGAATAAGTGCCAAGTGAATAATACTAATGTAGGGATCACAGCTGTTGAACGTTACAGAAAATGAGTCTTTGGATTTAACTCTTTCACAGTGCGTGCAATCAGAGATAAGCTTGGGAGGACTTTCCTATGCAAAAGGTATGGCTGGCAGGCACCCTTCTGGGAAGTGTGCGTGCGTATGTGCGTGCGTGTGTGTGTGTGTGTATGCATTCATGATAGGGAAATAACTTGACCTGGACACTATGCTACCAACTGTGTCTGTGTCTTACTGCTGTCATTTTGATGAACACGTTAAAAGTACTGTGGTCACCAAGACTATTTAGAAGAACTGAGAAATACCAGTATTATGACAGCTACAGGAGGGTCTCTGAAAGGAGGAAGCTGGAGGAGCTTCCTTTGACCGTCACTCTTACCTCCCCTTCAGGGAAAGGAAACTCAGCATTGTTTTCTCATATCCTACCAACGGATACAGTTGGAGTGTATAATTTCCCACATTTTTCTATCTATGTCACTCCATTGTTGGAAAATACATTATTTGTAGGATCAGGTATGTGACTGACAGAGAACGAGATTCCTCTGCACTATTTTATGTTCTGCTTGTAAATATACATAGGGTAGAGAGTGGATTTAAAAAAAATTAATTTGGTGATGTTTAAATCATATGCCTTTTAGACCAATGAGCAGAGGAACTAGATCTGTTTTGATGGCGCTTAGACTCCAGGACTTAGTCTTCAGGTTAATTTGCAATACAGTCTGAGCAGTTCTATCATCTATTCAGTGTACCTAAGAAATGGAAATCAATGAGCTGGTATTGTGATGTTTTCATGAAGAAATACATTGGGAAAATGATCTTACATTCTTCAAGAAAAAAGTAAGAAATGAATCAGTGTGTAAGGGTGTTGTTTCTATTTTGTCTACAATTAAGATCGACAATTGAAACCTTGTCCCTATTTCTTCTCTAGTTAGTCCTAAATCCTGCTGAAATGCCCACTGGGATCTACATTTTTGTGTTTTCAACTTGGACTATATATATGTTAATTATATTTTTTTCCAAAAGCTATTAAAACCCTCTAAATTTGAGGCAGGCCCAAACATAAGTGGATGGAAATGCGTAGAACAGCACATTTCTTCTTCATATGAATGGTAGCAAGTCAATTTAAACAAAAATATATAGTGCAAAGTGAGAGAATCTTGTTTTCAAAACTGCTGCTTGAACTATCTCTAGCACAGAGAAATTGGAGGAATTAAAGTCTCAGAGGGCATATAATTCTTAGTGAACCTAGAGAAGTATTTGTTGGCAAAGTATTTGTCTCACTATGGAAAACAGTATTCAGCCTCTGTGGCTGGATGATGAGTGTTCTTCTCCAAATAAGTTAAAGGACAAGATGGCATGCTCACTCATCAGCTTCAGCTCTTTTCTTAAGTAGGAAAATATCCAGGCATGGCATAAGTCTTTTAATTAAAAATGCTAAGACTATCTAAATTAAAAATGTAAAAAATCTGACAATGAATTTGTATTCCATGAGAGGGGACAGAATTGCCACTGATAATGAAAAGGTATTTTAAATGAGATTAAATGAGAGCAAAGCAGTATGAGAAGTGATACTGCTGCTCTCAAAAGGGGTCTACCACTGAATAATAATTACTATATAGGTGTGGTCATTTTGGATCATATAGGCATAATGGAAATCACCAGTTTTGTTCATGCTTGTGTATAATGTGACTCTTACATAATTGTACGGTTAATACACAATAGTAAAAAAAACCATACAGCAATGTTTCATAGTCAAACATTTGCAAGTTTGTGTTTTGTGTCATTTCTTCTATTTTGCCATCTCTGTATGTCTTCTCTGACACTAAGTGTCCAGAAAGACTGAGATTTAAAACCCTGATTTATGGAAGTTCTTTTATAAATGAAAACCTACAGTGTTTTTTAGAAAATCTCTTCTTTCCATTGGTAGTTCAAAGAATTTCAACTGATTTGTCCAAAAGTTGCATTCCTGCATGTGGAAATATATAATAACTATAAAGGGCAAAAATAAACAATGCTACCTATCCTTATAAAGAAGAAAGAAGTTTATTGTATGGTGCTTAACTGTTCACTTGAACAACTGCAAGTACAAAGTACTCACCTTTCCAGTGAAGTTCTGCCCTTTGTGTCTTGACTCCTTGCTCCCTACGTATAGCAAAACTTTGCCCTGAAAAGACATTTGATTCTTGATGAAAAAATGTATTTTTTTACACTTACAGTTAATAACTTTAAATTTGTCTAAAATTTTGCATAAATGAAAATGTTTAAGGCTATGGGTTAATACCATGTGATTTCCCAAGATAATGAGTTCAGCAAATGCTTGATGAGGAAATGAAGAGTTAGGTATACGAGCACATAACTTTAACTCTGTTTTCTTGGAACTGGCAGAAGCCACTGGAAATTATCTGTAAGTGCTCCTGTTGCATTCATTATGTTCTTCTTGTGTCCTCCTTCTGTAACTATGTTTTTCCAAAGTGAGGAACACGCTGTGGTGTAATTTGTAGTCCCAGCTTGGAAGCCACTTGTGCTTTCAGTTGGCCAACAGTTGCAAAATATTCTTGTAGGGGATGCCTCTACATCCTCATTCTGCCTGACCACTCCGCATGTCCAGGCAAACATATAGATTGTTCTCAGTAAGTAATAAGTCTAAGGCATCTGCTAATGCTTATAGCTAATGTCTTACCAGTATATTTTCTCAAAACAGTCTATGGTGTTTTATATACCTACCTTTCTCACAATGGGCATAAATAGGAACGGCACAAGCATACAACCTTGTGGCAATCCCATATTTGTCGGTGCGTGTGCGCCTGCTTTTGCAGGTTTTTCTAAAGAATACTATTGGTATGAAGAATGTCTGTTAGATTGTGGTGTCATACCCTGCTGAGAGGTTTGGTTTGGAAGGCGCATGGAATAACAAAAGAGAAAAGCTCTTGTGGTGATATAAGGTGATCTGAAATATGTGCATCTCCTCTTCCTCAGTTTTGAGAATGATCAAAAGGTACAGACAGCTTAAAATATCTGGCATACTTCTCCTTAGTGCAATTGAATATAATGTGTCATTTCATAAATAGAGGTGTCTTAAAGTGAAGTAGAAAAGGTTTTCAGGGAGCTAGCTCATTATCTTCATTATGATTTTTTTCAACTGAGTCTGAAAGCACAATTTGAAAGGAGCCTCTGGTAAAGGTGGGTGCCTTTATTCAGGGCAGGGTCTGTTCTTCTTCTGACGTCTCCCTTCTTGTATTCCTAACTGAGAGCTTTGTATCCCTAACTGAGAGCTGTGATGTACATAAAGATGTCTCTTAGTTCCTCAGCACTGTGCCTTTGAGGTGCGTTCCCATCCTAGTACTTCTTAGCTCTCCATTCAGAGACGGCTGCCGTTCCCTGTGTGTTCTCTCTGACGGTTGACAGGGGAAAACAATGACATGCAGCCATGTGCATGTAGAGGGAGAACATGGAGGAGTTCAGGAATTCTCAACTCCTTTTGTCTAATTATTCTTCTAATAATTACGAGGAGTAAAGTGGGATGAGTAAAAAGAAAGAGACCGGGAGTAAGAACAAGGTAAGAAAGCCACATCTGGAGGGGTAGAAACTTTTAAAAACCTGGGCTCCTGTGGTTTGACTTACAGAGGCAGAAGAAAATGCATGAGGAAAAGGGCACCTAAGATGGTGGTAAATTGCTGCTGTAGTTACAAAATGGGGTGAAACATGTTCATTAAGTCACTCTGTTTTGGAAGATTTTGAGGGAGTATACCTTGGGGGAGTACAGGGTATTCTGTGCACATGAATTGATTTGTGATACTGTCACCTGCCTGAAGAGGGAATTTGACTTGTTACAGCTTTTGGTTTTATTCTTCCTAGTAAGAAGTAAACGTCGAGCAGTATAAGATAAGTGTCAAATGAGGCATGCAGATATAGCAAAAGGACCAGGCATGCTTTGTGCAATGAAAAAAACATGTTAGAACCTATAAACCACTAAGAAAGGCAGTGTCAACATACTTTGCACTGGGTTGGTTTGTTGGGGTTTTCTTTGGTGAAGAGGTGTGGGGAGTTGTAGGTTGAGTCTCTGCTCATTCCTCCGATAGGTTGATGAAGTTGATGAAATGAATGGAGTGGAGAGCACATGAATAGAGAAGAGTTGGTTACTATCGCTTGCAATTTAAGAATTGGAGATCCTCAAATTACAGCAACAGATGATAAATTAAAAGAAAAAAAGGGCTATATTTCTTCAAAATGTGCATAATTAAGATCAAAGAGCAGAGATCATAGCCGTGATTAAATTAGGCTTATACTTGCTCTGTTCTTACGCTCTCTCTTAAGTGACTGCTTTGGCCATGTTGGAGGTGGGGCACTGCTAGACAGTTTCATTGAAATCAGTGCAAATTCTCTATCTGAAAAAGAAAAATATTAATTTCTATTGAGAGGGAAAAATAAAAAAATAAACCCTGCAGGCAAACATCTCCTTTCCTGATGGATCAATTTTAAATTAGTGTAATCATAACCAGAAAACATTTCCTATAGCAATTCTGGTCTTGCCTGGCTGAGCCTTGTATGAATATTCTAAAATTATTATCTTAGATTGTACACAGCACCTGTTTTTGAATACATTCTAGAATCACTAAGGAGAAAACTCATTTAACTGAAACATTAGCATTTACCAAAGTTGACTATATCTTATTTTTTAAAGAACAAATTATATACAGATGTTCATCTGTACACAAATACATTAAAAAAAAACCCCAACCCAAGTAAACCCAAAACAGGTTTGCCTGTATATCCCTGGTAGCTGTGGTGTTTTGCTGTTATGAATAAGTGAGGGAAGAGTGTTTGTATCTCATAAAGTTTTTGCAATAAAAGCTCCAGCAGGAGAAATCACAGATGTAACTGCCAGTCTTAAGTTTCTAACAAATTACTCTGCCAGTCCCATGTGAGCTGTGTAATTGAAAATCTCTGTTGCGTTGAAATTTAATGGGGGTGCCTGTGTTTTAGTTGTTTGGCTTATTTGCTTGTCTTGGAATCAAACGTTTTTCATTTTTATTTTAATATTTCCTTCAAATGGATTTTGTCCATGTCCTGCTCTTCTGCTACTCCAAATATAAAGTAAGCTTCACCCTTCCATTTCTATATCACTGTCAAATATAACTAAATGTTGCAAGAAACCTACCTAAAAGGATTTGGCTTGCAAGTTCTGCACTACATTAACCTGAAGGAAACAGTAGTGTAAGTGGAATAATCCCAGTGTTAGCAAAGCTTATGCATTCTTAGCAGAAATAGAGGGAGGGGAAAGAAAGATACCTCGCTGCTCTACAGAATAATCTCAGCTGTCTGAATCTCTTGATATTCTAACTCTCTCTCCTATCCTGCCTGCACATTCCACCATGGAAATCTTCTTTAGTAGCTAAATACCTAGATTAGGAGTTTGTGCAGTGGCTGCAGCCCTGCTTGTAAATCTCTGTCTGACATTTGAGCCCACTTACACTGCTGTTTTAGTGCTGACTATTAATTTGCTATTTTATTCACTGCTATTAAAAAAGATAGCATGTGTCTGCTACTGCTTCTGGAATACACAGAGGATTGAGCAGAAACACTGATTTCCTTGGGCTGTGGAGGCTTCCAGACTCCCCCACATACATGTAGAGAGAATGCTTCTCCCCTCACCTCTTTGTCATAAGCTCTGTGATCCCAATGTGAGTGCTGAGTGGATTCAAGTGGTGTTAAAGAAATTAGTAAAAGTGTACCTGTGAAAGATTAATACGGTAGTAAATTGTAGAGGAACAGCTAAAGCTGATACTTCAAATGTGCATAACTGAAGGGTAGAGAGAAGTACCAATGGCATTTCAGCTGGTCTCTCTGTAGTTCTTTCCTTGCAGTTGAAAATAGTGGATATTAAAAGTTCACTAAACAGGCGCTGCTGTTTTGGTCCAAAAATGTTTTTTGTGTGCC
Organism: Himantopus leucocephalus; assembly: GCA_003993805.1. Classification (NCBI taxonomy): domain Eukaryota; kingdom Metazoa; phylum Chordata; class Aves; order Charadriiformes; family Recurvirostridae; genus Himantopus; species Himantopus leucocephalus. The sequence goes on from RSEF01000031.1 coordinate 32,840,181, forward strand.
TTTGTATAGTGAATTGTTAAAGTGCCTCTATAACCTTCAATGGTCAGGTGTCTGGTGTAAAATGTAAAAAAAATGCCATTTTTTGTAACCATCACTACAATGTATTGAGTTTCAAAGTTAATCTCAAGTCACTTAATCAATAGCAGTGAAGATTTTGTATGCTTGGTTGTTGCCTTCAGTAACATTTGTGCAGTGGTGTTACCTGGAATGTCATTATTTGTCCTCTAAGGGAAAATTAGCAAATTGGTTTTTTTCAGGATATGAAGGAAGCAAGAGCCTATTTCCTTTCCACCTTATCAAGGCTAATCAGAGTAAACAGTAATAAACAGACATTTGTATGTTAGCTCAGCAGAGCTGACAATGTGAGGTATCAGCTACACATTAACATAACTTTTACCCAGAAAAGAGAAATATCACACTTTGCCGTACTGTTCTGAAGTACAGGGTTAATGTCTGATGTGTGGTAAAGAATATTTTAATAGGAATCTTTTCAATGGAGGTATTAGTGTAGAACTCTTGGGCCAAATCCTTAAAGACTACTTGTTGTTTCCACTGTTTTAGTACCACTAGAGAGCCTGGCAGGATGTCAGGTCAGAATTATATCAGTGACAAAAGGAAGACTAGGGAAAATGTGGGCCCACTCAGGAAGGAAACGGGAGACCTGGTCACCCAGGACATGGAGAAGGCTGAGATACACAAAGACTTTGCCTCAGTCTTCACTGGGAAGGGCTCTAACCACACCATCCAAGTTGCAGAAAGGAAAGGCAGGGACTGGGAGAATGAGGTACTGCCCACTATACAAGAAGACCAGGTTTGAGACCAGCTGAAGAACCTGCACAAGTCCATGGGACCTGATGAGGTATAGCAGCAGATCCTGAGGGAACCAGCAGATGAAGTTGCCAAGCCACTATCCATCATATTTGAGAAGTCACGGCAGTCCAGTGAAGTTTCCATAGACTGGAAAAGGGAAAACACAACCCCCATTTTTAAAAAGGGTAAAAAAGAAGACCTAGGGAACTACAGGCTAGTCAGTCTCACCTCTATGCCTGGCAAGATCATGGGTCCTCCCGCAAACTTTGCTAAGACACATGGAAAATAAGGAGGTGATTGGTGACAACCAACATGGCT
>RSEF01000031.1:32841408-32855569 GCA_003993805.1 Himantopus leucocephalus
AAAAAAAAAAAACAACACTGAAAATCCACAGCTGCCATTTTAAAAATAACAGAGTTAATATTACTCAGCTTTTTAAAGAAAAATCTCTGCAGGATCCTCTGTTTCATACTACATTTCCTAGTTTCTATATTAGTCATTCTTTGCAATTTTCATGATCCACATGGGTAATCAAGCAAATCCCCTTTTCAGCTGATACTTTGGACATAGTCTTTTTCAAGTCTTGTGAAGGGAATTAGTCCATGGAATTTATCAGATGTAGCATGCAACCTGTCACTGTCACTACTTACAAAAAAAAAAGCCAAACGCAAAACAGCTAATTCATGAAGTTTGAAACGCTTCCACAAACTATCTGACTTTCTTCCAAACTATCTCATTCTGGAGAGTTTTCTGCATATGTTATCAAAGTAAAGGTCTGAAAGAATGCTGAATTCATAGGATGCATGCTCTGTCCTACAGCATTTGACAGATAGCACATCCCACTGATCTGTGTCCCAAGAGGAAGGAGGATAAAAGGGAGCAAGAGAGCAGGTTTCACCAAACCATCCACTCCCATCTGACTATTGAAGAATTTGCTGTCAGTAATGCTTTCTCAGTCCCCAAGTAGTTTTCATTCTGCTTATTCCATTCCTATAAATTATTTTGCAAAATATAAGGATCCTCATCTACAGAACAGGGAGATGGAAGTCAAAGCCATTTTTTACCATGGTTGGTAGTAGTTTTACACAGATATTTTTAAGTCTGCAAAGCCTGCAATGTTTCTGAATCATAACCATAACAGTGTTTTCACTCCACAGCTGGAGACAGATCTTGATGAAAATTAGAAAGTGCACAAAAACAAATGGGAAAGGAAAACACATACATCAAAACAACAAGACATCAGCCTGGGACTTGTCCTGTCTACTGCCCTGAGTTAACTACAGCCTCTTCCCTTTTGAATACATAGCAGGGTTTGACAAGCCCAGGGTAAGGTATAGAGCTTAAGAACTGAAGCAGAGCACTAAGGTCACACGTAATAGAGACAGACGTCTACAATATGCAGGCAGTTAAGAGAAATTAATTAAGAGCTTACTTTTGGCAGTCAAGTATCTTTTAAATATATATTCCTGTTTTGATATCTATTTGAGTTTGAGTTATACTCTAACCTGACCAGGACAAAGCCAGTGCCACACCATATCCTTTAATACTCACTAGGAACTAAAGGCACTTGTGGAATGCAGCAGTGTGCTGGGAACCTCTCTATCAATAGCTCAAAGTTAAGGAAAATGCCTGTATAAATGGAAGTCCTTTTCCTTTGCATCTGAAAGGCAAAGAAGTTTAATTAAGAATGCAGTTATTGCCAGTTAAAAGGAAATATTTTTATTTTTATGGTAAGTAGTGCAGCATTCGTGGCTCTGGTACATTGTGTCAGAAAAACCCAAACAGTCACACCTTCGTTGCCAGTAAGCACTTTGCCACACTGTTTTAGGTTAGCTACCAAACTGAATGGGACAAGGTGGGTGTAACATGAGGAACAGTTAAGGAAAAGCTGGATCAAGAAGGACTTTGGCAGGATTACATGGAATAATGAATGAGTTTCTAAAACAAAAATAAAAAAGTGGGATTAGCCTGAAAAAAATATTTGCACTATACAAAGGATTCACAGTCCTATCCATATTGCTTTAAAGCCCTTAACCTAATCAAAGAGTTGTTTTGTAAAATGCTCACATACACCTAAGCTCGCAGATCTCATTGATTCTTAGCAAGAAATTTTTGCCTCTAAAAATAAAATTTTGATATTTTGCAAATTTTTAATCTTTTCAAAGTTTTTGTCTTATACATGTGTCCCAAGCCTATTCTGGCTTACTTTGTGGGTATTAATTGCAGTTTTTAAGCTAGGTCGCTACAGAACTTACGTTGGAGGTCAAATTCTATTTAAGTCTTCAAAACAGTCAGGCTTCTTCAGAGCTTGGATAAAATCACTGAGTAAAAAACATTCCTCCATTGCTATTTTGTGATTTCAGTATGTATATGGGTGTTAAAAAATTCTACATAAAAAAGTAAAAGATCTGTGCTTTATTTCACTGTTGCTTCCATTTTCAACAACAGACACGCATGTAGTGACAGACACTTAGAAACTCTGTCAAAATATTGCAGCAAATGGTTAATTACCTCAGGTAAGACAACACAATATGTATTATTACTACTCTGTGTTAAAAGATCACTGCATTCTTAACTTTCTGACTCCTGCTTGTACTGGCTTGTCTCTCTTTTGCCAGTGGAGATTGCACGCTCTGTTCATTTGAAGTGCAACACACAGTACACCTTACATGCCACAGAAGGCTAGGGCATGTGAATTGTTTTTCCATTATCAGCAATAAGTACTATTTGTGCTTCATAGAGAAAGAATGCTCAATCAAGCACCAAAGTAAGCAGTCAAAGAGCAACACAAGAAGTCAGGCTATTTTATAGGCCCAGTTTTGCGCTTGCAGTGGATAACACAGATGCTCCATTCACATTTTACCTAACAGCTAATTGCTAGCAGAAAGCTGAGGGCACAGTTCTGATTAAAATAACAAATTTTGTCAGCTTGTATTATCGGTCTTTTGCTTTTTTTTCTTTTGCCAAAAAAAAAAAAAAAATTTCGAGAACCTTATTCTTAAGTTCCTCACATCCATTTTTTACATTTTAGTTGTCTTTTATGAAAGCCATTTTATGTACAGAACTTACTGTAAGCAGAATACAACTATTTCACAGCTAACTGTTTGCAGTGCAGGCTTTGTATTATGATCTAATGCGGACCGTGCATTCCTAATCCTGTGTCAATGATTAAACCAAGTCCTTTTTCTCTGCAATTTTTTCCATGATGTTAAGCTTCCTGTTGTCAGTTGTGTTACCTCCCTGAAAGAATATTTATCCAATTATGTAAACAAATAGAGAGGCTGCTACATTGCTAGCCAAGACTCACAACATCAATTCAGCGGGCCCCCAAGCACAATTTCAAAGTGTTTCTCCCACCTATAGACAGCTTTGAAATTAATTTTCTGGAGTGATATAGTTACATTGCATGGATTTGCTCACCATATGGGCAATCACGCTTCTTGATGAAAAATGGCATATGTTAGCTATGTAATCAAAAAGTAGCTGTACGGATCCTAAGGGATAAGGAAACTTTAGCATTTGATTTGACTGAATCATACGTTCATCACTGTAAGAGATATTTGTCCTGCCAGTTTGAAGTTGCTTCTCCACATAAAGCCAAAACACAGTCCCCGGCTATAGCCAGGCTTTTCACAGAAGAGATTTAACAGACCTACCCTGCTCTTGGGAAACCAGTAACAAAACTCGGGGAACTACACTTTCATTCATATCAGGTAACAGTTAACTGGCTCCTGGGTGTCTCACTGAAGAAATGGCATTTCAGTCAGTAACACTCAACTACCCAGTAGCTGAAGTTGCTGCAATTTATTGTGTCCTGCAAAGCACTGGAAAAGACTGATAATTATTTAAACTGTCTGTGACCTGTCTTTGCCAAGCTTCCCTTGTCCTCTAATTCCTGCCAGAGTTAGCTAACTTGCTAATGAAGAGAAAAATATCTTCATACATCTGTCATACCTATTTCCACATTCAAAGGCTCCTGATTACCTTCTGGTGCTTCCCACCAGGTTTGAAATCTTTTAGACATGGTCTCCACACCATGCTTTTATGAACTGCTACTGTCCTTGGAATTCCTTTCCCTCTGGTATAATTAAGCTCCTGGCATGGTCAGTAATCTCAGGACACACAAGCTCAGTCGTATACTCTGTTGTCCAAAATAGCTCAGCCCACAGAATGTGGTTTCTATCAGAGCAGAATGCAATTATATAGCTATAACTATCCATGCTCTTGTTAGACTAGGCAACAAACTACTTCGGCTATCACTAACCTGAGTTTAAGCAAGACCTTGGGAAAATAAGAACAGTCATCTCCTCCTGCGGCTAAAAAATGAATATAAGCATTAAAAGAGATATCCATCTGCATAAGTGAACTAATGAAATGGTGGGTTTCCTGATGATAATCTCAACATTGATTTCTTCTGTTCGGGGAGTGATCTTCTCAGAGGGTGGAGAGGGGAAAGAAAAGGAAGAAAAGGATGAGGTCTGTACTTCATTTGAATATAACTTTAAAAAAAAAAAAGAATTTGAAATATCAAGATTATCTTGACCCAGTCCTGCTTACCCACTGTTCAAGCCGTAGCAAGTGGATTTTAAGAAGAATGCAATATTTCACTGTTGCCCAGAGCAAAGTAGCTAAAAGGGTAAGCTCTCCAGAGCCTATATTTGATAATATAGCTTTAACAGGTGAAAACGTAATCTTAAATAAGCATTAGTGAGAACTGATTATTATTCAGAATATAGACGTATTTTTTTTTCTTTTTTAATGACTGGATCTGATTTGAGACTTCAAATAGAATGAGAATTAAGAACATTTCACTGCTAAGGAATTAAGACAACAGGTAAAATTATAGCTCGTATTATAGCTCATGCCAACAGTTATCTCAAAAATGTCAGAATTTTTTTTTCTATCAGGGCATAAAACCCATAACATGATCACGTTAAATCCAACCACTCTGTGACTCTTACAAAGCAGCTCAGTGCCCTCTCCTTCAGGCTGTGGCCTCCCAGGCACTCACTGGGCCATAGATTTAGAGCGGTTAATCACCAAGATGCAAGAAGTTAACCTACATGTGCTAAAAATGTGCTAAATTAGGAAGGCAGTCTTCCTAAATTTACTGTATATTGAAAAGAGAAAACTATGCACTTTCAGAAAACAATTAAAGTCTTCCAGAATGTGCATAAACCTGCCTGCTTTTGACAGAACAGGGAGCCTAAAAAAAGTTTCCCCTGGTTGAGAATTAAGCGGAGTAATTGACCTTTCCATCCCAGCTTCCTTCTTCAACAACAAAGAACCATACCATAGGACTTTGTAATAATAATAATCTGTGACAGCCTACAAATGAAGTGCAAGAGAAACAGATTCAAACTCCTCACTGCACAGGCATCTTTCTCATCTCTCTAGCTACTCTATAACGGGTGCTCTTCTTTTTCTTTTTCTTAGTGGAAACAAGAGAATCATCCTGCATGTGGAAAACCCTCAGAACAACAGTATTGGTAAACTGAAATTTCTACAAAATGTTTTGACAAACAAACATGAGGCAACAATTGAAAATACGTTCAATAAGAACCTCTGACTAAGTCACTTTTAGGAAGAACATGTAAACAAAGATGTATTTTGTTTAACTGATAAGATATTTCCTTCTTACAAAGTAATCACATCCTTTTATAATCAAGATTAGGCATTTATATCAACCTTTTAATAAGAGTGGAAAATACTTTTGAACAAAGAAAACCTATCACACAAGCACAAATTCACCCTGAAATTCACATAACACATGACGCTGATGATAGATTTAAGATGTTTTTTCCTGTGAAATGACGAAAATAGTACCTGTGTTTACATTACATACCATGAGGCATAAGACAGCATTGATTAAATTCCTTCAATTCCTTCAATTCCTTTTGAAATGGATTTTCTTTCTAAAAATGCATGTGCACACTCACACCTTGGGGCTTACCTTAATCCATACTTGATGTGAAGATCTCGAATGGTAACCAGAGGTATTGATAAATAAGCACGTGAAAGTGGTGTCTTACTTTATGTATTCATAATAAATAGAAGGAGTAAACGTAAGATATGAATCATTAACAAAATTCTCTCTATGCCCTCTTGCCCAGCACCACATTCAGGGTCTCTAGTTTTCCTATTATCTAGGCTCTACCTAAATTTTCAACATTTCACAGGTAAGCAATTAAAGTGTACTGTACATTACACATATATAAATGCAGGGACAAGCACTATATTTTTCTGCAAAGTGAAAATACCCTTTCACTGAGGACTGGGAGTGGTAACACCCTTTTATTGACGTCAGTAAAAAAGGAAAGTTAAATCATTAACAGACGTTAAAAATCAATTTGGCTACTTCTGGCAGGTGAAGTCAGATATTTTATTATAAAAACGATGAATCTTTTGGCTCATTCTTTCAATAAATTGATTTTATGAAATAAGGAGTGATAAGGGAGTTTTATGAAGTATAAACAGTATATATTATAAATAATAACACATGGCCCTAGAGCAAATGCTCTTGTGATTGATCACAGCAGCAGAATCCCTCGAGTGGCTTACAGCATAGTCACATTGGGATCATCTATTGTACAATCCATATGTTAACTAGATAACTGCCTAGTGTGGAAAATTTATAAAGTTAAAGCTAATGAAACCAGTTTTGTTTGCTAGATTTATTTCTCACTGCAGAGATGATGTAAATGGATAGCAGCACATGGCATGTCTTCAAGGGAGCAAACCCTACCTAATTCAGAGATACAACTCTCTAAAAGCAAAGAATAGTTTTGATTTCACCTTCAAAATGTCATCAGGAGAAATAAAATACAAGCCAGAAAACACTCAGTCTTTGCCTGCACCTGCCAGTTTGTAGTTATATCAGCACAATTCCCGGGAGTGAACACTGCCACATTTCAGAGCAAAGGGACACCGTGATTAACACCGGACAATCATGATTCAAAAATACACAAATAAGTGAACAGTCTCAACAAGAGTTACCATTCAGGTGTCCCGAAATGGTTTGTGCAGCTCGTGTAATTCAAGTAACGATGCAAACACACAACGCTAGATGCCCATACGGAAACGTTAATAAAAAACAAACTTACAAGACCCTCCCAACTATCATAGCTGTTATTTCTACGCAGACCTGTTCTGGGAGCAACCTGGTTCCAACTCCCTGTGGCTGAGTCAGCACTTTGTTTTCACTTTTCAACAGTGAGTTTATGGATCTTGACTCTGCTGACATTTGTTTCAGAGAGGAAAAGGAAAACTGGTCCATAAAGTTCCCAAAGGCTGAAAAGCAAAACCAGGAATGCTTGTGAGAAAATTGAAAGCAGATTGCTGGGTGGACTCAACTGCCAGGGATCTTGGAGCTGGTAGGCCCCCCCTCTTACCAGGTGTCACTACAGAAATTACCCTAAACATAGCTTGCTACTAGCTCACTAGTAGTTCACAGGTAATTAGGCCTGAGAAAACAGGAAGAAAGTGGAGCTTGCTATGCTAGTACACAAAATGACAGCATCGCCACCTTGTTAAGCTTCCTCAAGCATGATAAGTAAGGCTGCCTATCATCACATGAGAAGAAATCATTCATTCAAATTATTAGAGATGTCCAGACAAGCCTCATCCAGCAAGCATCACCTGTTTCCGTACCCAAAATAGTGAAATAAGCTACTCTCAGACAGACAATCTATGCTGCATTCATGGACAAATTGTGAATTTTCAATTTTGGACGGAGGACACAATACTCTCTTCCTTTTCATATTTTAGCATGCTACTATTTTCTTTTATAATCTTTCCAGTTGTGCTGGTGCCAAATATATTATGAGGTAATGTTTGCCCCAGACAAGTCTTCATTTCCAGTCATCTGTCAAAGGGAAAAGTCAAATAGTGGCACTGCTTCCACACCTGGTCCTTGAACAAATCCATTGTACTGTATCTTTATGACAACCTACAAATGAATTATCATTTGCTTGCCTTGGAAAAGCAATGGAGGAGATCTCATTGAAAAGCCGTCTATTCATCTTTGTCAAGAGACAGACTTGAACACAAACCTGAAGATACTAAAATAGCTCTTCTTCACCATTTTATCTAAACTAAAGGCATTCCTCATCAAGCTATCTTATGGTTCACTGAACTCTCCACAAATACATGGAAAGAATTTACATGTGGTCAATTGACAACACTACCCCTCTCTCACCTCTCCTTATGTTCAGCTGTATAGTGACTTTCAACTGATGTTTGACAGTTTTTAACCACTATTCCTTCCTTCTGCCAACTCCCGTCATATGTCCTCTATCTATTTGCATGGGACATATATTTCTATTTTCTTTCTATTTAGTATTTAGAATAATAGAATGGTTTGGGTTGAAAGGGACATTTAAAGATCATCTAGTCCAAAGCCACCTGCAATGAGCATGGACATCTTCAACTAGATCACTTTGCTCAGAGCTCATCAACTTGACCTTGAATGTTTCCAGGCATGGAGCATCTATCACCTCTCTGCACAACCTGTGNAATGTTTCCAGGCATGGAGCATCTATCACCTCTCTGCACAACCTGTGCCAGTGTTTCACCACCTTCATCATAAAAAATTTCTTCCTTATATCTCGTCTGAGTCTACCATCTTTTAGTTTAAAACCATTAGTCCTTGTCTTATCACTACAGGCCCTATTGAAAGTCTGTCCCCATCTTTCTATAAGGCCTCTTTAAGTATTGGAAGGCCGCTATAAGGTGTACCCGGAGCCTTCTCTTCTCCAGGCTAAACAACCCCAACTCTCTCAGCCTGTCCTCATAGAAGAGGGGCTCCAGCCTGTGCTAGTGATTAAGTGCTGCTGAAACTTAACTCTTGATCCACCTTGAATCCTTAATAAATTTTAAATTGCTACTAAATCATAACTATGTCAAATATTTCCATCTGTGACACAGCCTTCTGATCATTTTTGTGGTCCTCCTCTGGACATGTTCATGTCTTTCTCGTACTGAGGGCTCCAGAGCTGGATGCCGTAGGCTAGGTGGGGTCTCGCCAGAGCAGAGTAGAGGGGCAGAATCACCTCCCTCGACCTGCTGGCCACACTTCTTTTGATGCAGCCCAGGATACGGTTGGCCTTCTGGGCCACGACTGCACATTGCTGCCTCATGTCCAGTATTTCTTCCACTGGTACCCCCAAGCCCTTCTCAGCAAGGCTGCTCTCTACCCCTTCATTGCCCAGACAGCATTTAGTTCACATGAGGACCAGGAAGGCCTTTCTGATTCTTCAAAAGAACCAATCTGCAGCATGTGTAGAACAAATTCAGTAAAATCTAGTATTAAAAGAATTATGTTATCCACCATTATTTTAGCAGCCCTGTCCTTTTGGGAATATAGGATATATGAAAATTGAATAACCTTGATACACCTCTTTATATATTGTCTCTGTAATGTCCCAAAGAAGAAAATACCAGGATCACATGTTATTACTACCAGACTGCTTGAAAGCACTGCTTACAAGTTTTCAAATAAACCTGTCTTTCCTTAATCCATAAATCTTCCCAAAAAATGACTGCTGTCCACCATATTAACTGGTATTAAAATGAGTACTTACACGATGTTAGACAATTTTGACACTTTGAAATTATGATTTAGTTTAACATTTTTAAATACTCAATTAATTATATCATTTTTTGTGCCAGCTAGAGGCAGGAAAACAAAAGTTTTATGTAAAACTTATTAAGAAAAATGCTTATTCCCTTTTATAACCAAGCTTTATTTTGCATATCCTTCAGTATCAAGCTATTTTTGATAGAAATAAAATGGTTAGTTCTGTCTAAGTTTGCACACCAGATACATAAATTCATATTAAAAGGATTCTTAAGACTCGGTCTGTCCTTAACTGAATTTGTAAACACACACATACACATATAAATATACATTTACATATATACATATTCACATTCCTTTCAAGTGTGTTGTTATGAGGGGTGTGCAGTTTGACTTATTTATTTTACTTGAAAAAGGCATCTGTGCTAAATTCTGAACCAGTAAGATCACAGAACATGCAGTACATGCTGCTCAGGAACTGAACGTACCCGCCATACCATACATGGTGATTTTGGCCTGTTGGCTCAGTCAACTTTTAGAAAAGCAAAGTCTAATGGTCGTTGCTCCCAGCTAACATTACAATAAATAGAAAACCTTTTCACAAAAAATGAAACTAAGCATGCTCAAAGCGTTAAAGAAAAACTAACGAATGCAAATAATAAATACTTAAAGTGATTATATTCACTCCAGGTCTAATCTAGCCTACTACAGTCCAAATTATTCAGTGCTCTTCAATACCGTGCAGCACAGTGCCAGCTAAAAACAGAAAAGTAATTCTGCAGCACTGGATTCAAAAGTTTCAATTTCCTTGAATGAAGTGATGATCTTACTAAATACTGTTATCTCTGAGAATATCTGATCTAAACAGTGTTCCTATACAATACAGGTTGGTTCCCAAGCAAAAGTAACATGTGCAAACCTGCTTTTCTGCTTTCCCACCTACTTAAAATGGCATCACATACCTTACAGAGTCAAAATATGCATCTTTGGCTAATTGCCCACATTCTGGAATGTGTGCTTCATTAGTTCTATCAAATTTATCCCTTTGTGGTTAAATTTATCTCGTGCTGATACAGACCATCATATAAATGGCACTCCAGAACTCCTTATATGCTCACATACTTAATGTATGGGCAATCAACATGTGGTTTTTAGCCATATGTGGCTTATGAACAACTCTCTTGAAGTGCTACCAGCTAATTCACATGAACAGCAGAAGGCCTCTGCTAACGTAGGGGCTACTGCATAAATCAAATTCCCAGACAGGGTGGAAGGATCTGCTAAGAAACCCCAGGATCCAACATGTTCCCAGTCCCAGCATTGTCCCAGGACAGGATCCTTGAGGAGTCACACGCTGCTTTGCCTCTGAGCTTTGCTCACCAAAGTGTCTGGGATGTGTTTGTGGCTCATAGCTACAAGAAGAGTTTACCATACAACCCCAAGTTAGTGAAGCTGCCACTTCCATCTCCCAGTTCAAATAACCCTATTGTACAATAAAACCCATCTCTTGTACCATGTCAAAATCTTGTGCCTTCTGTAAGGGGAAGATATTACTGGTTTTGAGGAACAATGCTATTACTATGTAATGAAAAATAAATAATTTTGAGTCAATATGTCCATATCTTGCATAGCCAACTCTCAAATTTCAACACAAGTCACTGTCTAGCTACAGATTCTTTGGGTAAAATTCTATGGTGTAGATAAAGCAGAAGGTGAGATTAAGATAATAAAAAAACCCACTGTGGTTCCTAGTTAGAGTCCTGTTTTTGTTATGTGTAGCAATTGTCTGCAAAAACATGTTAAGTTCTGGTTGGTATTAATATTATTTTCATTTATTTTGCCTCAGACACATACACACAAAAAACCCACGAAAAACCCACTAGTCACACAGTATCATTTTGTTTATAATTTTTGGCCTCTCGTTTTCTGTCCCTCTAGATTTTCTGTGTTTATGGCTCGCTTACATGCCATTCTACTGTGTCTACAATGCTCTACTATCAGGTTTGCTCATCACTGCTCCTTTCATATACAGGCACAGATATATATGTTTCCCTCACTATTGCTCGCATGCTGGTGACTTTGATCCACAACATGCTTCTTTTTCCTCTTCTAGTCACAGGACTTCAAAGATAGACAAGCCACCACCTTCTAATTTTTAGGTCTCCAGGGCAGGACACTGTATTAAAACAAAAAAAACCCTCCTCTAAACTTTTCTGTGAAATTGTGCCAGTGCACGTGCAGGATTTGGGGTGAGGATGGGAATGGTAAGAACAGGAAAAACAGCAGAGAAAATGTCAGCATTACAGAGTTTGAGTTTTTAGTTCAACAGTGCCTATGCATTATTGCATTAAAATGCCACTGAATTACTGGATAAATCAAGGATAAATGTGGTTCTTAGCTTTTCAGTGCCAATTAATTTATTCCAGGTTGTGACTATTAATCCTGTTTCCTTTAGATATTTTTTATTTTCTAGCTTCTACCATACTAAGAAAACACTGAAATCTTAAACAGCACTATAACAGTTCCTGATGAAGAGAAAAAAAATATTTTTTCAAATATAAATGCATGCACTGGCAATTTTCTTTGATTAGAAAACAGAAGTTTAATAAAAGATTCAAAAAGGATTAATTTTCTGTTAATACCCTTTTTGTCATTTTTCTATTGAAGAAAATACAGTTACAGAGAAACCAGATCTAATTATCCAAACAATTATAAAGAAAATGAAGAAGACTGCTTAACAGGATTAATCACAGTGTGAAATTTTATTGCCATACTAATCAAGACAGGCAGTTTAGAGAGCCCATGACAATGGATAATACAAAAGCTGATAACAAATTATTTACAAAAAACAATTGCCTAACAGAGACAAGAGACCTGCTTGGGAGTAGGGTTTTTTTTGTAAGATTCAGAGAACAGGGGTGTGATAGAATCACATGGGTCACTGATTTCACATAAGAGGCCAATTTCAGAAAGTTCCATAGCATGTTTACCACACACATACAACCAAACGCCCATGGGAATGACGGTTAGACACATCTTTTTTGTACAAAGTACCTAAGGTCACAAATCGGTGCACTTCACGAGGAAGGGAAAAATCGAATGCATCATTGGCACCCCAACAACAAAGAATTTGTTAAATGAAACTTCCCAGATATCTTGAGAAAAGCACTGGGATGCTGACCTAAAAATCTGGCAAGTAGTTTAAGAGTGAGCAAAATGACACAACCAAGCACCAGGGAAGTTTCTCAAGCAAACAGCAACACTTGCACATGCAGCTCAACATCCTTCAAGCCATGGCAAATGTCCAGAGCTTCAGAGGAATGTGGGTGGGGGAAGAGGAGGAGAGAGAAACAAATAATCTGCATCAGGAGAGGATGTAAATAATTCTTCCAAGATTCTGGCGATAACTAGTATGTCATCCTGTTATTCAAGGTTAAGAAGGAACAAAGTGCTGTTTCCATTATCACTGGTTTTGTATAATTAATATCATTAAATCTTTGTATTAAGCATTGCTTTCAACAAGACATGGTATGTTACTGTGGGGAAAACTGTTTATTTTTGCTGGTAGACTTGAAGAGGTAGGAAAGGAAGAAGAGAAAAACATGAGAAAAGCCATGTGTCCATACAGAATATAATGGTTATAGCAATTCTGTGACATAAGTTACTGACATTAAACCAATCACTTTCCTTTCTTTCTGTTTTTTTTTTCTTTCTTTCTTTTTAAATTTAATGGACAAACTGTTAGTTAAGAGAAGTCCAGGTCCAAAGGCTGCATCAGAACAAACTGATGTTTAGTTAAAGGGTTGTTAAAAAGGGAAATATCTACCCAAAAAGATTATGGAACACCAGGAGGAGTTATTTAAGTATTTATCACAATGAAGTTCTGGTTACCTTGTCACTTAATTGTTTCTGTCCATACTTTCCTCTAAATCCTTTTCCAATGTCCAATGTGTTATTGCGTATAACTGTTCAAAACATTTTCAGTAAGATTCCTGTTCCTGCTCGTGAATGTTGCTAGCAGAATTCATTAAGTGAAAATCCAGGGTCATCCTCTGTGCTGTTTTCATAACTTACTCTGAACCACCTCTTTTCTCATTTTAAGAATTTACTCTTTCTTGGAAATGAAACAATATTTTCCAAAGTGCTCTGGTCTGAAGATAACCTTGCTAGATCCCCCGTTTTACAAGCATTTGTAACTGGTAGTGGTATGACAAAAGTCATGGCATAATATGAAGAAGATGCCATATTTAAGGAAACTGTTTCAAAGGAGTACCTACACACTATAATAAGGAAATACCATAGAATAACTTTTATTTTGTTTGCTTTCTTTGTTCTTATAGTGCTCAAACACAAATAAACAATTTTTTTTGCTTTTGTTAAGTAGTTTACCACTGCATTTAAGAATAATGAACACATACTACCTATGTTCATTTAATCCTGTGAATTATGTAAACAAGCTTTCCAAAGGCAAATCTATTCTTTTTGACCAACTATTTAAAAATAGTAATTGTATGGTTAATCGTTATAACCTGAGAAGTCAAACTACTTGTTATTACTAAAGACAAACACAATCTCAAATTTCGTATGTTTTGACTACACTGTACTTAATTATTTAAAAATACTTTCAAATTAATTCTGCCTAAAAATTCATACTTTCTTTTGTAACTCAATGACTTTTATTCTTGCATCCAATAACCCCACAGCAAGTGCATTGTAAGCCCTCAGCTTTCAGTGCCCTAGAGTGATTTCCTACTTTCCAGATTGTGCTAAAAGGATGAAAGACAGGTTCTTTCAGCTCAACTATAAGAAAATTAAAGGAGATTTTCTACCTGTTGTTGACCTCAGTAGGATCAGTTACGTGCTCATCTAAACCAGAGACAACTGGAAAGGAACAGTTCCAAACACTTACTCTCTTTGAGGCTCCATAGATGGTTTGCTCACTCAATT
>RSEF01000031.1:32863542-32878659 GCA_003993805.1 Himantopus leucocephalus
AGCTGAATATAAGCCAGCAGTGTGTCCAGGTGGCCAAGAAGGCTAACAGCATTGTGGCTTGTATCAGAAATAGTGTGGCCAGCAGGACGAGGGAAGTGATTGTACCTTTTGTACTCAGCACTGGTGAGACCCCACCTTGAATAGCATCTTCAGTTTTGGGCCCCTCACTCCAGGAAAGACATTGAGGTGCTGGAGCGTGTCCAGAGAAGAGCAACAAAGCTGGTGANAAGCTGGTGAAGTGTCTAGAGCACAAGTCTTATGAGGAGCAGCTGAGGGAACTGGGGTTGTTTAGCCTGGAGAGAAGGAGGCTGAGGGGGGACCTTAACGCTCTCTACAACTACCTGAAAGGAGGCTGGTGGGGGGTCAGTCTCTTCTCTCAAGTAACAGGTGATAGGACAAGAAGAAATGGCCTCAAGTTGAGCCAGGGGAGGTTTAGATTGGATATTAGGAAAACTTCCTTCACCGAAAGCGTTGTCAAGCATTAGAGCAGGCTGCCCAGGGAAGTGGTTGAGTCACCATCCCTGGAGGTATTTAAAAGACGTGTAGATATTGTACTTGGGGACATGGTTTAGTGGTCGACTTGGCAGTGTTAGGTTTATAGTTGGATTCAATGACCTTAAAGGTCTTTTCCAACCTAAATGATTCTATGATTCTAAGGAAAGAAGGAAGGAAAGAAGGAAGGAAAAGGGAGAGAGGGAGGAANAGAAGGAAGGAAAGAAGGAAGGAAAAGGGAGAGAGGGAGGAAGAGAGGGAATGAGAAAGGGATGAAAAGAAAAAAATCTTCTACCGTGATTCAGTGCTTTGCAAATCACCTTTACAATAGCAGAAAAAGAGAACAGAAGTGCCCTCCAAGATTGTCATGGCTGTTGTTGCAGGCTGTTTTAAAAGCATATGCTGTACAGTAAAAAGCATTCAAACCCCACCAGTGAAAAGAAAAAGCCACCATATTTAAACATTTCAAGTGTATGGGGAGTATCCAGGAGCCTCACAGAGGAGATGAGGAGTAACAAAGCAATACTTTTAAACTGAAAGCAACTTGCTTTAAGAGCATATCTGAGCACTAGCTGCAGAACGTGCCTGCATACCTTGCTTGTGTATGCAATTTCAGAGAAATGTTGACAGTGAAAAGTGACGATCTGCCAGAAAAAATGACTGTGAAGTGGTTGACAACCTCAGCTGTAGCCATTCCCCATTTACTTAGCATTATAAACATATCAAAAGATTTCAACTATTTCCTGTGCTTCATGGTATGGCCTCCCACACCCGAACTACTTTACATCATCCTGCTAGAATGTCCTATGGGGAATATCCACTATTCAACAAGGAACAGTTTTATTTAAGCACAACTGCACGGGGCTTTTTTAGCAAGTGTCTCCCTGCATTCATTTTGCATTCAGATGTTCTTTAAAGCTGCTGTGCTTCATTTCTTCCCCATTTATAGTCTGATTTTCAAATGTACAGGAACACCTGCTGCTCTTGTTGTAAGTAGCTTGGGTAGCCTAACATCTCTGATAATCACCTAATTAATTCACCATTGTTTCACTGCTATTACTTTTTCAATCTCTCCCATTACTTTGGTACATCGAGTTAAAGCACAATATTGATTGCCTGGAAGATACAGTTTACTACAGGGCTGTCTTTGTGGTAGCACACAAGCTAAGCTGGGGGTTTGAAGGCAAGCCACGCTGAGGTTTGAATGTGCCAGGTCCTGTATCACTTCAAGGTCTGTTTGGAGACTGATTTTAGAATAGCAGATGGCACAGTGTAGGACTTGCTGCAATATTTATGTTCCCCCTCACAGATAGTCCCTAGTTCATCTGTAATTAATAAACAGTTGCAGTCCCCATTCTCCAGCATTTTAGGGAAGTCAAGAAACCAAACACACATGTAAAATGGTTGAAATATTTAGTAGAACAGATTCACCATGTGTTAAAAAGTAGTTTGGTGCCTTAATCTCCCAGAATCTGAAAACGTGACTTCAAAGTATATACTGCTATTAGCACAAATGCAGGAAGTAAAATCATCACATTCAAACAGATGTTTTATAAAACTATGACGTTAACAAAAGCAGCCATAAGAAATCTAGCAGCAAATATGAAATAAATGAGAAAAATCAGATCAACTATAACCAAAATGAAACATCCATAGGTCCAAAATTTCATTCATGCCCGCCTGGGTAGTGAAACAATCGAATCAAAAAATCTGAGAGGAAATTCCAGGTGGGGCTATCAGGTTTTCACTGTTTGTGTTAACTCTTATATAATGTATGGGTTTAGTTAGCATTTATTAGCTTACAGAGTAATTTTGAAAGAGTGACTAACTTATGTATCATTGCTCTCCCAAACTGTATTTCTGATAGTATCTCAAATGAAAAAGCAAAAAAGAAAAAAAAAAGATGGAAATGTATTTTTGGAATATTTATTTGGATGTCATTGTTTTGGAAAATGAATGCTATATAGCTTCCTTATTCCTCCTAATATAGCTATATAGCAAAAGATTTCTTTCTCAAACTGTAAAAATAATTATGGTTTCCTTTGTCTCAGAATTTCAGAATTCTTCAGAATTCAGCCCTTGTTTATCCATGAGCTGCTCATATAGAAACTACTTAAAAAACAATCCAAAAGGTGGACAAAAGGTGGGTCGAGTATGCACATCCACTCACAACACACCGTGGGTATTTTACGCCCCCCTCCCCTGTGCCTGTTGGATCCTGGGAAGGAAGGAAAAGAAGTTTTCCATCCCCCTCTGAAGGCTTGAACCCTGCCATTGCAGAGGGAGGGCAGAGCCGCCGTGTCCCCCCCGGCTCCCCAGCCTGCAGCAGCAGTTTCCACGCTCACCGCTGCCGGGTGCGGTGCGCAGCAGGCGGGGGCCCCGCGATATTCCCTCCGCCCTGTCAGGGATTTCAAATGTTTGTTCTGGAGCATTGCTAATCCTCAGGGAGTGTGGTTATTGCTGCTCTGCGGAGTGGGCGAGCACAGGGGCAATATCCTTGTACGTTCTCTCTCTGGCACAATTGTGTGGGCTGCGACCCAGCCCAAAGTGATTTTGCTGCTTTCCATTTCCCCATTCTTAAGAGCACCGTGCTATCAGATGTATTTTTTTTATTAGACAGAATCCACTCTGCCACCACCGTGGCCACAATAACTTCATTTGTTGTTAGGAGGATGGGAGGGGAGAGGAAAGGGTGAGAAAGAGGGAGAGGAGACCTGCATGCTTGATGTTGAAGAAAAGCCTGTTTGTGCTTAATACATTGGAGAAATTGTTCAAGAACAGTTCATCCATGTGAAAAACATAACCCCTACATGGCTGCCAAGTTCAGTACGGCCTAGTATGATCAGTTATGTAAGTGCCAATCCTAAAACTTGAAGTTGCCTGGAGGCAGTTTCAACCTCTACACCCCATTTTTTTCTAAGGCTGTAGAACATTTGAGAGAGATGTTACTTGCTTGTTCAGGTCAACTCCTTTCCTTTTTTCCTGCTTGTTCCAAAGTTTAAAAACAAAATGAAAAGAGAAATTATGACTAAAACAAAAAAAAAAAAAGAAGAAAGGAAAAAAAGGAAAAAAGAAAAAAAAAGAAAAAAAAAAAGAAGGTGAGGACATCTGTGCATCTGGCAAGTTCCACGAAATCAACACCTAATTCAGGGAGCTGGGATATGGACACCATGTAGTGTAAAGGGACCCGACAGTACCAGAACAGTTACAGGAAAATCATGTGGTTTTGTACATTTTATGGCACCTTTAGTTAAACCCACGTGTTTTCATGCTGTACTAGGATTGGCTGATGGCCATTTCTTGACACAGTCATACCCACATGTTCTCTGGCACCCCTGTGATTGGCTGCCTATGTCCTTTGGGCCAGGAAGAAATCAGATATAAAAATACATACATTTTTATATATACATATATATACACACACAAATATATTTACATATATACATTTATATAAATACATATATGGAAATATATATGTATAAAGGAGTGTAAAATATGTGTATATATATAATAGTATATATTATAATATAAATTATAGTATATAGTATATATTATGTATGCTATATTATAATATAATGCATATATAATATATGGAACCACCAGAGCCCTTAGGTGCAAACTGTTTTTCTGAACATGTGGACCAGTGAACGAGTCTCCCACTAGGGTAGAAGATGACCCCCTGGAAGGGACTTACCAGTTATTGCAGCAGAGGTGGAGGAGGCAGCAGTCTGCCCCATGGCTGCCATGGAGCATGTTAGGCTGCGGGACTGGCCAGTGCAGATGTTCGGAGCTGGGCGATATGTAGCATACAGATTTATTACTTTTGGTCCAGTATCCCTACTTGAAGCTTAGGAATTATTTGTTCAGCATGTAGATTAAATTTTTGATCATTTATGCCAGCTGTTTGAGCCTGGTGATTATGCTCAGCTCCATCTTGAAGCTGTCAGCATGCATGACTCTCTATATTCTCCCACTATTCATTTAAACAACGTGAATGCAACAGAATTTTTAGATTGGGTTAGTACTCTCCTGCAAAGCAAGAGAGAGCTGTGTTGTGATCAAATTTTCATTCTGCTTAGCATTATTGTGAAAGCCACAGGGGGCAGGGTTTGCAGAACCCTGCAGCCTATCCGCTAGTCCAAAATTACAGACAAAATCTGCTCTTAGGTAACAGTGACAATAACCTCTGATTTTCTGTGAGTCTTGCAGCACTCATAGCCCAGAGGGGCTTGACAGATGCAGAACTGTTAAGCAGAGCAAAAGAGCTACATGACCAATTCTGATGATCTGTGCCTGGAAAGGTCAAGTCGAGTGACATACCCTTGCATGAAAATCTGCTACATGCTAATATACATATCATTCTCCTATTGAGTGGTTAAAAGGTTGGGGTATTTTTAAGCCAAATGACAGTCTTAAATACCCGAAGACCTGTTTCCTTCTTTTACGTGATGAACATTATTATGGTGTTAAGGAGGTCAGGAAGATATTTGGGATCAGAAACTTATGAGAGCTTTGTCATATATCGTATAACCGCTGTTAATAACTGCTGTTATTATTGCTGGCTCTGCTTGTCTCATGACCATGCATTTATCTTGGGGAAAATATAAGGTGCCCCAGCTGCAGCCTGTTGTGCAGTTCTGGGGAATGCTTACAGAGAGGCACAAAGCTCTGGCTATTAAAAAAAATATTGATTTTTTGCCTAGTTTTTTTTTGTGAAAAGTTTGATGTCTGTGTGGAAAACCAGCATGAATGTAAAAGCTGGAAATGCCGAATATACTATACACAGGTCTGTAATGGAAACGAGCACCAAAGTTTCATGCCTGTGATCAAAAAACCAGGAGAAGGTCAAGGCTGTATTATCTATGACATGGAACATATGCAGGAGACTGCAACACATATCCCAAACTACATTTTTGTCATGGAGTTATCACCAGATGCCCCTTGGAATGAAGAAGAAGAGGCAGAATGGAAAACTGAAGGAGAATGGAAGTTTAAATGTCTCGCGGATTTTATTCAGTTGTGTATGGCCACAAAGTCTTGGGGCCACGTTTTCCTAGCACATGATGCCAAAGGCTAGGATGGCTACTTCATTGTTAGTCAGGTTCTAAATGAAAAAATGCGTGTGCAATTAATCACCCAAGGTGGTAAACTCACGTGCATAGAATTACCCAGCCTGAGTATGCATTTCACTGACTCTTTAAATTTTTTACCCATGAAACTAAGCAACCTTCCCCAAGCTTTGAGTACCAAGATCTGCAAAAGTTATTTCCCCAGTTTTTTTGCAACACTGCTGAAAATCAAATTTATGTGGGCCCTCTTCCACCACTGGAATATTACAGGGTGGGCAGAATGGTGCTTGAAGAAAAAGAACAATTCTTGGCATGGCACAAAATTAATTAGGAGATTTTTGACTTGCGGAACAGAGTTACTATTGCCAACAATGTAAAAATGTTGAGGGAGGCATGCAGGTCGTACAAGAGTGTGATTATATTGATGACCCATCACACATTCTGAGAAAAAGGACAGTGAAAAGGTGAAGGTTTATTGCTGTAGAGATCCCTTGCAGTACCTTACAGAGGCCTCTACTTGCACGTGCATGTACTTGTTTCCTGTCCTTAAACTTAGCACGGTTACACTCCTCCCTCCAGACAGCTCTCATCAGAGGAAAAAGAGAGATTCAACCTTTTCTATTCAATGGTTTATGTATGTGGCCAAAAATTAAAATAGTCAAATCTGTCTTGTGTCACAAGATCGTGAATATTAAGTAGGATCCTGCTTCATAGATGGCTGTGCAGTCATTATAGGGTGCCAACAGCTTTTTAATTTAATGCGTGTTTTTTCCATGGCTGTATCGAATGCTACCATGAAAATGACTGGAACCCTCTGGCAGGGGCCAGCTTTGGATACGTATATTACACAACACAACAAAAGATGAACTACCTGAAGAGAGCAGATTTTAACATCAGATCTAAATGGGTGCATGAGTAGGTCACTATGACAAAATCAGACATAGAGCTTGCAGACAAACTGCTCACACTGCTGGTCCCCAGAGATGTCCTTTTTGGTGGCAGGACAAATGCCATTTGTGAGTATTACAAACCAGCCACTGACAGAAAAATACATTAGCATGATTTTGCTAGCCTCTATCCCTTCATCAACAAAACAAAACATTACCCTCTTGGACACCCTGGAGTTATTTTTGAGTTTTGACACCCTGACAGCCTACTTTGGGATGTTCAAAGTAAAGGTACACCCACCTCCTGGGTTCTTTCTCCCTGTGCTTCCCATAAGGGTAAATGGCAAGATACTGTTTCCCTTCTGCTGCTTTGTGCAGAAAGCTGCCAGACCCTCTGCAACTACAGCAATGAAGAAGGAGCCCTTGTGATTACCTGGTATTCCCTGGAACTGAACAGGCTTTGAAGGAGGGCTATAGGGTCTGTGAAATTCATGAGGTTTGTCATTTTGAACAGGGAGTCGGAGTCTTTTCCCAGGTTTTATAAAACTCCACCTCCACCAGAAGCAGGAAGCTTCAGGCTACCCAGCCTGGTACACAGATGATGACAAGAAAGCTAATATATTGAAGATTACAGGCAGAAAGAAGATGTTATTTTGTGGCCTGAACATATTAAGAAAATCCCTGCCAAATGCCAAACTGCAAAACCATTTTTAAAATCCCCACGGGCAAAATTGAGACAAAGAACCAGATGACTTGTAGGGTTACCTCTTTTCTCTGGCTTACAACATGTCCTCCTGTGATTGTATCAATAAGGATGCGGCTACTGGCTGTCTCATGGAAGCATGCCAATGGACGTGTGACCCTGGAGTGTAACACTAACATTTTCATAGTGTGCTTCACCACAGCATACCCAGGCCTCAAGCTTTATGATCTCTTACATGCCCTGCAAGACCATTGCCTTTATCATGACACAGACTCTGTGACATTTGTGAGTCACATGGGGGACTCGATGTTGCTGCTCAGGGACTATTTAGGTGAATTGACAGGCGACTTGCTGCCAGATGAGCACATTCTGGAGTTTGTGTCATCAGGCCCCAAATCCTATGGCTACTTGCAGTCTGGAGGCAGGTGGTGTTTAAAGGTTAAAGGTATCACTCTAAATGCAACAAAGAGAGAAAATACCAATTTTGAGGCACTGAGGGGTCTTTTGTTGGACTGTATCATAAATCCAACAGTGATGACCTTAAGAAGAGTGTGAGAGAGCAGTGCTCTATCATGAGGAATGAGGAGAAGTGGGCAACAGAAACCAGGACACTTCAGAAGATGCAGAAAGTGGCTAATGGCAAAGCATGCTGACCAAAATTTTAAAAGCCTCCTCTACAGTTTTTGATCATGGGCATGTGCTGGAAGCACCCCTCTTCTGCTATTCTGGCATGGCCTATCAACTGTGGGAAAGTTTATTTTGTAAAAAGTCTTTTGGAGAACACCAACCACTACCTCTCTGATATGCCTGAGAATAATGTGTAGTCTGACTGTTGTTGACAGGAACTGCTCTGTAAACATTCTTTTATCAAATTGGTGGAGGACTCATCTGAAAGTCTTAGTGATAACCATTTATTTCCCCCTAACAAGTAAATACAGTTGTGACCAATAATTTGATGAACTCTGCTTGTGAGAGCAATGAAACTGAGCAAGTTTTTGCAAAGTACGTGCATCACAGGAATCTCGGTGTCCAGAAAGATTTTTCCAGGGTAAAATGAGTTGCACAGTCACTCTCAACACAAAATATATGGTTGTGTTTGAGAATCACAGAGACAACCTCTGGGCTGTGTCCCTAGCTAGGCAGATGTATCCTGCAATACCCTGTTCTTTTTGAAGTGTTTGAAGAAGTATCTGGCTGCCGATTTAAATGCTTCTACCTGAGGATTTTAGGCTAAGAGTGGTCTTTTCCAGTTGTAGTGGCTGGCTCTTTACACATTGCAAATAAAAAAGACTGGTGTTCAGTAGTAAATGGAGAGGACCTGGACTGACATCTTGCGTTACTATCAGTGCAGACTTAGGAACACAATGACTGTCACTGCTGGAGCTGTTGATTGGCCTTCCCCTAGGCAGAGGAAAGCAATACTCTGCAGTGCTCCTGATGACCTGATAAAGACCATTGCTGAAATTGCCCAGAATATGGTGAAGGGGAGAATTGCATTAACACCCCAAGAGATACACATGCTGAAAAAGGTTTTCAGGTTCATTAAAAGCCTGAGTAGTAAACGACATAGGCATGTGCCCATCCAAGTCTACGCATCACAACAGTGCCCATTGAAAAAAGAGCACTGGATAAGGCATTTCCACCCTCATCCAACTTGGAGTAAAATTTGCAGTCTATCAAACCTCAAGCTGAAATCAGAAAGGAAGCTTTAGTTCAGTAGGCTGGGTGGGTTCTGGGTAGGTTGAATGGATGCAAAGTGCTTTGTAGCAAAGTGTCCGTTCAATATATTGCCATTTTGTCATATGAGGTAGATAGAAAGCACTTACAATTTGTCTTTCTTCCTCACACTCCCTAAAAGTAAAAGTTGTTTCTTAAACTTGCTGAAGAGCCAGCAAAATGCTTTTTCCTACAATAAATAAATGCTAATCATTTCGAAGTGGCATAGGCATACAGTTCATCAGGATAAGGATCAGACCAGATCAACTGGGATGCTGTCTATGCAGGGCTTTTCTGCCTATTTCTTCTGGTGTCTGTGGCAAGATTTCTTTTAGTTTCTTAAATGCAGTGATCCCGCCCAGACTGAAGGGAAACAGACAGAAGAGTCAAGCCCATTCAGATCCCAAACCTGGAGTTAAAGATATTCTAATACGCTTGTAAAAATTGTGTGCTGCCTCTGCCTGCACAATGCCCTGAATCACACTTAGCTCTTTCCCTTTGGGGTTTCAAGCAATTTTCTGCCTGGGCCTACTCAACCAAATTCCTATGGGTGTTGTGAATAGATGGGGGTCACAGTCCAGCAGGTTTATGCTGGCTTAATTTTTATTTCTGACTAAATCTCATCAGATTTTGTTTACCTGATGACAGCAACTTTAATTCCTGGCTGAAAATTTCTCCACTGCAATTGCTAGTAAGTCTTGATAATTCTCTCAAGCCTTGCAAAGGAGCTAGCAAGAAGAACAAATAAATTGTGAATTGCTGCTAGGCATGTGAAACTTGGAGGTCTGAAAGTGCGAGGTTAGATGATCTCCCAGGATACATCTTAAGCCCACATTTGAGCCTATTATTTATTGGAATGAAGCTGGTGGAAGCAGAGGGAAGAAAGAGAGAGGGAAGAGAGATTTAGCTGTTTAAACTAAGTATAAGTAGTAAGGGAAAAGGACCACAAAAAAACCCAAAGGGAGTTTAGTAACGTGCATGCAGTTAGAATGCTGGTTCCTTGTTTTTATGCCTTAGCTGCGTCAAGTATATTCATTAAAAATTTAGAGCTTTAGTTCAGTGCAATTCTTTTTGGCAGTACTTGATTTGAAAAAATCACACAGCCTCATGAGACACAGCTAGGACAAAGACTGCTATGGGGGTCAACAAACACCACACATTGGGGGTTAAAGAAAGCATGCCACAGTTTGCTTTTTCTCATTCAGGATTTCATCATAGCGAAAAAAAAGACACACACACAAAAAAGAAACCCTCCTGGAAAGCCAAGTGCTCACACAGGCCTCTGCTTCATGGGGATTAATGATCCCCATTCAAAACTGTGCTACATTCAGAGTAGCAGGGAAGACTTTATCCTTTGTTGGCATGAAAGGGTGGGTCTCCTTTGACTTCAGCAGAGTTTGGCTTATTTATGCTAGCAGAGAATTTGGCCCTGAAATTATTAGTTGCATTATAAGTACCTTCCTCTGCCAGAGCAGGATTATTCCCTCGTTCAATGCATTTTGCAGTCTAATGTTAAACATGAAATGTTAAGCATTCCATATGACAGGGTTTTCCCTATGCCTCTTGGGATGCTAACTCATTAAGAACTTTTTCTGATTGCTCAGTCTGTGCTGATTTCTCTTTATTACCATCTGACTCCAGTACTCCCAGCTCTACTCCATGGTACCACCCAAGGCAATTCTCCATCCTTTCTTTGTGTGTAACTATCGTGTTTCAGGAAAAGGAAGGATCCTCTTTTCATAGCACTAACTTACACATAGCTGATTGTTCTGCAAAATGCTCAACGTTTATTATTACAAGAGTTAAAAGTTAACTTAAGAAATAAGCAAAATGTCATCTTTGATCCTGCTTATGTGCTAAAAGTAGTATAAAAATTCTTATTGAGTAGGTTGCCAGGAAAAAGTACATAAAGAAGTACAACATGCTTGTGCCCCTGCATGTAGGTGAATGGAGATTGCCAGATACACTAGAGGCACTCTTTAAAGGGGAACCATAAAGAAAGCAAATGAGGAGCCTCCTACTTCTCTTCTGGTGCTGGAAGTACACTCTGTACACTCCCTGACACAGTTGCTAAATGCCAGAGACTGAGCCCTGCATGTTGAGATGAATTAGATGAGCAGAGCTCTAAAAAAAGGCCAGCAATTCCTTGGCCCACTGTAAGGCCACTTGCTTTGGATTTCCCAAGATTGTGAAGATAATTCTGCTTCGTGATCAAATTTTGCTTTTCTTACATATTTTAAAAAGTAATTTACCCTCCAAATATTCCCTCAGAGATCAATAAGACTACTTATGAAATAAAATAGTATTCCATTGCCAGTAAGGATGGTACACAAAATAACCCCTGAACTCTCCTTTTAAAATTATTGTTATTAGACAGTTAGGTAGGAGTTTAGCCAGTATACATACTTTCAGACTATCCTGAGTTGCAGAAGCTGGAAGTCCTACTCCGGTCCTGATACAGTAATTTTGTCTTTCCTTTTCAAACAAAAATACATATCTTATGCTGACTTTGTAAGTAAATGTTTACACCTTTGCAGGATGCTGCAAGTAGTTCTTCCTAATACACCGTGAAGTTGGTTAAACTGAGCAGAGATTGATGCCTAATATAAAACTGGTCTCTATAAAGTGAGAAGTCAGAGCATTGTGATTTTGGCTGTGGAGCCTCACCGGACTTGAGCAGCTAAACTGCTGGAGCCCAAGTATAATTCTGATGCCAAACATTTGTCTGCACACTGTTCCTGTGCAGCTCAGGCTCAGCTTTGTCAACATCCCTGTGACTTAGAAGGCACTGCTCCTCCTTGCCTCATATGTGGAAACTGTCCCCTGTTAATGAAGTCATACTGACTGAACATAGCATGCTCCAAGTGAACACTGATCGTAGGGCACGGGAGACACACAAAGAATGGCCCTGCCCTCCCCACCCCAACACGCACCATTTTACAGCCCATGGCTTTCTAGCAGGGAGAGAATGCAGAAGTGTCACATCTTCCAGCTTTCTGCTGAGAGGTGCTCCCAGCTTTGCCTCCGGATGGTCACCACCTGCAGTACACTTCTGCAGAATGGAAGTATGTTTATGAGGCAGGGAATTCATTTACTCTTTTTGTCTAGATGCCACAGAACAAATTATTTTCAAATACAGCCCCTCCTAAATGAAGGGTTTTTTTGCACACTGCACAGCCTACAGTATAGAGTCAGTAGAATATTCACTAATTTTAGTGAAAGGTACTTGCCGTCACAGTGTACTTGTTTTCTAAGTTAGGTGGGTTAACCTAGAAGTCCATCCCTGGCTTCAGCCTCTGGGCTTAATTTCATCAGAAAGCAAAACAAAGTTTCTTTAAGTCATTTTGCTGTGGTTAAGGTACTTACTTGAATTATATCATTAGCTAAAATGATAAAGAATTACCCTTCCATGTTCATTTCCATTAACAGTTCAGAGAAGGTAAGGTCACTCAAGAGCAATGTCACTTTTCAACTCATTGGAATGGTTATCATGTGTAAAGGAAGCAACAGATCAGTAACAAATGGGGAGTGGAGTTGACATGTTGGAGTTGAGCAATTCCAAAAGGAGGAACAAAAACTTCATAACAGTAAATGAAAATACTAGATCTGCCAGTGTATTATAAACTGTGTGGTCTTCATTATCTATATGGTTCTGGTTTTGAAAATGACTTATCTTGGATTTTTAAATCTAAATGACACTGTTTTAACTGAGTATGAACATGACACAATTGTGTTAGTGAGATAAACCTTTTAGTTGAAAACTCACATTTGAAAAATATTTTTGCTCCATTTTTTTCATTTGCAGTGTTTAGCTTAACTGGTCTTACAAGGCAGTAGCAATGTCTTGAATATTTCCAGTCCCTGAAGTGATACATTGGATCACTCCAAAACTGAATTCAAGATAGTGGCCAGTAGCAGAATCCCACAATGAATTAATGCAGAATAGTCTCTACACAGTATTATGCTTATCCTCTGTTTCTATTGCATTAAAAAAAAACAACCAAAACAGGACTAAAGGAATTTCAGTGTTTCAAATACAGTCAGCATAAAGCTTACTGTCTCAAAAAATATATGTCAGATATAAGATGAAAATAAAAGTGTAAGAATATTTAAAAAAAGACAAAACCCAAACAGATAGAATGGCCCAAGCAAGCAACACTCCCCACCAAACATCTGGACACTGCAAACTCTGAGGAAGTTACTGCATCAGAATCCAGATTTTGCAGCTGTCTTGTAATGAGCTGTACCAAAACCTTGGATCTGATCATATCTGAGTTTTAAAGACGTTTGGATTTGGACCTTAGTTTGTAGCTCTGGCCCAGATACAATACATGCGTTTTCAATGTTTCTGAGCCACTAAAATCATTGAGCTTTGTAAAAACCAAAACATTTTGAAATATATGTTGAGATGCTTTACCATATTAAGAAACTGGATTAATTAATTATAAATGTTCTTAATTAGAACTTATTCACATATTCACTTACTTAAAATTTCAACTGTGCACACTCTACTAGTCCCATGGAATGCATGTGCATTATGTGTCCGTAAGTTCCACCTTTTACATTACAAAGAAGTACTGGACATTTAAGAGGCAACTAAATGCTTTTCATTGGTTTTGTTTGCATACAGTATTACTTTGCTTGGTAAGCACAAAGCACCATCTATTGAACTGCTCACTTCTTTATAGCGTGGTTTCTCACATATCAGTCAGAATTCTTAACATTTTTCATAGGTCATTTAGAAATCTTTAAGATCTTTGGTATTCACCAGAATATTTTCTCTTGCAAGATAAGAAGCTTTTTTTGTTTGAATAGAAATATGAGTAAATAACACTTCCTTATTTCCTTGTTTGCCATCAGACAGATTAATTCATTTTGTACCACAGAGAGATGAATTATCTTCTTCAGTGCTATTGCTTTTAAAGATAGTTGTTTTAATTATTTCATATATACCATGAAAGATAGAAATACTTAGACACAAGGCACCTGACAGCAATTTTTCAGAGAATAACTATTGCGAGCCAGAGATACACAAAATCTCAACTCCACTATAATAAATGCGGTACCTGTAGATGCACACAGTTAAGAGAGTTGACCTAAATACCTGGCCAGGAAAATGACTGTTTGAAAAGGTTAAGCTTTTGCCATAAAACAGGATCTCAGCATCTGCTGATACTAGGAGCTGCTGTTTCTCTCTCTCTTTCCTTCCCTGCCCTGCCGCAGAGAAATCTGCCTGACTTATGTATTCCCTGCTTCAGCCTCTCAGTAAAGAAATAAAAATCTGTCAAAAGCCAGAGATCTGCCAAGTACTTCTAGTATCTGGAAGATGCTTGGTATTCCCCTGGGCTGCAGGGGTCCTGTCCTCTTTCCTTAGGTACCACTCACATTGTACAAGTGCCTCACCTCAACCAGAAGTTGGGTTTCAGAAATAGTATGCCTGAAAGCCCAGCAGAAGTAGAAGTGAAATTCTGCTTTTATCTGCTGCTCTGCAGGGGACTGAATTACACCTTCACTGAGAAGATCGATTGCAAAGACTAGTCAGCTGCAGTTAAAAGCCCGGAGCACCTGTGTTTTTACAGAGTTCTTCACCCAGCAGGCTAAAACAGCAGCAGGATAACAAAATGACCTTTGAAAAAAAATTTTTTCTCTCAGTGGAGAATCTGGGGAAGTAGAATTTCCTTTTCTTTCAGGATATATTTTTGTCACTTCTATATATTTTGGCACTTCTAACACCATGAAGATTACAGTCACAACTGCCATTCAAAAATAGACGGTTCTTAAAAATCATTAGATTCAAATTGTTGTAAATGCCCTTTTTAGCTATTCCCATTTTTTTTTTTGAGACTTTAGAAAACTTTTGGAAATCTTCTAAGTATTTTTAACTCATATAAAAGCAAGAAACATACTTAAAAGGTTTCTCATGTATCCAGTCATATCTATGTGTTAAAGCTTTTTTTTTAAAAATTGAGATATTGCAAGAAATACTTACAATGAATTTTGCTTTTTGACTGCACTGGTCAAGAGAGCTAAAACAATGCCATGTAATGAGCCATGAATATAATTTCACTCTTTTTTTCACTTGTCTGTGTCTACTGTCAGAGTAATTACACAGACATCAAGTCTTGTGCAAAGCATTTATACTCTCCTGCACAACATCCTAGTCTCTAAATTGGAGAGACATGAATTCAACAAACAGACAACTCAGTAGATAAGGAACTGGCTGGACGGTCACACTCAAAGAGTTGCAGTC
>RSEF01000031.1:32878759-32897507 GCA_003993805.1 Himantopus leucocephalus
CCCCTGAGGAGCACCACTCATAACTGGTCTCCACTTGGACATCAAGCTGTTGACTGCAACTCGTTGAGTGTGACCGTCCAGCCAATTCCTTTTCCATCTAGTGGTCCATCTGTCAAATCCATGTCACTCCAATTTAGAGACTAGGATGTTGTGCAGGACAGTGTCGAACACTTTGCATAAGTCCAGGTAGATGACGTCTGTTGCTCTCCCCTTATCTGCCAGTGCTGTAGCCCCATCACAGATTTGTCCAGATTTGTCAGGCATGACTTGCCCTTGCTGAAGCCATGTTGGCTGTCACCAATCACCTTCTTTTTTTCCATATGCCTTAGCATCGTTTCCAAGAGGATCTGCTTCATGACCCGGCCAGGCACAGAGATAAGACTGACTGGCCTGTAGTTTCCGCAGTCTTCCTTTTTTCCACTTTTTAAAAATGGGGGCTATTTTTTTCGCTTTGCCAGTCAGTGGGAACTTCACTGGACTGCCACCACTTCTCAAATATGATGGATAGTGGCTTAGGAACTTCATCCGCCAGTTTCCTCAGGACCCGCGGATGCATCTCATCATGTCTCATGAATTTGTGCACTTTCAAGGTGCACTGTAAGGTTGTCCTTACGGTCTAGATTGTCATTACAGAGCTTAGTACTTGAAATCTTTAAAAGCAAGTCTGAATAATACACTATTATAGAAAATATACAGACAACCTACCTAGGCCAAGATTAAGATGTATTGGATATTATGTTGGATTATCTCTATAGCTGCTAAGCATTCAAATGCAAAATTACCATAGAATTTTCAGCATGCCAGGCATAGTGTTAAAAAAACAGCATAGAGAATTTTTTCCTCTTTCTATACTAAGTACTGTTGAAATAAAGTTAAGTAACTAATTGCCCCAGGCATAGGACCAAAATAGTTGAAAGACAGGGACCTGTGGCAGCACACAGCTAAGTGCAGGCAGGAGTTACAAATTTAGAGGATTTTAAAAAGTGTTTTTTAGATAGATCCCTGGTGTCTGACCATTCAACACAAAAATACAAAAAAAGCTCCATGAAGTCTTACAGAATGTTAAGTAGGTGAGGACAAAGGCCAAATGCAAAAGAATTGCAGAGGCTACTCTGATACATAGCCAGAAGTGGTGAAAAGGAGTAACTATTTCCAGTCTCTGCTAGAAGATGAGCAGATTCTCAGAGTTTACAGTGAATACACAAGAGACATCTGATGACAGGAAAAAATGAAAGTAAGATGAATAATCTTGATAACAGAGATTTAGAAGTTGGTATTATCTTTATCAAAGTTATGTCCTTCATATAAACATGAAAAAAAAATAAAATAAGAGGCTGTTGCTTCCATTTGTAGACTGGAAAACTAGTATAGGGGCAAAGACATGGTGCAAATTGTCCAGTAATTTTGCATATCAAAGCAGCTATAGATACCATCTTACATAACACCCAATATATCTTAATCTTGGCTTAAGAAGTCTTCTTGTAGCTAGGTGACATCTCTGAATTAGAGAGATATTCAAGAGCTGATTGCAAATTGTTTGCCAAAGCTTATTTTTGTCAGGAAAAAATGTTATTCCTTTTTAATGACAAATTGTTTCCGGCGACATTTTTCTTAGAATAACAATTCAGAGTAGAATACCTGAAAAGTGTAAAAGTTTTAAATACTTTTTTCAAAGCTAGAAATATTCCCATATTGTTTCTTTTTGTTTGTTTGTTTCAAATATGTTTTTTCTACTGAAACCTGGGTAAAACATGGCTTATACAATGTCTGAGAGAGAGAAAACAGCAGTCATTTTACTTGAAAGTGTATAATTTAAAAAGAGAGAGCAAAACATTAAACCTTTTTACTCTTCATATTTGGTCAAAAGCAAGAACTCACAAAAAAAAAAAAATCTCCAATGCCGACACATTCACAGAAACCGTTTTAAAAGTAAGAGAAAGTTTTAGTCCCTCACAAAAAGGGAGAAAATATTTTGAAGCAAGATATCTTCTATTATTTGATAATAATATAATGTCATGGGGGAAGGGGAACACCAGATAACATGACATGGATGAGTTGACTTTAAGTGGACCAAAAAAGCAGGATAGGCGTGTCAGGTAAAGAATTGTACACACACACGCATGTGCACACACACGCTTATGTACACACAGGTACACACACACACACAATTAACATATATAGTTACGTGCATGATTCCCCCACCGTTTCCATGCCAGAAAGTTGAGGCTGCAGAAAAAGCAACACTCTCTCCAGCCGCTCCATGGTGGGCTCTGCCTGAGGGCTTGGCAGGCGATGTTTTAACAGTTGCATCTCGGGTCCTCTGCTTCTACATGGTGCCAGATGTCCACGTACCCGCCTTTCCCAAACTCTGTTGCTGGGGGGGTTTATAGCCAGATGCTGTCTCAAATTGATACACGATGATACCACGCTAGGCCTTTCCAGCAGTTTCAGGTGGTGTTCTCCTGGTACTTGTTCCATGGTCTGTATCATGGCTCATCCCACTCTGTTCTTGCTTGCTTGCTTGCTTGCCTGTCATGCATGGCTAATTACACTTAGTTACTTACTTATGATCAGGGCAAAGGTTGTGATATGCCTCCAGCAAATAAAAAAGATTTTGGGGACAAAAATACCAAATTTAATATTTGGAAACGAATGAAAGTTTGAACACCTCGAAAAAGATTTGCGTTCAGCCATCACAAGGTATTTTGCCATCTGTACTGTCCAGAAATTTTGGGAATCTATGACAACACAGAATATCCAAATAATATGGAGTTGGGACTGCCTAGTCCTTGGAAACCTTGTGTTTTGTAATCCTGATGTGTTTAACTGTAAGGAATTCCCTTAGGTCTTTGGGAACAAAGTACTAGCTGAAGCAAGCGATGTCACTAATGATGCTTTGAAAGGACTCAGGAATAAAGACAGCAAGGATTGGTTGCTAGAAGAGATTTTCCAGAGCTCATCAACAAAACATTTCCACTTTGTACATTCAAGATACTTGCAAGGAATGTGCTGACACTGTCCTGCCTGCAGCAAAGCTTGTAAGCCTTTCCCACAATCGTGGTGTACAGGTGGAAGCAGAGGCCTGTATCCATGGAGCCCTATCCCCAGTATCCATGGAGCTCTATCCAGTGAGGTCAAAAAAGACCTAGTTTCTTTTTGTCAGACTCTTGTTTTTTTTTTTAACTTGTTCTAAAGTGTCAAATTATAGCTAGGGTTGGTGAAAATCTCAGGAAAAGGTGTGTCTGTGTGCTGCTGGGCAAAAACACATTTTACACATGGCACTGATTTGCCATTATTGGCACTGTACCTTTGACAACCTGAGTCCTCTCTACCTTGTCTATACCAAGCCCATAATGCCTCCAGCTATCACACTCTTGCCCCACACACTGCCTCCTTTTGCACATGTGCATGAGGTCGATACTTTTACAATCTGTTTTTGAGGATAGTTTTAAGATTTCACATGAAAAGTACTTGTTTCAGCACTTTTAAGAGGCACTTTCAGCTTAGCTGTTTACCAATATGCGTAACTTTTGGAATGTCTCCAGAGAACCCATCTTTACTCCTGAAAACACTTTTTGATCCATATACTTATCTCTTACAGTCAAGTTACAGAGTAATTGAATTCTTAGATATTATTAGTTCTCACAGCTCCTCTTACTCTTAGTACATTTTCAAAGAACAAAACAAAACACATTTGAAATTACCCTAATCTTACAGTGAAGAGCAACCAGGCACAGAGATGTCTACTTCAAGACACATTTTGGAAAAAGTGGGTCTTAATCACTTATGCCTCAAGGGCCCATATGAAAACTGAGTATAATAAAAAGATTTTGCTACAAGAAGGAACCTCAATTAATATACATGAAGTATTTAGGGAATTTCAGATTAAAGGTGCTGTGAACTGTCAAAACATTCATATTCTAATATGTTCCTTGAGACAGTTTGGCCCAAAGTAAGCATAACTCTTCTTCCTGCTACAGGCTGACAGATGTATTTCATGATGAATAGTTTGTGCTTGAATGAACAATTTCAGAAGCTATTCTGATTTTTTTTTTTATTCTATGTTTTCTGAAGGTGAGCATCTGCAATTCTATTATTATATGGGGGAGATGGGAGAAAGGCTACATATAAGCATGTGTGTGCCTGATTGAAATTATAAAGCTTCGTGCTGGAAGTACCTGTAGCTAGGAGACAGCTAAAAATAACTTTATTCAGGACAGATGGGTGATGTGGGTATGTGGGTGCTATGCAACTGTTTTACTGGACTTTTCAACCCTAAGGTGTGTTTTATTAACCCATTCTGAAGATCCAAATGAAAAAAAATAATTGCCTACATCATGAAAATACGATAGATGAAAGTAGGTAGGGTGAGCTTTAGAAATTTCCACAGCTTGGGTTTTTGGGTTGTTTGGGTTTTTGTGAAGTTTAATATTCATGTTTGGGTGATATTGAAAAAGCGAGTTTTCACAATTAGCTTTGTACAATGGCCATTATCTATAGGAATCTTTACATTTGATAACAGTATCCTTTAAAACTTTAAATTTCAGAAAGAAAATGTATCTATTTAGAAGTTAATAATATTAAAATTAAATGCCAGTATGCCCTCTACTGGCTCACAGTATTAACACCAAACAGTAACACACAAAAAAATATTTGTAACCTGGCAGGAACGATGTCGAAAATCTGAGAAGATTGCCAGCTGCATTTAATTTGAAACATGCTGGACTTGTTAAAAACAGATTTGGATCCCTCCCACATCTTGAAAAGGTGGTGGCAGCATACACCCTATGCAGCTTGGAAGAAATTGACTGGCTTCTCCAGTGGCTGCTGGCTGCACGGTAGAGCAAACGTTCATACTGCAGCAAGGAGGCTGCAATGCTATGCATCATCTATAGAAAAAATGCTTTCCAGGGTATGAAAACAGAAACAAAGCATGCCTTGTTACACTTTCTACAGCTCATCAGAGCCTCCAGGTTCAGCAGGAATTGTGAAATCCCTGCAGTTGCACAGTCCTTCCCTGCTCTAGTTCCCTCCAGGAGCTATGACAAAAGTGGGCTGCTGGCCTGTGTTAAGTTTAGAAACACGACTGATTGATAGTTGCACACTATCAAGAGGGAGCTCTTCACCTCAGACATCAAGTAAGAAGCTTCCTGCACAAACTGCAAATACTTGCAGACGTGGAAGCAGGTGATTGCCTACCTTCAGCAAATGGTGTCCCGCGCAGGAGGAACACTTTATCACCTGTCTGTGCTTCCAGTTTCACCTCCTGGTAATCTCTAGAAGTGTGCTTACAGTGCTATAAGCCAAATCAGCAGACTTGTTTCTTCATACCCCTTCATACTGCAATATTGCAGAGAGCAGCAGGAAGTGAGAGCTTTTCTTGGGGTATAGGGAATTTTGGAATTCCATGAACTTCCTTTAGACATAAAGAAATGGAAGATATATAAAGCAATGGGATTATTTATTACTTTTGCAGGCTGAGAAGAAGAATAGAAACAGAACCACTGATGCTGGTTGTGCTCTTAACTTGATAGGCCCTCTGACACGGGGGTGGTGGTGGAGCACATCTTCAGTTAACTTCACAGTCTTGTGAAGTGCTGAAGTTGTGACCTCCAGACATCTACCTGTGAAACTGCAGCACACTAATACCTCTAGTTGCCAAACATCATCCCAGTATTCAGTAGAAGATCTCTTCAGCTTAATTCCATTGTCAGACTCGCAACTGAAGGTTAGAGTATTAATGCTTAGTAAATGTTCTTAAACCGGCAAAAGTAAAAATTTTGGCCTTGTGTAAAAGCAGAAATTTTGATTTGGCTGGATTAATACCATAGGTGTACAGAGCAAAATGAACAGATTTTTCCTCAAGTCTACAGTGTAAAGTCTGAGAGCTTTATGCACATTAATATATGATTCTGTGATTCTGTGAATTATTATCAGCCCTATGGTACAGTTGGAGAATTGTAACTAAATTCACTGTCCAGTTTCTGGCAACAATTCTCTTCCAGCACTGGAAATCAATTCTATGCTGAGTCCCATCCTAGAACCTTAAACAGATCTGGAAACAGGTATGATGTGACCTCAGTGACTTTGGGAACCCCATGAGACCCTGCTAGACTTCCAGGCCAAAGCGGACAGTAACTTCATGATGATCCATAATGAAAGCAGGGAGCAGATTCTGGGAGAAGGAATGTTGAAGACATAGTGAAATGATCTGTAATGTCCCATGCCTCTGGAAGCTTCCTCATTTTACAGAGTTAACTCAGCTTTACATACAGCTGAGCATAGCAGCTTCTGCTCTTTTGTAGTGGACACTGTGAGTCTAAGTTATTTTCATGTGGTGTACCAGGCTTTCTATCCTTCTGCTCAAAAATGTTAAAATGATGGCATAAACAGTCCAGCTGCCTTCTACTTACTTTATATCTGTAATTCATTCTGCTCTTTGAAGAGCAATCTTTAAAGCACCTGCTTACAGGACTTTGAGGAGCTAATCAGCTGCCTTTGCATTACTCTTCCCGCTGCCCCACTCATCACACAAGAACTGGGTACAACATTGGATCAGATGATCGCTGTAGTATTGATGAAGCTGATGCATCTGCAGTTTCCTTTGGACACGACCACTGATGTGTGCTGATGCCTATCATCATACTTTATCTTTTCCTGAGGGTTTAAGTTTGTGTTATGGTAACTGTGAGCTGCTAACAAGCTTCTTCAGCCTACTGCAAAAGGACTGTCAGAGGCCACCTCCTTCTCTCACACTGAAGAAGAAAGGTATGCTTGCAAAGTTTTCCATTTATGACTCTGTGTTCTTCTTCATGTCAGTATTTGTTTTAGAAGCAGCTCTGATCACATTTCACTTAAAGGATAAAAGGAGAGAAATTCCAGGAACACAAGTCCCATCTCCGGAAGAACAGGAGAAGATAAAGAAAATTCCTTCCCTTTTTTCTTACTGAGTACTCTGCTGTTCCCTCCTGATTTAGGAAGTATTCATTTCCCAGCACCACCAGAAAAGTCAGCAATCAGAGAGGATAGTTCTGGCTCTGAAGCTTCCTACTAGCAGATTGAACATCCTTTCTACCTCTTCTAAAGTTGCATTGCTCATCATGCAACCCCATAGATGGGCTGACGTTTCAGACATATGATAGTTTCCATATTGCTACAGGAGCTTCTGTGTTTCTTCATGTTCACATGATCTTTGGAAGGTCTAGGCAGATGGGGGTATAAAATTTTTGATTGGGACTGCCCAGCTAGAGTTAGTGCTACAATTTTTGCTGACAGGTTTTAAAGATCAGATCTCCCAGCAGATCTTGACATAAATTAAGAAAATATGCATAGTGAACTGAATTCTGCTTGCAGTACAGGCAGAGGATTATCTAGCTCATCAGTTGCAAAGGGTTGCAGATGAGTTTTACGAAGGCTTCAGTGCTTCTGGGTAAGAAATACAAACCCTTGTGGAACTTCACAAACAAAACCTGTAATGACCACTGGGCTAAGTGGCAACTCAATGGGCACTTTGAGAAACCAAACCTTAGACATAGGCACTCACAATGCATGTTAAGTCTTTGAAACCTAGCCAAGGTATTTGTGAAATTCTCCTTATGCAATTAACTCAGTGTAATTATGCAAGCTATGTATTGTCACTTCCACCACTAGATGCCTCAGTACCCCTGAAGTACTTCATATTATCAACCATTATAGCCATAACTGTTACACAGAGTTACAACTAATTTCCTTCTCACTATGTATAACATACAAACTGGAGGCAGCCATTACAGCAACCACTGAAGGCCTGTGGATGTCCAAGTATTGTGATGCATAGCATATACAAGCTAACTTTTACAGTGCTGTGCCTTCACTATTTTCAGTGGAAACTAAAGACATTCTAAGTTTCGTCAAAAAAAAGTTTGGGGAATCTGCTCCTCCAGCTTGGGTATGTTCAAGACTTAACTGGACATGGCCCTGAGCAGCATGATCTAATCATACCTCCTCTGAGCACGAGGTTGGACTAGACTCCACAGATGACTCTCCAAATCTAAATTTTTCCTTGGATCTATGAAAATTTGTTTCACTAACTAATGTGAAAACAGATGCCAGACTTGAAGTGTTCAATATTTAAGAATCTACCCATTATTTAAGAATCCAAATGTTTTCGGAGGCTACGTCCAGCTCTATATCCAGGCAAGTGCTACAGAAATATGGACAATTTATTATTTTCAGAGTCCTACGGAATAACATTCTCCATGGTTTAACATCCTAGTAGACAAACTGATAAAGTCTGAGTTAGATCAGTGGACAGTGAGGTAGGCTGAAAACTGACTGAATGACTGGGCCTAGAGGGTTGTGTTCAGTGGCACAATGACCAGTGGAAGGCCAGCCATGAATCGTCTACACCAGCAGCCAATAGTGGGTCCAACCTTGTTCAACATCTACATTAAACTGGGTCCAGAGGAGGGCCACAAAAATCATCAGAGGGCTGGAACACCTCCCCTATGAAGAGATGCTGACAAGTTGGGGTTCTTGAGTCAGAGAAGAGAAGGCTCTGGGAAGACCTTATTACAGCCTTTCAATATATAAAGGGGGAGTATAAGAAAGACGGAGAGAGACTTTTTACCAGGGCCTGTACTGACAGGACAAGGGGCAACTGTTTTAAACAGAGAGAGGATAGATATAGATTGGACATAAGAAGGAAACTGTTTTATGGTAAGGGTGGTGACACACTGGAACAGGCTGCCCAGAGAAGTTGTGGATGCCTCATCACTGGAAGTGGTCAAACTCAGGCTGGAGAGTGTTTTGAGTAACATGATATGGTGAGAGATGTCTCTGCCCATGGCAGGGTCGGGGGTTGGAACTGGATGATCTTCAAAGATTCCGTCCAACCCAAACTACTCTATGACACTATGACTCTGTGGTTAATGGTCTGGAAGTTTAGGCAGAGTACACCGTCCATAACTTTGCAGATGATACACAACAGGGACGAGTGGCTGATACAGTGGGTTGTGCTGGCATCCAGAGGGACCTGGGCAGGCTGAAGAAATGGGCTGACAGGAACTTCATGAACTTCAACAAAGGGAAATGCCAAGTCCTCCCCCTGAGGAGAAACGTTAGACAGTGTGAAGGTTACATGTCACAACAGGGGTTCATAAGTGTGACGAGAGTTTATGCATTACACTGAATTTGGGTGTAGGCATTAGATGGGTACCTGATTTCAGACCAAAGTATGTGGTCTTTGAGGGGCGGGAGCACAGCACATAGACTACAGCTAACAGAAGCCTATGAGAAGTCTCTCTTGCAGCCTGTGGAGCCTGGTATTGGTGCTCACCACAGCAGGGAGAAGAAATGGGAAGTAGCGGTGTGGGTCAAAAGCATTCCCATAGTCCAGGGATGTGCAGACCCCCAACAGCTGGGGAAGGGGTCCCCATTTGGAGCCACACCCTCTCTCTGCACAGTTCTCCATGTTGTCAATGAACTTCTTGCCACTCTGGTGTGGGAGGAGACAGAGTGACTATGGGGATCATTAGAAAAGCTAGTAAAATAACTGTCTTGGTGATATGAATTACAGCTGGTGCCTACTTCAGGACCTCACTGCCTGTGTAGATGCTTAGAGCAGAGGACGTGCCACAGTTCAGTCACTGCTGAGGGACAGGACAGTCCCACAGATGATTACTGTTGATGCTGGTTGTGTAAATCGCTAAATCCTCCACTTTCAGGCACTGACCCAAAGAAGCACTGGTGTGCTTCTGCAGGTACCGGGAAAGCAGATCTTGTCAGAGAGCTGCCCAGCCCCTCCTGGAGCCTCCCACCTTGTAGACAAGTAGAGACACAGGAGCTCAAGCCCCCTTTCCATTCCCTGCTTTGTGTTTGCGCTTCTTTTCAACTCCAGGTTTCACAAATGGTGAAGAGAGAGTGAAAGGCACAAGCCCTGAGCACCTCTACCCCACCAAATGAGCTGCGGGCAAGGAGAGGGCTTTTACTGCAGGGACTTCAGCTCATTCACTGTCTGCCCCAGCAGCATCTGAAAGGGAAATGTGCTCTGTTTGAGTCGTAGAGCTGCTGGGACTTTCCAGAGCCAGCGGCTCTAGGAAGGCATGGCAGAAGCTGCTGCTTCTTTGACCTGCTCCCCTGTGCTTTATCTCCAAGGAGATACTATTAAAGGTAAAGAGCTTAGAATTTATCTGTACTTTACAGTGCACAGTAAGAATATACCACAAAGCTGTTTGCATCTTCTGCAACATTTTGGGCCAAATGGTAAGGGAATTCAGCAAAGCCTTCTGGAAATTCCAAGTCTGCGTTTGAACTACCAGAGTGCTGAGAGTTAAAAAATAGTAAAATAATAATTACAGAGTGTTCTAGAAATTCTGAGCTAAAGTCTAAGACAACCTACTGGTGCTTTACAGAAAATTAAGATCGTTTCTATAGAATGCACTGGGGTTTATACAGTATTACCTGGGAACATACCCTCATTCATTACTTCATTTGCCCACATCAAACCCAGCCTACTCCTATGCTGGGAAAAAGACCCATCTGCACACTGACCTACACACACGCTGGTCCCTGCTTTCATGAGTCTAGCCAGTTTCCTCAGCCTGTAGATATGGCAAGCCTAGGACACATCTGGGAGCAGAACTATTGCTCAGCGTAGCAGTAGCCATCAAGACTTGAAAGACCTAAAAATATGAAACCAAGAAAGAAGTCCTCATAGCAGTTTTCAAATCTTGTCCACGTAGTTCATGTGGGAAAAGCAGTATGACTATCTGTAAAGGGAGAGTTGTCTGTATAATCACTAAGCCAAGATTCACATACAAAATTCTTGGTGTGACTACCATCTTTCTGGAGGGAAGGGGATATTTTAAAAGAGGAAAAAAACCCACCCTCATTTGGTTCAATGACTTCTTCATTTAAATGGAGAACTGTTCAGGGAACTGTTGGGTTTTTTTGCTATATTTTTCACAAAGTTTCTCTTTGCAATAAATGAGAAGGTCTAAGAAGGTAAAAGTTTCATCAAACCTTAGGGTTCAAGAGAAAAAATACCCAGCATCAAACCCAAAACATTTAGCTGTATTCAGCAGCCGATAGCTCAGCGCTGGAAGACTTCCTAATTTCCTCTGTGACAAGCAGCAGTTCTACAGCCAGGTTTGGTAATTAGGAACCCATGTCACATTTTTGAAATGTTTCTGAAAACATACACCTAAGGAAACAGAATGACAGAAGTTGTAAGTCTGCCAGTGAAAAAAGGATGTTGCCTCCATCAACAACATGTCTTATGTGCTTCTGGAAGGGAGAGTCACAGGGCTCTAAAGGCAAAGCGCTTTGAACTACCTGAGATGTAAAAGCAAACAGCATCCTGTTTTCTTCGAATCCCTGGATCACACCCTTCATCCTAGCACTGAAGCTTTAGATGCAAACTTTTGTCAGCCCTGGTAATCTCTGTCTTGGCCAGGTCAGATTTTGATCTTACCATGTGAGGCATAAAGCATTCTTCAGGGATTACCTGTGTGAGACAGAGAACAGAGCAATACAGAACTGCCAGGAATCGTGTAACATGTCAAGACCAGGCCCATGTCATCAAGCTATTGCATGTAACACATTTTTTGGCTATCTGTGCATTCCTTCTGGCCCTATTTGTTGAAAGACACAACAGTTCCTTATACCTTAAAAAATATGCCCCCTCAGGAGGGTGGGACAGCACTGTACACCAATTATCCTTTTGATCTAAATCATGTAAAATTATCTCTAAGGTAGTTGTGCTATGTTTGCATGCCCTCCACAAACACTAAAAATAATAATCTGATAAAATAAGGGGGTGCCAGGGCCAGAAATGTGTGTCTCAGATCCAGCAGCACTACCTGTGACTGCTAAGCCTTGGTAATTAACATAGTTAATTAACTGTAACACAGTTCTTAACTGTAGTATGCCACTGTTAATACAGCTTTTAAAAGCTTCAGGGCCACTGGGTTTGAAACAGATTGCTTCCAATCACTGACAGAAACTTACTTGGAGGCCAGTCCTAGGATTTAGGCCAGAACTGCAATAAAAAATAACAGGAGTTGTGTATATAT
The DNA here is from genome assembly GCA_003993805.1 of Himantopus leucocephalus. NCBI lineage: Eukaryota > Metazoa > Chordata > Aves > Charadriiformes > Recurvirostridae > Himantopus > Himantopus leucocephalus. The sequence goes on from RSEF01000031.1 coordinate 32,890,813, forward strand.
AGATATTTATTTTTTTTTAATAGTTTGGGTTGGAAGGGACCTTTGGAGGTCAGCTAGTCCAACTGCCCTGCAGTGAGCAGGGACATCTTCAACTAGATCAGTTTGGTCAGAGCCCTATCCAACCTGACCTTGAACTGAGCCTTGAATGAGGCTCCATCTCTGTCAGACTCAGTCAGAGTCTCTGTCAGCATGTGTAGGGACATCCCTTAGATAGGCCTATAGGGTTATGTGACAAGGCACTGGCAGGGCAGCCTCTGTGAGCCTGGAGCTGCCTCGTGCCCAACACAGCTGGTTCCAGCCAGCTCCAACAGACCCACCACAGGGCACAACTGAGCCCCTCAGGCAAGATGGTGGCACCTCAGAGAAAACATACTTAAGAAAGGGCAGAGAGAAGAGGAGGGGACAAATACAAGAGTTGAGAAACAGCAGAGGAAACACCAAGCTCAAAGAAGGATGAGGAGGAGGCTGTTCATGATACACCAGCAGATATTCAAACCGTGGCCTGTGCAGGGACCCACCACTGGAACAGGGGAAAACCATGAGGAGGAAGGAGCAGCAGAGAGGAGCTGTTATGGACCGACTGCAAACCTCCCATTCCACATCCCCCTGAGATTCTGGTGAGGAGGAGTCAGGAATGAAGGAGTGAATTTGAGCTTGGGAAATGGGGCAGGAAATATGCTATTTTAATGTTTGTCTTTTTTGCTTCTCACTACACAAATCTACTTTAATAAATTAGTTTTTAGCTAATAAATTAGTTTTCTCCAAGTCAAGTCTGTTTTGCTTGTGACAGTGACCAGTAAGCAATGTCCCTGTCTTTATCTCAACCCATGAGCTTCGTTACCCTCCCACCAAGGAGGAACAGTAGGTGAGCAGCTGGGTGGGTGTTTGACTCTTTGCCAAGGCTAACCCATCACAACATGTGTACAACAAAGAATATAAAATGAAATAAGATGCTGTGTCATGTGAAAATATAAATAAATTAGAAGTTACCACATCTTTAAGCTTTACTAGAGGGTTTGCGAACACCATCGTTCTTTAATGAGAAACAACCTGTATCCACAAGATTGCATGCTGATCATCATGACATTAATCTAATCCGCTCAGTGTTCAGTTTATCCTGTTTATGAGGGCCATTATAAGTATCATTTTTAATTGACTGGAGCAATATGATGACGGCAAAAGTATTTTTCACAATTGAAGGAAATGAGGAATATGATTTCTGAAATAAAATTCTTGGTAGCTGAAGTTATCATAACAGATTTGAAAGCAACAAAGTAATAATCCACAACATTATTCTAGTTATTCTCTCAGCATTTATTTGAAATATCAATACTTTCCATGATATAGTTTATACATTAAGCAGTAGGGAATTGTCTTCATTTCACATCATCCAGTACTGAAGTGGCACATTCGAAGCAGCACATTAAACCTCTGAAAGAGTCTGTACAATTTAGATAAATAAAACTCTGGATAACTAAGCTAACAGAACTTCTGCAACTGTTACCAAAAGAATGCCAAGAAGCTAGGCACAGCACTGTACACACAAAGTGCAGCAAGGAGGAACACAAGAGAACCAACTAAACATATGGGAAATGTTTTTGCATATACAGCCACATGTCTTTAATTCCTCAACACAAAAAGATAACAGGTTTTATTTAGTCCTCATTGAGGGCAGAATATGCACAAATGACATTTGAAGAACACATGGTAGACAGAAACAAATGAAGTGTGGGTCATGTTTGGTTGGTTATTGTATTCCTCAGTGAATGAGTTTACAAAGGATATCTGGTGCTTAAGCAGCATGATTTTTTGCCAAGACTTGACAAGAAACAGTTAACAAATGCCAGTTTTATTCCCCATCTTGCCCTCTTACTGGCATTTTGGTGAGCATGCTCAAGGTTCCTGAAGGGCAAATTCAGGTGGTTTGTGGTCCAAGGTTTTACTATAGGAATCCCCATTTTATGGTTTACAGTTTACCTCTGGATGGAAATAGGCCTTTTAAGAATAATTAAGGATATAAAAATGAGCAGAGAGCAGCAGGACACACAGTACAGTGGTTCACTTTCTGAGAAACCAAAGGGTCTACATTTACACTTCTCTGTGAGTACAGCAAGCCAGTTTGGTTGGAAGATACAATTCTGGTTAGTCAATGTTAGACCTGTGTGAACTGTATCATTAGGAAGAGAAAGATGGAATGGCAAGAACTTTTCCCTCTTTTTATAGAGAACTAAGACTGAAAAGTAATACAGTGGTGATAGGCATTATCTTCCCAATACCACCTTCACTTCCTGCTATATCACTATGAGCTACCTGCTTTGCTTGCCATCATCTTCCCAGCTTCATCTCAGTAATGGCTCTGGTTACCACCAGGCTAGCATGGCCAATAAACTAACCCATACTATGCTGGCTCAGAAGATACCACGCATCACCACCATGTAGTATGACAACACGTAAACCAAAGATGCTCAGTGGGAAGCGATGACTCTAACCACTGCAGTTTGCACTTGTAAGGTGTAAGAAGCAGCATTTTGAAAGCAGTGGTACTGACACAACTATCTGGGTCAGAGGTGGTGGATCAGCCATCCTAATTGGGTAACGGAACTAGAATATCGACATAATTGATGGGAAAGAAACCTGACTGGCCATGAAGCATCCCCTCATACCAGTTTTCATCAATCTGGTTAGTGAGGGTAATGATATCACCCTCTTTAAATCCCAGCTCCCCTTCATTTTCAGGTTCAAAGTCATACAGAGCTCGGCAGCATGGCTGATCCATGTGAGCACCTATGGAGGAGAAACACAAAGAAACAATGTGCTTAAAAATCTCAACAGTTACAGTATCCTTTTTACCATTGTACCTACTACAGATTTTGCTGTTTCTGGTATCACTCATATGTTGATGACAGTTCTTTGATAACATCTAAATTTGGACTGCAAAACTTTGTTAGAAGACAGCTATCAGCTTTTGGCAGCCTTCAGTTTTCATATGTGACTAGCTAGTAAATGTCTGAGAATCCTAAAAGAACCAAGCTATAGTCAAGCCCACACCTAAAAGCATGGCTACGATCCATTTGGAAGCTATTTTTTATCTGTTTACAAAACACATAAAATGAAGCAAAAGCCCTAACGTATTTCCAGCTTTACTGGCACAGAGATGCTTTGTCTGTTTACCTCAGGTAAGTCATTTAAGGAGTAGCTTAACACAACAATGAAGATATAACTGTGTCTTTATCCTTTATTTGGAAGCTTCACTGGTACGTCTAGACTGTGAACCCCTGTATATGCTCCTAATCCTCTGAATTTTAGTATGAGGTTTCCAAAGATCTTCTCTCCCCATTCCCACAAAATGGTAGCAGAGCCATCAGGATAGATTCAGAACAAGTTTGAAATGGAAACCTTTTAATATGCTAGTTCATGAACGTCTGATCATAAACCCTTTAGGATGGCTAATGGATATTATTATAAGTCATTAGTTAGATTAGATTTTCATACATCATATGAAATTAATAAATATTCATGCCATGCACTGTATTCCACTCCAACTGCGCCCCCCACCCCCCCACCCCCCCAGTCCCAAAGTCTCTATAGCTTCAGGCCTATCAAAACCAAAATTGTTACTGGTCAAAATATTTAGGATCTAGCAGCACTAAATTGTAAGCAGTCTCAGATCCGTACCTGACTTCCCATAGTAAAAGTTCATGCGCTTCCAGCGGTGAGAATGAACTGACACGTGCCACTCCACCATAATGGCACTTCTAAGAATACATATTTCAGCTTTTTCATGTACACTGGCTTCAGAATGAATAAATTTCAGATTCAAACTTGTTGCATATTCAGTTCAACCACTCACTATGGCTAGAAGGCCCATGCTTCAACTATTTTAGGACAAAAATATACCATTTCTATAGATGTCAATAAAGCAAGTTTTTCAAATACCAGATTTAATTTATTAAATTTTGTAGTGAAACCTTTAATTTCTTTACATATCGCTCACAGTGTATTTTGCTTTATTTGTCATGAAGACTATTTTGCTGCCACAGCCTTACAATGTGCATTTGGTATGCTCATTGCTACTAGCTGAAATTTAGAAGAGTTAGCAAATAAACTCTAATGACCATAGAAGATCGGAGCTTTGAATGAACCAAGCTAAACATACATTAAGGAATTTTCAACGAAGAAGGCACTTCTCTGAAACCAATAAACACTTCAAAAGAAAGAACCTCTATTGAAGAAAATGCTAAATACTGCTCTCTGAAGAGGAAAACATGAATGCTGAAGAAACACAGCAACATCAGTCTGCACTGCCTTAGCACAGACAAGTTCATGACACTACAAAAAAAGTGAAGAAGAAAACTACTGATGGCATGAGGAGGGCTTTAGCATGCAAGACTCAAGCCACACTCATACACAAGGAATCTCCATTGTATTCCCCTCCTTGCTAGCACAGTGAGGAGATTACTAGGAGTCTGCAAGATTATGCAAGACGATTTCCAATTGCAGGTGCCAAATGGAGATACTGTGGCTGACTGTATCTGGGAGAACATCAAACATTCACATCAGGATGTGATGGGAAGGAAGGAAATCCTGATTAAAGATCTAGTGAAACAAACGTCCAGTTTTGCAAGGTGGAGTGTGCTGGCAATTGTCACTGAGGTAAACTGCAATGACTGAGGTCAGGGTCTGGACAAAGGACAGCCCTCACCGTAACACGGGATAACAGACCATTACAGATGATTTGAGAAACAAATACTAAGGCTTTCTTAGTATGTGCTGGTATGAAATAAACACTTCTTTAAGATAATAATTATGCACAGTCATATAAATGCTTAATCTGTCTTGTGCCGCTCCCAACTGGACAAAGAAAATAACTCAGATGGCTTTGTTTTTCTTTTTGGTGATTTTTACTTTCAGCCTCCTTGTAATTTAACAGCTGTTTTAAAGAGCAGGATAAGGTTATGGAGGTTTTGGCGGGGTTCAGGGTTCTGCATTTTCATGGAAATATTGCTGTTGTTCTTTCGGTTTTCTAAATGACTTTTTGGTAAAGACATTTCAAGGTGAATTTAGTACAGCTGCATCTCTTTGAGCTTCTAGGACTAAGAAAGTTTTTGACCCAAAGACACATTTAAAGCAGTGGATGATCCATCCCTGTTCTCCTGCTTGGGGACATGAACACTTTACAGAGAATCAACAGTTCAAACAGCTCTCTCCTATACTATCCTTATTTTCATTTTCCCTCACCATGGAAGAACTAATCTCTAGAAGAATGCACGGAACTTCAGCATTGTAGCAAAACTTCGGAGTTGGCTTCTCCTGTCACATTGCTACTGCCATTACCTGATGGTTTGGGTGTGGTGGCATGGGATATTCCTCCATTGTGCTGAGTATTGTCCCCAGTTGTGAAATCCAGGCTCATACGGGGTTTGGGCTGGTATTCTCTCCTGGGCTGAGATGATGCCTCTTTTATTCTGCCAAAACATCAAGTTAAATGTCAAGAGTTAGTTTCTGGTTAAGAGATGAGATGCACGCAACATCTTTATTTCCATGGCTGAAGTTCCCATCCACCAACCATCCAGACTAAACAAGTTTTGACATTTGGAGCAATTTTTTGTTTACAACACCAGGTTAAATTACCAAAAACCACCTGAAGTGACTATGCCATGACGTTGTTCATTTTTCTTTCCCTCTAGGAACCTAGCATTTTGTCTGGCTTCCTTTTGTCTAACAATAACAAAGAGCTTCTAACAGAGAAAAACTTGTTATGTGATTAGCAATGCTTACAGAAGGGCTGTAGAAACATCTCTGCTCCCATTTTTAGCATGATTTTTGCTTGTATCCCTGGCAAGCCTTAACTATACAGTTGGTTGATGCCAACTCTTGTCATTTTGTGAGGAGACTGTGTGGGAATGTACTGACTTCAGTTGCAGACAGTTCATTTGTCATTTGGAATACTTGTTTCACAAAGGCACACAACTCCAGTTTTCCTGACTCTCAAAATAAAACTATTATGCATCATTCATTTAAACTTATTCTTCTAATTGAGAAATCTAGACTTTCTAGGAAAGGGTACATTTTCAGATTCCAGGGTAAAACATAGAGAAGGGATGATAACAGAATCAGAGCAGCTTATGCAGAACAACTGCCACATAGATTTCTAATACTGCATATGGAAGAATACTCGAGTCAAGACCTCCGTATTTAAAGGATAAGTTGATTTCTCTAACCTTCTCTAGATCTGCCCCAGACTTGCTGTTGGTGTCAAATTTTGATTTATCTATTGAAAAAATCTGCTTCTAGGTTAACCAGTTTTGGTCCTGATAACAAGGGTTTTCTCACCATCCACAATATTATCAATAGTCAGACCCCAGAGACTGCTTTTCTGTTCATAAACAAAAACATTAAGCGTACTAAAAACATAAATTAATGAAGTCAACAAAATAAAGTTAAATAGAATCATAGAATGGTTAAGAGTTGGAAGGGACCTTAAAGATCATCTAGTTCCAACCCCCCTGCCATGGGCAGAGACATCTGCCACTAGACCAGGTAGCTCAAAGCCCCATCCAACCCAACACTTCAAGGGATGGGGCATCCACAGTTTCCCTGGGCAACGTGTTCCAGCGTCCCACCACCCTCACAGTATAGAATTTCTTCCTACCATCTAATCTAAATCTACCCTCTTTCAGTTTAAAACTGTTACC
>RSEF01000031.1:32897607-32937356 GCA_003993805.1 Himantopus leucocephalus
TGCAGCCCAGGATGCAGTTGGCTTTCTGGGCTGTGAGCACACACTGCCGGCTCTTGTTGAGCTTCTCATCAACCAATACCCCTAAGTCCTTATCCTCAGGTCTGCTCTCAATCTCTTCTCTGCCCAGCCTGTATTTGTGCATGGAATTGCCTNGCTCTCAATCTCTTCTCTGCCCAGCCTGTATTTGTGCATGGAATTGCCTCAACCCAGATGCAGGACCTTGCACTTGGCCTTGTTGAACTTCATGAAATAAAAAGGCTTTGCTGTGTTTCACTCATTAACAGAAGTCACTTTTTCAAAACAGTAAAGTTTTGAAGAAATACACTTAAAACTTCTGTGAAACAAACACCATTTTTTGCAGATAATGAACTAGAAGGTGACAGTTCTAGTGATTTGCTAAAAATTACCCAAAAGCTCAGCATGAGCCATGTTTCTTAAGAAAATAAACATCTCCAAGGAAACCATTCCTGCTTCCCAGCTGCTCTGTCACGATAGCATGTCTTGAAAACTGCAGCCTTCTTTTGCTTGATGAAAAAGAGAGTTTAATAGGAAAAGCCTTTGCTGACCTTCCAGATTTTATTAATTTTATTGCAAGTCTCCTGGTGTTTGCCAAGTTTCTTAAGTCCGAGTTCCTGGAATCACGGTATTTTAAGGAAGTTTATGCCTTCCATTAACGTGTAGAAGAAAAATAAAAATTCTTGCACTTGCAGTTCCTGAAGAAAGTTTTGAAGCCTAATCTAAAAGGCCCAGAAGGAATAGAAGACTCAAATGCATTTTTAAATTTTTCATGGGTTTTGCAGTCTAATTCTTACTTTTTTTACATTCTTCGTGCAATATCTTAAACAGGAAAGTCTTAGCAGTTAGAAGACTTTGTCCATGCCAAACAACAGCATGAACAAGTTCCATTCACGTCCTTTAAAAAGTATCTAGAAAATGGGCTGTATGTGCTGTTGACATCACTGAGACTGAACAGTAACAAATTTGCCCAGCTTAAACATAAAGCATTATTTATTTTCTGGTCCATATGGTCAACCTCCAAAACCCAGGGCCATGCATTCCTCTCCACCTGCATATCACCAGCAGGAAAAGAGAATTAGTTCAAATTCTAACATCTTTACATCCCTGCTTAATCCCTGGCATAAGCATACCACAGTGCTCTAGCGTCCGGTGGTGTGGGCAAACGATGATTTAGCCAGCAGACTCTTTACAATTAGGGATGCACAGCAAGTTTATGCAAAGAATTTACTTCAGCTGATCCATAATAGCAGTCTGATGCAAGGTTTTTGAAAAGCTAAAATCATTCAAAGCTGAAACTTAATACAAAGATATAATTTAGCAGAAATTTCAAAAGGGCAAGATTATCTGAATTGTTACAGGAAGAGAAATCTGTTGCGGCGAGAAGCATGTTCACTTTATGGCATAACTTATGGACTACATACCAACCCACCTGCTCCTGAGGATTTCTGAATGCTTCTGTAAAGTGAGTGAATTGCAGTATTCATTTGGAAGTGCTGAAAATCATTCTGTTAGCTGTTTAGACGGTACTGCAGACTGTATCCAGAAACAGCCTGCTGGGAAGCCTACCTAACCAGAACAAGTGCCACTCCTAATTGCAAAGAAATTTTAAGACTTAGAACTGGATGAGGCTTACAGACTGGGTGCTCTGAGAAAATAAATACTGACAGATCCAGTAGTACCAGAAACTAGATCTACACTAATGACATCAGAAAACAGCAAAGAATCACACGCAATTAAAAAGCTGCCTTCCCACAGTATGTGAACATTATCTGCTCTTAGGAACTACATTCAGCTTTTAGGAAGAGTATTCCAGAACCATGTGGACTAAAGAAATCTTTCCTGTATGTTAAGTTTCCTTGAAGAAGGACATGTGTGTGGGAAGGTGATAAATTTCTACAAACATTATTTTCCTCATTTCAAGGGGGTACAATCTGTTTTGTGTTGATAGAAACAAAAATTCTAGATTAAAAAATCTAGAATTCTAATAAAAAGATATTGTATCAATTCTGAGATAACATTCACAGTTACAGAAAAGGGGATGGCAGAGGTAAACTCAATTAAACCTCGTATCGAGTTTGATCTGATAATAAAGCTGGAAAAAAGTAGTATTTAATAAGGTGGCAAATGATGGGCATCTCACTACCTGGCTCAGGAAGATCTTCGGGTAGATGAGAATGTAATAAGATACTCTTTTTCAATAGCAAACATTAACGTCTTCTCTCAGAAAGAGTACTTTGTGAATACACGCAGAAATGGTAAGGAATCCAAAGTTGTACGTCCCACTGACTTCCAATAGTTATAAACAATTGCTATCCGTTGAATCATATTTAACACGTTTACTGAGCTGAGATGCTTTCCTGAACTCAGTCCTCATTCAGTCATACTCAGAAGCATATGCATCTCCAAAACATATAAACCTCAGCTTGCAATTGGCTAATGAAATGGTCCTTGTTTTCATAAACATACAATTACCAAGTTGCAAAAGATAACAGCATTGCATTTTATTCATAGGTTTTCTGCCTCTGTAAAACAAAAAGCCAATTCAAAAAACTTACAAAAAGTGCATTACCTATCTTCCAGCTTAGAAGTAACTCGCTGTAGGATCTGTGTGGCCTGCTTGTGGTACTCCAGCTGGGCTTGTACAAGAGCAGAAAGCTGGCTCACTTGTTCAATCTAAGGATTGACAATAACACATCAGATCTTAGGCAATTACTAACAGTTCAGCAATAGCAAGTAAAGACCACTGTCACACTGACACTGCAAAGGCAGTTTTACTTATCTCTCTAAAAGCTTGATTCATCTTTGTAGTTCATAAACAATTACGTATCAGTCTTTATTCATTACCGTGTCTACTTATGACCTGATCTGGAACGGTAACTGCAACTCTTCTCCGCTGATCATCTCCATGGCTGATTTGCATGAACAACAGCCTACAGACCTACCTGATTCACCAAACTCTATGAAAGTAAAAATGAGACTGTAATGACAGCATAATACACCTTCTCCCTTCCTGCCTCTGAGGGTCACAAAAACATAGGGACTATGGTCCTGCTTCTGTTGTATTCTGGTCTGTGAAGCAGACCAAAACAGGAAGATGCTACGTACTCTTGGATGCAGAATATTTGTAGTGAAGGCAGACAGCATTGTAATTCATAAGGGAAAAAATATCCAGAACTCTGGTGCGGCCAATGCAATTGCTAGCAGTTTCAATAATACACAATGCCGCAGCAGTGTAATGCAGGCGAGCACAATCCGGCCACACGGGGTTGGATGTTACTACAGAGGATTAAAACTACAAACTTGTTATACTTCTTTCATTTCAGCACAGTTATATCTAATTTCTAACATGCAAATATTTTCTGTTTTGTTATGGCTGCTCTGCAGTAATCTGGTAACAAAATGAAGAATTAAATTAGGTGTGTATTTAAACTTTAAATAAATCCAATCCTTTACTTCAACAGAAATACTGTGTTTCCTTTGACCACATATTCTGTAAGACACACTTAGCTGAAATGTTTTTTTCCTCCAAAAGAGATAATTTTTTCTTCTCGCTTGATTTTGAAGTTTTGACATTAATTATAAATAGAAGATTAAAAAAGTAATAGATACTCAATCCTAAACCAGTCTGCAAGCAAATTTATGCTGCAGAGTCAGACTTGAGCAGTCACATGAACTTTGGCTTTCCTACCCACTATTGCATCTGATTACAGCAGAGACCGTGGGGCTCTGAGTTCGTCATCTCTGATCTTTACCAATCCTCTCGGCAGCCCACACACTTGAGCAAAAGCCTTGGCTCAAACCCTAAAACCACAGCTAAGTAAAAGTCATGACTTGCATTTACATAATTCTAAGAAGGAAGATATTTTGGGTTTATAAGTAACACTATGCAGTTAGGAAGCACAACGATGCTACAGAGGATTTATGTTCTTTAGCTCAGTTACCTATAAAATGCCTATAAAATTAGTCCTACATGTGCATGCTGTACATTGCTATAGCTTTTGAGTCCACCAAGGAGTAAAGTGCACCTCCATTTTACAGTGACAGGAATCTATGGTGTCAATAAGGCTTTCAAGTTTTAGACTGCTTTAGACTGCCTTCGCTGCTGAGCCAGTGTCTTCCTCTTTTTAAGATTCAGCTCAAAGATTAAAAAGGGGTATCTCACATCCATCTCCAGAAGGTTGAACATGCTTGACTCAGCAATTTCTTTTGATTCATCAAATTTCTCCAGAGCTTGGCGAAGTTCTTCATCAGGGAGCTTGCCCTGTCTTTTCTTTTTGTAATCAAAATCCAGGCGTCGACCCTCCATTTTCTTCAGGTGATGCTAAAAAACAAAAATGCAAATTCAAGCACAGAATAAAGGATGTTCCCCAACTCTCCTTACACTGCATTGTAACCAGGTAGTCCGTGTACATTTGCAAGCATGTGCTGTTTGCTGTATATCAACCCTTCCCCAGAGGGCAGAAATACAGAACAATGAAGTAGGTGGTTTTACGTATCATTTAAGCAGCAATGGTGCGTTGCTGTCTAAATGACAGACCGTCAACATTAAAAAAAGGCCACACAGCATGGATAACCGCAATTGCCACCTGTATAAAAGATACATGAGTTTCTAGCTTTTTAACTCTGATGCAGAATTACCTGAACGCTATGGCTTTTCCCAAGATGTTTAAGAGAAAATTCTATTAAAAGCACAAGTTAGTACATTTTTCCCTGTGTAACAGTTCTCATAAACAAAGCGACACAGAAAATATTTTTATCACTTCTATCAGACCACCAAAGGATCTTAATGTTATCTTTTATTAAATATTTTCTAGTTCGTTAACTGACATAACTTGCATGTCAATTTGTTTAGTAGCTGCCACATCAAGCTGGCCAAAAGTTAATGCTACCAGCGAGAGCATTAATACTCTAGGTGTTTACTTTCCCTCAGAAGAATTAATTTGTCATCTATTATAATAGTTATGACTTTGTCAACTTGTAAATTATATCAAACTGCCTAAGACATCTTTCTTCCACATACATTTAACAATATGAAAGCCTTACTGAGCTCATAACAGTTACTTACACAGGTAAGCATTTGCTGAATTGGGAGGCACTTTTACTTCCACGATTATAAAATTAGGTTGTATCCACAGAAGTATGTGTGCAAACAGATTTTCCTCTGTAAATGCTGGCTGGTTCTTAGATTACTAATTACATAATTCACGCAAGCAAACAGTGTTTGCGTTCAAAATTCCTCGGAATGTTTCAGATTATAGTTTTGTATAGACAAAAGAGTAGAGCCAGTCTAGAGGCAACTATCAAAATTCCTCACATGTCATACACTAGAAAATTGAATGTAAACGTCTGCTCAACTGTTTAGTGAAATGAGCTTTCAAATGGTAGGATTAGAGTACTGTGTTGATGCTTGCATAAGCTTGACGATGCTACAGTCAAAAAATGTCAGAATTTTGATCTTTCCCTTTCTAAACCACCACCAAGAGAGACAGAACTGAAAAGTAAAAATCAAGCCAAAAGAGACTAAAATCAGATAATGTGCAAATCTGAAAGCCCATTTTAAATGACAAAACTTACGTAAATTTTGAACATTTATACAGTCTACACATTTGGAATTATTAAAGTGCCCCATTGAGGGCAATACCTGTATTTCTCTCAGATCTTTGTCATGGAGATTCTGAAGTGGGTCAATGAAGTTTTGTTTCACTTCCATGTCTAAAGAGTCCTTGACCTCAGAAAGCTCCTTCATAGCTTCTCCCACATCTGCAAGTGCTGGTCCTGAAAGAAAAGATTGTCCAGTTTATCTCAAAACGACTTAGTTCCAAATCACTGTAGAATGAAACTGAGTCATGGAAATTTCAGTTAACATTTCATTTTAATTCTCTCAAGTTTAGGAAAGAAACAGAGTATGATGCACTGTGTGAAAGGGCAACATGGATTTTACACTTCTGCAGCCCCCACAGTTTATGCCTAGTAACACAGCCAAACTTGAGGATCCATGCTGTGTCAAGACAGCCGCCTCCACACCCCTTGCTGTCCGTTCATTCCTCACTCTGGTGAAACATGCTAGAAAAGAATTATATGTATTTGCTCAGTGTTGCTGTCACCAGACACTTGACTGCATATAAAAATAGCTATAATGCAAGCGTAAGTCTCCCTGTTTGTATCAGTGAGACTGGTGACAGTATCAAATGTAAAAATTCTTAACAACTTCACAGATTTATTTTTTTAATGAAAGATTTTTTTGATGATACTATCAACTTGATACACATACTCAAGTTCATAAACTTCAATAAGAATTAGCTGCCTTCTGAGATTTCCTCCAAGATTAACCTGAGGGCCACAAAAATTACCACTCCAGTTTACCTTCTCTGCATTAAAACAAAAGCAAGAAGCTCAAAAATATCCTCCTGGTTTGAGGTGTAGGTTGGTGGAAAAAAATCAACTTTCAAAGAATACAAAGGGTTTGAAAACCTGAAAATGTGAGAAATCAGAAGGAGCTTTGTCTCCCAAGCATGGGATGCTAGCAATGCCCTGCAAAACTAGACAGCGTGCCAGACCCAGATGAAGACTGACAAACAGACATAATAGCTGCTATTAGTTAAGAATGTGAAAATAATTGCCGTATCTATTCTGCTGCATGCTACTGCAATCATCAGGGAATATACAGCAATTTACACAAACTAAATTCTATTAGTTCTTCATTTTCCCTTTAAAAGTGTCTCTGAAATTTAGCAAATGAGAGGCAACCAATTAAAAAACCAATTCAGTAGTCTTTAGCACAAATCAACCTACATCTGCCAAGCTAACTAGTAAATTATATAAAACAAACAAGAATGTACCTTTTCCATTGCAGATGTCTTCATGCCAGCAACAACATTTTATGAAGATTCAAATAAAAAATATAATTTTCACAGTCCTGTTTGAGGGTCCTGTGTGTTGCCATATAATATTGGCCACAGAGAAGCCCACACAAATAGGACAGAAAGACAAGGGATCCTGTTGTGAATGTCATCCCTTTTAGTTAGACCTCTACTGTTAAAGAACACAATGTTAAGTCTCTGTTTAACATTTCTAACTCAGGCAGCTGTAAACTTATTTGGGGCTTGGATGGAGGAGCAGTTGACAGATAAGACAGGAGTATTCACTAGTGCCCTAAAACATGGAACTTGGTCAGAAAAAAGGTCAAAGTCTAATAAAAATCTATTAGCCTTTATTCCTTGCCTGTAATGAAGACAATAACATTTATTGCAAGAATTCCAAAGACAAAAGTGTTTTATTGTACACATTCATAGACAATAATAAGATTATGGAACACGTACATCTTTCATCCCAACACATCCTCAGTAACATGATCTATGACAGAGAACCTAAAGCCTATATGGATATGGGTCCAAATGGAAACAATTTGACTTTCATCCACAAGAAAAAAATCTGTAGTCCAAATCCACAAAAGATACTCAGCAGTCCTAGACCGACCTTAAAGGAGAAGTCTGACGAAGCAGAACTCTGAAGCTTCTTGCAGAAGTACTTCCTTTATAAGAGCACAACACTTTAACAATGAAAGTTATGTTAAATTTTACTACTATTTTTATTGCTTTATAAAGGAAAGGGAAGCAATCAAGTTACCAAAGTTGCATTCTTCTCCAAGTTCTCGGCCAAATTTCAGCATCGCATCTGCCAGCAAGGCTTCAGCCTGAGGGTAACCTGGTCCCTTTTCCTGGCCTCGAATTTTTGACATAGTGTTGATCATGCTGAGTTTAGCTCTGGAAGCTGAAGGATACAAGTGACAGAAGTTACAAATGTGCAATAGTTTGACTACACAGACAGGAATGCGCTCTTTACATTTATCTGAGCTACTTACAATGTGTTTGAAGGGTGTTATCTAAGTTTAGGACTAAGTCCTGTTTTTCATCAATTATTTTTAGAGCAAAGGAATGAAATGTTGTTGATCACTGACTTTTTTCTTCTGCTAGTAGGCCAGAGAGGAGGCTTTGTCCTGAACTTTAAGTCAAAGCTTCCACTGAAATGACTTGGACAGAAGAAAGCCCAGGAACACTCCCAAGACAGAATGTTTGACACGTGGTAGAACTCAGGTAGAAAAATCTTTAAGCTATGCCCAAATTCTTAGTCCTAAAATCCTCAGGCACCAGACGGACAGCAGATTGAGCTGGCCTTCCTCTCAAGGAAAAGTCCAGACTAGGTACACACAAGATTATACTGTGGTACCCCACATTTTTTAAATGCTTGAAAGCTTTTCTGTTGTAGAATAGTCAATAAAACCTACATCCCCAAACATGATGTCCAACAACCTTTGAAACACTTGTTGTTTTTCATGAGGATTTGGGGAATCTCCTACTTCAATATGGTTTTCATCTGTACTTATAGAATCATAGAATCATTTAGGTTGGAAAAGACACTTAAGATCATCGAGCCCAACTGTAAACCTAACACTGCAGAGTCCACCAAGAAACCATGTCCCTAAGTGCCACATCTACATGTTTTTTAAATACCTCCAGGGATGGTGACTCAACCACTTCCCTGGGCAGCCTGTTCCAATGCTTGATAACCCTTTCAGTGAGGATATTTTTCCTAATATCTGATCTAAACCTCCCCTGGCACACCTTGAGGCCATTTCCTCTTGTCCTATCACTTGTTACTTGGGAGAAGAGACTGACTCCCCCTTGCTACAACCTCCTTTCAGGTAGTTGTAGAGAGCGATAAGGCCTCCCCTCAGCCTCCTTCTCTCCAGGCTAAACAACCCCAGTGCCCTCAGCCACTCCTACTAAGACTTGTGCTCTGGACCCCCTCACCAGCTATGTTGCCCTTCTTTGTATGCATTCCAGTACCTCAATGTCTTTCTTGGAGTGAGGGGCCCAAAACTGAACACAGTATTCGAGGTGCAGCCTCACCAGTGCCGAGTACAGAGGGATTGATCACTTCCCTAGTCCTGCTGGCCACACTACTTCTGATACAAGTCAAGATGCTATTTAGCTTGTATTTTATTTTAGATACACAACTGCAGATCAGAAGAAAGCACATAATTATCATACTTGATAAAAACAAAGAAAACAAACATAAAAGTACTAATTTGTTTGATGACATGCTTTAGTGAATTTTTGCAACTACAGAATGTGAATGGCCTGCAGAGAGGGAATTATTTAATGGCACTTGACTTCAAATTTTGCCAGCTAAATTGTATTGCCAGCAAAGCTGACCAAGTGGGTGTTTCTACCTATGTTATTGTGTGTGCTACAGGAGGACGGCTAGGAATGCCTCTACCTTCCTCCTTGCAAAGGCTTGACTTTGTCAGTTGCTCTTATGAGTTAGTATTTCACAGAATCATAGAATCATAGAATTGTTGAGGTTGGAAGGGACCTTTAAGATCACCAAGTCCAACCATTAACCTAACCCGACAAAACCACTTCTAAACCATGTCCCCAAGTACCATGTCTACCCTTTTTTTAAACACCTCCAGGGATGGCGAATCCACCACCTCCCTGGGCAGCCTATTCCAATTTCTGTATTCCAATTCCTATTTCTGTTTACAAAACATTAGTAGCTCACATTTTGTGTGCTGGCTTCATTGGTCAAAACTCAACCTTGCACGTATTTCTGCAACAAAATGAAACATGAGCAGACTTGAGTCAAGAAGTGTTTTGCTCTTAGTTTATTGTTGGAAGTGCATATCAAGAGATGGTTCTTGTTGCTGAACATGTTTCACCTTGTGGCACACAAATGTATGCAGAGACACAGACACAGAAACAGACACAGGAAAATCAGGCAAGTGTCTAGTAATTATTTTGCCTGACAAGCAGCTATGAAAAGGATAACATATTTTTAACATACAGTAATTATGGTTTTGTAAGCTTTCTCACTACACTTGACTGCCACCAGATCAGGCTGTTCAGCATCTGAATTTCTTGATGCCTTCTGTTTCTGCCCACTAGAAAACTACAGTCAGCAGACTGGCTGACTGTTCAGTATAAGAAACTGAATTTTAATGAAGTGTCTGGCCTTTAAAAATGGCATCAAAATGATGGTGGCAATGGGAAAATACAGAAGCACAAAAGAAACGAAGACAAAACCAAAAATCAGTCCGGAGAATGGAGGCAACAGGCTGAATTAAAACAGGAACAAATCGGAGTATTTTCAGAAATAAAAGAAAAAAAAGTAAGAGGGAATACAAAAAAATGAAGTGGCTATATTTTGGACAGGCAATTAAGAGTAGAAAGCAAAAGGTACAGGAAAGAATGAAAGAAGTCAAAGGACAATAGGGGAAGGGCAAGGAATAAATGATAAAAAGATGAAAGATAAATATGAAAAATTCATGCTTCAATGATTCATCTCATCATTTAATAATGATTACATTAGAATCCTAATTTAGTAGGAAATCTTAGAATACATCCACCAGTGGTTTCGTTCCACTCTTCCTCTTTTAAAGTTGATTCGAGTAACTGCCATGGGAGCAGACGTAAGGTTGTGCTCAGTCAATCTCAAAATCCCATCCTGAGCCCTTTCATTTATATTGCTTTATTGTGCTAGTGCCACCTGCTTTTTTCTCTGAGTTATGTTTCAACCTGACTGAAGACAGGCAGAGATGTACAAAACACCACATGGAAGTGACCTAAATGCTTGATTCTTTTCCCAGTTGCACTCCCTCTCCTTTACATTGACTTCCATGGTGTCACTAATGATCCACCTTAATATTAAGTGTCAACAGACCCATGGCGAATCATAAGAATACTGCCAAAAGAGTTCGAAATAAACTTCAGCAGTGGGTTCAACTGCTCATTCTTTGTACTTTCAAATTTGTTCTTCCTACACCTCTTTTTCTTGAAATTATGGTCATGTACATCTGCATGGAAAGTCTTCTAGCCTTCATCATGTTCAATTTTAGTTATCTTCAGCTGTCTTTCAGGTTTTTTTCATCATTGGGAGAAGTCTACACTTGCGCTAACCTCAGCCCAACATCTCTTTTAATACATTCACCTTTGTCTTTAATATCCTTTTCCCTTCCCTTCCCTTCCCTTCCCTTCCCTTCCCTTCCCTTCCCGCTTCCCCTTCCCCTTTCCTTTTTCCTTTCCTTTTCATTTTTCTGTCCAGCATTAGTTAATTAACTGTTTAGTGAAGTTAGACAATGCTGCACACATCATTTATTGATCCTTCAAAACACCATGAAGCCAACTGACCTCTAACACTGCAATACTATGTTATCCAAGCATATTGATGTTTTCAGGGCACAT
Source organism: Himantopus leucocephalus (assembly GCA_003993805.1). Classification (NCBI taxonomy): domain Eukaryota; kingdom Metazoa; phylum Chordata; class Aves; order Charadriiformes; family Recurvirostridae; genus Himantopus; species Himantopus leucocephalus. The sequence goes on from RSEF01000031.1 coordinate 32,908,869, forward strand.
CTTACTTATCAAGGAATGTGTGCTACATCCCAAACCCTCTTCCACCTACCAAACCCAGGTAAACTTTAAAGAAAATCTTCTGTTAAATATTGCTGTTAAAGACTATTTTTTTCATTAAATTTCCCCTCTCTTCCCAATGTAATGTTTCAATTTTTTATGAAAATGAGAAAGCAAACAGAAAATACTGGACATCAGCATTTTTGGTGCCTCAGGTAAATAGTAATATAGTTGTAGGGAGAATTTTAGAGAGCAAATTTTTTATTTTATTGAAAAAAGAAGTAATTTTCCCTGCATTTCTTCTCACTATAGGAAGCCCTTTTTCAATTGGCGTAAAACAATCCAAGATCAGGTGAGAGCTGCAAAGGGTCAGTCCTCATTTTGCCTTACTCCATCTGCTACCATTGCCCAGCTGTGGAATGAATAACATGATCTCATTTGGTATGCAAGAAAGTAGATCTTCCTCCTGCCTATTACAATTTTAATTTTCTGATCCTATTTCCACATGCCACAAGCAGATGAAGGGATGTGTGGCTACAGTATGCAAACTGCTCTTTCCTGCAGCACCGCAAACTTACATCAGCCTGAGGTGCCTGAAATAACACCCTTAGCTACTTCCAGAAATTTTGCTCTCTGACGTTGCTGCAAGCCTCCTCCATGATTCACAGCAATCATAATCACTCAGATGTGTCAGGAAGGCAGCCAGAGAAGCACTAAACAGCCAAAGCTTATTACTCAGTCTATACGATGTTGCACAACAGCAGCTTGACAGTAGTTAACAATTTTATCACTAGCCTCATAATGTTTGTCAATCCTATTGCCTTTCCTGCAGAGTGCTTGTTGACAATGAGCAATGAAGCTGTGGACTGAAGTCATAAACAGCATTTCATCTGTTGACATAGAAACCATTCTAATCATCATTCTTTTCTCTATAGGAGTTCTTGAACTTGTAAATATTATTCCTCCTTTTCTCAATCCACTGGCAGTATCATCAAATTATCCTCCTTTCCTCTGTGTTCTAACATAAAAATATCACCAATTAAGCTATACCAGTAACAGTCCTTCATCCTACCACACTGGAGTTAAAATACTTGGCACCGGTTCAAATTTGTTTCCAGGTATTAGGAAAAAAATTCCTCACAGTGAATGAGTGAATTTGGTCTGTACTTCCATGAAACTCTAAGATACTTATGGTAGGTAGTGGGCCTCATTTTACCTTCATGCTAACTGCACAAGCATGACTCTGTTGACCCCATCAATGAAGCTGGCATAGACTTATACTAGTATCAAAACCTTTATGTTCCTAGATCTCTGTGGAAATCTTCAAGTTCTTGAATTTAATGGTTTACTTGATTATAACAGTGCCACATCACCCCTCCCTGTGAGGATCCTTTGGCAAGAGAGGAGCATGCAGCTCTCCATCAGCCCAATCACAAAACCTTTCTTTCATGTCCCCATGGAAACCCATCATAAATGAAATAGATTGATGAAATGAAATAAATTTCTATTTTGAAGGTTCAATTTAGTCACCTCTAAGTATGTCCGTTCATCTCCCCTTTTCGCCAGTTCAGCAGCAACAGCTATTCTGCACCCTCTCTTTTGTAGTAACTCTAGTGAGAATGGAAGATTGCTAGAGGACCAGGTAAAAGGTGTTGTTACATCTCTTCCTGTGCCCTCGAGGAAGTTGCTTCAGAACTTTGTCTTTCTTCCCATGGCCTGCAAGGACTGCCTGGTGTTTTTCCCTTACCAAAGGTGAACGACTGGGACTGTAGAAGAAAGAGATGTCTCGTGCAGACACCCTCACTGTGCCTGATCCTGATCCCCATACCCAGGGAGGTGCCTGAAGCCCTGGGCTGCTGCTGTCCCAGTGCCCTCCAGCTGCCCTGCTCCCTGCTGGAGCAGTGGGATGGGCCCTGGCTGCTGCCCCTGGGGACTCCACAGCCATCTCCAGCTCTCAGGGAGCCCCTATGCTCACAGTGCTGACGTTCAGATGCCTGCAAGTAAATGCACCAGGTTTCTGGGCATATGCTGCCCCCTTACCTAAAACAAGAATACACAAAAGGAAAACAATCCTCCCAAAGCCTGTCTCCATTCTCCCTGACAGCCTAACATAGAAGCCTGTACTCATCTCTGTCTTTTACTTCACGGTAACTTCACCAATGTTGTGTTAATTTTCACTGCACCAGTGAGGATGAGATCTGTCAGACTATATGTCAGTGAGAAACAGTATTTTCAAAAACCGCTGCAAGTACTGTGAGACTGTGAAATTACATTACCTGGATTAGGCTGAAGATACTCTATTGTCTTTGCCATTATTTCCATAACTGCCCTGCTGGTAACATCCACTTTCTAAAGAACAGAGAGTTAAACAAAAAGAAACATGAAATAAAGATGTTAGACAAAAGAAAGATGTTTTTCTCTCTTCTTTTTGTTCTTATAAATTCTTTTAACTCTTCTTATAATTTTATTTTTGAGTCCTTGAGAACAGCCCTGGTACCAGAATTGTGATAATACCTGCAAACCTACCAAAGCATGAGTCCACCGTTTCAGACTGAAGCACATCCATTCTCAAGTGAGGCCATTAGGATAGAGTACCTCAGGATGTGTTTGGAATTAGATACGATTCACTGTACCCTGCTGATACTTTACTTCAACCTAAGAAATGTCCACAATAGGGAAAACTTTTTGATAGAACAGTCACTGAAAACTATTCGAATAATTAGCCATCTTTGATCCCCTAATAACTGGCAAAATGAGGGGAACGCAGATGTTAATCAAAAACAACCACCAATGATAAAATGGGCTGTCTACCTCTTTCAGAGCAAGGTCTGGAAAAATTGGGGTAAAGAAGACTAGGTACCATTCAATTTACAATTTCAAGAAACCTATCAGCATGGACACACTGGCCATTTATTTCCCCTGGCTGACTCCATGAAGAATTATTTTATATTTAGGAATTTAAAATACTTAAAACTGAATAGCATTAATTTCTTCTACTGGAATAAAAATTCTTGCTTTCTTAAGAAGTACACCGCATCAGCTTCCTAAGCTGCATATAGCAAAGTATGCAAGTACTCTCCTTCTCAGAATCAGGCCTCAAAGAAAAAAATGCTGCTTTGGCAGATTTGGGGATCCCTGTATCCTGCCCTGTACTCTGCATTTATGAAGACACATTGCTTTTCTCTGCAGGGTAGCTTGTGTCTCACAGAGTGAACTCCCTTACCATAATGGCAAGTTCCTATTTTAAAAAAGAACACCTGAGGTAGGTTGGTTGCAGCACGCTGTGACTGACATATTTTGTTTCCTGTTGCCATTGCCATCTGCCAGGTCTTGCTCTATGCTTTACACAAAGAAGCAGAAGAGGTCTGCCAGCACTGGGTGAATAAGTAGCTGAAGTGCCTGGTAGGGAGCCCAGAAATGGTTAGAAGGCTGTAGAGAGAGTGGGGGCGAGAAAACAGAAGGCCAGAGATGGGCAGAAGGAGCATGTCCACTGCCTGCAGAAAAGCTGGCAAGGGACATGGGGCCAGGTGGGGAACGTGGAGGCAACCGATGAGTTTACTCCACTCTCTTCTCAACTCTCAGTGCTGTTATCTCCTGGGCTGCCAACCCATGCCAGCCATGAGCACATGGGACTCACCCCTGGCTGTTGCAATGTCCTATTTTCCACTCTAAAGCTTGTATCATTTTTCTGAATCTTCGTTAACATCTTCCAGTTTTGACAGCAGTGCCTATACTTGTGGCACACTCAAAGGGAAGCTGGGTGGAAGGGGAGAAACCAACTTTGCAGTACTTTCGCTGTGAGAAGTACAAAGGATATGCCCTTCTCCTTTATTTTCCATCCAAGGTTTTTTCCCCATCTCACTATACAAATGTATAGATAAACGGCTTGTTTCTGTTGATCAGAGTTATATATCAGATATGTACCCTACAAATAACCTAGCAGTAGCTTGTGTTACAAGATTCGATAGTACCTTTCAAAGTCAAAGCCAGAAAAAACTTGCCTCTACTGATCCTTCCAAGTGAAATATTACCCACCGCCACAGACAGCTGTGGCTTTTTTTTCCCTCCTCCTCCATAGAAACACCCAGTGTTAGCACTGCCAGCCTCACCAAGCAGTATGTTGGGGGGTTAGCCCCATCTACCCAAGGCACTTTCCCAGTGGAGGCTGCCTATCAGGATCTCTGAACCTATGAATGAATATCCCAGTGGCACTGTCAACCCCCTTCAGCAGACAGCTCTTGCTTTTCTTGACTGATGCTCAGGGAGCTGAGAATTACAGGCACCCTTTGCCATTGAAATTGCCATCTTCTAGATGGACTCTCTGCTTTCAGAGATCCTCTACAAGGGTTTAACTGAAACCAATTTGTAGCCGACACCAGCCTCAATCTCTGAATGAACTATTGGCATTATAAAGAGTGTCATATACTACGTATGCTTGGTTAGAAAAGAAAAAGAAATAAGAAATGGAAAGCTCAGTCCTGCTGAATAAAAGTTAAGTCTTTCAAAATTATTTGAGTGATTCAGGGACAAAAGCTTTGAAATTCCTGTCCTAAAAAGTAAAACTGAATGGAAATAATGAATAAATGCATCTGTATTTAGACTTACCCTTTCCATTTCTTTGAAGTCATCATCTAGCTTGGTTCCTTCTGCACCTCCTACTTTTTCACTCACTTTCTGCAGTTAAAAAAAGAACAACAAACAGATTCAGCGATAACTGAAAAATAGAGCCACCATGTTCTCCTGGGGAAATGTTTTTATTTTCTGTAAGTTGGTACAACAGTCAGAGATATTATTCTTTCTGAAAAATTTATTTCAAGCACACTTAAGTTAAACAATCAAAAAATAACATATTACCACTTAAGTCTCAGAGACCAAATCTTCTGCTGGTATCAGAAGTACATACTATCACGTCTTTGCAAGATCACACCTCTATTTTTCTGCTGAATCAACATCTGTATCTTGGAACTTATCAAGCAATTAATCAACAATGATAGATCTGTATTCAGCAGGCAGAAATATCCATGGTCATGTGTGCTGATGAAGAAGGAGGTGACTTGATAGAATGAACTGGGGAAGGAATCAAGGCACTAAAAAATTTCTCATCAGAGCTGAAAAATGGCCCCAGCTGCTTTGTCCAGTGTGTATCAATGCAACACCAAGGGTAATAATCATGCCTAAGCACAGAGCAAAAAGAAGCTCCCAAGGCCTGACTCTAGCCACCCACAAGGTAACAGGCACCCACGCCTGAGAACTCTCAGAAACATACTAACTCAAACCACAAGCAGACTTGCACCATTAAAAATCAAGTTTATAAATAAAAGCGATAGATACATACAAAAGCCCCTACATTTTCACCATGCAAAAGCCTGAGGTTCACATGAGTTATATATAAAATACCCAGTTGACAGATCTATTAGTAAGAATGAAAGGGAACTTTGGTGTCATGTCTTTAGCAAATTCTCCATCTTTTTATAAAATCCTTCATTTGAAAACTAATTGGAAAATGATTTTGTGCTACTGTTTCATTTCCCCGATTCAGTGGAACACACTGAACTGAGTTTCCCTTTACTGTCAGTAAAAGTAACAGTAACAAGCTAGGCAGCACCATTCAAAACGGATTTTAGCAATTGCGTTGTCAGTCACAAAGTTTTTTAGTGGTGTAATTCCACAACTAAGTCAGACGCATACAGATCCAGTGAATGTACTAATCTTTCACTGGGTTGGTATTTGTTGTAAGAAATTCATCAGACATATGGCTTTCTGTTTTCAATCCATTTTTAGCTCTTTGTACTGAAAAACATTTAATTTTACAAACTTTCCTAGGTGCCCCTGAATCATCTGTTTTAACTAAGTGTAACTACTGATTTCAGTGAAGTGACTCCTGCAATAAACTAGGAGAAATGAAACAAAAAATTACACTTTTTCCTCTTAGTTTCAACCATTTGTTACCTCTTCTATGGCTTTCTTTTAATATGAAGAGGAGGAAGACTCACAGTCAATCACTCACACGCCAGTAATAAAACCCAGACATTTGATTAATTTCAAATTCACTCCAGTTCACTCCAACAAAGCTGCAAGTGCAGCACGGCCAAGCACTTAATAATGCAAGCTATAATTATATGTGCAATAGGAAATGTCTATTAGCTCTGTTTGTGTTCTGTCAGCTCCTTGCAAATTAGTACCCAAAATGGTGCATTAATGAGACATCAATATTATGAAACACCCTGAAAAAAACAAAGAACTTTACTTATCCATTCTTTCCTATACAGAAGAGATGTGCAAATCCCTGCAGACACTCTCTTCTCATTAACCTGAGTGCAGATGAGTTTGTGTGGTCTATATCACTGAACTTGTGCCTTACAGAGATTAGTGAAGTGCCACACAAAATCATAGCTTTTAAACTCAGTGCTGTTAGAAGCAGTACTGCAGTGGACAAGGGACAGATGCAATGTCCTAAAAGGTGCTATTCATTTGCAGTCTCTGTGGAAAATGGTAACAAAGGAAGACTAAAAGACCAGGAGCTTTCTTCACCAATCCATGAATGAATCTTCTGCAAATGGACCTCCTACTGCAGATGATCTAACAAAGTCTGCACAGGAGCTTTCTACCACAAAGATTCCAGGACCCTGAAAACAACAGTATGCAAATATACTAGTACTTAAATATTCAAAACTTATTTTGAATAACTGAAGTTCAAAGTACCCAAAGGTAATTAATATTCCAGCCCTTTTCAGTTGTAGCTTTACTTTTCATCACTTTGAGATATCTTCATAGTTGATGAGATTTTGCAAAGACAGGGCATATCATCCCCACAGATGCCCTAAAGATCCCATCTCACATCTACAAACCATAGCCATTGGTCCTTCCCTTCATATTCATCATTACTCTAGCTGAGGAATGTATGGCACTTTCAATAGTGCAGCTCTGGAGCCTGCTGGAGTGGTCACTGCTAAGTTTAAAAGGCAGGTTATCCCTCTCTTCTAAACATGCTTTCCATTTTTGGTCACTGTCAATTCACCATCATGAGTCACTCATTTAAGGTGACTAACAAAATTATGTACCAAGTAAAAAATACATTTGTAAAGCTGTGGGTAATCCTGGCTGTGGGCAAATCCTCATCAACATCAACTGTACTGTTACAGACAACAGAGATGAGTCAAAGGAGAGACATGAGCTGTGAAGTCAGCCTTTCTGGAGCTAGGTGACTCTTCTTTCAGGTAGTTACATCACAGGTCCTCAAGGAAGTACCTTCACCTCCATTATCCAGACAAAAATCTAGATTGGAAAAGCACTGACAGACCACAGGAAAAGAGCAGCTGAACCAAAATCCCACTTGAAAATTTAAATACTGGTTTTTTTTTCTTCAACGCCATGACCACTCAGCAATCAGAGATGAGAACTCAAATTAAGGATTAAAATTTAAGAAAAAAAAAAAATTAAGTCCGCAAAAGTTCTTGCCCCTTAGGGCAGAAGGGGGAAATCTACTCAGAAGAGGATTTTAAGCCCCCTTTGCAAGGCCATAATCTAAAGAGGTCAGGTGGGAGCAGTGGGCCTAAGAAAGGCAGCCTAAGCTTTTGCAACAGAGCCTACATCTATGTCATCACTGTACTGACTAAATTTAGAGATATTCTTCAGCCTGTTTATATCTGTCCTCCAAATCAACTGTTAAAGCATTTCATTAAGGCTACTGCGCCACCATTCTCTAAGATTGTCAGATTTGATTACTGTAGGTCATGAAGCTATGCCAGCTTACATCAGCTGAGGATCTGCTCTCGTGCTGAAGATTCAGAAGCAGTCAGAAACATTGCCAAGTAAAAGCTACAGTGAGCCAGAAAACAAAAGTCTCCTTTGCCATGTCATTTGAGCCGAGGTTTAGACATTTTGGTTCTTGCTTTACAACAGAATAAAAATTATGCCCTTTAAGTTGTCTTTAAGAACGGTAACGCTACATCTCCTCCTAGTCCAGTCATACGGAAGAATCAAGACCTAATCTGATACCACAGCCAATATTATTTAGTTGTTTTGTGATCGTGCCTTCTCTTTCTAATGTTGATTACCTATTCCATCTTGCCTCCAAAAAGCCTTTACAGTAAAATTATCATTAAAATATTAACATATTTTCATGAAAAAGTACAGATTCAAGACACAAACATTTTCTGGGTGGGGAAAAGTCACGAAAACATTTTTGTGCATCAAAAATATACAGACCCTTTCTACACCTAACAATGTCATGTTTTACAGTCAGGATCACCATATTTTATATGACTGAAAACAAGTGCTATGTGCCTTAGAGCAAATTCCAATTTTATAAAGATCCCATTGCTACTCAGGCAGAATATTAACATCTGATGGTCAGTATGGTTTCAGTAGGGACAACAAAAGTGGCATGAATCCTACACTTAGGAGAAAAAAAATAAACTTGTTTTCTTCCTGGAAGATAATATTAAAAAGGCAGTTTTTTGGTAATGCTGACAGGATCTGGAATATAAGCCATAGTGACAGGAGCATGGTTTGGTAGATGAATTTCATGCGAAACAACAAAACTTATTAGGTTTTTGTTATGGAGCCATTTGTTCCATTTTTCATATAGCTGTGCAATTAACCTTTTTTTTTGGTATTGTTGTGTCATGATGCAGCATGTTGTGCAGGACAAAAAAATGCTTGCGCAGTCTCTATGAATATGCTGAAAATTCCAGCTGCCTTTTATAGAATACACTGATGATCACTTGTACAATATCCCATGCAGCAGTCTTCTAACTAATGATAATATGAATATGATGCTGTCATCTCCCACTACTCACAAGATATTAATGTAAATCAAATGTGCATTAGATAGCTATTCCATGAGAATTATGTTCTTCAGTACTATGACACTGCATTGTACTACAGTGCCTTCTGAACAATTCACAGCTCAAACAACTGCTACCAGAAAGCCTTGCACAGCATGATATGCCGCTACCCAAACTTGAAAATGCAGCAAGATCAGCATTAAACTACAATAGTAGTCACCTAAGCCTGCAGCTCTTTTAATTTCATGCAATACTAGTTTGGCAGCATAAATAGAAGGCAGCTTTGCTTCTACATGGTAGTAGAAAATGAGCTTTGAATAGATTACCACCACAATGCACTGCCTTTGCCCATGATGCAAATTGAATGCCCTGTTTGTAAAGCAGTCACACCAAAGTAAGACTTAAAAAGTAACAGTCTCTTTATGGCATGCATTCATAGCTCCCAATATGGAGCAGAGCAACATTTTCACTCAAAGCACACAGCAAACTCTCTGCCAGCTCAAGGGGTGACTTCAGCTGGTGAGAGGGAGCTTAGCTATGGTCTCCACCTGGCAGAAAGCTACGTCCTCTGCACTTGCCAGAGCAGATGTAGCAACACAAACAGAGCTCCCACGTTAACACGCAGCCACCCAGGTCTCAGGCTGGAGGGAGTGCCACATCCTTACACTGCTAATGGACGGTACTAGGGAAGACAGCTGTGTGAGGTGTGACCGGCTGGACGATCTGCTCAGCCTAGTGGCAGTGCTAAGAGGGAAGGTAGAAAGGCTAAGGAGCATCAGAGAGTGCAGGAAAGAAATAGACTCGTGGAATCATGCTCTGACCTTCTGAAGAGAGGAAAAAGGACAGCACCAGAAAAAAACCCAAAAAACACAAGATCAAAGGGACTCCATATCTTCCCCCTGCCAGGCTGAAGGCAGTGGCTTACTGGAAAGCTGTGAATGGAGGCATGTCCATGCCAGGGGTGGCAAGCGACCCGCCTCCTTGCCCACCTCACCTTCCCAGGTGCCTCTGTACAATAGGTATGAGGCCATGGGCATGCCAGGCCAGCCCATGAATGACGTGGATGATGGTCCAGCTGCACCAGAGGAGTTGCCAGGACTGGAAAGGCCTACACCCCATATAATGACCACCACCACGAGGAAGAAAAGATGGGTTGTAGTTGCAGGCAACTCTCTTCTGAAAGGAATAGAAGGTCCGATATGCCCGGTAGACCTTCCTCTTAGGGAAGTCTGCTGCCTCCCTGCGGCCTGGGTTAGGGACATCACTAGGAAACTTCCTAGCCCGGTACGGCCCTGGGACTATTACCCACTGCTTACTCTTCCACGTGGGTGGCGATGGAGTCGCAACACATAGTCCAAGCGTGATTAAAAGAGACTTCAGGGCTTTGGGATGGTTAGTAAGGGAATCTGGGGTGCAGGTTATTTTTTCTTCTTTCCTTCCAGTTGCGGGCAGTGACACTGGAAGAAACAGACACACTCAGTCTGTTAATACATGGCTCCATGGCTGGTGTCACCGCCACAATTTTGGGTTTTTGAGAATAGGATGGCCTACATGGCACCAGGCCTGCTGGTGTCAGATGGGGTTCATCTTTCTCAAAGGGGGAAGAGGGTCTTTGCTCACGAGGTAGCGGGACTCACTGACAGAGCTTTAAACTAGACTTGACGGGGAAGGGGGGTATTATCAGGCTTGCCCGTGACAAGTCAAGGGACGACACACCAAAGTTTGAGGGATGGGTCGCTAGCAAGGGCCCTCAGCCTGCTGCTCCGAGATGTGCTGGGTACACTGCAGCACACTCGAAGTCTTACGGAGATGAGCCAGCTACTCCTGAGGTAATGGGAGCCAACAGGGAAACAGGGGTAAAACACCTCAAAGGAAAGCCATCTCCAAAGCAGCACAAAGGAACTGCAGCCACTCCAGTCAGCTAAGTCAGCTTCAACAGGGACCCAACTTAAATGCCTCTATGAAAACGCATGTAGCATGTGCAATAAACAGGAGGAGTTAAGAGACCTGCGCACACCTCCAGGGCTATGATCTCACTGGCATCACAGAGACCTGGTGGGATGGCTCCAACGACTGGAATGTTGGCATAGAAGGATACAGGTTCTTTAGGAAGCACACACAGGGGAAGCAAGGCAGGGTTGTTGTTGTCTAAGTCAATGGCTAGCTGGAGTGCATGGAACTCCCCCTGGGGATGGATGAAGAGCTGACAGAAATCTTACAAGTTGGGATTAAAGCGAGGGCAGGGGCAGGTGACATTATAGTGGGGGTCTGCTACAGGCCACCTGATGAGGATGACTGAGAGGATGAGGCCCTCTATGGACAGATAGGAGCAGCCTCACATTCACAGGTTGTGGTCCTCATGGGGGACTTCAACCACCCCGATATCTATTGCAGGGACAACACAGCAGGGCACAAGCAATCCAGGAAGTTCTTGGAATGCATTGATGACAACTTCCTTCTCCAAGTGGTAGAGGAGCCAACAAGGAGAGGAGCTATGTTTGACCTTGTCCTTACCAACAAGGAGGGGCTAGTGGGGAATGTCAAGCTCAAAGGTAGCCTTGGCTGCAGTGACCATGAAATGGCAGAGTTCAAGATCCTTAGGGCAGTGAAAGGGGTGTGCAGCAAGCTCACCACCCTGGCCTTCAGGAGAGCAGATTTTGGCCTCGTGAGGGATCTGCTTGGTAGAGTACCATGGGATAAACCACTGGAGAGGAGAGTGGCCAAAGGAAGCTGGTTAGTATTCAAGGATCACCTCCTCCAAGATCAGGAGCAATGCATCCCAAAAATGAAGAAGTCAGGCAAAAAAGCCAGGAGGCCTGCAAGGTTGAACAACGAGCTCCTGGACACACTCAAAAGCAAAGAGGAAGCCTACAGAGGGTGGATGCAAGGACAGGTAACCTGGGAGCAATACAGAGAAATTGACCGAGCCACCAGGGATCAGTTTAGGCAAGCTAAAGCCCAGACAGAATTAAATCTGGCCAGGGACATCAAGGGCAATAAGAAAAACTTCTATAAATATGTCAGTGAGAAGAGCACGTCCAGAGGAGGGCCATGAAGATGATCAGAGGGCTGGAGCACCTCCCCTATGAAGACAGGCTGAGAAAGCTGGGGCTGTTCAGCCTAGAGAAGAGAAGGCTCCAGGGAGACCTTACAGCGGCCTTGCAGTATCTGAAGAGGACCTACAAGAAAGCTGGAGAGGGACTTTTCAGAAGGGCATGTAGTGATAGGACAAGGCGAAATGGCTTCAAACTGGAAGAGGGTAGATTTAAGTTATATATCAGGAAGAAACTTTTCACTATGACAGTGGTGAGACATTGGACATATTGCCCAGAGAAGCTGTGGATGCCCCATCCCTGGAAGCGTTCAAGGCCAGGCTGGATGGGGCTTTGAGCAACCCGGTCTAGTGGAAGGTGTCCCTGCACATGGCACTGGGGGTAGGAACTAGATGATCTTTAAGGTCCTTCCCAACTCTAACCATGCCATGATTCTGTGATACCTTTTATCATTACCACCATCCTGGACTGGTTTTCCCATTCATATATTTGCGAGATTGTCCTTCCACAATGTTTCTTATCTACCACATAGTTCAGTTTCCATGGCATAACGTCTCCATCCCTAAAAGGAAGGATGTTGACACTACAGACTTATCAAATTGCCACACAGTGGACAGGGTGGTAGGAACAAACATTTTATTAATATGAAAGCTGCAGGAAACAGTAATGAATGGAACTTACAAATTCATGATGGAGAAAAATAATGCTCTCTGTAGCTCATGCTTACTAAATGCAAATCACCCTGTTGATTTCTCATTCCTGATTGCTTAGTATCTGTTCCACTGGTTTCTATAGTTCTTCCTTGCAGTTTTATCCTTTTGGACTTTTGCCTGTCGCTGTAAGGTTTCAAGTTCTAGAAGCACAGTGACAGAAGAATCTTCAGGTTTGTTAAAGATTTTCAAACAGGCTCTAAAATGCTGTGATGCTTTGTTAGCTTTGCAAACACAAGGAAGACGTAGCTGACTTGCAAAAGAAAGTAGTGAGAAATACACATTTTAATGGGAAGAAGCCTGTCATTTTAATGGGAAGAAGACTGTGTACACATGGTGAAGGTTTGCCAACACTAGGCTTTTCAGAAGAATAAAACATTTGAAAAAGAACATCTATAAAAAGCACAGTCTCTAATCAAGATTTTTTTTATTTTATTCTCTCTGTCACTTCACATGCTACAGGAAGATAAAACTGCCACTTGCAGGCTAATTTTCCTGTCTGTTTGATCCTGCATAGTTTGGCATTTATGGTATCAGAATTTGTTACCACAGAAAACACGTGACATATGCAATTCAAATTTATGGTCATGGCCCTGGTTCTCTGCAGATAATGAAGCATACTTCCTTGTGGCAAATCATACTCTCAGCAATAACAGTAAACAAGAGGAGATTTTTTGCTGATTTCAGATAAATTAGAATAGGGATGAAAAGAAAAACCCACCTCAAAAGCATGTGTAAAATAGCTATCTTTTAGACTTCTCCTCCTTCTCCAATTGACATCAGAATATAAAAGAAAAGAAGGACCTTTTCCAGATTAATCCGGAGATAGCTTATCTTCAGAAACATTAAGAGTCTTTAGTGTTGGTTCACAGCACCTTACCCTGTACTGGAAAGGAAATTAACATCTGATTTCAACTGAGGTAGTGTGATCTTGCTCAAGCATTTCTAGAACAGCCATCTAGATGAGGGATATCCTGATTTACAAGCCAAATGATCCAATATCATCAGTCTTGGAAAGCTTCAGGAAACCCAACAGATGTGATAAATCTCACCAGAAGCCAGAAGTGTCTGATTAGCCTTACGCTTACAGTGCACTCATTTGTTAGAGAAACTGAACAAAATCCACACTTTCATTAAACACAAAAGATAATACAAGACAGGAAAGCTTACCACCCTCTCCCTTGAATTTAAAATTCTTTGAATTTTATCCTATTTTTCTTTTAATTTGTAAACACCTTATGCAAGAGTGTCAACAGGACATGGCATGACAATGTAAAACAAGCCATGTCAGCCATAAAATGGAAACAGGATCCCAACTTAACATACATTTAAGATACAGTAATGCTCATTTCCATTTCATCAGTAAATTTCTCTTCTTCAGCTGGGACGGCTATAAGGGCAGTCCACAATGCCAGCTGGAGCTCATCAGCAGAAAAGCCTTCCCTTTCAAACTGAGAAGCACAGTGACACCACTGCTACCACAGAAGCTGTAAAGGGGTCATGAAGACAGTGTGAAAGGTGAGAGGGAAAAAATGAGAGATCCAAGAGTCTCCAGATAACTTCTTTGTTTATATCCTGTTTGCACTGAGACTTTGATTATGTCATTGAAGCTTTGCTTTCTCCTTGGCAAAATGAAGAAATACACTTGCCTACCACATGGGAAAATTGTAAGCATTAATTTGCACCTGCTACTGCTTGCCATCAGCAGCATATCTAACAGCAATGTTCATCATGTAGTTAAGGTAAGCATCTGCCAGACAAGCCTGAAATCATCTTTTCCTTTTCCCTTCTGTCACTCAGTACGTATATTTAATCAGGAAATAATATACTCCCTCCCCTGATAGCACTGAAATTACTTTCTTCCTGCTAGAAATCTTTCTTCTGTGGCCTGTTCCACCACAAGACCACATGAGCCACAGGGTGGGTAGGTTTATTCTCCCTTAAAAGTTCCCTTGACTCTCCTGTTGGATGCAGAATGTCAACAATAAAGTGCACTATTCAAAGATCAGGAAGTGAACCGAATTTTGGAAACTCAAGAAGAAAAGGGAAGGCTATGACTGGACTCTGAAAGGCTCGCCTTCATCTCTCACAAAACATCTTCTAAGTACCCTTTACATATATACAATAGGTTGGCCTTGCTAGTCCTCACAGCTGCTAGTAGTAGGGCCCATAGCCCTGTTAAAAGCTCCACTAACTGTCTGAAGGCAGGTCAGAAAGCCAGGGAAATTGGCTATAGATGCGACATACATAAGACACAGGAACTGGCAATGCTAAAGACAAACCATTGCTAAAGCTTGTTAAGTCATGAAGGAAATTCTTTGTGGGATAGGATCTCTAGTAACACCAGTGAGTCTGGAGCAAAACCAAAATAGCTCAGTGGAACTAGTGCTCCCTGAGAAGGATAAAAAGAGATGAGGATCCCAACCCTCAGCATTGTTGCAGTGTAAGAAATACGCCTTGTGAGCTTGTCCTACATTCTTACTCTCCTCGTTTAGAATCAATTCCTAATTTGCCTTTTTTTTTTTCCTGCATTTTTAGCTAAAGCTGTCAAAGGGGAGGGAAGAGGGTGTCTGGATCAATCCTTTCTTTGACCAATCTGATCTCACATTTTGCTTTATGGCTACTAATAAGGACCACACTGCAGAATTCCTGCAACTCCAACATGACAGGGGAAGTCATTCACATTCAGCACTAGCGCACAATATGAAAGAATGCCGCAAGCTTCTGCACTGACAGGAGTTACTGCAGAGCCTCTGCTGCAATGCCACTGCATTGCATTGGAGGCTGTCCACTGGTAGGTGAAATAAAGCGGGGTGAGAGCAGGGGAAGAACTGCTGAGGAAGTACTGGTGTAATAGTGCCCTGCGCGGAATCTCTGTATGGAAAGTCCCTGCATAGAGGCACCCAAAATGACAGATGAGGTAAGTAATACTCTAGGGCAGATAAAAATTTAAATCAGTATTACGCATTCCACTGTCAGAGGTGTGCTGATAGCTGAGACACTGCAGTGCATCCACAATAACCAAGAGAATCTTTTCACACATTTAAATTTATTACTGAAATTTCGCATGTTTACCAAACACAGACTTCAGGAGGTCAGTTCTCTGTGAAGTTTAAGTTCAGCCAGAAAGCTGGTCACAACCCCAGCACCTTTGCAGTTTAGAGTGGCCTCAGGAGCTGGCAAAGAGAAGCTGGCAAAGAGAAGCTGGCAAAAGCTCAAAAGCTGCCAGAGAGCTGAGGACAGTCAGAACACCGTGTGCTTTATTAACACTCTGTCCCCAGCAGGCCATCAGTATGAGAAACAGAGAAGAAATTGGCATTAAAAAGATGGCTGTATTAAGATGTGCCAATCTCTGCTTTTTTTGCAGTACAGAAAAGGAGCAGAGAATCTATTCCCATATGTTATCTGTTCCCACATGGTACTTCTCTTTCTGATGACAACAGCAGCATGACCCAGTCCCTTTAGTGGACCTGTGGGCAATAAAATGCTCACAAGTTTTTACTCCTGTGCAAAGGAATCTGGATTTAGAGCCACAATCGTTACAAGTTCTCCACACAGCAGTAGTGGGAGCCCTGCCCTACACTGCGCTGCCACAGAGAAAGAGGACATCTGTGCTCTATTTCCTAGAGTGCCAAAAAATTTGGTAGCTGCCTGAGTGTTTCTTCAGTGGAAGTGGTTCACTCAGCTGGGTGGTGATAAGGAAACTCTGAGAGAGGGGCAAAACTAATACACAACCACTAACAGTTTTGGGGGTTCTCAGATTTCTTGCCTAAAGAGGTGCACAGCACCAGCTTTCTCATCTGCAATGCTATCAGTTGCCAGCTCCTGACCTACCACGCTGTGTTACCATAAATAATGGCTTTGTACTTTAGAAGCAGAGTATAAACCATGAAATTACATATTCATTCAAACTTTCATACTTCTCTCATGTCTCCAGAGCAATTTTTGTGAAGCTTTAAGTAAAAGATGCTTCCTTTGGGTGGACAGAATTGCAGCTTTAAATTTTGTTGCTGCCCTTTCAGGCAGGTGAGCCTGTGGATCTTAAAACCTTATACAGAGGTGTATGACAGTACTCACAGTAGAAAAAGAGGGAAAGAGAACACAGAGCATTTATCCATCCAGCTAGCATCCTTATCTGGAGCCGAGCTACAGCATGCTTATGGATCATGATCCATATTATGTCAACTACATACATTAACACATGCTTGCTCCATCTACATACCTTCTAAGTTCAGCAGAAACAATGATCTCTCCCCTCCCACTGCTTCACTCGGCACATGAATGCCTCACCACATAGCAGACCCAATCTGGGTACAGGTGACAGGTGGCTTAAACCGTCCCATGGTTTCTTAAACCACGTCACCAGACTGCTTGAGCTCACCTGCTCCATTTCAACACAAAACTTTCTTTCCTGCAGCAGTAGTTTAAGCTGCCAGCTAGGAGCCAGAGGTCACATTCAGTCCTCATGGAAAGTAACGTTTAGTCTTGGCTACTGATCCAGCTAACTTACACGCATTAATGTCAACTTTGAAAAACACTAGAGTATTTCATATGCAGGCACAGTAGGTGAAGAGTGCTAGGGCACAGTCTACACCTTGCTAAGATATCCATGAAACACCGAGTCCAATTATCTGATCAGTATTATGCAAGCGGTGACGCAATGATGTACTGTTGATTGGTAAAACAGACTCTACTACACATGACTTTGTTAGGCAAATCAACTACTCATTTTTACAGAGTATTAAAGCTTTGGGGGTTTTGTAATTTCTTTCTTTCAGTACAAGAACGAATTAAAATTTAGCAAAAATAAACAGGACATACGCAGGCCAAAAAAAAAGGCAAAATAACAGCATGAGAAATTTACAGCAATTAAATCTCATTTAAGGCATATTTTATAACTCTACATAATTTACATCAGTCTACATGCCTTCTGCTGGGTGAAAGTCAACCTAGTCCTTAACATCTGGAAATGTGAGAATGCCGGGAACATTCAGAAGCTGCTAGAGGCCAAGAGAACAAAACATGGCTTAAATACTATTCATCAATTTAACAGCTGTACAAACTGCGCTATTGTGAACTCATCCCTTCTACATTTGAAAGTGCATTTGCTGGAATTGGTCAGTGAATTAATTGTTATCTGCCAAAGACAAGATGTTAAAGGGAGTTTGTGAGTGAAAGCATGACTATAAGCTGTTGGTGGTACTGATGTACATTTTATTTCTGGTGTGCCTATTGCCACAATGTCTGAAAGGCTGCAGTATGTACAGCACAACAAAGTGCCAGTTCAAACTATTTGTAGATTTTCTTATGCTATTGGCAGTGTTGCTAATTTAATAATTGCATACAGATCAACACAAAGCCATCCACCACTTTCAGTTTGATAGCAGCACATTCAGAAATTGGCCGAGATCTGCTTTTTTACAAGAGCACTACATAAATTAAGCTGAATTTCCTTAAATTCATGTTCTGTGTCTCACACTCACTGTGTAAGAGCAATATGTGCCAAAGCACTGGCCTGTTATCAGGGGCAGGAGAGCACTACAGTACAACAGTAACACTCAACCAAGCTCTGGGTATTTCTGGGGTGATGCCCTTGACTGATTGAAATGGTGGTGTGGCTTTTTATGCTTCTGAGATGTACACAAATGAAAAGGGAAAAGAGAAAGGGAACTGCATGAGGACTGGATGAAGCATATCCAGATATAAGAAAAAAATGATGGACAGCGCCACTTAGCCTGATGCTGTACTGTGTACGAGCACGCTGCACAGCGCAATGGCCAGGAGCAGATGCAGCTCTGCTTCTGCAGCTGCAGCAAGGTCAGCAAGGGGATTCTGTCAGAGTCCCTGGTGGGGAGGAGGAGCAGCTCCTTCCTGCCAAAATTAATGCATAGCCACAACTCTAGGGGATTAGTGTTTAAATTTGAAGATGATCATTTTCTTCCTTTCACCACTGTATGTATCAGCTACTAGTGACAAAGGACATTTTAAAATGTAAGAAAACAAAACCTGCATAAACAAACAAGAGACCTAAGATCGAGCTCTGACCTTAACACTGCTGCAATTCACCAGCACCACCCCTGAAGTCCAGGCAGTTACACAAACATACCTGCATTAAGCAAAAGAACAGCAGAGGCCGCATCTCTCTGATGCTTACTTGGAAATTTTAAGAGGTACCGAAGAAATGAGAAAAATGACCATAAAATCCCCCTGGAAACAAATTACACTACAGCAATGATCTCACTAACTAGCTCATGACTACTGTCAGCACTGATCGTAATACAACATGGATCAACACAACAAACTCTGCTTTAGATGCAGTAACAGTATGTGCCTGGGGTTCTAGCTGGTATTTGAGATACCGATGCTCTAAGAAGGCTCCTGTGACAAAGGAAAATGTAAACTATGTTTTTACCTAATTTGCAAAGCAGTGTCTTATTACCAGGAGGGATACAGAGATTTTTGAGAGATAACAATTAAATAGGCATTTTTAGCTAATGTTACCTCACAATTTGTTTGAATGATGGAATCCAGATGATGAGGCAATAAAAAAGAATGTTGGGCTTGGTAAAAGGACCTGTGGCCAGCTCAAAAACTGTGAGTATTTACACCTTTGACTATCTCAAGGTATTTACTGTCTTTTACCGTCTTCTACAGTCAGTTTTTCAGTCTTTTCCAGGAGCTGAAGCTCCGAGACATTGTGGATCAAATTACATAGATACCTGAAGTTTCACAAAAAAGAAGAATGTTCCTCTTGAAGTGCAAATTCAGTTGCTGCTTTTTGCCAGGTTATACCCCCAGTAATTTTAATATCATATGAGAATAAACTATTGCAACAAACAAGTTCAGTTTTATAAAGCTATTAGATCCTATTAACTTTTCCTAAAAATACTATGAAGTCTTCATGAACTGGCTGTGCAGGCTCATTTACGGCCCCTGAATTTTAAAAACAGATTAGGAAGCTGCAAAAGTGGACCTGCTTACATTTCTTACTTAATACAGAAATATGAAAAGTGACAACAGATTCTTTGCTGAATTGCCTTCTCAGAGTTAATCCATCATTAGCTCCCTCCTTGCCCTCAGTGTCTCAAAGTCCTCTGCAAGTCCACTATTGATAATGAAAGCCTTTTCACACTGTATTAGCCCATGCAGAAAACGA
The DNA here is from genome assembly GCA_003993805.1 of Himantopus leucocephalus. Classification (NCBI taxonomy): domain Eukaryota; kingdom Metazoa; phylum Chordata; class Aves; order Charadriiformes; family Recurvirostridae; genus Himantopus; species Himantopus leucocephalus. The sequence goes on from RSEF01000031.1 coordinate 32,928,574, forward strand.
AACCGGCAAGGTAGATTCCGGTGTGCACAGGCTCATGTGGGTAGACTACTTTGAGAGACAAATTAAGTCTGAACAATAGTGAAGCCTCCATAAAAAATAAAGGGAAGACCTCATAAATGCTGACATTTCATCCTTCCTAAATTACACCATAGGCATGTCCCATCTGAAAAAAGGGCAATCACCTTTTACACAGCACACTACAAAACAAACCCGTAGCTATATAAAGGGAGTGATATTCACAGCATAGAGTGCAGAAATGTATGCATGGGAATATACTACTTCGTACTAAAACCCCACCTCATTCTTTCATCAGGTTAATGCAGGTGAAGGACCATCCTAAGAGGGCCTTTTTAGAAGGATATTTGCATATTCATGTCAAGTACAGTTACACAGCAATAGTTTAAACCTGTATCATCCCATTTAGAGAGACCACGTCTGTCTTTGACTGACTAGGAAAGGCAGCCCTTGTGGCCCACTCCCACAGATCCTGCCTGCTTGCACAACCACAGCCATCTCACTGACACCTGTTTTCTCTGGACTGAATTTATTTTGCGGTACATAGCTGACATCAAGCATGCTATACAGTCCTTGCCATGTGCACAGGGACTTTCCATATGGAGGTTACTACCTGCTACCTGCAGAAGAACACTACCTGGCAGGAGGAGAGAGGGGATGTGAAAAGAACCAGGAAAGCAGAATATAAAGGAGATACAATCTTCGGTTGGTGTAACATACGCAAACCAGCTTCCATTTTATGACACAAGTAGTCCTAAGAGATGCTCTATGCTGTCCCTGTCCCTGAAAACCTCATCTCCTCTTCTTTCATCTGTTTTCTTGAAAACATTTATATTGTGTTGCCAGGTGCTGATCTGTTCTGTGCCAGGTTCTATCCCAGAGGTACCACATTTCATGAAAAGGTATCCACGTACTTTACAAAATAAGATGTAAGGGACATGTAAAATAAAGCTTTTAAGTGTGTAGGATTTCTTTCCCATTTGTAATAACCTAATGGAAATTGTTTTCAAAGACAATCACCTTACACTACAGCATAAAATAGCACTTTTTCTTCCATCCCTCCTCTCCGTATTTCCCCTATTGGCAACTATTAAGATATATTTGTCTTGAATTTGAGGATGTAAATATCTTGCAGTCTGCATGGGATATTAAAGCATGTATGATCCTTTCTGTCAATCTGCTAATTAAATTTAGTAGAACATTTATATTCAACAAAAAATTTACTTTAAAGCAATAATGAAAGATGCAGACCAGGTGCGATTTTCAAATATCCAAATTCAAACATCACAACCGCAAATAAAAATACAGCAGTAGCCTCTTGATGTAATTAGTTAATGAGACTAATTAGCCTAATTACCCACGTGTTTGGAGTTACTGTCCATTGTGCAGACAGCTATGCCACTAACACGTTCATTATACCCAAGCAGTTTTATCTTGGGGGAGTGGTGGGAAGACTAAGTTGGCCTCTGTATTATTTCACACCCTTCAAACTTGTAGCTGGTTGTAAAAGAAACAAAGAGATAGAAATGCTGCTAAATACTTCACTGCCTTACTCTGCCTTGTAAGCTGCTTAGCAGCGTACTCAGTCTGAGGTAAAAAAGTAATTCTTGAGAAATCCTTGATCATTTACACTGTTGTTACTTGCTTTAAAATACTGTGTTTGAATTAGTTTCCAAAGGCAACACACATGTAGAAATTATACGCAGAGGTGGCGGCTTGAAATAAATTTGATTTGTGAGTCTCGAGTTGTCTCAATGCACCTTCCAATCTAGAGAAGATCCTAGACCAGCCTGCACAAAACATTCAGTGACAGGCAGAAGCTCCTGGCATTCATCACAGTACCACCTGCAGGTTATTGAGACTCTGAGGAGCACAGATTTTTCACTGTTACCTGCTTATGATGGTGCGTCACAGTCACATAGTTTTAAAAATATTTTTAAGTCATTTGTCATCAGAGCCTTCTAGAAAGCCAGAAAAAAAAGGAAACCTGTAAAAGCTGTATTACAGCTGATAGTGTACCCCTACAGACAGCCTCAGACACCACTTCTGATCACATGTGGGTGGGTCTCTGTTAGCCACTGACTAGCTTTACAGGTTTTTGAGGTCAAGCTTCTCCTCATAAGCTACCTATCCTTAAAATACATTTTCCTTGAGTTCTTCTGTCTCTTATGTTAACAAAAAATAACTGGATATAATAATGTCATACTACCCAGATTTCAGAAATACCAGCTGAAAAGGGAACAGTAATGTTAGACATTTTGCAATAAATGTCAACTTTGAAAGAAATGTCAACCTTGCAATGGTTTTGCATTTCAGTAGTATCTATCAGCTGTTGTTTGATACAATATAATTCCATCAGTATTTAACAACGATAGTGCAGTAGTCCACAGTTAAAGCCATTAGCCTCTTTGTTTTAAGCATCATTTTAACTGAGTAGTAAGAATACATAAAAGCTTTGCCTACTCCAGGGAGTGTTTTGCAAAAACATCTCCTTTATGGCTAGAAGTACCCTGGCTCCAGAAGGTGTTCAAATGCTGGCAGTATGCTGCTGCCAATTGGAACAATGCTCAGAACAGGTTTTCACTATGCAAAGCCAGGTGACCTACCTACACCTAGACTCGTACTACAGTCAGCAAAGGAGGAACTCAACCACTTTAATGCTTCTTTTTTGTTAGATAAGATAATGACAACTTAGACTTGAAGAGGGCTGCTGAAATTTATGAAGGCAGTAGCATTGTGGCATGATGAATTACAGCTGCCACTGCACATGGTAGGAGGGAAAGAAGGAATGAGTGAAAATACAGCTACATGAAAACGTGGAAGGTCAGAAATTATTTACACAAAATCCAATCCTAGCAAGCACCATGACAGTATGACACCTGTTTCCTATGTGAATCATCCTTAATACTTAGCTCTACAGCATAATGGCATTACAACATCCAAACAAAGAAAATTTGTTCCGTCTTCTTAAAAATAAAAAACTATTTGTGTCTTGAGCTTCTGTATTGCCAATAATAATTTGGTGTGAAATTTGCTGCATAGTTGTTCATCATGTAGTCACATCCCAATACAGGCATTACAATACATGTGAGTACAGGTGAAGTTTTGTTGGGTTTTTCTTAATAATAATAAAAAAATATATATATAATATACATATATAAATCTAGACATGTAAGTGCTAGTATTTCTCTCTTTCACCATGAGCTCATAGCAATGCAAAACCGAGGATTTTAGTAGCTGAAAAGTATCTAGAAGTGAAGACAGGGAGTATGGAGACTGAGAAGTCATACTGGCTTTTGCAATTTCTTATTTTTCATACTTTATTTATGCTGAATATGTCACTCACTTTGAAGTTGTGTAAACTGGTGGACAATAAATAAGCCATGCTGTGAATATGCATGAACCTGTGAAGAACATTTTCTCTGTGTCCCACTTCCTTAGCTACTGTGTGAAATAATACCCAGAAGAATAAACCATTTTTATATCTTCTCCTTAAAGTATGCATGAGCTATGATTGGATCTACAAATCAGTCATGTTCTGCCTTCAGATTATGATCTGATAATCTTATATGCCAGCCACCCTGTGCCAACATAAGCATGAACAAACGCTAAACAAGAGCTACAAAAAGAAGATTCTTGACATACAAATTTAGCAGCACTTTTCAAAAGAATGCCACACAGAAGTGACACTGTGAAAATAAGCTTGGTATGCACAATGTGACAAATCAGGGCAGATTAAAAAAATTGTATGGGTACGTGTACTAGTGGTGCTCTCACAACTTCACTATCTACTTTTTATTCTTCCAGCCTTAGGTTCTTCATTACCATTATGTGGGCCATGACAAGGTGCGCTGTGACCCATTGAATCCTGTCTGTGTTAGGACTTTAAAAAAAGAGCTATATGGGAAAGCAAGCTGTGGCCTTAGCAGTGGTGGGGAAACAGAAGCCTGGAGAAGACTGCCTTCTAGCACCACAGAAATGTTCAATAGGACTACTGGTACTGCCACTACTCTTCTGAAACGGACAGCATGACGCGGGGGTGGGGATTAAGGAAACCAAGGCCAACAGCATCTCCTTTTAAAGATGCCAAAAATGCACAGGCCAAAGTCTTCTTTCTAAGGGAAGAAAGGCTATCCCCAGCTATAAACCATCTCCTGCTCTTCACCACGAACATGAGGCAGTGTCTAGTGGCAGCGCTGTCAGAAAAATCATTACAAGCCTGCGTGGCCTGGTGGCCACCCAACCATTTGCTTTCATTTCCGATCACCACATACCACACTAGAATGTGTTCATGCATCAGTTCTGCCACAAGCCATCCTGACTTTATATTTTTACAGCTTCAGCATCCGAACAGCTGGAGTCCTTTGCTGAGATAACCTGGCAGTGCACTTCCACTCTCATGACCGATGACCCATTTTATGTAGCAGAAAGTGGGGGGATGAGAAGCCTTTGCTGCTTTACAGTTTCCATTTCATTCTCAAGCTTATCTTACCACAGCACATCCACTCCGAGGGATAATGCTACTTTTAATTACTGAGGAAACTGAAGAAAGAATTACTGTGCTTAATGCAAAATAGCATGTAATTTGCTCTTACAACAAACATTGTACTTATCTTTAGGAGTAAATGGTAAGTTTCTAATTCTTATTTGCTGTGTAACATTCTTCTGTGAAGTTGGTTTTTTTCTAGTTCACTTTAACATATGAAGCTGCTTCTGTCAAACAGAGCAAAATGAACGGTTAGAATTGCAAATGAATGTTTTCTTCTCTTATACTGTGGGAAGAAAACAAGTTTAAAATAAGGACACTATGCCCTGAATACCTTATCAACAATAATTTTACAATCACCATAAAACTTGAAGCTGGAAAAATAAACTAGAACAAAACAATTGAAAGTTCCAATTTTGCTGTCCTGACACAGGAAAAAATCCTATTTAAAATTCAGAGAAATCGTACCTCTAAAAGACTGCAGCATTGGGACCAGATGCACTAACCACACAAGCTGACAGAGCTAGCCATTTCTTGAAATGAGGCTGCTAATGTTTCTACGTCACTGATCTTTATGTGAAGAGTGATACCGACTTTTTTCTCAACTTTTCTCTCTTGCACGTTTGAGCTGTAAGTCTGCCTGGGTAAAGACAAGACTATTTTTATGCAGAGTATATACATCATCATGCTAGTTCAATCTATCAAGACACTCCCTAGCCTTGAAGCTCCCTATGCACTTGTGCTGAGAAGATGTATACCTTCATTTTCACAGGCAAAATGCAGAGAAACTTTTCTAGCATCAAACTGCCCAAGGATACATCTAAAGACTAAAAACCTCTCACATTCCTCATTACACATGAGCTTTATATCCTCCTGCAAGCTGCAGACAAAAGCAGTAGAACTGAAGCTATTATGACACTGGGCACCTCGTGTAAGACAATCAAGGAGATGACTGATCCGAGCTCTGTTCAAACAGCTCAAATGATACAGCACGACGATGTCTTATTCTTCCCTGGAATCTCTTCTATATAATGGCTTCTGATCATTCAGATGCCCTTTGTAAAGACAGTTGGGAACCCACAAGATCAATGCCTTTATTAACTGCACAAAGATTTTTATCGTTTAGGGCACGTGAATGATAATCAGAAATAGTAACTGCCAGTACGTATACAGTAGATTTAGAGATGTTTAGGAATTTCTCAAACAATTTGACAGATAATGCCAATTGGCCAAAAAGACTTTTTTTTACAGGATTCTACCCGTTTCACTATGACCTGAGAAATGTTTTCTCCATGCCAGGACAGATACTCTATTCAAAACTGGACATAACAAGTGACCCTGTAAACTCACTCAGAGAGTCTCTGTTACAAAAGAGACTAAAATGCAGGTCTCTGACATCTCACAGCCTTAGCCATTCTGTAAAAAAGTTATGCTTGGACAAATTAACGTTTGGAGGATAGGGAAGAGGAGATGAAGGAATTCACACAAAGTGGAGGAGGTCCAAAAGGAGAGATTAAGATCATCCAGTTCACAGGAGAAGTTTTCGTGAACAGAACAGTACATATTTAAGTAGGCTGCTCTCAGCTTTTTCCACAGAAATTCTCTGTTACCTCAGAACTGTTTTCAGCATCGTGCAAGTTAGGAAATTTTCTGTAATCTCAAAAATCTGCAGATGGCAAGAAAATCATGCTCTTCCTCATTTGATGATTTTGTGCCTTACAGAGTTTCTAGGTATGTTGTGTTTTCAACAGACCCTATGGAAGATACCTTGCTCTGGAGGTTGGTGACAAGTTGGTTCCCCTACCCATTTTCTACCACAGTATTGTCAGCACTGAGAACTAAGTCAGCAGTTAGTATGTGCGGGTTACAAAGCAAGGTAAGAAGGGTAAAAGATAACATTACAAATGCAGACTGTGTGAATCCCTCCATATGTGTGAATTAAAAACCACCAGACCCAGTTTGCCTTACTATGGCATCAGTGAGGTTTCACTGGGTGATTAAAAGGTAACAGAAAGGGCTACAGTAACTAAACACACAAGAGAAAAACAATTTGTTTTGTACAGCAAAAACATCAAGGAAAATTCTTCATGACCTGTGAACTTAATTATATAATATTTCTTAATTTAATTACCCATTAAAAACCTACTCATCTATAGCTCTTGAGAATTTAAATGATCAACTGTACTTATTCAGACAAAGGCATTCTGGCACTCATTACAGAGCTTGCTGCTGCTAAGACACAGCAAGTCTTCCTTTCTTTTGTATGTAACCACAAGTTATAAACTACATATTTCGATTGCACTGTAAGTAGATGTTTGAATTACTTCACGGTAGTCTCCTGCACCTAATAAAAGGTTTTGCTTTTAAATCATCAGCTTTTACAAAGGATAAAATAAGTCCTGATTATTCACAGCAGAACTGTAATTTTCCCTTACTTCTGTCAGTCTTTCCAATGGAGAAAATGGTGAGGGTTTTCAGACAGGTTTTGCTGCTTTGTGGAAATTTTAGATAAATGCACCAATGAAGTGCACAGGATTGCTGGGTTTTACCCCAGGTGGTATCTGTCAGATTTTTTAAGGACTAAGTCAGCAAGTGAAACCTTGCTGTCTAGACATCCCGCTCTCATGTTTTATCTTCAATTCTATATACTAATTACCACATGGAAATACTTTTACCAACCAAGGCAACAAAACTTGCTAATGTTAAGGATGTTGACAAAGCTGCAAAATTGGGATTAGTGTCAAACATGTCTTGTTTGACACCGCTGAGGTTCATGTGCATGTCTGTACTGCATAATGCAACCCCACGTCGGAGGTACCCAGCTACCTCTGGGAAAGCTGGCTTATCAACAAGAGCATAGCACAGTGCTGTGGAGAGCAAGCAACCTAAGCTTGTTCAGGGAAATGGCAGATGTGGTCCCACAGAGGTGATAAAGGCAGGCAAAGAATTGCAGCAAGCCTGGCAGGCCCTGAAGAGCAGCCACCTCTGGGGACAAGTATGGTCTCCATACTCAGGAAAACAGGCAAACACGTCAAGAGATCAGCTTGGCTAAGCAGGGCACTCACAGCTGAGCTTCAGTGCTGTACAGAGGAGATGGCAGCAATGACAGGCTACAGAGAAGGAATATGGGAACCTTCCGTCGGTATGCAGGGACAATATTGGAAATTTTGAAAGCTCAGCTTGAGCCAGAACTGGCAAGGGACACCAAGAGATGCAGGAACAACTTTTATCACTGTATCAAAAGAATAAATGAGACAAATGGAGGCCCCTTGCTTAACAGGGTAGGAATTACTGTAAGGGGTGCAGATAAGGCCAAGATACTTGGTGCATTCATTGCCTTGGTGTTCATCAGTAATTTCTTCCATTCTTTATGTCACGGTTCAAAGAGGAGAGGAGCTACTGGGAGTGGAAGAGCAATAAGTCAGGGCTCTCTTGAGAAAATGCGATTACTATGAATCCATGTGACCAGATGGGCTGCATCCATGGCTGCTGAGCAAGTTGTCCAATGTCTTAGCAAGGGCACACTCTATCATTTTGGAAAGGTCGTGGAGATTGGAAAAGAACCCCTTGGTGCACTACTAGTGCAAATATTGCACCCACCCCCAGGCAGCACAAGGCCGCAAATCCAGGGAACCACAGCCTGATTTTAGTCCTTAAGAAAATCATAGAGCAAGTCCCCTCAGTAGCCATTTCTGGGCATGTTTCTAGGTGACCAGAAACAGTCAGCATGGATTTATCAAAGGCAAACCAACCTGACTGCTGTCTGCAGCAGAATGACTAAATCTGGGCATGAAAAAAGCACAGCAGCTGTCACCTACAGTAATTTTACCAAGGCTTTTGAGAGCATCCCAGTAACCAGTCTGAGATGCTACATTCTGCATGAACAAGTAGATGAGTGAAAAAATGGCTGGATCTTCAGTCTCACAGCATCATGGCTAATGGTTCATACTCTACCTATAAACTGGTAACAACTGCTCAAGGAGTTGCCTTGGAATCTCGTCAGTTGTTCATCATCTTTATCAGGGACCTAGCATTTCCTCTTGTCCTATCACTTCTTACTTGGGAGAAGAGACCAACACCCACCTCGCTACAACATCGTTTCAGGTGGTTGTAGAGAGCAATAAGGCCTCCCCTCAGCCTCCTTTTCTCCAGTCTAAACAACCCCAGTCCCTCAGCTGCTCCTCATAAGACGTGTGCTCTAAATCCTTCACCAGCCTCGTTGCTTTTCTTTGGATGCCTTCCAGCACCTCAATGTCTTTCTTGCAGTGAGGGGCCCAAAACT
>RSEF01000031.1:32937456-32986366 GCA_003993805.1 Himantopus leucocephalus
CCACGTCCCCAGTGGCCGATTTGGCCTAAACCACGACACACACCCGAACACACAATCCCAGGGATGCTATCAAAAAGGCCCATTAGAAATAATACTTTGTTCTTTTTCAACCAAAGATGCAGATAAACTGTCACAGAAACTGCTTTTTCAGGGGGCCGAGTCCCTACAACAGCCTAGACACATCCAGACTGGTAACAGCAGAAGCTCGTTTATAAGCTGCTATCTCACTGTGATCACAGCAACACACCTGGAAGTCAAAAGACTAATTAAATCCTTATATGTGGTTTTCTTTTACCATTTATCTGAGTAAGGATAGGTGGCATAGCAGAATGCTTTGCAGCAGACCAAGAGCATCATTACTTTTAGATCCACCTACACAACTCATCCTGATACAAGCTGGTGACTTAAAGATCAAACTGTTAACCTCATTACCAGTGCTGAGTTACTTAACCACCTCCAGACAGGTCACTTAATGACCTTAATAAATCATGTAAAAACATATTCACAGAACTTATGTTATCCTAGGTTACATTAAATGGTTTGGTTTATGTCCACCTGTTGCTTCATAGAATCCAAAATCATCCTTTTAACACAGCTTTCCTGAAGCAACTTCTTCAAACATGTAAGCATCAGTTCAACTTACAGGACCCACTTTCCATTTTTTTCTTGTACATAGTTTATATTACTTCACATTGCTTTTTCAGCAATGTAAGAAATAGAACCATTATGCCTTCTTAAAGCAGGAAATCAAAAACACACCTCAAATTTGTTCCTACCACTCTCTGCAAAAGAGGAATAACTTTATGATCACATTCTATGCAGAAAGTCTTCTGCCTACAGAGACCCGCTGATGACATAAAAGCCAAGACAGACAAGTCTTTTTTTGTTTCTTTATAGTGTAGGCTTTTGGTCTTAAATGCTCTTTTCTTTATACCAAACAGAATTTTGATTCAGGAAACTATCAGTCCTTGTTCTCACTTTACAAAAACTTTCTGAGTTAAGATAATGATAACACTGGATTCTCAGCCCTGAAGAGGCTTTAAATTCTCCTTTGTTTTCTGGAAGAAGTACCTGCTTTTTCATAGCCTCTCTAACCTAGCACTGAGCAAAACAGCTTAATCAATTATGGCATGCTTTCAAGCTGAGGTGCCTGTTTGTCAGGAAAGTCCTGAGATGGTGATTTAACATTCTGCTATTTCTCAGCTTCACTATTGCAATTCATTATTTGCAAGGCTCAGAGTGACCTCCATAAGCTCCAGTTATACAGAATACAGCTCATCAGTTTCTCACCAGGAGCAGCAGGTCAGGTCTGTTCTTTTTCTTCTGCTGAAGTTTTGAATTATCTTTAAGACTAAGTTGTTGTCTTGTGAGATTATCAGTGATGGAAGTCCCAGATCTCCCTCACAACTTTGCATGGTTCATAGGAGTCATACATGTTGCAAGAAAACATTTATCTGAAGAAACGTACAGAACTCGGTAAGCTATGACAGCACTTGTTCTAGAGCTCTGTACATTGTAAACACAAAACCTGGGCCACCAAGGTTGAAAATTAATACCCCAGGCCTGAGTCTATGATGTATCTTCTATGCAGCGCAGTGCAGAGCTGCACGTGCAGTTACAAAGCAAAGAGTGTAGGTGGGAATTGGGAGTCTCTGAAGCAAATACTGCCCAAGGATGGATGCTTCATACCTTCAAAACTGTAAGAAAGAAGGCAGGGACAACCAGGAGTCAATTTTCAGTTTTGGCTAGCCTTATTTTATCAACAATTTTCCACTGATTTTTAGGTAAATCACAATTAAAAAGAAATCATTTTCATGGGCAATTTTGCCTGAATGTTTCAGAATAGATAACGTGTGATTTACACGGGATTGCTACATGCAGCACACTGCTTATCTCTATAAAGATATGCAACTTCAACATTATCACTTTTGCCACAAAAAATTTTAGCAAATTTTAAATAGAGGTTGTTACCTGATCATTAATAAATTACCTGTGTTTTAAATTCACTGTGTGGCTTTGCAATGAGCATTCAATGAGGCTGGAGTTGAAAAAAAGATTTCAGACAAGAGTTAAAAAAGAGGTAAAAGAGGTAGAGAAGATTGTCTTCGAATACAGAAGTTACTGATCTGTCATGCAGGTGTGAAAGTCAAACATACAGGAAAACATGATTATGTCCAAGTTCAGTAAAGAATTAAGGGTTATTACATAACTAATACATGAACTGTATCACCATAATCATGTAATTAGTTGCCTTGCTCACACTGTCGCGTGAGATGCAAACACGCATCACGTAACTGCTCTGTGCGCCCTCTCGGTATGTTCTGTGCTGATCACAAGGAGCTCTCCTGGGGACCTGATTCATGTCTTCTCTTATTTTGTACAAACAAGCAAAAAAGAAAACCAAACTCTAATTGAAGATGCTGGATCACAAGTAGGATTGTTACCTCTGTGGGTGTTTCCAACACAGACCAGTTTGATCTGGTTGACAGAGAAGCTGGTACTGACGGCTCTCAGGCAGCACCACTCTAAGTGCCAGGCTACCCTTTACTGCCCTTGGGGAAGGGCTGCCATGGCCGGTTGTCCCCTCACTGGATAACCTGAAATGCCACAGTGAACCTTGCTCTTCCCCAAATTCTTCCTCCTCCACTCACCAGCCCCTAGAATTTCCCAGGTGTTTTGCTTGGCACACACAACTTCATTAACTTTCGTGGTGCACAGTGCATTACCACCCCGTCCCCTGTCCTCCAAGCCTGTTTCTGGGGAACGAGGGCAAACGCCCCACTGTCCTCCCCGCCAGCAGACAGGGTCACCAGGTGCAGGCTCAGAGCAGGGAGTCCCCAGGTCTTCGCTACCCCAAGAGAGCAAGAACAGCAGGTTCTCGCACTGATTTCCCCCAGAAGCAGACCCCCACCAGATCCACAGAAAAGGAAGGATGGTTTTTACATGAATCTCCTCCTGCCATTTGAAAGCCAGTGCCACTTGCACTCAAGTACAGAGGCCATTGCCTGTCAATCCATCGCACTTTACACTGCTGTCAACATAGCTTGATGTGCGTGCTTCTAAGGCACAAGTTAACTGTTAACTTGTTAATTGTTAGCTGTCTATGAACAAGGAGGAACTCTCCTGTCTACCAGAAATGCAGACATGGGAAGAGCATACAAAACAAGTGGTTTATATAAGATGTTCTTTTTTGCTCAGAAAATGGTTTTGCATTGAGCAAGTGGACCTAAGAAGCTATAAAATTATTAAAGTGCTGTTGCCTGGATACAATTTTTTCCTATTTCATTCCCAAATGACTCTATAAAAAATCCAGGTTAGCTTTGTTCTTATTGTTCAACTGAAAAGTAAAAATTCCTGAAACTGCAGAGACGTAATCAAGCAATTGTCTTAAATTGAAGATATTTATTCTTTTATTGGATATATAAAAACCCCTAAAATTGAATTAATATGACTTAATTATAATATAATCTAAAAATAATTCTATCTATAAAATTTTATTTCTAATCAGTTCTTTACAATCTACAATTATTTCTAAAATACTGTCTGTATATTAATTTCTAAAATACTGTTTACGTAACTTATTTTACAGATATAAAAAGAGATAAACTAAACTGCATGCATAAAATTGCTTTAAATATAATGATTTACAGAGGCATATTAAAAAATATAAGAAATGACACAATTAAAATTACTCTAATTACTATGTAACTGTATATATGCATTATGATATATAAACTTATGGTTTTTGTGCTAGTTGCAGCTTCATTATAATTTTCTCATTCACTGTATAGAATGGGCCGTATTCATTTAATAAAGACTTGTTTTTTACTTTGTTTTAGCTCTACTTTGCAATCTGTGGACAACTGTCTTATGAAAAATCCATGTTCTGCATAAAGATTAAATTCTTCATAATGTTGTTTACCGACCATGTTCATTAATAGCTAAATTGAGTGCTACAAAACCCTGTTTTAATTTATTTTAATAACAACTCTGCAAGATTGTGGAAAACCTTAATTTTTTATATTTGCTAATTAAAGTTCCTGATATTCTTTTAATCTAGTATTTATAAATTGACAAGAATACACGATCTGGGGTTATGTACAAAGCTTAACCCCTGCTTAAAGATTTTTTTTTCCTACTGCAGTAGAGACAGGGGCTTCAGAGTTTTACTCAGCCATTTCTAGCTGCATTGCTGACTACCGAAGGTGCATGAGTGAATATCATTCATCTAAATATAGCCTTGGTGAACCCCACATACCCTCAGGTCCCTTCAGAAAATATGTCATATTTTAATTCCGAAGTAATGAAAGGTGCGCATCACAAGACGTCTGAATTATTCCAACTGACTATCATGATAATTAAGCAGCTAAAGTTCAATACAACTCAAATGAGGTTAAAAAACATGCACACCTTCCGGGTAAGTAAAAAAAAAAAACAAGAAAAAAACAAAAAAAAGAGGCTATTTGCTTGTTTTTCACCCAGACTTCTGTTTCAAATTCGCAGGACTAGTTGAAATGTTAACAGTGATGGATGAAAGGTCTTCCTTTGACTCCCAGATATGATTACAACTGTAGAAGCTACTGTAAGGCTTTAACTGCAAGACCTACCATTGTAGGCATTCACCTGAAAAACTCACATCTTTAATATTAACCTCATGCAGCACTATATATATCAAAGCAGTATTAATTACATTCTCAAGTTGTAACTGCAGCAAATTTATCAGTTTTTGACTTCATGTTATTCTCAATTAGTCTCAGCTTTGAGAGGTCAGCAACAGAAATGCCACCTCGGGTGATTCATACCCCTCTCCCCAAGACCTAACGCAACACGCACAAAATCACATACTTTATTTCAGCTGTGAAGTGTGTTTTAAATACAGAGGATGATCAAGAGCAGAAGACAGAAAAATAAAGATGAAGAAAAATAGGAAAATAAAAAAAAAGAAAGGGAGGAACGGAAGAAAAGGAAGCGGAATGTGAGGAGAAAACAGAAAAAAAAGAAAAAATCCAAAACCCATGCCCCTTTTGATAGTCCTTGCTTGCACAGCAGTCTCTTTTACCCACTGTTTGATGGAAAAGCATAGCACTTACAATTAATGTCCTGAATTGCAGTTTGCTGCTAATTTGTTGCATAACCTGGAAAAAATAGTCTTTAATGAAGTTATAATTATTTTTAGTATATACAGTAACATTCCGTGCAGTCACCTGCAGCATATGCTGCCCAGTCACACGGTGAAAGACCTTGTACTGCACCCCCAAGAGTGAAGGTTGTCATAGCTACTGCTACTTCAAAAGTCTTGACTTTTTATGACCAACATTTTTTGTTTAAAAATAGTATTATGACAAAACATAAGAGACAAAAAAGACACCTCCGGGCATGGTGCATGGTTTGCATTACTGCAAACACAGTAAAAAGCTGGCCTTTTTTTTTTTTTTCTCTAAACCATTTACAATCATACCATATAAAAGAAAAAAAACCCTTACTTGGATTGCTTTTCCATACATTGAGCAAACGCACTCCTTAATGTCTTTAAAAAGATACCATTTCTAAAAGCATAATGGAACACAGGGTAAAGTCCACTTTTAAGAAAATGCACAAAAAATCTCAAAAATTATCACGCTTAAAATAGCTGTTACTGTATGATCTGGTTGTAGTAACAATTTGTTACAGATGCAAGCACATTTGACTGGTTTGTTTTTCACGCCATGGGGAGACTTTATCTGTATGAATTTGTGAAAGTCTTGCTTAATAAAGAGCCAAAACATGACTGAAATAAATATAAAGGACAAAAGTTAAAAAAAAAAAACAGAGTCCAATTATTCTTCTACAACTGTGTTGCTTTCACCTCAACGAATGCAAGCATTTCCTTCTATTTTGGGCATGAGGACTCAGCTCTACTTACGCAAGACAAGTTATGGGGATTTCTCCCTGCTGAAACTGCCAACTTCAGAGCCTTTATTACTTTTTAATGACGCACGTAAAAGCTTGCTACTCACTACAGCAATGACATATGTTACTCCACACTAGGACTTGACTCTAATTTACCTTCAACTCTGTTGTCAATTCACATTTCTTCCTCTTAATGATACTGATAGGGCATACACAGTCAGTAAAAAGAGGTTTTAGGATCTCAGAATTCAATTCCCAGCTGAAGTTCACTGTGAATATATCTCCAGTAAAATCAATTAAGCTATACAATTTCTGCATCAGTTGAAATCTGGCAGCTGGATAGAATTCAAACGCACTTTTTGGTTAGGGTGGTTACTATTTATGCTGCATTTGTTCTTGTTCCTTGCTGAAGCCACCCCCCTCCCTACCTGCTGAAGATCTGGCTTGCAGAACGAATAAGGGCTATGCAGAAGCATCTCTGTGAGGTTGGGGGTTTTCTTTGAGTATGAAAGGAAAGGTCAAGACCTTTCTTCTCTTCTTCCCTGTCTACGGTGAGCTTTCTGAACTAACATCAAATGGATTATCTAGCTGTAAGAACAGTCTGTCCACCATAAGTGGCTACACTATTTAGAACATGTAATGTGATTTTCAACCAACTTAGTTAGAATTATTTACACCAAACTGAAACAAGCCTTGCTTGAACAAGAATGTGTTCCAGAAACACTGTGGTTCTATGAAAACAGTTTTAAAGTAATCTTAAAAGAAATTAAAAAATCAAATATAATTTGCAGCAAAGATTATAAGAATTGTTATTAATTAATGGAGGTACAGCACTAAACCCCCAATCCTTGAAATATATTAGGATATGGTGGCTGCTAGACATCTGCAATAAAACCATTATCTTTGTTAGGACGATCTTGAACAGCAGTCTGCAGAACATCAAAGAGACACTCAAAGATGATGAACATTTTAAGGTGGAAACATATCACCTGGGGTCAAGATTTTGTAAAGTGTGGTAGGTACATTTTGGCCCAGCTGCGTTTATCTGGTGGCAAAGCCAGCTTCAATCACAGGCTCTCACAAGCAAGACTACTTGTTGGACTTCACACGGTCTACCAGAACTGTCTAACCTCGGAGTTAAAGGGCTGAAAGGTCAGCTACACTTCTAAATATGGAAGAATTAATCTGATGATGCAGTATGCTTTGTAAAAATGATTGTATTAGTCACTTCTTAAGCTGGAAGGGCTTGACACTTTCATTCAGCAGCAATGTTTCCTTTCTTGTTCTGTGATTTCAGATTTAGGGGACAATGCTTCAAAGCACAGAATCAGATGCGTTACATAAAGGTGTAGTAAGGCTCTATTTCTTCAGTGGTTTAAGATTTTCAGCATCTTATATCTCAATGAATGGTAATGTTTACACATTTTCATTTCTGAGTTACCAAGTAGGCAAAAAGGGCAAAATGTTCAGCACCCACCTAGCTTCACACTGATTAGCTTTAATAAAAGCTAACCTTGTAAATGCTCCTGATACCAATAGCAAATAAGAATCCTAAGGGCTAACTTCAACTGTCGCTTCTCACTTTCTATGGAGGCAAAGGGTACAACTAAAAGCTGATTTTGACCTCTAATGTTCTGCACAATTTCAACAGCACCCCTGCCAGGTAACACCCACTAACGTCCAGTGAAAAAAGAAAAAAAAATTGCTCCTGAAAAAAATAAGCAAAAAAAGAAAAGACATCAATCCAAAACTTTATCACTGAAAACCTTAACATGAATAAGAATGAAGAGACTGGTTTATTTCTGAAGGTATCTGTCTTAACTGTAATATTTAGGACTTTCCTCCTCAATGTGCATCCAAAAGTATGTCCTTTTAGGAGAAGAAAATTCACATTGTTGTAATTGTAATCTAAAGAGATGAATTTCTAAGATACTTACAATAGCTGAAAAAGACTCTGCTGTTACTCTGCACATTGAGAGTCTGACATTTTTTAAGTAATCTTTGCGGTCTAAGTAATTCTTTAAAGAACAATTCTTGTCAGTATCAATATAAAATGAAGAACAGTATTATTACAAACAGACAGTTAACGGCTAAGCCAAACTGTTTCTTAACAAAATCAATGTACATGTACATTCCTATGGGGGCTTGGTTTATTGGAAATACACTCATTATCTGGCCAATATGGCAGCAAGTGGGAAAATGCCGCACACCTATATGCTACTGGCAAATAGAGAAACTCACGTACCAAAGACTTACATAGTTTTGTGTACCATCTGTTACTGAAAAAGGGCACTGCTTAAAAAAAAAAAAAAGCGTATTGCATGTTTTCACTGAAATGCCTGTGCAAAACCTGAGTACATTACAGCTAAGTGACTTACAACTATTTTCAAGATCTGCATCAGTTCCGTATTCTCTCAGATAAAATCCAAGACAATGCCTTTAACCTTCAGAGACCTATATTAATTGAAACATGCTCTAAGGACCATAACACTCTCCCCACTTCCATGACTGAGTTTTAAGGGAAAGAACGGCTTATAACCGATCATCTTAATTGAGCATTTGGCATTTGCTACTCACATTGGTGTGAAATACCCACTGATATTGCTGAAAGGGCATAACAGTGAATTTAAGCATTACTGTCTGTACGAATATACAGCACAGAAAGTGACTGATAGATTACAGCAGGAAGAGAACCTGGGTCCAGATACCCCATGGGAACACTGAGATAGGAACTCAGGCTTTTTGGTCTTTGAATTTGCCTTTACTGCAGTTACCCTTGGCACCTGCAATGTGACTATGGAGCTACAGCTGGTTCAAGTGAAAGTATGTGCATTACAAAGCCCTTTCTGGCCTGGTGTTACTGTAAGGTGCTGTATGAGGTACTAGGTGTTATCCCAGACGTCCTACTGCAGCATTAAAATCTTGGCTGCTTTTTAAAGCTGGTAAGAACACAACAACATTGGGAAATTGGGAGTCTTAGAATACTACCAGTATAAACATGAACAAACCCACATCTTCGGTACCCAGAAGCTAACCCAGACACATAGCATCACATAACAGACATGAGGAGTTTGGGTCTTAATTAGCTGTGAAAGTCCTGAAGAGAAGGCATCACCAACAAAACAGTTTTTCTTTCTAGATGTAACTAATCAGTACAAAATATGCGCCAGTTCATACCTGCCATTATTGTTGTAAAGCTGTGGGCAGGTCTGCACTTAGTCCATGAAACACACATTTTCATACTATATACACTACTACAGTATTTTCCATTAGAAATGCCAAAGAATACAACCTAGGTCAAACTGCCTCAGAAAGAGTGAGCTTTGGCCATGGTCCCTTCCCTCTTTAAAGGAAAAATGCCACCTTAAAGCAACGCAGGGAAGCAGCTGGCACTCACTGCTAGGAGCAGGGAGGCTGCCGGTCAGGATCTAGCAAACTGCAGCCCTCCACATATAAATCCAGAGTCAGCTTCAAGGATGCTGACTACTGCTCAGCTGAGTTTTCACATCGTCAGCCATTTGAAATACGTATTAAAATGTTTACTGGCCATCCACATAAGCCATCTGCAGCCTGCAGGTCCAGGGCATTGTGCTTTGCAGCTGCACAGCGACCTCATGCTCACATTGCTGTGATTTAGCTCCCAAGGATGCCCCACTCAGCTTGAAGAAAATGAGATCTAAGGTCATCACCTTCTCCATGAAGGATTAATGGCCAAATATGAAGTCACCTACTCCTTAGTTATTCTTCCTTAGCGGCTCCATATGAAGATATGCCATCCACCACAGTAGCCAGCAGTCATGGAAGCCAGTGCTGGAACTTCAAATATAATTCACTTAAAAAATAACATACAAAGTAGTGCACTCATCTGTTTGATAACCATAAAAAAATCAACAGAATAAAAATGCCATTCTTCATCATATGATACCTACAAACAAAGCTGTGCATACAGGCCAATAGCAGATGATCTTTCAATACCTGCTCACTTGCATTTAAAGGATGAGGTGAAACACACTTCTAAAATTTCCCACATAAATGTTTAAATTTTCTTTTATTCTAGAGTAACATCATCAAAAGACACTGTAGTAGAGGAAAAATGAGCACTTCTAAGAACACACAGCATGAGAGCAGGAGGTGAAAAAGCACCACTTACTAGTCTTCAGTGTTCTTCAGAAGATATGTATTTTAATTTTTCCCTGAAATGAAACAGATGCCACCTTTCTCCAAAAGACAGCTCCAAAAGAAATAGAATACTTTTCAAGGCTCTCTGTCTGCGTAACCTTAGCTACACACCATGCTCTCCTGCAATATTCCATGTGCTAAAGTTACTTGACAGACTTGTTTTGGAATATTCAGTCTCTTTAACAATCAAGTAAAAATAAGTTAGTTTCTACTGACAAGTGCTGATACTGTTCATTCATCTGAAGAAACCCAGACACAGTCTTTAATCATGTAGCATTGTGTCTCCATCAAAGGTAACTCCTATGATCATGGTGCATCATTGCCACATTCAACTGGCACAAATCCCACCCCCACCCACTTATGGGGGGACATTACTCATGTTCAATTTCCGAGAGACTGATTTCTTAATGAGTTCCTGGTGCTGCATATTAGTTAATTTCAAATTCAGTGATAGAGTTGATGATCATAGAGGGAAAACAAAACAAAAGAGGCAGAGGTCCTTCTAAAACTTGTTGAATGGTTATTTTTAGAAAGTTTTAAGACAGGAACCTGCTTCTTAATCTATAAATATTATAGAGGATCATCAGAGTTGGAGATGATTTATTGCTTCTGTTTGTTATGGATGATATGTGAATAATCAAATATAAGGTCAAGTACTTGCAGACCTTCTTTTATAAAACCAGATAGGGAGATACCTGGATGTCAAGAGCCATTTACTATTCTGGGTCTGTCACAGATCTGGAGTTTTGCAAAGTACATTTCCTTCTTGCAAGACACTTATGAGGATAATATTCACTCAGTGATTAAATGAAATATATGTCGAAACTAATCCAGAGTTTAATTAGCAGATTGACATTCTTAACACAAGCTGTTTGTTTACATGCACTGTCTATCTGTAAGGGAACAAGTGCATTTGGATAGTTTACCAGGGATTTCGACTAATACAGATGTAAGCAGCTGTGAGACAATCACACCTCCGCTTTTATCCTTATGTCTCTGCCCCATTCCTCCAGAAACAGATTTTATCATGCCCACAACAGTCTATAAATAAAACTTCTGTTAGAGTGATCCTGTCTGGTGTTAAGTCTATGTGGTTTAACTGAAACAGTGATAAATGTGCAGGTGTCTATTTGATCATGACAATAGTGTCAAAATGGAAAAGCTCAACTTTTTAACAAATCCAGGAATTAGTAAGAGTACTTCCCTTCCCTCTCTTTCTCAACTTAAAATCTCTTAAAGCTGAAGGCTGAAACATCAGTAGCAACTTCTTTTTCTCTGTTAAGGGCTTCACAAGTCCAGGAGGGTAAAAATGGTGTGCTAGCTATCTGTATATCTCAGACTTACTCTACTTTTTAATTCTACAGATGAAGCTGTAAGAGCAATAACTGCATAGGAAGGATTTTCTCTGCCTGCACATCAGTAGCAATGATACAACTTTGCCAAGCAAACCATGCTTATTAGAGTTGATTTTTTCTACTTGCATATAAAAGGAAAAAAATAGTCTTTGATTTTACTAATGTAAAATGCATATCCCATACAAATGATACTTGCACAGAAGAACTGTCTTAATAATTTGGCCCCAGTAAACTGCCTATGCCATTGCCTCAGTTTCCTTATCTGTGAAAAACAGATAAAAAAAATTTAATATGCTGCCACGGGAGGCACTGTAAGTGAAAAGTGCTATTGCTGTATGAAAGAGCATTTGTTTGGCTAAATCTCCTGGTCTTCTATGAGGCCATTTTCTCTACATCTTTCTCCCCTTTTTGAAAGCAGATTTTGCAAAAATGACTGCACGTGACTTCTCGAAGAACTTTGCATCCACAAATATTCATGGAAGCAGTGGAAGTTATAGGCAGCTTCTTAATGTAAAGCACAACGTGGGTGAAGTTAGACTTAACAGATGCTATGCTACACATGTTCCTCTCAGAAACAGACAAACAGCTATTGAGTTGTGCTTTGTGGGGCCTAGCTACATGAGCATGATAAAGAGCATAGGAACAGATACATAAACTTCTTGCTTGACTGCATTTGACAGACAGGGTACCTTTTTTTGGTTACAATATCTGGACACATTGATGCATATTCTGTAAACTGATCTCCCTCCCAGTCCCATTCCACTCCTTCTATACTGCAGCAGATGTCTCCAAAACCTGTTTGAAACGATTGCTCTAAATGCACAGGGTTAATTGTAACCAGTTGGCCCAGGACACAGTAGGCATTTAAATACCTTGTGAGGAAGCCAAAATATTAGACTTCATTTTTCCCCCCCCCTCCATTTCTTACTGTAGTTACTGCTAAAGCCTGCTTTGCTCCTACAGATGCCAGCAGGCTCTGGTGTCCTGTGGAATGAATTGTTCATGATGTTTTGCTGAACAGGAAAATGTACCAATCCGCTCATCTGGAGACCATTTAAAGTTCCACTACACACACATGAACCAGAGCGAGCTCAATTTTCAGCCTTGTTTGTTCTTCTTCCCGTGTTTCACCTTCCATCTGTAGCCGGGGTTCTGTTCCATTAGCAGCTTTCCAAGCCCTTAGAGAATGGTTAAGGGAACGGAGCAGAGAAAAATACTTTCAGTAACTGCACACGTCCGTGGCTTCAGTTAGGCTTTTATTATAACACTAACATTTAAGACTCTTTGGAGAGTCTTGGTTAGCATTAAATAATGATTTTGTATAATGAAAATTATATGGCAGTACAATAATTTAAGCAAGAGGTGTTACAAACGTTTACTCCCTGCCCCTCCCCCAGTCCCTGGATAGAAATCTTCCAAATCAGATACAGTCAAACCAGGTAGGATAACACGACATCTCACAGCCATGTCCCCAGACACTCAAAAGATCACTTGTTCATTTGTTAGATCTGTTTCAGGAACATGGTGCAACATCCCCATTTTGGTGACTGAAAAAACGCGAAGAATAGAAGGTGTAGACATTGAATCTTGGAAGCCTCAGGAAGAATTCTTCCATTTTCTGAATGAGTGTTATAAGGCCTGGTAAGAGAAGTGGTACAATGAATCCACTACAAAAAGAGAGATGACCATCTGAAAGTGAGTATGAGATCAATCTTCCTACTGCAGCACGGAACGCATGATGATGCACTGACCGCTTCAGACAGATCAGCATCAAGTTTCTTAACGCCAGTTCTTCTGAAGTATAATCAAGTGCTCACCTACTAAATTGTCTAAAGGCTACAATTCAGCTGGTTATCTACAGAATCAGAATTAAAGTCACTGAGAGATTTTAAAAGCCAGTAAAAGTTTGGATGTATTCTGGCCTAGGGGTAAGCTGAATAGGATTTTTCAGGGTTTCAAGTCTGGAATTTCAGGGACAGATTTCAGCTAAATCTGCTATTGGATCTAGCTGTAAGGACAAATGACCTGCAAAACATACATTATTACCATTTTTATTGGAGAAAAGAATCTGCCTGATTTTTATTTCTCAAGTTTGAAGCCTGACATTGTTAAGTAAAAAATCATTGCACTTAGGATGTCAAAAAAACAAACCATAAAAGGCAATCCTAGCTACCTTCCAAAGTAAAACTATAAAACTGCGTGGTAAACAGCTCCTAACATTGAAATGCAGCACCTTCACAAAACTTGTTAGTCAAGAAGTCATATTACATAGAGAATTTCAAGATGCTGCCCTAGACTCAGAGAATGGTAAATCTATGCAGTAATAAAAATGGCTTATAAGTTAATCATCTGTTTTACCTGATGTGCCCCAAATGAAAAATAACAGACGGCTGTTTCATTCCCAATTTTGATTGCCATCAAAGCCTGAGCACAAAGCTCTGCAGTCAAAGAAAGGAAGACTGGCCCACAGAAGTACTTGAAATCAACCGACAGGGAACTGTGGCTGATTCTTCTTCATTTTGGAGGAAGCAAAAGTCACACAATTCCACTGAAAAGTAGTGATGACTTGTTGTCCAAGCCCAGTGCAAACTGCATCCAAACAGACCAGGAAGAATCACAGGGAAAACCAGCCTGGAGACTAAGACACACCTTTTTCTGCTCTTATTCCTTATTATCAGAACATAATGCTCTTCCAGTGTATCTACCATTTCAGGTCATTTTGGATTTACATTATAATGCACTGTATAACTATCATATTTCTATGAAATCCTAAATTTTTACTCAAACTTGATGCTTAAGCAGATGGCGTCTTCTTGTAAGCAGTTCAAAATCACAATTTTTACCACTTGAGAAAGGGTTATAAGCATTTTACCCCTTGAAATGACAAATATAACAATTTAAGAAGATTCAGTGCTAAGAGGCCATGATAATGTATCTTGTAGAAAGAAAGTCAGACTGAAGAAATGGTATAATAAGCAGATAAATGTCATATATAACAATGACTAGGTGAGATACTTATTTTAGGCAACGCAAAGGTAAGCATAATCAGTATGACTCATTAAGAACACATGACTGCAGACCTATATGCATCTCAGCTAGCAGCTGTTGCCTGATTAATTTAGCAGCTAACAAGAAAACTTGATAGTTTGTAGTGAGACAATGATTTATTGTGGGTTCCAAATTTTTATTAAATTTATTTGCATTTGTTGAAATATTGCCATCGGCCAAGCAATGAACTCCGTATCACTTTCTCTGTATCACATTTTTATTGTGCTTTATAAAACTTTGTGTCTCAAAAATGCACTTTGTTTTAGTTCACAAAAAAAAATTAATCATTACATAACAAATGGTGGATCCTCTGGTATAACTTATAAGCATGGTAAGTCATGTTGCCAGTTCATAGAGTATCTATGGCAAAAGGTTTCTTATTCTAGAGCATAGAGATTTGTTCGGGAGTAACATGTTTTTAACATGTTCCTCCTTGTCCTTAATTCAAAACAAACATATACCGAAGTCCTTAGATGGCAGAAAGTCTGGACCTCAGAGGAGCCTCAGAAAGACTGTATTAGAAGATGATGCTAGGATGCTACGTATCTCTAAACTCCACACAGCTGCAATAAAAATGTGTACTTCTGCCTTGCTTTTCAATACATGCTTGAATAAAAAGCCTGTGGAAAATAGTGTGCCTTCACAGACTCTTGAAAAAAAATCACAAAACTGAAAAATTCTGTATAATAAACCCAAGAGGTTCTTCTGTAATTCACAGAAGTTATGAGGAAGCTCAGGATGGGTACACTTAGTTGTATAAGCAAGTAGTTAAAA
The DNA here is from genome assembly GCA_003993805.1 of Himantopus leucocephalus. NCBI lineage: Eukaryota > Metazoa > Chordata > Aves > Charadriiformes > Recurvirostridae > Himantopus > Himantopus leucocephalus. The sequence continues at coordinate 32,952,702 of RSEF01000031.1, forward strand.
TTATTTACCTACCAGATACTCCTTACTGCATACACTCTGGTGGTTTCACAGTAGCACCACATTACATTACGTAATGAGGAACTTCATTAGTATTTCTTCTGCCTCTGGTTTTCTCTGCAGAAAGTGGTAAAATACTCATTTTGGGGGCATGGTGAAAAGATATCCAAGTATCAGTGCAAATCGGATTCCAAGATGAATGATTTACATCCCATTCATTTTCCAAGTGGGGAAACTGAGGGAAAATACAGGTGATTTTGGTTTGCTCTTGGACATAAAAGTCAGCAGTATGCCATTAATAGATTCTGATCTTAAGTATTAAACAGAAGTTTTTCTCATTAGTTGGGTTTCTTTGACATACGTCTGCATAAAGCAACAGAGATAGGTAGCTTGTGGTATACAAGCAGATTTCAAATCACTGAAATTTGGGAACTTTAAATAATCCTATACTCAAAATAACATTACATTCCTTTAAAATACCCAAGTTCCAACAATCAAACACAATTCCAAGTACTGGAATACAATTGATCTAAATATGGAGACACTGAGATGACAATGATAAAAATTGACTTTGTGACTTCTGCTGGTAAAACCAAAATCACCATGGGAAAAAAAAAATGGGCTAGTGAGTCTTTTTTTCACTGTCTGTTCCTGTTTACCCAAAAAAGGTTAATTGTGTGAAGGTAAGTGCAGAAACAATAGCATGGCAGCCACTGAAAGAAATCTACATGACATGCTATTTTAGCAGCTACTATGCTGTAGGAAAGCACAGCTGACAGGAACATTACTTGCTTGTCTGCATATGTACAGAAACAGATCAGCAGCAAGGAAAAGCAAATACAGGTACAATATTATGTCACAAAAATGGTGTCCTCCACCACTTCACCAGCTGATCTAAACTCAAAGCTGCTCACCTTCAACTGAATAAAATGTCCACAGTTTTGCTCAGTTACTAGTCAGGCAAGGTCTTACTGAAGCCAATGGATTTATTCCTTGTGTAAAGACTGAATAAAAGCATCAAGATGTACTCTACGTAGAGAAGTTCAAACATTTCACTAGTACTTTAACCCAAAGGACTGCATTAGGAAGTAACATTTACACATTAATTTTTCACAGTATCATTTTCATATCTCTTGCATTCAATCGAACTAGTAAGCTTGCTGAATGAAGCTAGTGTTATTGTCTGATAATCATCTTAAAACGTTCTTAATAGCATCAACTTAAATATATTCAAAATACATTATCTTTACCCATGCTCAGTCCTTTGCTACGCAGAAAAACATGACTTAGAAAAGGTATTATGGTGTCCTTAAGAATTATAATCTAAGAGCCTCCTACAGCGCGTCCTTCTGTCAAAGGCTTTATAAGCCATGTAGCTCATAGCATACCACACCATACCACTTTTCACACATCTGTAGTGCAGCTTGAAAGCTTAGCCCATAAAGGGGAAAATACACCTAAAATACATCTCCCAAGAAGAGCAAAATTAGTTTTTTAAATTTAATAAAAGAAGTTAGAATTTTACTTAAAGAGCTGACAACTCCTGTCAAAGTGAAGTTTACCTAAAAGTTTAATTTTCATGAAAAATAAAAAATGTAAGCAGAAATGGAGTTTTACTGAAAACATTTTAACCCTGCTTATTTACCCCCATGTACCAGCTCCACTGAAGATGGGGTTTGCGTGCTCAGTGCATTAATTTCCAGTGACCATCACTAAGCCTGCACTAAGAAAAAGAAAACCCCACAACCACACCAAAAAAAACCCCTACAATCCCAACCCAAATGTTAAAAAAAAAAAAAATATAAATCAGTCAATCTTTCTTGGATGCAGTTGTTTATGTCTGGAAAGGAGACACACACCAAGCTCCATGATCATTATGTATTCTTATGAAGCAAAGAATGTGAACTACCATCACAGCAGAAAGCAGAGGACTGTGTTAGTGTGAAGTGACAAGACTGTATGGGTTTCCCTCGTCTCCTAACTTCTCCTTCTGTTATGGTTTTAACTACGATGAAAATCAACTCAGAATCCAAGCAAATGAGAAGTGGAAACACCCTCTTGGAGCCCTGATTCATATGCAAACTGGAAATTAAATAGGAGAATGGAAGATTAAGACTTTAAGACTAACTAAAAGTCATCACTAACTGGTAAGGGATTGACATAAGACCCATGCAGTTCCTGCCATAAAACAATTTCAAAATGAAGCCGCATTGAGGAATCTAGAAAGGAGATTGACCAGTGGGAATAATCCTTTCAGGAAATTAAGATGCAAGAGCTTAGGAAGACTACCAAACCCATTCAGAAGGAAAGTTGTTTTAAATTGCATGTATCACTTTCCGTAAGTGGAAAAATGTTTTGGGTATACATATGGTAGGTTTCACAGACTCACAAATAAACCACAAAAATAGTGTTTATACCTTTTTAAGTCTAGAAAGCATGTAAATTATTCCTAAGATGTACCCTTTCCTGTGTTCCCCAAATACTATGCTTTAATTTAAAAAACAAATCATAGAAATCCTTCAGAGTGGATGTTACTGGTGTCTTTCCATTTTGATACAAGTTGACACAGAGAACCAGAGACATAACGGCATCTTTAAGAAGTCAGTTTTCCAGGGATTTTGCTTTTGGCTAGCCACAGAGATTTCAAAGTTTATCCTTCTTTTTTTTCCAGAAATAAGCACCAATTTTTGAAGCATAGCTTTGCATATACTTTACTACAGGTTGAGAAATACTGACCAGTATTTCTGCCAATTTCCATCTGCTTCACAAAGACCTATGAATGTTTATTTCCTAAAAACAAAGAAACAAACAAAAAGACTAAAAACCTATTCAGATGACACATAAAGAAAAGGTCTCAAGATTAGTGACATAATCATAACATATCAAAATTAGAAGGCAGTTGAATCAACTTTACGTATTTGGCCCAGATCATCAAACTGCAAATGAATTTTTCCAGTACTGTTAGGCACATATCAGAGTTTTACAATTTCCTATTCACTGGCATGGATAATCTCCAGGAAGCTTCTGACGAACACATGCTTATTCCAGAAGCTGCAGCAGTTAAATAACAAGCTAAGACAGCTGGGTTCAATTTAGGTTGCGGATTACTCATTCACTCAAAAAGATAACCACTGTTAGGCTGGTGAAAGCCAGCACTGCTGCTATTACTGAACCCAGTTGCTATGTCCAGCTTTTTTCTATTTAGGACATTAAGGAAATATTTCTAAAAGGATACTATTTTCCAGGAAAAAAAAAAAGACACAAATTGAACTTCTGAACAATGACAATTCTTTCTCAAAAATAACTACTATTATTAAGACCCCAGATACGTATAAGTTAAAGAGATGAAAAACACAGGAATTTGACATTTTCAACTTTTTTGAGAAAGTTTTGCGTACATGTCCTACATTTTACTCTGTAACTGATTTGCCATTTTCTGCCTAAAATCTCTGCACATGGGGGAAAGACTTTGGGGAGGAACTATTGTTAGAGATAATGGTATCATTTTTTCTTTTTTAGCTTGTAAATGCATTATAGTAGGGAATAGCAGGGTTACTCGAGGGTGGGTGTAGCATCTCAATCTACGTAATTCCACTTTTCCAGCTGTCTCAATTTCGACGTCTATCTACTTCTTTCCTGTCAGAAATCTCAGTCAGTTATACACTGACTTGCACAAAGGCACTAAAAGATTCTCTGCCATATTTTCCATGGGATATTTGGAGAAATCCATAGTCAAAGTACAAGTCATAGGGTTTGATATGATTCCGTATAGACTTAAAATCAAAATCTCTACGTAGTTTTTAGTACAAAGTAATCACTTGCCAATTTCTGATTTTAGTGATTTTTGTTTGTTTTTCCAGCTGAATACAGTAAACTGGATACCAAATTCTGCCGAAATACTTAAAGACAGCTTATGGTGAACTGTGTTCATTTGAACATTTGCCTCCAAGCATTTCCCACATGCCCAACACATAACTTCACTAGACATTTTAATTTATCAAGAATCTATTTCAGGATGTAGGTGTCATCCTATCAAAGGTACCTCCTCAGAAACTCACGACAAGGCAGAGAGAGGGAAATGACCAATACTGTTGCAAGAATATCCAACTACTTTACTGCAGTGTGATTTATTTATTTGTAGAATGTACTAACCAATTTCGGAGTGACTGACTAAAACTATTCCATGGCTAAAGCACCAGTAATGGCGCACCTGTACCCTAGTATAATTTTGACTTAGACCTGAATCATGCCTTGTAAAACTTCCTTGCATGATCAAAGCCTAAGTGATGGCATCTTTCCTTATATGGACAGAAATTTTTGTGACAACTTCAGCTTCTTCTTTAAGAGTTTTCACATCTTCACTACTTACTCATCTTTTATTTCTTCAGGCAATCATGATAGTTACTTTTGGAATACCTTATCTGCAAACCGTGTCATCTCCATGCTTGCACACTGATGACTTGTATTCAAAGCATCAATTAATAGAATCATAGAATCATAGAATCATTAAGGTTGGAAGGGACCTTTCAGATCATCAAGTCCAACCATTAACCTAACCTGACAAAACCACATCTAAACCATATCCCCAAGTACCTTGTCTACCCCTTTTTTAAACACCTCCAGGGATGGCGAATCCACCACCTCCCTGGGCAGCCTATTCCAATGTTGAATAACCCTTTCAGTGAAAAAATTTTTTCTAATATCCAACCTAAACCTCCCCTGGCTTAACTTGAACCCATTACCTCTCGTCCTATCACTTGTCACTAGAGAACCTTGTCATAGGTCAGTATCTTAAGACATCAGACCATCCATGAAAAGTTAGAATATCACTTCAGTGCAGCTATGACTTGCAAAGTTTCTGTATATTCAGAAATGGAAACAAATAATCTTTCCAGTGTCAACTGGTTTCTGGGTCTGAATCTGAGAATCAGTTAAATTACAGTATGATAATGATTTTTTACCATAAGTTCTTATTTTTCATGTTTAAATTCTAGTGGCCTTTCCCTGGAAACAGCATCTGCCTAACAGAAGCTTTTCAACACAGGGACATTCTCTTTCATACAGAAGCAAGCATATTCATGACATAAATAAGCAGCTAAATTCATACCAGTGAAAGCTCACAGTCAAGCATTAAAAGATAAGTAACCCACATCCATTTAAATAGCGTGCTTTCCCATGCACATTAGTACTACAGCCATCGAAAGTTCATGTGTCAAAACACGATGAGAAGAATTTCTACAATATCTGAAAGCTTTTGCAACATTATTCACCACCTGTAAGTAGTTACAGCAGGGCCACGGCTCTATCCTTGCTTATGACTGCAATGGAAATAATCTTGGGAGAAAGTAACGTTTGCTGTACACTGGTAGCTTTGCTGACTACTGGTTAACTGGTTGAATTACAGTAGTATAGCCTCAGATTCCTTGATTTTTCACAGTATTCACACTGGTATTATGATCCGTCTCTGAAGCATCCTCTTCTGGTAGATTAGGAACCAGGAGAAATGACTCAAGGGAACAGCAAAAGCCCACAAAGTTAAAGGGACGTTGTCAAGGCTGGTAAGTTGAAACATAATTCATACGGCAGTGCTATGTCATAAGATGCTGTAGTTGTGAGAAGCATACTTCAGGAACACAGCATTTTACAAGTAGGTCTACAATCATAAGCCAGTGCATACCACGTTGGAGAAAAAATTATATAGAAAAAAAAGAGTTTCCATACACAAGCTTCTTGCAGGAAAAACGTCTTTAAACAGCATCCAAGCAGTATAGTATCCCCCTGTAAGAATCTTTCAATTCCTATTGTTCTCATTCTTTTAATTAAAAGCAAAAGTCTGTAAGCAGCCTTTGAACGCTTTAAAGACATACTGAAGTTGCCTTAAAAAATAGTGCTTAATAAAGGAAATAAATGAACTGCAGAAGAGATACTAAATTCACAAATATCTGCAGCACTACCTGATTTAAGTTCACTATTAATAAAAAGATTTTTAAAACATCAAACAGCAGTGCTTGAAAGCACAAAGAAAAGAGTTTAAAAATCCTTTCAGGGTTAATATTTAATGTTGATATTTAAGTCAAACATTCAAGAATTCAAGAGTCTTTATTATTGGAATATCATGTCAGCTTTTGGTAACAACAATGCTCTTAAATATTTTTAAATTATAATAGAAAATATTCCATATTTAAGCAAACAGAACTGGAAAAATTTCAGGCAAAATCTGGGTCTCACCAAGGCACACGAAAGTTTAGAAACGGCAAAACACTGACAACAACTATTTCACAGTATCACCGTGGCAACTAAATTCAAGACAATGCAAACTTCCCATGTACGCAGCACTGTAAAAAAAAAAANAAAAAAAAAAAAAAAAAAAAAAAAAAAAAAAAAAAAAAAAAGAAAAAATTGACTTTATTCTAGATGCCTTGGCTTCTTAAGAGTTGTCCTTAACATCTTTTATAAAAGGCCATATGAACTGTAAGAGCCCTTTCTAAATAAATGGATAAATACAGGCCACGACAACCGTGCCGCAGCACAAGCCCAGCACAGCCAGCCCAAGACCAGCTGAGCCCTCAGCCTGCGTCTGTGGGACATTACGCAACCTACGGATAAGCCGTATACAGCTTATCATACCCCGTGGCTAAATACAGTCTTACTTCCTATCAGGCAGATCGAGAGAATAAAAGTAGCTTGTACCGCTTTATGAGCGGAGGGTCGGGGGCAAGACTGTCCGACAAGGGCTCATAAGCCGTAACGTCTCTGGTCAGGCGACCTCCGGCAGTCGATCTGCTGCCCGTGCCTCCTGGGACACTGCACACAGCCGCCTTACCTAAGCACTGTAATACTCTTACGTCAGCTGGAAAAGGCCAGGCACAGGGTGAAGCACGGCTCCCTTGCCCCCCTCCTCCCTCAGCGCTTATAATTGATGGCAACTGAAATTTGTTAAGTGAGGGTCTGACTGGATGCCGTGCTGCAGTCTCTAAGCAGCTCCCAGCTGCCCGCCCAGGGCTCAGGGTCTGATGCCAACGGCTCCCACGGCGCAGTGTTCTCCGTGGGGGGACGCAGCGCTGCTCCCCAATGATCGGCGCCCTGCCCCGAGCCGCCCCACATCACACCAAACACAGGCAAAGGGGGTGCTCACAGTGGAAGACACAAGAGATAAACTGCATACAGGCACAGGCGTTGCAGCCATCAAAGATGCCATCACTAAAATTCCCCTTACAGCTGCCAAAACTCTTATGCTGATGTGCTGCTCTACACCCTAAAAACAGACCGATACAAACAACCAGTGTGGTTCTTGGAAGAATGAATTCAAAAGAGTTCAGGATAGTTCCCTCAAGTCCCAGCAGGAGAGAATGTGTTAATTAGTGCTACTGGCACAGCCTCAACAGCATTATTTGACTATTTGGAGATGAGGACAGTGAGAAGCCCTCTACAGAAAAACGTCTTCTACGTACAGCTCATCAGGAATTGAATGACTTGTGGCTCTAACAATGGAGAGTTTTTTTTACTGTCATTGATCCAGGGTTTATCCCTGTTTGAGGCAAACACCAATAAAAAGAGTACAACTTTTTTTGAAGGGATGGACAGAATGATTCAGCTCTGATCCACTAATGACAGCTCCTTCCAATCCTCCATCTCTGCAGCATGTAAACCAGCCATAACCCCAGCCAGGGAGCCTATGGATCCAAGATTAACCTGAACCATCTTGCACTTTTAGTCACGGATGTTCCTCATTTAGTGCCCAACAGTCAGCCACAATAGCAATCACTGTTTAAGCAGGAGCCAGAGCCAAGGTCTCTGGCAGAGACTGTAACAATTATTCCGCTGTTTATATGCATATAAAAATGAATTAATTACTCTAAATTTAAAAAGTGAACTTTTAATTTTAATACATAGTCTTGAATGTGAAGTTCATTCATTTATAGCCAGAAGTGCAAAGAGAGGCAAAATATTGCAGAGATCTCCTTTTTCCTCGGTGAATCTTGCAGGAATCAGTGTTTATCTCACTGCAAATTCCCAAGTGCTTCTGCTTCCAAGCTATTAATAGTGAGAAAGTGAAGGAACAGCAAGCATAAGAAATTGTAGCTGTGTTCTCTGTACCCTAAAAATACAATGTCCAAACAGCAAAGTGTTATTAACTTTTTACTCCTTTGCAAGAGGTTTAAATGGAAAATAATATTGAACAACACACTTACACTGACAATATCACCGTTCCCCTCAGGGCAGCCCCAGTTCACATCACTATTCAAAGCACTAACCAATCTTCTAGTCAGCACAGAGAATACACAAAATATTAGGACACATTTTTTAATGTAATAAAATGCCAGTTAAATAATTCTGTCCCTAAGCCATTTTCCAGCTACCAGTGGATATTTAGATCCCCACACTGTGTGTCTGTGCTGCCAGGCTCTCAAGTTACAACAGAGACAGACCATGGCATGAGATGCCTGGGGAAGTTGGTAACAAAAATTCCTTCATTTCTAACCAGCCTACCAAAAATTCCTTCATTTCTAACCAGCCTACACTCAGTCTAAGACCGACCTCCCCATCACTGCAGACAACTGCAATTTCCCCTACCACTTTCAATTACAGAAGGGATCCAGCCCTACACGACAGTAACAAAGTCTTTTCCCTTTCCTGGCTCTTGTGACAAGCAAGTAGTCAACTGATGATCCCAGATTATTTTGTTCAAATAACATACTGAAATGACAGTGGACATATTGCTGACATCTTGAACAAAGACTTTATGGGCTGAGAGTGCAAAGCCTTTCAGAACCAGAGCCCAAGCTTAACTCTGAATTATCCTAAGATACCATACATGATTGCACTGAGCTCAGTGAGCACCTTTCTAGGGGTCATCTACAAAAACTTGTTTAGTACCTTGCACAGTGTGTATGAGTACAGGACTTCCACAAATGAGAAATTCTCCCTGCTGTCTCCTACCACTTCACCCATCAGAAGTCTAAAATTCATTTCAGCAACATAGCACTCCTGGTCATGAATTTTTTATAAGCTCTAATGACAACTTATCTCTGTCAAAGAGATTCAGCAGGATCTAGAATGACAGGGGCACTTTTACCACAGAGATCACCCAGCTTGCCTTAAACATCCCTGCAGACTTTCAGCAAAGAAATCCTGGGATATGAGTCCAAGGCTCACGGCTTCCACCTCACCCATAAGCCAGCTGTCACAAGGTGGCAAGGCAGAGAACAGGCTGCTGTAAACCCTTCAATTCCCTTTGAACTACTGGCAACAGTCTACACTGATAACTAAGTGAAGAGGGATAGTATGTGTAACGTAACAGCTCAGAATGGCCTCTTCCCTTTTCTGTTACATCAGTTTCACCTCTTTCCTAGTGAGAGATGATGCTAAAAGCTAAACTGGAGGATAAGCAATTATGCAAAATTCTGTTTCATTTTTTCCCCTTTTTAGTTTGCAAAAGTAAAAATTAATGCAAGTTAAACCCCCAAGCACTTGGCTGAAGCTCTGGATTTCCCCACTGAAACAAGTGTTTTTCATCATTGGAAATACAGATCATTTTGTTCATCTAGTAAGCAACCGATGGTGCTATTTTTAAAAAATAAATCTTTTCATGGAAAAAACCATAATAGAAAATAAACCTTTTATCTGTTGCTGAAAATGGTGACTATTTTCCACCAGCTCAACAGTACAAATTAGCTAAGTTCTTGTTTTGTTGTTAAAAGCAAACTATTCCTGTGTATTTGTTTATGAGAAATTTGTATGATTCTACCAAATACGACAATGAGCTCTACAGAAGGTACTATAAAAAGACTAAAGAACTGAACAGTGAATGCCACAATGATAGAAAGAATTCAACTTCCTATTAAATTTTATTAGACTTCACTGCCATGCCAAGAATTAATCTTAAATGATAATACTACTATTACATACTATCACGGTGACCAGCTTATTTCAGCAAGCTTACTATTACATTTTTAGAGAAAAGAAGATGTCATTGACACTTCTGTGAATGCTCTGTATTTTCCTGTATGCTTGTGTCTTTATATGCCACCAAACCAGACACATGAACAGTAGTATTGGATTTGTCTTCCACCAGCCTATTGCAACATGAGTGTGCCAAGATGGACTTCTCAAAAAGTCTGAACTTTTCTTCCTTCTCTTAGCATGTGTTGTTAATGGCTGCAAATTAGTAATTTTTTCAATGCCTCTTCAAGACCAGCATCAGGAAAGTTCAAAGGAAATACGGAACACAGAAATACAAGATTTCCCTCAGCCTCCCTCTTGTAGTGAACATTTAAAATATTTCTGAATGGAAAAGGGATGTAAACTAAACAGTGTTCTGCTGGAAGAAAGGTAAAAGTAGACTACAGTCCAGCTTCTCCACAGAGAGCTTTTTCTTAGGCTGAAATAAAACAAAAGCTAGAGCTGACAGTAAGTGCAGCTTCCATTTAAGGAGAAGTTGCAGGGGAGCAATATGCTCTGGGACACCAACATATAGCACACTCTACACTGGAAACCACCGACTTGACTGAAAGTGCTCCCAGCCAAAAAAGGCACCACTGTTCCAATATCACTGATCTCTGAGCAAATAGGCACAAAGGAAAGAACAGCAGAACACTGGATTTTTACATCAGCAGTGTTCTGGGGAAGCCTAGAAGAAATGTGACCTCATAATACCCCATAGACAGGCACTATTAACATATTGATGCAAATTTCAGGTCAGTACTGGCTTTTCAACTGAGTATCTTCTGTGATTCCTGAATTGCCAAAGCTCAAAATAAATATATTTATGTAGTCTCATCTATAAAGCCAACGAATCAATTCACATATTTTTACTGTCTCATTTGTAAACTCCCTTGACAAATGGAGTAACCTTTTTTTTTATTTTCCTCTACCTGTGGACTACAATAAATCGGAATTCATTTAACCCTTAGTTCACTGTTAATTCATCTACTTGGCATAGCAAGTACCTAAATCTGAAGCATGCACACTGAGATTTGGGTATTTTGAACATCACTGAAATGTAAAATGGACTTTTCTGTATTAAGTCAAACTACAAAGTTATTATTTTATTGATGCTGTTGAACTTCTAAAATACCCTGCAATTCATTTCCCTTTCTGTCTTAATCAGATATGCTATACCCACAAAACACAATTATCTTGAATCTTCCATACAGATCCACTTTCTTCAGGTTCCCTTTGTAGGCCTCCACGTAATTTAGGGGGAAGAAAGCAAAGACAAGACAACAAGCTTGGAAGTCTTGAACAATGAATAATCCCTTTGACACTGCTGGATTCTGCAGAGGTTAGGGCTCAAAAGCAGTTTAAAATTATTCACTAAATTAAGTTGAATTTGTGCTTGCTGCAGACTAAAAGCATGGAATACAACAGTTACCATGGCTTAGCGGTGCCGTGGCACTTTGATAATGAGCATCACTGAATGTGTCAGAGCCTGACGTGTCAGAACTTTAGCCATCACCACATCACAAAGACACTCTCTTCGCACAAAACAAGGCTGAAAGACCAATTGTCATTGGTGTAATTTGGACTGTACAGTCAAAAGTATTTGTGTGTTACCATGCATGACTCATTTCTTTACTAATTGTTTACCACCATTTCCTAAAGTTACTTCTGTGAACATGAAGGGGATTATTGTGGTGTGTCAGCGTATCCTATGAAGACTGCATCCCCATCTGGAAATGTATCACCATTTTCCCTCCCTCAGACCAACTTTAAGAATGTATATTTTTTAACCCCAGCGTTTGTGCTTTGAATGCTTGTGTTTCTCCCTGTTAGACAGCTTGCAAGCAAAACTGAAATTTTCAAGGTCTTTTTTCTGTTCCTATGACAAAGCTGTTACTTACATGAAAGGACTTACTCAATATCACTTTTTTAGGAAAACTAAATCCCCAGTTCTCATATTTGCACAACTACAGAGCTTCCACAGGAGGTCCTGAGAAGGATAATAAATACTTTTGTATTTGGTTTAAAATGCCGGTGAGGCTGCATCTACCTGTCTTGCCCATTAATTGTCATTGTTGTGCTCACCTTCAACCTGTTTTTGTCTCTTGAACACAGTGTTTTCCAGAGCGATACTCCACCAAAGCCTTCTCCTTTTTCTCCCCTCAAGAGTAATTCTGCTATCACTTGCATTCCTGATGCTGAAGGGTCCCTCACTTAGCCATCTGAATCAAAACTGACTTTGTTGACTGAGGCAGCATCAGGGCTTGAGGGGAAGGCCCAGAGGATGTGGTCCTCTCTGCTATTATGTAAGGAAGGACAGAAATTCTCACCAGGTAAGCTCCCTTGCTCTTACAACGCTATACCCTAGTTGCTCACAAGTAGGCTGCGGTTTGCAGTGTCACTAGATATCTTTCTTGCTTTCAGAGCCTTTCACTTCTAAATAACCTGTTCTACTCTAAGAAACTGAAGCTGCTAAGAAAGAGCAGCAGACAATGAATGAAGCCGTGGGTTAAAAAATGCTTACAAACACAAACTGAAACTTCTGTGCCCCAATCAAATGCTTATAAGGACTTTCTGTCTACATCTTCTACATCCCATGGATAAATGTTGCAGTCCATCAACACTTGATGAAAATGTTGTGAAAATTTGTAGTTCTCAGAAAAAAATGCTCCATTCTATAGCTGGTATTAAAGCACTACTCCTATATTATGTAATTATTTATTAGTAAGAACCATCTCCACAGGACAAATCAGCCAGTGGCCTCACCAGCAAAAAGAAGAAACACTGGATTTGGAACTTATCGGTGAGGATCAGGGAGGAAAATCAGTAAGAGAAGAGTGTCTTGCAAGATACAAAGCCACATATATCTATTTAGATTTAATTTAGTCATATAGAGAATACTTATTGCCACGCACATATCTGTGCTTTAAATATATCACAAGCCTAACTGAGCTTTAACTGTTGTCCAATTATTGCTTACTAGCGAAAGAAGATGCCATAACCCTCTCAGTTTGACTTACCCCCTACCTCAGAATCACAGACAGCTGTTCCCACTACCACCACAGTAGCTGGCATCATCACTGGATATATTATTTCATGTCCTCGACAAACTTTTCAAGTATTTGTGTTTTGAATATTCTTTAACACATCAGAGGTAGCTCAAGGAAGAACCACTTACCTGAGAACTCACGTTCAAAGAAAATCACTGGGCAGAACTTGAAGTGGAAAAATAATCTATTTTCTTTCCCAAAATATGCAGAACAAAATTCTGTAATATATTACAATAAAGTAATAATAAACATTAGCATTTTAAGAGCTTAAAAACTTCCATGCATCTTCTGCAGTTGGAAGGAATTAAGCTACAGAAATTACCTATACAAAAGTATTTGATATGGTATGTATAAATATCTACCTCACAAGCTCCTGTTTACTTCAATATATCAATATGTCTTCCTAGCCTTAAATCAAAACCTTGAGCCTAGATGAAAAATTTGAAAGCATAACTGAATGGTTCAGGAAGCATGACATTCTCATCACCTGCACAGTCCCTGAAGACCAGGCCCTGCATCCTTTAAGAACGTGGAGATCTGGGTTGATCTCCAAGACACATGTAGACACTCTACCACTGAGCAGCCTTCTGCAGCCTGGTCTATCCCCCAAGCTAGCCATAACTCACAGAATCACAGAATCACAGAATGGTCAGGGTTGGAAGGGACCTCTGCAGATCATCTAGTCCAACCCCCGTGGCCAGAGCAGGTCACCTACAGCAGGGTGCACAGGACGGCGTCCAGGTGGGTTTTGAATGACTCCAGAGTTGGAGACTCCACCACCTCTCTGGGCAGCCTGTGCCAGTGCTCTGCCACCCTCAAAGTAACAAAGTTCCTCCTCATGTTTAGATGGAACTTCCTGTGTTCCAGTTTGTGCCCATTACCTCTTGTCCTGTCACTAAGCAACTCATTAGTGCTTCAGCCTCTTTGGCCAGGATAAGTGACACTACATGACCACCCTCCTGTCCTTCCTTTTTCACACCCACCACTTGAGGCAGATCTACACTGCATACTTGCCCTGACACAACTGTCTAAGTGTTGGCTGGGAACTGACTTGACTCCTGTCCTCCAGACCTCTGCCAAAAGAAGCCATTTGCACAGAAGCAGCAAAGCAATTTTTTCTTCTATGGTTTGTTTTACTTCTATGGGCTTCGTAGTGGCTTTAATCACAATGGTATTGTTAATACAGCAATTTCCCAGGGTCATATACTAATATTTCCATATAGGTACAGTGATCCTTGTTTAGCTAGAGCCTTCATTTCCCACTGCCACCAAACAACACCCTGTAGGCACAGTCTGTGACACACAGAGCTTATTCAGTGAAATTTACCTGGAGATGACTCCCTCTACTCAGTGCAGAAGAACCGAGTTGCAATCCTGCTGTTCTTATAAAACTACACCACTGGGGTCAAGATATCACCCAGCGCAGGTGAGTCATCTCTGCAGTTTATATGGGAAAACAATTCACAAAGTAGAACTGGAGGACGTGAGATTTAAAAGAAACTTTACAAGGGACCCAAGAATAATTTTCTTGACAGTCTTAAGGACTGATTAAAGAAGCTTCATGCTCTGCTGTTGTGAACATAACTAGTTAAAAACATTAAGCAATAGAAAGGATGTGTAGTACTTAATTAAAGTATCCATTATCCATGATTTTGATACTGACTCTCACAGTGTCCTTCTGGAAAAAAATGTCCAGCACACAGTTAGATAAATCCATAATATGTTGGATGAGCAACTGACTGACAGGTCGGGCTTAAAGAGTTATAGTAAATGGGGTCACATCAGGCTGGCTGCCAGTCACCAGCGGGGTTCCCCAGGGCTCAATTTGAGGGCCAGTGCTCTTTAGTGTTTTTATAAATGATCTGGACACAGTAATCAAATGTACATTAAGTAACTTTGCCGATAATACTAAATTAGGAGGAGCTGTGGACTCCCTCAAGGGTAGAGAGGCCTTACAGAGAGATCTGGATAGACCAGAGAGCTGGGCAATCACCAACCGTATGAAATTTAGCAAGAGTAAGTGCAGGATTCTGCACCTGGGACAAAATAATCCTGGTTATATATACAAACTGGGGATGAGAGGCTGGAGAGCAGCCTTGTAAAAAGAGATCTGGGGGTATGGGTTGATGGCAAGTTGAATATGAGTCAACAGTGTGCCCTGGCAGCCAAAAGGTCCAACTGTGTCCTGAGGTGCATCAAGCACAGCATAGCCAGACAGTCGAGGAAGGTGATTGTCCCACTCTACACTGCACTGGTGTGGCACCACCTCGAGTACTTTGTGCAGTTTTGTGCACCTCAATATAAGAAGGACATCAAACTATTAGAGTGTGTCCAGAGGAAGGCGACCAAGATGGTGAAAGGTCTTGAGGGCAAGACTTATGAGGGGCGGTTGAGGTCACTTGTTGGGAAAGAGATTATCCCAACACCAACAATGGAAAGAAAAGGCCATATACTACATTTACTCTATGGGGGAAATCACTTTATTGGTTTTGAAATTTCTGAGCCTTTATTACTTTGAAATCTTGCAATTTTATGTAGTATTTTCCTAAAAGCTCCAGAACTTAGAGGCAAATGATTACCTGAAAGTGTCTACTTCATGGACTTTTAAAGTAAGCATTTGGCCCTTGCACTTGTTGGAAGGTTTGGAAACATGAACACCCAAAACTTCCAATCGAGAACAATACAAAACCAGTCCAGACATATTTTTTTTAAACTCCTGCTTTTAATCCAGCCTCTCATGAGCCCACCTCATGATTTTTAAATGTTCACAGCTGACTACGCTATATATCAAAATAGTACTGCTTGTCTCATTAAACTACCATAATTTGCAACTTGGATATGCAACATAAAATATTAATCACCACTTCAGAAGCCACTTTCATCCCTTCATTTGTAACAGGGTAACACTGTGCTTAAGTTTGCTCCAAAAAGCTTGCTAATGTCTTTTCTGCCAGTATCCACATTTTGCCCTTTTGTTTGCATTTGCAGCAGACACATACACAACAGAAGCGTAATTTTTAGATATTTTGCACTGGTCAGATGGTAGCAGTAGCTTGTCATTTTCTCTGACCTACCACTTCATTCTAAAGTCTGCCCAAAGAGGTACTGCAAATTACTGGAGGTAGGATGTATACGTCTAAATCTCCTACGCTGACACGTGCAAAAAATGGACATATACACAAAAGCACATATCTCCTTTGTCTGAGTATAACGTGCACATCCTCACGGCTGGGAGTGCTTGATACATAATCATACACATCTCTGTGAATAGGGGATGCATTGCAGTAATTTCACTGCTAGTTCCACAAGGACAAGTAAAGCAGAGGAACATGAAATGAAAAAGGCTTGCATGTCTACAGGGAGACTCTAATTGGATTCAAGAATTTTAAATCCACCTCCAAATGCAGAGAAGCAGAGAGTGACTCACAGGCCCTTCCGCAGAGCATGTGGAGGTGAAATTAGCAGGGAAGATGAGTGTTATGTGGGCAGAACAACTATAAAAACAAACACATTTGTAGTGTAAAAAAGCAAGTACAAATAATGTATTTATATGGCTCCTAAGAGCTTCATAGCTCCTGAGAGAGGACCAGGACCAGAACAGAGGATGAATAATTGCCACACACAGCATCACCCCAAAAGCAGCAAACTGACAAGGCATCTGAAAATAGAGAAAGCTGGGTTAGTCTCAGTGGCACAGCTACTTTTCATGATGTCACTCAAGCAATCAAGCTGTAAAACTGCATACCAGGTTAGTGTTGTATAAAGGAAGTGTCTGGGAAGGTGTATAAAGGAAGTGTCTGGGAAGGTGTATAAAGGAAGTGTCTGTCACACTCTGTTTTTGTCTGCTTTTGTCCTCACAGTGGCAAGGTCACAGGTAGAGGACTGGGCGTATGTGTAGAATGCCACTGGGATATGCCTATCCCTACAGTTATTTGCAGCATCAGCTGTAGCAGTCTGAGGGCAAAGCAATCTCTTGTGTTGTTACCTAGACACACGCTCCTGGAACTCTGCTGCATGCAGCTCCCTTCAACACTCCGCTGAAAAAATATAACAGAAGTTTTTCAGGTTGAGGTCCACTGCTTGGACAATTCTTTGCAAGTGATTAGTTCATATTGAAGAACCAAGATCATTTGCAATGCTGCTCAGTGATGCCATTAAGTCTTATGTGCAGAAAATCATAACAACCCTAGAAAACACAAGTAAACAGAAGGAACCGAGCTCTCATGAAGGCTATTTGTATAAGCATCCTTTCTGCAGCATGACAGTAAAGTACAGCACAGAGCTGACCTCTGATTTAGAAAGATTTAAAGAAAAAAAAAATATCTATCCACTTTACATGAATGCACTGTGTAACAAAAAGGGCTTTCTGAAAACTTCAGAGATCCACACAGATCTGAAAATTTTGACATCCACAAGCCCCTACCAAGCAAGACCACAGAGATCACAATGACACTATAGAACCAGAAAGACATATAATGAGATATATAGTAAAACAGTGTATTTGCTGCAGTTACTCCTATACACTGTATCATCTTTTTACAGGGATAAAAATGTCCCACCATATAAAGAAAAGGAATTAGAGCATTGTTAATGGTTTCTTCACCCCACTCATCAATATGTTCAGGCTTCAATGCACACCGAGCTCTGGGAGTCAGTATCATCATAAGCAAATACAGGCTGAACCAAACACAAGATATCTAAGTGATCCACAGAAACTACTAGCTACCTGTATGTTTTATTGGCATGACCATACCATTCTATTGTCATGTCTCAACAAAAGCACAAAAGCCACACAATTAAAACTTAATAAAATCTGTCTCTAAGGAGCACAGATCTGAAAGATAACGGATCAAGAAAATGGCATGGCACTAACACTGTTCAGGGAATTGGCAGTAGGAGTGTCTCTTCTTAATCCTTTTGGGGCAGAGCAGCAAATTGTTACTGGGTTTTTAAAATAATTTTTTTCCTTTAACCTTTTATGTAGTGTTTAATGCTAATGGTGTGTTAAAAAGGAAGAAAAAGTAACAGATCGTTTTTTCTCCTGAATTTCAGCTTTTTTTTGTTCTCAAAATTATTTGTAGGGTACCATTTGGACCTTGCATGCAACAGAAGTTCTGACATAAAAATCACTTCATCTTCTGCAAATTTGTAACACAATTCACAATAAAAAAAGAAAAGGCTCCCCAAAATTGCATGGTCAAAACAATACAATTTAGTTCAAATTGCTGTCTCATCAGTGATCTTTCAAACCTTTTGAAATCCACAAGTCCAGTTCAAAGATCAGGAACAATATACTTGTGGGTAGGTGCAATGGTTAAAATTGCACTAGCAATAGGACTTCTGCACTTGAACTGCTATGGCCAGCATACACATAGAAGAAATATCCCATAGTCTTCCCACAACTTAATTTCTGTGAGTGGTCACAGTCTTCCTGATGATAGTGCAGGGCGAGATGGGCACAAAAGGTTATGCACCAAGGAACGACTTCTTCCTTTCATTGTAGCAAATACTGTAAACCCCAGCCTGACTACCTAGGGTTTCTCCAAGCCCCACAGCTGACAGACCACCTAGGGATGCTCTGAGGCATCTCCCACTTTTTCACCAAGAACACACTTTTGCACGCTAGCTGACATGTAGCTTTTGGATGGATAAAATATAAGACACCCTAAGGTACTCTTCTCCTCTGTTATTAAACCTGAAAGTCACATTCGTGTACCTCAGGGCCAAGTCTGCTCCCCCTATATGTCCAGCAAGTTAAGAAAGTCCACACGTTAAAGAAAATTCAGGGACCGTCCCTGTGGAAAAACCTTTAACCTCCACGTATTGAGCAAACCAATGACTAAATAGGAGGTAAGCCAATTTGTATAAAGACTGAATGGTTCTCACCACGTACATTAACAAAAGTATACATTCCTTGATGGATTAAAGTATTATTCATGAGAAGCGGTGTTTATTACAATTTGTCAAGCTTTTGGGAGAACTCTGGGAAAGCGTAGCCAGACAGCCCAAATTTTAAAATAAGTTATGATAAACTCATTCTCAATGCAGAAAATTTACCTCTCCAAATAAATTCTGTTCATCTAAATCTTCAACTCTACAGAGAAATTAAACATAAGGATTAAAAATAACATAAATCTACAGGATGTCCCCATCTTTCTCCTACCACACACAACAAATTAGCTGCAGCGCAAATGAAGGATGGGAAGGTAGTTAAAAGCCATGTGGCTCTGATGAAGTGCATTGCTTGACTGGAAGTATCTGGAAAGATTATGCCTCCAGAGGCCAGGAGGCATCACACTCTTGACTCTTCAGAGGGATGCAGCATCTGGGCACTCACAAGACGTTCCGGTTCTTACAAGGAGCTTTGCCTATTGAGTGTAGTTTAGGTTTTCCAGCCCCACTGAATACTTGATCAACGGCAAAATCTCAGCTGGCATCTCATGGAGAAATAGTAGGCCTATCTCTGCCTGAAAACCGTAGTTGTAAAGCAACTTATTTCAAATCACTGACAGGAGACAGGTATGCCAGTACCATTACCCACCAGCACTGTACACTTGGGCAATTTAGCAAGTCCGGAATTACACAGAACACCTCTGTAGCAAGAGCAGCATAAAGCAAGGTAATACTCCACTCTACTGACTGGGCCCTGGTTGCATGAGAGCAAAGACTCCCATTAGAGATAAACAAGGACATATGTAACAGCAATAAAAAACAGCATAAATAGACATTTGCCCTCAGGGGCACATTTACAATAGCCATCCTTCTTGGCATACCAAGAGACCAAGAATTCAGAGTTTCCTCACTAGTTTGCAGCTGTTTTTTCAGTGTCACAGCTTTGGCATACTGGTGAGACAAAAGTGATGCAAAACAGGGAGAGGAATCCACAGCAAAGCTTGCACTGCCAGTGGGGATCCCTTATTTACTAGGAATATCTATGGCTCGGATTTTATCTGGGTGCACACAAAAGGAGTGCTTAAGGATCATCCTTCACTTCTTAAGCCAACTAAGGCAAATATCAGAGCTCACAATAGAGCACAGAAGTGGTTCCTCACCAGCTTCCCGGGTCTGCACGATCCAAACTTTGGAGTGCTGTAGTGTGGCACTCAGTACCTCAGATTTGCTGAAGATGATACTCCTCAGTGGCAAGACAGCAGCATTACTCAGAGCACCAGAGGCCACAGTGAGGCATGCTGCTTTTTGGGACTCAATGGCCTCTTGGTGTTTCATGGCTCTGTAACTGTCCCCATGTAGGTCCATGCCTCAGCAGATACAATCTAGTTCTTTAAAATGCGGTCACAGTAAAGAAACCTGCTGTGCAACATCTGTTCACTATTACACCATTCCTTAAAATACAGCCCTCTCTGTCCATAAATCTATATGATTTCTTTTACCTGCGGATGATGTTACTTTTCTTCTTTTATCTATCTACACCCTTGCTTGCAAAGGAAGTTAGTAGTAGCCAAGCAATTTACTAAATTTAAAACTCAAGTCAACTGAGTTGACTCGAACCAAGAGCTTTCCACAGCTGTGTGAAAACAAGACTCTAAATATTCGTATGACATAGAAAAGCCCTCCTGGACTTGGATTATTTCCTGCAGTTCTCACAAGCATTTGGCTTGTGAAAGTATTTTAAGTAGTGCAAATAAATTGAAAAGAGAAATGCTTAGTAACTGTCAAGTACCTTTTCCAGATTGCAGGTGCACTAGCACTTCAGTGCAGATCAGGAGTCAACCTTTTAAAATAAATCTCATGGGCATCCACGCTTACTCCACTATGATTTAGACTGCAAAGCAGTCATGTAAGCATGGGAACTGGATTCCTTTTGAATGAAACTGAAGCAGAAATTTCTCTCCAAGAGCTCACCTGACGGGCTTCAACCACTAGCAGGCATTCAGTCCATAGGACCAGACCAGAGTTAGTCCAAAATCAAACTATAACTGAACCATAAACCTCCACTAGGGGACACTGCATCCTCTGCGCCAACAGTTTTTTTTGTACAGACCCATGCCTTTTGCACTGTACGACTTTCCAACATAGACGTAGCCTCAGAAGTTCAGGTTAGCTGCCACATCACTCAATCCGAAAGAAAGCATGAGGGAGGGGCATGACCATGCATCCGTCAAAGATCTGGCACACATTTTAAAACTGGAACAGCTCCCACAGGAGGTAAGTTGTAAGGAAACAAAATGGCTCAGACGAATTATTGCCAGGTCTTTGCAATGGCTGTCATCTGTCTCCTGCTATGTGCTGTTTTCCCCTCAAAACTCTTAAGTCTTATAATCATATAGTTATAAGAAAAAATTAGCTTTCACCCTTAAAAGAACTGAAAATTTAAACCCTGAAGTCAAGGCACTTCAGAAAAGAAGAAAAAGGAGACAGCATTATTAATTTTTAAAACATCTTGATTCTGTAATGTTTTCTTAATGTTTGGGATTATATGCTGCAAAAACACTTGATTTAAAAAACAAACAAACAAACAGCTTTGTTAAAAATTACCTCTGAACACTTAAAATAAAATAAATAAGCAAAATACCCCAAATCAGCAGAATTTAGTCTGCAGAACATTTTCTTGCTGCTGAGTAAAGGCATATAGCACGTACATTAGTGAATGTCTCCTATCAACAACCAGGTCTCCTCTGTTATTCATTTGCAACAAGCCTCAGTCGGAGACAAAATTCTGGGAAAATTTTTTAAAGTCTTGGTTATGCATTGCTTGCTTGCAAGACCCTTGATATTACAAAACACATTCTGCCTTTGTGAACTGATTTATCTATCTTTTAAATATTATGTTTAAGAATTAAAAGCCATACTACACTGTTTCATAATTTAGAGCTTATCATGTTAATGACAGCACCCTGATTGTTTAAGAATAAATAAGGTATCAGAACAAATGCCAACCTTTCCAGCCTGCAAACCAAACACACTATTTCAGTAGAGCCAAGGAGTCACAATCATGGTCACAACGAATCAGTTTCTTAAGTCCCAGCTCCTCGGTGACATTGAGATGGCGCAGAGGAAACTAGGTCCAGAAACCCTGCCAGAAATTCCTCAGATGTCAAAGGATGGCACAGAAAAAGAGGCAAGAGTCGCTTTTTCCTCCCTCCTGTCATTTTGCGGCAGAGATGTGGGAAGAGAACTGGTTGCAGAGGAGTGCACTGCAGAGTTTGCCCTGCTGGCACAGGCTTAGGAGGGCTGTGGCAGGAAACCATGGCAGAAAACCATGCTTTGATTTCTTTTTTTTTCTTCCCCCTGCCCCATGCCTGGGCTTTTTTGTCAGGGAGGTAGGTTTATCTATGATAGGATAGGACTGAGTTCCTGTATCTTTCCCTCAAGGCTTCCCCACAGGTTAGCATAAGGCAGCCAGGAATGGCTATCACTTCCTTCTTCAATGTACAGAAGGTAACCTCCAGTGCAAGCAAAAACGGGGCAGCAACACTTCGAAGGACTCTCAGCTCTCACCTGGGATACTAAGGAGCAAGTTGGCATGAGCTCATCCACGCTTATCCACGCTACTAACTTTCAACACTGCCTATCTTAAATCTATAACCACAAAACCAGTCACTCTCAAGAGCAGCAGTGGAGACTTTAAGCTAGAAAATGGACACCCCAACCAACTGCTGACTTCCGACAGTGATACAGTCACAGTGTGCTCTCCTACCATGGCTATTTGCATGGTGTCGCATTAGAGAATAGAAAAAAAACAGTAAAAGTCATAATCTTCCTCACATGTTTTTCTGTTAAGCCCTCAGTGTAGTGCTAATAAAATTCCCAAAACACAGCACACAAAGTCAACACCTGATCCTACTCTATCCCCTGGCTGGCTCTCTGCTACCTGCTCCTTCACATGCTCTCAAAAGCCCTAAGATTCAAGCATGTTTTGCCTCTGGCTCCGCCATCCACAGAGTTGTTACTCATACTCCTGATCTGGTCTTCATTCTTTAACAAAAAGCTCATTTGACATGCATGACTTCTCCCCCAACTGCTTAATTTACCTTCCCAAATTTAATTTTATTGCAAGAAAATGAATATAGCAATTAAAGGAAATACAGTTCTCAGTGATAATATTTTATAAAGGTTTGAAAGAAATATCAGGAGGAAATCAAGGGGGAAAAGAAAGTCTACAGGAGTGAATCCATTTAAGTTATTGTAGATGAAGAAGTTTCCCTGGACACAAGTGTAGTTAATCTGCAAACACAAATGAGAAAAATATGGAACTAGAATAGTCTGTTTTATTGCAGCTTCATTAAATTTTCAAATGTCTTTTTCTCCAATGTGCTGTGCAAGAAGAGCAAGAAAAAGTCCTTCACAGAATGCAAGTGAACAAGATACAACAGCACCATGTCTGCCTGTCTCTAGAGAACCTTCCAAATTTGCTTGGGAAGACTGCCTGCTTTTTATAAAAGTTGCTAAAAATCCCGTATAGCTGATTTTAATGTACGATTTGGAAAGTGGTCTTGTTCTCAACATGAGAGGAGTAAATCAGCAATTACCCTACCAGAACCAAAACTATAGCAACAGAAATGAGAGCAAGGCCAGCCCTTGGACATCACTGAATTTTCTCCTATAGTTTGGCAGATATTTTCAAATTTATGTCCATAGGCATTCCAATTTGTTTTTATCTCAGGAACTTATTTTATTATTAAAATGGATTCCGTAGTGATACCAGTATGACCCAGTCAGAAACTCAACCCAAGCATGCTCAGCTGCTTTGTTGGCCAATACACCCAGGATGTGCATCACGAAACACAACAGCCAAACCCCAGCTCCGGGAGCTGAGGCTTTCTAGACCTTAAGTGCCACAAACACACACATGTCCAGAGATTAACAGTGATATGGGAAAGAAAGATATATAATATAGTCACTTATGCTGAGCACTGAGCAGCACAGAGCAGAAGGATAGCTCCTTTTCTAAAGATACATTAAAACGCTTACCTGCACCAACGCTTTCTCACATTAAAGTAACAGTCTTCCCCCTCCATCAGGGTTATGGAGAGGCAAGACAAACAGGGACAATCCTGCTTTTAATCATGAAAAGCCATACATCTGTATAGCTAGTAAATCTGTTACTGCATTTTGCCTTTGCCACCTACCCAGTCACTGACAGCACCTCAGGCGCCAGAGCAGACGTCATGGCGCTGCAGAGCCCCAGGAACACGCTAACACAGAGCTCGGCTTCTTGTCCAAGACAGTTTTGAACTTCACTGAACTGTTTGAGCAAGTCAACAACGACTTGAAGCAGGCACTTTGCTGATCAAAACCTAGCAGAACCTTTGGCAGTCAGTGCTGGGGAAACTTTTCACATGCAAAACATAAGGACTCTGCCAGCCAGCTCAGGACAGCAAACCCTCCCCAGGGGAACGAACAAGCACCTGCATTATGGAGAGCTTATATTCCAGTGACTGCCCAGCAGTTTTGTTAAAAGACTATCCCCAAATCAGAGCAGCAGAGGAGTATTTCCTTTTCTTTATTCTTTCTCCCTGTGAGACAGGAAGTCTGCAACAGATGGGGTCGCCATTGTAGAAACAAGGTTGGCTTTTCCCCTGTTAGTCACATTTGATTCCACATATACTGATGGACACCACTGACTCCACACTGACCTCTTTGACCCACCGGTGTTATTTAGGCTGTATATGTTTTGGGAACACTGGTCATACTTTCTCCTGGGCTGGAACAATACACAGTATGGCGGCATCCAGATCAGGAACTGAGGATCCTGGATACAGCAGGTTAATGAAGCAGGAAATAGAAAGTGCTGGCTTCATTCACCAATGCCTGCCATTTCTTCTGCCTCTCGTCTGAGTTACCCACACATACCGGAGCACAGAATTTCCCTCTGCTCAGTTTTCAAGTATTCTTGTTGAGGACCTCCCCATCCTTCCATCCTTGATACCTTTCAGGTATCTTACTCCCACCCATATTTACAGTTAAATAAAAGCAAAATACTCTCCAGAGAAGACCAAAAGCTCTACAGTCTATCTCAAGCATGACAGGTTTTTTGGCCATCAGAATGAAAGCATTCTGAAATGTGCCAATCCAGACCTTTGAGGAGGAACGTGACATCTGTGAAAATTACAGGTCCCAAATCACCCTGGCTTAAGTTATTTCTAACTGCAGTCAATGCAAAACAAAGGAAAGAAGTTATCTATCTTTTGGTATCAGGTATTCATGCCTCTTACTCTAGTAAGAGAATCCCATTCCCACCACGCAAACCTTAACTTTCGCTGCCATGTGCCCTTTTTGTAGCAGTTTACATAGGTGAAACAAACCAGACAAAACTGACAGAGGAAAATACACTTTTCTGCATTAAAAAGTTAAAGATCTACATTATTGATCTAAACTTGCCTCTGCTTTCAGCAATTAAGTCTTTTTCTCCTCCAGAAACTCACATTTTACCTGTCTAGACTTAAGACAGGCCAGATGTATGGCATATTACGCCTACTGCCTGCAACAGTCATATCCACTTCTGACAGTGGTGAATTTGCCTCATATATGGCCAGTTGTATTTAAGCACTTTTGTGGAAAAGGAAGGAGATTTTCCTGCCAGTCTCAGAGCAATATGGTCATATTTTAAAAGACCAATTTAGACCATAAATAATAGAGGTACCATAAGATCTGGCCATCCTTCCTGAGAGACAAACTTCCATTTGTTAATGCTATTGGAAGGCTCCTTGGATGATGGAGTCTATTCCATAAACTGTGTGGTTATTTATTCTGCATGTCAAGGCACACTTCCACATTCAATCATTTTGGTTCCTAAAAATATTTGCATATTGTTGAACCTTTCTCGTGCCCCAGCTCTGTTTTAATGTTCTTATTTCCTTACAAAACAGTAGAAAGCAAAATCAAATTCCATCCATTCCTGGCAAACGCAAGAAATGGGATGAAGAAACCAACGGAAAACTCAAGACCTGCTCCTAAGTACTGAAACCTCCTCTCCTTGCTGGAGCAAGACCCAGGTTTAACTAACTCTGTTTCAATGCCAAAGATAGCATTCCTAGAGAAACACCAATTCAGTGGGTGAATTAGTTGAGAAAAATACACTGGTCATTTCTAATGCCTTGGACAGTTCTATGCAAACACTCTCATTCCAATGGAAGAATCGGTCTTAATCTGCTGTCCTCGGATCCCCTTCCAAACACAATCAATTAAACTGAAACACTGTTCTTCTACTGGCAGAAAGAAAACCATCCATTGCAGAGTTATAGTTGTAAAATTGCAGCACTTCAAATTCAGTCCTTAGATTATGGTGCCATAACTTTCCAAGACACATAAGCTCTAAGTGACTCATCTGGGAAGACAAACACTATTTTTGACATTTATACCTTATGAATTATTAACTCATTTGCTGCATCTAGATTGATTTTGCATGAAAAGGAATTTTTGGCACATACCTTGAAGGCTGAAAATTGTACAGACTGGAAAAGAATTCAGCAAAAATATCTAATTGGCTTGTGCTGCTTAAAAGAGCAACTCCTGTTAGTCTACTGAAAGTCATAAAAGATGAAATCAAGAATAATTTTCAGGAGAATTTTCTTTCTAGGGAAAAAAGAACCCCAAACCTTCATCCTTTTGGAACATGTCCTGTTACCACCCTATTTTGTTGTGGTGGCACTCTTCCCCACAGAAGCAGAACAGAAGTGATGTCCAGTGCTCAAGGATACTTCAAAATGGAAAATTTCTTAACACAAAGGTAAAAAAAAAAAAGCCTTATTTCAAAATGTTTAGATAAATTGTTTTCACATTTAAAGACCTTTTGCAGCTAGTAAGGACTGGAATTTAGCCAATCAAAAAAATAACAATTAATAGATAAATAACAAAAATGATTAAAAAATCAAACTGAAATCCACAAAAAGACGAAGGAGGCAGAGGAGGATGTAAAAATTTTAACAGTGTAAAGTACTTTTCTGCCATCAGAGCAGGGGAAGAAGGGGCGGTGGGGGGGAAGCCAACATTTTCCTTTGTTTTAGAACTTCTGCTTACAAAGGATTCAGCATAGTATCCCCATTTGACAAAGTGATAATAAACCCAATGGACGTACGACCAAAACACAGCCCAATGGAAATCACATCAACATGATACCTGATGTTTTGCTGAGAATGAACCCAGCTAGTGGCACCTATCTGTTGTGAAAGAGATGTGGATTCACTTCACCAGTGCTCCCCCGGTGACAGGCCCGTTAGCCGAACCAGCGGTTGAATTTCTCGTTCTTTCAGGAGGCCCTCTGGCATCACACCAAGCCACCTTTACAGGCTGCCACTAACAAGGTTACACTGCTGCTGCCTCAGCAGCACCTCTGCTGGGATTAAGTAACACCCCTTCTTTGGGGGGAGAATGGTGAAGGGGGAAGGTGAGAGCAAACTGCTGCCCCTCGGTGTGTCCCATGCAATACTGCAATAACTACTTCAGCCCAATTTTGGTCTACATAATAGGGAATTGTTTTAAACACTATTTAGTCATATAGATATGGCCTCCATCGTGGGCACAAAAGCATCATCAGTATTATAGCAATTACAACTACATATCCATGAATCATTCTGTCCAGGTTTGCCACAGTGGTTTCCATCCACAGACCAATTGAAATTGTGCTGAACTACACACGGCCACTTCTTATTTTCTCCCATGCAGGTCTATAGAGCCTCCATAAAGGGAAAGCTTGTGAAAAATGCTAGCACAGTAAATATGAATTTCCATCTTTTTTCTCCACTTCAGGAGAAAAAAAAAAAAGCTATTTTAATTCCTGTCACTTCTTTGACAGGTTGGATGGATTCCTGTGACATGTGCTACAACCTCAGCTTTAAAAAAAAAAGCTACTATTTTTTCTCCAAGATTAAGTGCAGGATTAGATAAGCACTGGAGGCTAGGTAATTCTGCAGTGGCAAAGATCATCACAATAACATCATGCTGTAGCTCAGTTTTCTTTCGTCTGCATACCTCCATATATTTTAGAGAGGATGAGCACCACCATTGTCGATCAGGGACCACTAAGTTTGACGAAAACGAGGACCAGAGTCAGAGAAGTCGCCAGAAAGCAGCACAAAGCAAGACTTTTCAGTTCCAGGAGAAAAGGTTGTTGGAGGGATGCTTCAGCTGCCCCTGAGGGCACCACAGACTTTCACTGAGAAGAGGGCCATGGGCCTGCTTCATTAGGGCACTTCCCACAAAATGCTCTCAGTTCACGGTGTCTCTTCAGATGTACTCACAGAGTGGCAACAGCTCCTTGTAGCCTGCAAAGCAGATTCTCAACTCCTTCCCTCCTGTTGAGTTTTTAAAAGTCAAAGGCTTCACTGACACACTACTAGGTCACGACAGTCAGTGTTCAAGCCCCTCGATGCTCCATCCTCCACAAGAAATGTGTAAGACTACCCCAGCACCTCCCTTACACTTGCACTTGACAGCTATGTAAAACTACAGAGCCTTCTGCACAGTAACCTCTGCAAAAACTGCTTTGGTTAAACCTGTTTACGCTGCTTCAGCACTTTTATGAAGCATGCTATCAATCCGCATGCTAGTCATGAGGGCACACTTAAATCTCAAAGACACTGTTTTGCATGAATGACCAAAAGCAGCCAGTTCTTCCTTGCTGTGTAATACTTCCAGTGAAGATGAAAGTCAAGATATAAAACAAAAATCCGATGCAGGCTGTGTTTTGAGCGTAGCATCCACAGATAATCTTTGCCTCCACAGATGTCAATCGGTGCTCCAGCTTTATATATACATACATACATAAAAATCGAAACAGCATGTATCAGGTGGAAAGATACTGCAGTGACAGATGCTTGAGAAATCCTCACCAAAAAACAAGCCATTATCTTTTTTGTACGCAAAGCAGCAGTTCTTTCAATTAGATTTAGAAACAGGGTTAGAAGAAACTGGAGCAGACTGTTTAAGCCATCAACAACTCAGAAGGGTTATACAGTATCCAGCTAAAGATTAAGGTCAATTTTTCACCCTTTCAATTATGTAATATCAATAAAAGGACACATGGGAATAGTGCCAAATGTGAATACTGTATCTGGCAACCAAGCTAGAGTGCACAAACAGAAGAAATTTCCCTACCTGCTGTGGAAATAATCCCCTTCACAGCTAAGTAAATATATTTTTTTCTAAAAATAGTCTTTATTCCCAGATCAAAAATTTGCTCCCTTTCCTTGATCTCAAAATGTACCCCTCCGCACTGAGAGAAACCAACAGACTGACAATGGTACACGGCTCTTGAAGAGAGGTTTCTAACAGCCAGTTCAGGCACTACCCTCAGGGTCACGCCACCTTGCGAACAGCTCTTTTTCCTCTTTCGCTCACCTGCTCACAAGTTTCCACACCAGCTCACAAGCTTCCACACCACTGGAGCAGGGAGCTCTTTAAGTCGAACACAAGCAACACACAGTGCAGTAGCCACACTACGAAAAATATAGCATTGTCCAAATTCCCTGACCAGCTCACATACATACCTTTACACAGACGGGAACTGACCATAATTTGGTGGGTAAGGCTGAGAAGAAACATGGAAGGAGACAGGCAGACCCAGTGTGAGTCAATCACAGTCAGTGGGAAAAGACAGGTGAGGTGCTTTCAATGGAAAAGCCTGGGAGGTAGCACACACAGGTCCCGTTCAACACTGTGGTACAGTCAGGAACATATTACGAATATGGGCTTGATGGGGACTTAGGAAAATACTGATATCAACACATCTCTGTCCACGTTCTCTATCAGTATGGAAGGAATGGTAACAACTGGTTAGTTGCAGTTTAAGAGTTTAGCAAGTGGGGAGAACATGTTGTATATAAAGGACGATTGCTTCACCCATTCCAGTGAAAAATATTTTACACACTTCCGACCAAGGAATTTAAAAAACATTCAGCTAGCTGAACCACAATACGAAAATCATTTGACAAGGAGATTACTTTCCAGCATACTCATATTCCCACTGATTTCAATGGAACTGCTCACAAGTTTATGATGATGACACTCAGAAAGTTTTGCTGGATCCATGCACTCTTCCAGGACACTTTCAAAACAGATTATCAACGCTTTCAAACCCTGCCTCAACCCTAATGTGCTCTTTTTTGCAAATGAACCTATGTTGACAGATTTGAATCAATGCAGAATCCCTACTAAGCCCACGGGATTGTGTGCTATGTGGGTAATCACATAGCAAGGCAGGAGTCTCATTTGCTTATTAAACTCTAAGGTCAGTCTCTTACAGTGCACTTCACAGGCTGTCTTGTCAAAGAGGGAAGCATGGTACTTCCCACCTAAGAGGCAGGGCATGTAACAAGCTACTGACAACTATGAGTGGAGTGGAAGTTGTTTCCTCAGCTGTTTCATTACTGAATGCGTTCATGTCTTTCCCTATGAAATTATTACTTTCAGAAACCTTAGTTTTGACTGTGCCTCACAAGAGCCATATTATGCAATGAATGCAGTCATGTGGAAACAAAGCTCATGCTATTTTAAAACAACTCTGTTCAAATGGCCCAGACTGTCAAATTTGTATCACCCAAAATGATTCTGGTGGTTTTAAGACTGCACACAAACCTGCAGGAAGCAATAGTCTCTCGGTCACACTGGCATAGCACTAATGGCAGAGGAGTTTGCCTGCCTAAATAAAAAGGGACCCTTTGGTGGCACAGCACTTAGTTGCCCATTTCTGGAAAAACACTCTTTGGAGCAATCTTCTTAGCTCCAGGATGTCTGACAGATTTGCAGCAGCACAATCAACATTCCGATGGGGTTACTCCTCCTTCATAGGTGCTCTGTGGGTAATAGCAATAAATGAATAATCTAACCTGCTCCATACTTTCCAATCAAACACCTTGTAATTCTGCATGAACGTCACGACTTCCAGACTCACCCTCCTTTTCCAATCTCAGGAATACTTCTTCTAAACTTTATGATGCTGTACAGAGGTAAAACCGTTAAAGTTTTTCTGAAAGGCAAAAGGGTGAACACTCCATTCATTCTAGAAGGAACAAAGTTTCCTCCTGCTTTTCAGTGACTCACTGCTGTTGCAGCTGGTGCACAGAATTTGACAGGCATTAGGTTCTTCAGCATGGCTTCTAGCAAAAAAAAGAATGGCAGTATTTCATGCAGGTTAGTTTGACATTTTACAAGTCAAAAAATGATGAATGAAAACAAAATGCTTATGTTGTATAAAACAACCCAGACATGGAAGTCACATAATTTTAAGTTGTGTGCTAGGGAAAGCAGACTTCTTCTGGATGAAAGAAAAACTTTTTTATAACATTTAAACTGTGCCACAAATCTTTATACTTCTAACTGGAACTGTATTTCATATTAATAATATTTTACAGTCATAATCATCAATTGTCTGTATATAAGGGGTACTAATGTTACAAGAATAATAGCACTAAAGATATAAAGAAACTAAACCAGAGACTTCAAGACTTCACAATGCTAAACTGGGTTAAAGGACACAGTAACCTGAGAAATAACTTGAAATTGTTCGTGGTATGATTTAGAACTCTATTATGACTGTACATCACACACAAGTTCTTACATGAATAAGAACCCAAGGGATAATTCAGAATTTTTAAAACTTCCAATCTGTTTAGTCCTACCTGAGAAGCTTCATTCATACTGGCAATGTCAAGCCATATTTCACCTGGGAATTAATCTCTAGTCAAAAGGATTACTCCCTAGAGTGAGGTCAGCACGACTAAGTCCTGGATTTCTCACTCATACTGAAAACAAGCCAATAAACAGATCAGTCTTGCAACCTACTTGTGAGTCATTTGCATACATGAATGTGTCTTCGTGGCCTGCATACAAACAATCTGTGAAAGTCAAGGCTGGGCCCAAAAATCCCTGGGCCATCTGATGTCAGGCAGCTAAATCTGGCACCAGAAACTTAATATTTTGGTTCCTCTTCCCTCCTTCTAAATGACTGTATTGCTGACAATCAGTGTGAGTGTGTCATCTGAAGGACAGAACAGCATGCATAGACCTTTCACACTGTGCTCCCTCCAAAAAAGATGTTTACCTCTGCTGCTGCGGAGGCATACTCATTAACGTACAATAAAGGAGAACTGAGGCTTTCATTATAATTCAGCGAACTTCAGCTTGCCTGCTTCTTAAATGTGGATGACACAGGCACTGTAGTTCTTATTTTTGGTACCAGAACTCAGTGCAGCAGTGATGATTCCTGGGCTTCTGATAGGCACTGTAGGTAGCAGGGGGAGAAATAACAAGGTAGCAGCAGCAGACGGGCGCTGCAGGACG
The DNA here is from genome assembly GCA_003993805.1 of Himantopus leucocephalus. Lineage (NCBI taxonomy): Eukaryota > Metazoa > Chordata > Aves > Charadriiformes > Recurvirostridae > Himantopus > Himantopus leucocephalus. The sequence goes on from RSEF01000031.1 coordinate 32,984,930, forward strand.
GGCTCAGGCACCCTTAACTGCTCCTTACCGCATCTGTCATGAGTACGGCAGGTTTCTTGTGAAGCTTATTTTACCAATTATGCAGCACAACGTGGTATGAAAGGTGAGACGCAATGTCATCCGATGCCTGCATGGGTCCATGCTGGACTTGACGTATCCCATTGCATTCAGAGTCATAATGGGCACTGGAGAAATTGTAAGGCGTTGTGAACCAGAATTTGGACGAATTCTTGTATTAGGGATCATTCTTTCAGGAGCACTTCCCCACAGCGCAATAAGACATGAGGTGAAGGAGATGAGACGGATGAGAAAGGGGAAAACACAGGTGTTGAAAAGCATAGCAGCTGCTGTGTCTTGCATGCCTGCACCTACAGACTGCCTACAGTGACCAAGACTGTTACCTGAACATTCCTGCAATGGCGATTAGTAGGAAATAACCAGGGATTTTGTATCTAGGTGCAAACAAACAAAAAAACCCCCCCACAAACCAAAACAAAAAAAAAGGCACATTACACTGGTCTTGGTCTCAAATCTCTAAATCCAAAGAAATTCCCCTGACTTCTATCAAACCATTTTACATCCATCCCCAAAGCACGCTGAGTCAGAACCCGACTCAGAAACTGTACCCTCACGGACTGTAAAACACAGATTTTGTATTACGAAACAACTCGAAGCCTGGTGAAACATCCACCCTGACCATCCTGCAGCATCACACCATGCCTAGAGCAACAGGACCAAACCTCATTATTCACATTTCAGCTGTACACCGGAGCCAGAAAACAAAACAAACAACACACAAAAAAAAAAGGTCATGTTTATTGCCGATGTACGAAGTCAGGCTAAGCAAACGCCGATGGAAACGCGGTGCACAGCCCTCGGTACAGCAGGTCCGCGGCCCACGGCAGGTACCTGCCCCAGCGGCCACCCCTCGCTGCCTGGAAGCCCCCTCCGTGACCGCGCTGGACCCACGGAGGCAGCCCAGGACCTGCTCCCCGACCCCGGCCGCCCCTGCCCGCCTGCCGCAGCGCGGAGGGAGCGGGGGGGGGAAACCGGCGGCGGGCTGGGGGGGCGTGTGTGGGGGGGGGAGGGGGGGGATGCGGCCGGCCGGTACCCCCTGGCCCTACCCACGCGTGTACCGTGCAGCCACGCAAAGCCGTGGACACCCGCGCAGACCCACCCACCGCCGCGCACATTCACGCTCCACGCGGACTCCCGCACGTTCGCGCAAACCTGCGAACCACGCGCGCACCGCGCACGCCCCCGCGTCGTGGACACCCGCGCACTCTCACGCGCCACGCACACGCGTGCACAACATCCGTGCAAGCCCGCTCGCCTTTGCACGCCCGTGCGCAGCAATGAAAACCCGCGCACACACACGCACGCACAACACGCACGCGGCCCCACGCGGGCATACCCACGCGCCCCCCCCCCCCCCCC
>RSEF01000031.1:32986395-33004175 GCA_003993805.1 Himantopus leucocephalus
CCCCCCCCCCCCCCCCCGTGCACCACGCACACCCCGGCACGCCCACGCAGGCGGCCGCGCGAGGCACAGCCGCACGCAGCCCGGCACCGCGCAGCCCAGCGCACCCCGGCGCGCTGCCGGGCGCCACACGCACCCACGCGCGCGCCCCACGCACAACCCCTGCCGCGCGTGGGGTGGGGTGGTACCTGGGTGGCTTTGTGGAACTGCTTCTTGAGCCCGGCCACCGACATGGCGAGGGCGGCGCGCCGCAGCCGAGGGGAGACGAGCCGAGGGGAGCCGCGGGGCGATGCGGTGGGTCCCGCCGCCGCTGCGCAGCCGGGCCACGCCGCCCGCCTGCCTGCCTGCCTGCCCGCCCGCGCCGCTCGCGCTGCCCGCACCCGCGCGCCCGGCGGAGGCTGTCAGGCGGCGGCGGTTTGCGGGGGCGCCGTGACGTCAGGGCGGGGACGCACCGCCTTCCTTCCACCGGGCGCGCGGGGGCCGCCCCTCGCCGCCGTCCTGCGCGCCCCCCGCCCCCACGCGCGCGTCCTAACGGCCGGACCGCGTCCTAACGGCCGGTCCCAACGGTCGGTCTCCCCCCGCGGAGTCTCTCCAGCACCAGGGTGCGCGGTCCTCCTGTACGGACACACACGGTCCCCTCCCGGGTGGCCTTCCCCGCTCCCCCGCGGCGGTCTGCGCCACGGCCGCGGGGTTTCCTCGGCCTCCCACGGCTCGTCCCAGCAGCAGCCCCGGCGAGGAGCGGTGCGCCTGTCCCCGCAGGACATCATGCGCGGAAACGAGCCTGGAAGGAAGAAATCGGCGGAGTGGGAATGAGGAAAAAGAGAGGAAAGTGGTCGCAGAGGGAAAGATCAACGTGGGCCGGATACCTGAAGAAACGTTTGTCGCCGTATGGGCTGCTTTCGGCCTGATTTGCCTCAGAGCACAGATGGTATTTGAACCCTGGGCAGTTGGGGTCCCTCAACAAGTGCTTTTTTCTTCTCCCACCACAACGTCAGTGACACCCAGAAAAGCAAACCTAAAGCCTGCCTGTTCCAACGCGCTGGTGTGGCTGTTGGCTGGAAGGCAAAACCCCAGAACCCAGATAAAAGTCATGTGCTTTAGCGGTTCAGTGTCATAAACACTAGCAGAACAGTAATTAACAATTATTAGGCTCTGCCAGCAAAAGACCAAACAACGTGAGCAATGTGATCCAAACATAATTATCCTCCTCTGCAGGCTGGACCAGTCGCTGCGTATGTGTGCTGCAAATTAGCACAGCCGAAATGCACAGTCGCGAAGCTCTTATCAGTTGGTTTGAAAGCAGCCATGCTATGTTGGCTTTCTAATTCCATCACAACAAACACTCAACGGCAGCTCCTGAAACAGATGACAGCATTTTCAGAAGTACCTAAAGCTGTTCCTAAACTCTGTGCGGACTCGCCGAGGTGGACCGCGCAGGCTTGGTGCACCTGGCCAAGCTGCACCGCCGCGCTCTTTAGGCCCACGTATCGTCTCAGCTCTGTCAGGTACGGGGGAAGCAACTGTACCACACATCGGGGCATCCAGAGGCAGAGCAGCGCCTCTGGATCACCCAGTTTTACTGACTTAATACAGTTCTCACAGGCAACTTGCAATGAGGGAAGGGATCTCGAATGCGAGTCACATCAGTGCTCTTGGAAGTATTACCAAAGTTGTTCATCGTGAAGAATGGCAAACCGAGAATATCCCTCTGCGCGCCGTAGAGTGGGGAGATTATAACAGCCTCGTCCTGGGCACAGTAGGAGGCACTGCCTTCTGGCCTAGTCACAAATCCGCATAGAAACACTTCCATCCACTTTAGTATTAATATTGTTTTTAATGTTGAAAAATGAGGCCATATGGAGATTCCAGGCAAGGAGTGGGAGTTTCTTGTGCTAGCCATTGTGCTTTTGAGAGAAAACTCCCATTGTACTGTACTTAGTACTTGGGAAAGGGCTTTGCAGTCTGCAAACACAGTGAGAGATGGAAAGTAGACCTATGAAAATTATAAATGCCGTAATTTTAATTATTTATATAAAATCAAGTATATTTTTCTATTTTACTAAATAACTGGAATTGAATGGTTACATTTCAGGATCTGGCATTTGCTGGCTATTTCAAAAGAGGACATTCACGTCTGCTACAAATTTTACGTGAAGAATTGTATGAATAAAAGAATAAATAAGAGGCAATGTGGGCATAGAAAGGTCCACCGAATTCAGTTTCTGGGTGAGCAGCTGGAGGTACAAGGCCTCATTTTAAGGGTATTATGCCCCTGCAGCTCTCACTGCGTGTTGATTGAAATTACTAGTATGCTGCCTGGCTATAAATCAGCCCAAATAGTGGTTGAATGCCCTGACTCACCTTGTATTACTGGCTGTGCATACTTGTATTCTCACAGCTGAATCTAACACTTTTACTTGTGCTCACACTTCTTTTTTCTTTTTTTCTAGAACATCTATATTCTTGGGAGTGGAAAGTCTTATCTTTATTAAAACACAATTTATGTGTGTCAGTGTCAATGGACTTAAGAACTACTTGGAGTAAATTAAATGGTGACACTTGTCGGCCAAAAAGAACTTAATTTAGTGTCTGCTCTTCAGTATATTATGTCATTTGTGACTTCTCCTGGAGCAATCTATGTGAATAATGCTTTGAAATCAGCTTCAGTGAGATGACTTCTGTTTTTAATAAACTGTAGTGAACAGTAACAAATGATGTTTGCCTATAATGTATCACATCTCATTTAAAAATATTTATATGTATTTATGAAAGCTATGTGTATATATTTGTATCTATATATATTCCAACTCCAAATCCCATTTTAACACGTATAAATGTAATAGGCTAAGCACTTCTTTTTATTCCATATGGCAAAATAAAATTCTAACAGTAGAAAAATAAATTAAGAAAATGTCATTGTTGCATATCCAAGCAATAACCAAATGCAGTAAGTGCTTTTGTAGGTGCAACCCTAATCCTGTCTTCTCTGCACACTGTTATGACTTTAGGTTGTTAATCACTATCACTCTTACATAACACATAGTAGATTCTGCAAATTTAGAAAAGCATGCTACTTCTAGCAATATTTGTTTGCCTTATCTGATGATTTTAAGAGCAAGAATCTGTGCTAACTTAAACCTGTCATGCAAGTGCAGTGGGGAGTAATACATAGGAAATAACCCATCTGTCACACAAAGAATTGCATTTTTGACTACCAAAAAGTTGTAGTTCGATCTTGTAAATACTGATAGTGTGGTAAAGATTATACATGAAATGCTTTTATTAACCTATGTGACAATATCATTCCAAAGAATTTAGAAGAACAAGATTCTTCTCTAATCTGCCAGTTGCCCAGTCGTGAACTCTTCATTTTTTTAAAAAAAGCGAAGAAGAACACAGGCAAAAAAACCCACAAAAACCAACTAAAAAAATCTCATACTTGATCTTCAAAGAAGCAACTAATTTGAGGTGGTTCATATATTAAGCTACTGATTCCAGATGCCTGTTTTTCAGAACTTCTTGACAAGTAAGCATTGTCAGAGTTACCGGGACAGAACATTTCTGAAAACTGTACCTTGGCTTTCTCTAGCAGAATGCACAAAATTTCACAATCTTTTTGAAAATGTAAGTCATCTACACTGTGTTACTCAGTAAAATATAGCGTAAAAATCTTTTATGGCTATCTAGATAGTAAATAAATTCCTTATAAATCTCATTGTAGAAATTTGCAGCTCACTACAGTGTTAAGCCTAATGGCAGAACAAGCTTTCCATTGATTTTTTGCAACATTTGAATGTTGGCTGTGTTTTTCTTTAACACACAGTCTAAGCCTTGTTCCCATTCACTTTGCACCTGATCTCAGCCTTAAGTTTCTGTTACTTCATTTGGGCACAGACAAACTAACGTGCCCAATTTTTTCCTCAAAACCCTCATCTCATTCTTTTGCAGGGGTGTTTCACTCCTATTGCCTGGCCATTCTTAGATTAATTCTCAAGTTCTCCCTCGTATTTTCCTCCGAGGAACTTAAATCCATTCACAGACAGAGAGTAAAGGGGCAGCACAACTAGATCGTTTGGAGGGATTTGGAGGTTGGTTTGCTTTCCATTGTCAGGAGATGAAGATGCATAGCAGAGCTCCAGATGACTTCAGCCTCTACAGATACTGCTAGGGTCTTTGCAACAGAGACAGAGGTGGAAGTCTAGGAAACTTCCAGCAGCGGCATGAGACAGAATAGCACCCATGCTGTTGTAACTCCTTTCATAAGTAAAAGACTTAAAGGCACAACTCTGCTGCACGTAACTGAGCTCAAAAGCCAGTAAGAATTGAATCTGCAGCAGCATTCACTAACTTACACTGGAGAACTTTAGTCAGAAGGAAGAATGGCAGCATTGTCTCCAGAGTTTACTTCGTAAATCTCACGCCCGGATTCTGTGCAAGTTAAGTATCTCTTTTAGAAACCAGGTGTTGCTACTATGCAAGAGGGTACTGCTATTCTCATTCTGAAAGCCGTTTTGTGAAATAAGTGGAAAAATTCATTTCAGTAGATCCCAAAGAATTTGATCCATACAATTTTTTTATGCATTTTTTTTTCTGAAAACTCAGCTAATACTTCAACAGCACAAGGCGATGTAGGGCATAATAAAATCCCTTGGTAAGTTGCCTACCAAAACAAAATAAAATGCTAAAAATACAATAAAAACATTAGGAAGAAGTGCTTGAGCCAGAGAATTCAAAAAACTAATTCCAGGAGAAGGTGGTGTGGTGCGTATTCTAGGTCCTTGAAGAATGTGCAGCAGAAGCAAATCACCCTGTTCAGCACTTAGGTAATAAAAGCACATTGGAAAACCAAAGGTCAATATAATCGAACAAGAAAAAAACATCAGGCATTATGAGTTTTTCACAATGAGTAACACAGAAATACCAAAACGTACCTAGAGTGTTCACTCACATTTCACTGAGGAAAAATTTGGATATTTGTAAAGTTACTTATGGTGCTCTGTCAATGATTTTACATGAAATCTTTGTCGATATTATCCTCACAATGCTTGTGCAAGACAGAAAAATATAAAACAACCTGACGAATAGCAATTCAAGGCTCCGTGGAAAGTTTAGTCAATCATCCACAATTGCTCAGGAACTGTGTAGCTCAGTCAGAAATTAAGCCAGAAACTAAAATTCATGTATCAGAGTCCTTACTCGAAATCTAACCTGAGCTACTCTGCTACAGGTCAGCTACCAAAGATGGGTGAATTCAAGGCTTGTATATCAGCAGGCACTGAATAATCATATGAACATTAAGCCAATGCTTAATTTAAAAAAGGGTGGAACATTATGGCCATGTAAGTGTGAAACATAAAGGAAACAAACAAATCTGTTACTGCGTTATGTTGCGTGCTCCTTGTGGTCTCCGTGTTGGTGAGCAGTCCCTCACAGTACAGTATCAGCAAGACTTATAAATAAAGCACTGCAACAAGCATAGTCTTATTTCAGATAACCTAATCCAGTGTATGCATAGTGATATATTTCATCTGTTTGGCTCGTTACAGCTTACATTACATATAGATAAATAACAATCTGTTCAGATAGAGATAGCGCAGTGAGAACTCATCGCAATTGCTTGGATGGACTAATATATATATACACGCATATTGCAAAATTGTTACTCGGTTTTTCATTTCTGTGCTATAATTCCAGTTGTACCTAAGTGACCATTTTATATTTGCTTTTATTTTTAGTCCATTGGAGATGTGTTACAGTATTTTAACCTTTAGAAACTTTTAGCCTGTTATCTTTGTCTCATTGAGGCACGTGCAGCTAATACAAACTAATGTAGAGCTTCTGAAGAAACTTCTGGCTCTTGAGACTATCAGCCCTGAGAATCAGTGACTGGCCAGTTTTTCCAGACTTTCTGCTCACCTTTCAAATTTCCTTTCTCTTGAGGAAGCATAGTTTGGTTAATAGAGGACAAAACATGACAGATAGGGTGGGAGAGAATTACAGAAATACTAGGTGGAATTGAGGAACCTGCAATGTACTCTTTTCTTATGGACATCATTAAGGTGAAAATAACTTCAGAGATTGAAATTACCAGTGCAGTCAGCATGAAACAACCGAAGTTTCATAGCAAATTGTTAGAATATGAGCTTTGAAGAACAAACAACTCTTCCAGCTCTGCAGCAATGACGGAAGCAGTGAATTCTGGTTCGGTGATGTGCCATTAGCTCTTAACCTCTGTCAGAACAAAATGCACAATTTCTTGCCCACATGTCTGTGTTTCACAGTATTACTGCAAATCTGTGTGAGGTTTTGGGCATCGACTGGTCCTTCTGTACTATTGAATGTCCAATAATAACTGTAATCAGACAGCATTAAAATCATATTGTGTCTAGTTGTTCATATTGTTGTCCACAGGTTCAGAGGCTATCCCATGTGTGCCTATTTGATGTACTGAGAATAATTCTCTGCCACCCTTGACACAGATTAGTAATGAAGTTCACAGATGTTATGACCTATTCCCGGCGGTCCTTAATGCAAGAATGATGTTAAGACATTAGTGCAAGCATATGGCTCCACAAGCTTGAAAATTAACATTAGTTTGGTCTGATTGCAGAAACAGTGTTTCTGAGAGTTTTGTCTGGATCAAATAGGCCAGATGAGGGACAACAGAAGAATGAAAGAGTGACTGATGTACTCAAAGGCTTCAGCTGAAACAAGAGGATCCTGGAACATCTTGATTTTCACCTGCTGCCTTGGATATTTAGCAGTGTGAATGAAATACCCAGGTCCCTCCCCCTCCTTTCCAACCTTTTTTGTTTTCTTTTTTTTTTTCTTTCCACTAGGTAGGTACGGATTACCAATTCCAGTAAAAAACTTGCAGTAATTATGATCTAAGAGTGCTGTGTACTGTACCATGTAACAGATCCCAACTAAGTACTGAGCCAGGTACCTCAATCACTAACAGATGTGCCTTGAGTTCTCTAGCCTTGATGTTCAAGCTGGAAAGAAAGAGGCCTTTGCTCTGCAGCCTACATCATGCCCCGTTAAGTGGAATGTTCCTACGCTCACTTGGTTTGGTACTGTAAAAGCAGAATGTCCCAGGTTCTCAGTCCTGTGTTACCCTCCCCTTCGTGGACAAACTCTCACAGATCTCTGGGTAAGAGAAGCTGAAACAGGGAGAGCATCCAAACCAGAGCTTGGTGTCACCCACACAGCTTTAACTTTATAGATTCCTTTCTGTTAATTAAGTAACCAGCACGCTTCTCTCAGCTATCAAGATGATTAATATTCCATCCTTTCCCTGCACAAGAGGGGCTTTCAAAATTCCAGTGTAGAGGGTTTTGTCCCATTTATATGATTGAACTCAAGTTACAACAGAGTTCGTATAGAAAGTGAAGAATTGACCGCCAAGGCATCTCCAGTGGCTACAGTGAAGTCATACTATGAATGAAATTGGCTTATATAATTGATTAGGAATCACAGTTTGGACTAGCCTCAAGGCTTAAACTAGAGAAAAAAAGAAAAAGGAATAAATTTTGCTGCTTCTACAAGAACAAAATAGATAAAAAACAAGTCCCCCACCTCAACTGACTACAAAACCCAAGAAACAGTTCTGTTCTTATGGTATGGAAACAAAGATTACTTCTCTCTTCCCTACAGCATCTGCTCCTTTGCTACAGGTCTTCTCAGGCATTCTCCCCCAAAATGTGACAGGGTAACTCAAAAAAAGGTCATGGGATTATCAAGCTGTATTTTCTCATAACCTTTTCTATACCTGCATGCAGGAATCAATGCAGCCTGAGCGGGCAGGGTGAAAAGGCAGAGTTCCTGTATGCCTCTTTTGAGCTTGCACTGCATTGTAGAGGAGGCAGAGCCTCATAAAAGCAGGCAGCAGACTCCTGCCAGAGCACAATATTTTTTTAGAAAAGCTCCAGTATTTGGACTTCATAAACTCCAAAAGTGCAATAATGTAGACAGCAGTGCAAGTGTTCAGTACTCCATAAAAATAGATGTAAATGCCCCATAAGAAATGGGAGCGGAAAGTCAATGAGAAAAGAGTGAATCCTGAGCACTGTGCAACTTCCCAACCCATCCTTTGCTGAGCAGGCTGCAGAGGTCATGACAATTGCCTAGCCTATGTTTTATAATATAACATCATCTCTGGGATTCTGTGATATACAGTCTCTTTGAAGCACTGGCTAGCTCATTTAATTCCTTCCTGTCTAGATTATAGACAAAAGTTACAGTTTTGTGTTCCCTGTCCCACCTCCAGCATATACACCTGCAACAAACGTCCGTATTCCAGAGTACAATAATGATGCTTTTGAGGAGAATACAAAAATTAGCTAGTTCTCAAGAATCAGTTTATGCCAGAGGTTTAATACCCAAGTATTGCAGGGATTCACAACCACTTCCACCTGTAATTTCGGAACGATGCATTTTTTTCCACATACTATAACCGCATTTCTCTATTCTTGTGTACTCATCTGTGTAATACTTGAAACACTTTGCACAAAAGAAATAACTTCGACAAAAAAAAAAGTGTCTTTTACTATTCAGTGGTGGATTATACAGTCCAAACACACAGTATTTAGCAAATTCATAAGGATTTTCCCAGTTTTTCCAATGGGCTAGCCTTCCTCTACTTTGTGTTCAAGTGTGATGTCACAAGGCTAAACTCACATTGTGTTGTAAGTACAACTCTAATTTGAGTGAAGGTGCTGCAGTATTGGAGGCTATGGAAATCTGTAAGGTATTAAGAAATGGACATCCTCAATTCAGTTAAGTGTATTGGTACTGAAAATAAGAAAAAAAAAAGGACGTTGTAAACATTCAGGAATGGTACTCTTCTCACCTGACTTTAGATATATCAGCAGAGATATAGAATCATAAAATCATAGAATGGTTTGTGTTGGAAGGGACCTTAAAGGTCACCTAGTCCACCCCCCCTCACACCTCCCACTAGATCAGGTTGCCCAAAGGCCCATCCAACCTGGCCTTGAACACTACCAGGGATGGGGCAACCTGTTCCAGTGTCTCACCACCCTCACAGTAAAGAATTTCTTCCATTGCCCTTGTCCTATCACTACACTCCCTGATAAAAGTCCCTCCCAATCTTTCCTATAGCCCCCCTTTACGTACTGGAAGGCTGCTATAAGGTCTCCCTGGGAGCCTTCTCTTCTCCAGGCTGAACAACCCCAACTCTCTCAGCTTGTCTTCATAGGAGAGGTGCTCCCGCCCTCTGATCATCTTTGTGGCCCTCCTCTGGACCCACTCAAGCAGGTCCATGTCTTTCTTGTATTAGGGGCCCCAGAGCTGAATGAACACAGTACTCTGGGTGGGTTCTCACAAGGGTGGAGCAGAGGGGCAGAATTGCCTCCCTCAACACACTGGCCATACTTCTTTTGATGCAGCCCAGGATATGGTTGGCTTTCTGGGCTGCAAGCACACATTGCTGGCTCATATTCAGTTTTGCGTCCACCAATATCCCCAAGTCGTTCTCCACAGGACTGCTCTCAATCCACTCATTACCCATCCTGTATCTGTGTTTCAGATTGGTCCAACCCTGGTGCAGAACCTTACACTTGGTCTTGTTGAACTTCATGACATGTACACAGACCCACCTCTCAAGCCTCCCAAGGTCCCTCTGGGTGGCATCCCTTCCTTGTAGAGCATCAACCACACCATTCAGCTTGGTGTGATCTGCAAACTTGCTGAGGATACATCTAAGCTATCCCTACAACTCTCTTTTTAATTAACAGAGAGATTTACTTCTAGAACAAAAGTTACCTGATTTAACTGTCTGTTTTCAGATGATATGAATTGCCTTCCAGCTTTTGTCTTTTTGTCTTTTGTCCTTTTGTCTCAATAGACTCTAAAAGATAACTAGACAACCAGCTTAGATGCAGACTTTTAACAAAGCAGATGCCTAAACTTATGTGGTAATAACATTGCTGGGGATAGAGGAAAAGAGAAGACAGAGTGGGTGGAGGAGGTTGAGTACATTTGTTTATTATAAGTACAGAAGATATGGAAAAGACAGATTTTCACAATGATACAGATGTAAACAGTGATGATTCTACTTATTGCTAACTGGAGGTTGTATGATTAAACTGGTCACTGACACTCACGTATCAGACAATGTTAGGCTCTGAAGATAGAGAATTCAGACAGGCTTTAACAACTTAGCTGATAAGCCCACAGGATGCATTCCTTCCCTAGAGAGACTCTGCAAACTGCTATGATGATATTACTTAACTCATTACAAAAATAACCCTAAAACCTCATAATGATGCAGGGGGAAAGGAGAAACTGAAGAGCTAATTGGAGAAATAATTAGAGACAAAAGCATTTTAATTTGTGTTGCCTATTTTATAATATTTGAGGAATCCTTCTAATTTGAAAGTTCCTCCTCTTTTTTTATTAGTACTTTTTCTTTTAGTTTGCGGCTATTTCAGATACTCTTCAGTCTAATTTACCAGTTGAAGACTGCAGCTACTTTTTGAAAAACTCACTTGTTTGATTTTTTTTAAAAACTTATAAGTGACCTGTATTTCCTGTCCAATAGCAAGTGCAGAGAGGCAAGTCTCGAACTGAAGGCTGCTTACATCGTATCTGGAAGAAAAGTTCTTGAGATAAGAAATCAATAACTTAAAAATGTATGATATCTTTGGAAGCAAAAATCTCTTTCTAATCATGCCTTTTCCTCATGTCTTAAAAGAAACATCATTTGTGGGTTTGTACTCAGTGCAACATATGTCTGTGCTGTTTGCTAGTGATACCACATTCACTACTGTTCAATAAATTTGTCTTTTATATATAGCACTGATTTACACCAAAGTTTTCTACGCTGCCAAAACAATACCTCAAAATCAATAAAAACTACGCTGTTATAAATATTCAATATTTTAAAATAATATTTTTGCTGGAAAGTGTTTCACTTCCTAAAGGAAATATTAGGAGGGAGTGACGAAGAAAGATCACAGGCTGATGATGCTTTGGTAGGGCAGATCAATTAATAAAAGGAAAAAGATATCTGATTAACATGCTAGGAAAGGGATGGTGTCTATCCTCTCAGTTAAATAAATGTAGGTATGCTTTGCTGAAGTCCCAGTGAGACTTCCATAAGAGATAAATACTGTGTATGTAAAAAGCAAGAGTGAACTGTATTTAATTCAGTACCCATGATATTTTGTTGAAATGCACACAGAACATATTTTATAGGTAGGTTGCTGGAGCAAAAGATATGGTTGGGAAAATCTGGCAGGTTTTGGGTACGTTTAGAAGCCTCAATGACTTTGCGCAGAGGACTTCTTTTTCCAGGTATGCCAGTCTGGATATCTAATAAAAGGGAGTACCTCTCTCTGCGTACTTGAGGGACCTTCTAAAAGTGAACTCTGCTTCCATTACTTCTTGGTCTATGCTTCTTAAGTTAAACATCCATTTTAAAAGGAAAACCCATTTTAAGAATCCCTATTTGTGTGCACCTTTTCCTTTGCAAACTGAATTTTAAGCTGAGTAAGAAAGTCAGGCCTGCTGTAAAGGAGATGGAAGCAGTGAAGAATCAGTGTCTTCTCCCAAGATTGCATTTGTGTCCTTGAAGTTAAATTAAAAAAAAAAAAAAAAGAGGCAGTGTCTGCAATGAACTAATCCAAGCATTAAAAGCTTCTTCTTTGGTTTCTTCTTCTGAAGAACAATGACTTGCCTTAGGCCTCCTCTGAAGAGAAATGCTTTAGATGCTCCTTTCCATCTGTTGTTTGGCCTTTTAGAGGCCATTAGTGTCTCTAGAACTGCTCAAAGTGGTACTGCTCTGCACTTGCCTCTGCCATAGTGCTTTAAAATTGGAAACTGACCTTGCATCATGGGTCATGTAGCACAGTACTGTCATCAGACCATTCCTACTAATGTCATTTTAAATACTCTATCAACATTAGTGCATACAAGACAAAATAAGCCAGCTGATCCCAGATGTTGATGGAATGCCAAGAGTCCAAGCTGATAGTCAGAAATGAACAATTGAAGGAAGCACTTATTGCTTTCCCATTCAACATCCAAGACTTCAGGCAGTGCCAAACTATAAATATCTTCAGCTCAAGCTGCTTAAGGTCAGTGGATTAACATTAACAGCGAGCAATCATTACTGCATTAAACTCTCACATCATCACAATTAGTGGACCTGCTTAGAAAGCAAAAAAGTACAGAATAACTGCCACCGAGGGATTAAATCATTCAACTGTATATTGTGAATCTGTGCTCAAAGAATAATAGGCTAAAATTTTTGCAGCCTTGTTCTTACAGGTCTTAGCAGGTTCTTATTTTAAATCGCTTCCAAAATCTCATCATCGTGCTTTCTGGAGTTATTCATAGCATGTGTGGAAGGGTCAAGCACAACTGTTATTCTAAGTGGCACTTAAAAAAACACCCAAATCCAAATCTTCCCATTTCCTATTCAGTGTGATCTCTCCATTATGTTGCTTTTAACATTACTTTTTATGATGTGTTTAGATAGTTCCAGTTATGCCACTGGAGAAAGAGGCTAAAGAAGTGTAGTATATCAGATTAGGCCCCCAACTTGTATTAATCATCCAAAGAGCAGTCTTTCACATAGATTTTCAAAGCCGTCATTGACAAACTCACAGCCATGAAAGCCGTCACTCCTCGTATATTTCCTCCTGACCCTGATTCCTGAAACAGACTATCTTCTTAGTCTTTTTCATTTTGTTATTTCATAATAATTTTTTCCCTGCATATTTATCTTTTGGGTGCCATGTTATACTTTTATCTTGAGTCTTCTTGACAGCTCTTGACAGCTTTTTTGCTCTTCAATTCACATGATAGATATGACTGCATCTGTATGCCATCCTTGCCCTTTGATCTTTCCATTTCTTTCCTTTCAATCACAAGGATGTGGTAGGAATTTACCTGCATCTGGCGGATACTGTTCTTTCTCATGGAGGAGGGAAAGGAATCCAGAAAAATTAATGTCCAAATCTTCAAACTTGCTTAAAAATAACGGGCTGTGCTTATGGGTTCCTGTGCTGGTTTTGGCTGGGATAGCGTTAATTTTCTTCATAGTAGCTAGTATGGGGCTATGTTTTGGATTTGTGCTGAAAACAGTGTTGATAATACAGGGATGTTTTTGTTATTGCTGAGCAGGGCTTACATAGAGTCAAGCCCTTCTCTGCTTCTCACGCTGCCCCACCAACGCATTGGCTGGGGGTGCACAAGAAATCGGGAGGGGACACAGCTGGGACAGCTGGCCCCAACTGACCAGAGGGGTATTACGTACCACATGACATTACACTCAGCAATAAGAAGTGGGGGAAGAAGAAGGAAGGAGAGAGACATTCAGAGTGGTGGCATTTGACTTCCCAAGTAACCATTACGTGTGATGGAGCCCTGCTTTCCTGGAGATGGCTGAACACCTGCCTGCCCATGGGAAGCAATGAATGAATTCCTTGTTTTGTTTGCTTGCATGTGCGACTTTTGCTTTTCCTGTTAAACTATCTATCGCAACCCACGAGTTTTCTCTTTCACTTTTCTGACTCTCTCCCCCATCCCACCAGGGGGAGTGAGCGAGTGGCTGCGTGGTGCTTAGTTGCTAGCTGGGGTTAAACCACAATAGTTCCTTCAGAGATAAATCGGGGGGGATTAGTGACTCCAAATACGTTATCATCTTAAAGAAGTTGATTACTGTTGTGTCAGGTCTCATTCGACCCAGGAGTAAGATTTTCATGTGTATGCTTCTATCAGATAATGCAGAGGCTTCAGATGGAAATTTACACATTGCCTTACTTAGCAGATGAGGGCAAAACTAGTGAGAGATTTTGATTACTGAAAAATGATTCCTCAAACACAAGAAATAGCATACTATCTGTGCAAAAGTGGCAGAGTCATTTCCAGAATTATGGGGCAGAATTACGGGATGATTTCCAAAACCGTCTTCTCTTTGATGAGTGCAGTGATCTTAATCTGAATGGAGTTTCTAAAGAGAAAATTGAGCACAACAGGAGAATAGTTTGCCAACTTTGAATCCATTATGATCTAGTTACCAGTGGATAAGTACCTGTAGTTTTCAGCTGGAAATAAAAAGAAAGAAGACTTTTGGATTTGCCTTTTAAAACAAATATGTGAAGCATTGTTTTCCTTTATTTCTACTCCCTGTATCTTTACAAATTTTGTAGCAGTGTCCTGTGTTTACATTTCGAACTAAAACACCTGTTTTGAGTTAAGAGCAATTTCAACACCACTAGCCAACCTCAAGGCAGTCTCCTTTGTGTCATGATCTTTATAAGGAGGCTGTGACTGTTCATGCAGACGCTGGTACTCTAGTATCTTTCTCCAAGAAAAAAACAAACAAACAAACAAACAACAAACTCATATGCTGTTATTTAGATGTTTTGAGAACCAGTCTGAAAGGAAGAAAGTTTTTCAAGCATAATTTTCATTTACCATGGTACAGTAAAACATTTTGAAACTATTTTAATGCCTACAATGCTGTTAGCACTTACTGTAACTGTGTGTTAGGTGCTACTTGATCCAAAGCTTCCTCGAGCCAGCAATTTTTCTGTTGAATTTAAGACTAATTTGTTCCTTTGTGAATATTTCTGTCAGTATTTAGGACCTCATGGGGCATTTCTACCGGATGGCATATTTGCAGGAGGCTGCTGAAAAGTTCCATGGTGCACTTGCTAAACTGTTTCTATTACACTGCTGTGAGGAAACCTACTAAATCTGCAGGATAGGCATACCCACAAGGTCAGAATCAGAGTTGAAACCATCTGTACGCTCCAAGGGCTGTGTTCATAAAGCTCAGTATTTTAACAGTGCAGCTATCCAATTTGCCTGTACTACTTTGTCCATAGTATATAAAAACTGTATAGTTTTCTACAAGTTCCAATCACTTCTGCTTTTGGGATCTTCTCCAGCCTTCGCACTCTAAGCACGCTTAACAGATTGAAGTATATGTTTAGCCCACAGCCACCAACAAGGACTACTTTGATTTCTGTGTTCCCCAAAGTGAGATCTTTATTATACTTAAATCAAAGGGGGATCTTACATCTGATGCCAGAAGAATCTGACCCATATCTTCATTCTTGCTGCATAGGAGAAGCTAAATTTAGAAGCTCAGTATTACATCCGGGTCTGGACAGGGCACTTTGTTATACAGAGGCCGTTGCAGGTGAACACAGAGTAAGCAGATCTCTCACAGGACGATTAAGACACGAGGATAATTTTCCTGCTACTTCTTCCTCTTCCCCAAGCTTGTGTTTTTTTTCTGCCCCACTTCCCTCCTCCTCCAGGCTGTGACTGTGGATTTCTGCATCTCTACAGCAAGCTGGGTCAGGAAACTGACACAGCTGAAAAGTAACCAAAGGGAAGGAAAAAGGTTCAGTTTGCATTTACCTGCATAGCTGCTAGCACTAGCCCAAAGGGAGCAGCAGGACATGCGGCCATAGCAGGGAGTGGTGGAGGGATCGTCACTTTTAATGGTAGCCACCATTTCTGTTGGTTTAGGGTGACTGTAAAAGCAGAACCTGAGCAATGCCTGGTCACCACCTAGAGAGGAAAGAAACTGTAATGGGGAAGGTGGAGCCGTTAAAAGCCCCACTGTAGTTTAAAATCTGTGCAGATTGATACAGACTTCGGGTCTGTAGAGGCAGGGATTGGAAAAGTTTTAAACAAAAGTTTACTTTGCAAGCAGAAAAGAAGACAGTAGTTGGTTTTGAAGTATATGATAAATTAAATGTTTTTTAGTTAAGTTGGGCAATGGCAACTGAATTCTATGAAACCAGGGAGAATGGCACTCCATACAAAAGTGAAAATAGTAAGAAAATAGTTCTGTTTTAAGCAAAGTGCAAAAAGATCATGTGGCTAACCTCATTTAAAAAAAAAAAAACAAAAAAAAAAAAAAAACAAAAAAAAAAAAAAAACCAAAAAAAACAGTCTTATGATTTTGAAGGGCTTAACACGTACCAAGAGAGCAGATCAGGAGCAGATTCTGGGACGAGATGCTCAGAGATGTTACAGAGGTTGGGCAGGGAGCGGGGAACACAATGAATTCCTGACAGAACAATAAGACTTTGTCAGGGACAGGAAGTCAGAGTCTGTAATGAAGCTAAGTGAGAGTTCACAGCAGTCAGTAACTGAACATCCAATACCACAAGAAACAATATCTGAGGAAGACAGGTGTTACACTTTATCCCCAGTGGGCAGCTGAGCCCCACACAGCCACTCGCTCACTCGCCACCCCGTGGGATGGGGGACAGATTCAGAAGAGTAAAAGTGCAAAATCTCATGGGTTGAGATAAAGGCAGTTTAATGGGTAAAGCAAAGGGTGTGCACACAAGCAAAGCAAAACAAGGAATTCCTTCACTGCTTCTCATCAGCACTTCAGCCGTCTCCAGGAAAGTAGGGCTCCGTCACGCGTAATGGTTACTTGAGATGAAATGCCACCACTCCAAAAGTCCCCCCTTCCTTCTTCTTTCCCCAGCTTTTATTGCTGAGCGTGACATCATATGGTGTGGGATGTCTCTCTGGGATTAGCTGTCCAGTCTGTGTCCCCTCCCAACTTCTGTGTACCCCCAGCCAACTTGCTGGGGGGACAGCTTGAGAAAGAGAAGCGGCCTTGGTGCTGTGCAAGCCCTGCTCAGCAACAACTAAACGCTGGTGTGTTATCAACACTATTGTAGACACAGCACCATGTGAGCTGCTATGAAGTAAAATTAACTCTATTCCAGCCAAAACAAGCGCAAAAGGTTAGATAGGTAAGAGTTACACACAATAAGAAAAAAGTAGAAGCATATATATGGTCAGATCAATTCTAATATACAAGAAAAACAACAAGAAATTAAATTCAGAAGTTTACAAACATCAGCAAAGTAGATTCGCTGTACAAAGATAACATCAGCTGTGTGCTCAGATGAGTTCTTCTGGCAATTGAATAAGGCTGGACAATTGTGCCATCAGACACTGGAGGCAAAAACAGTGTCACAGCAAAGCAGAAAGCATGGTAGAGGAGGTGAATAAGATACAGACTGATAAGTTTATCCTGATCTACTAATACCATCAGAATTTAAATAAATTAATTCTGTTCTGTGCACTTTCCCCTTCAGCTACCACTAGTATCAAAAACATGATCTAAATCAACCTCATTTACGGGTTAACCAACCAGCAAGATATCCTAGACTGCTGCTCTTTGGTCATAAGTTGTTGCCTAAATTCAAAGATCTCAGCATTATCCCATTCCCAGAGTGAACTCCATCATTTATCCTGTGACTTCAGTTTGATTAGGAATCAAAATCTAAAACATAGTCCTCTTCTTTGTTAAAAAGTATTACTTCTTCCTGATTCCCTGCTTGGTTTTATGGTGGGTTGTTGTCATGGTTTAGGCCAAATTGGCCACTGGGGATGTTGGGGACCCCAGATAGGACCGACAGATGCTCCCCTCTACCCCTCTCCAAAAAGAGAGGCAGAGGAGGGAAAAAGAGACCTATGAGTTTAGGACAAACTACTTTAATGAGATACTATTAATAATAGAATACAAAAGAAATAATGAAAAGTATACAAAACCGTTTTGCGCTCCCAAGATGACAATTACACGGGAACCGGATTCCGGATCTGTATTCAAGATTGGGATCAAGGGCAGCCGATTGAAGTGAAGAAAAAAAAAGAGCGAAAGAGCGGGAAAACGAGAGAGCGAGAGAGCAAAAGAGAGGAAAAAGAGAGAAGAGAGGCCTGTCCTTTTGATCCCTCAGCTTTTATACTGAGTATGATGCAGATGGGAT
>RSEF01000031.1:33004275-33029146 GCA_003993805.1 Himantopus leucocephalus
TGACCAAAATTGATCCTGTTTTACCTTAAACCAGGACAGTTGTAACATTTTAATATAAACATTAGTAATTAATAGTGAATAAGCTGAGCAGAATAATTATGATCAAATAATTTTCTCTAAGAAAATGTTTTTTCATCATTGACACCTGATATTTTTTCATAACCAGAATTAGGACCGATAGCTTGAATGGGGAATGAAGCCTAGAACGTATCTAATACCCACAATACATTTAATAGCAAGTTTAATTCACAGCAGTTATCAAATGGTTTATATTTTTCCTTTTGCTTTAAGGTGGTTGCTATGGCAAATGAAGGGTACAGAAAGATCAGCTCATTAGGAAGAGTCAAGGGCAGACAAGGGAGAACATACACATGTATATTTCATTAAGCCAATAAAAATGATATATAAACCACTGCAATGTCAGAAGCAATTTACTGCTTCTCAGGGTTGGACTCTACTGAAAATTTCATGAGCATCGATCAGGATTATTTTGTGGGACCATCTATAGACATGTTACAATTGATTTATTTTCCTCTCTCTATTTTGATAGACTGCTGTGTAACTCCTGTAAAGTAAGTGCCATTGGATATTTCACAAGAAGGGAGGCTCGTTCTTCTATCCATCCACACTTCCTCTTAAACCAAGTCATTGAGTACTTGGGGGCACCAGCAACTGATGAAAAGGTGAGATGCTTTTCATTCACTTGTTGGAAAGTCACTGTATTTTTAGCAGTGTTTTAGGATTTATGACTCCAACCTATAGACCATAACAAGAGGCATATTCTTTGTGGTTTGTGTGTGTAACATTTCACACATTATCAACAAATATTATGCAGTAAAGAACCACACACGAGAACAATGAGTCACTACTCTTTTTCAGTGAACAGGTTTCAGAGGAATAAAGCTTAGAAGTGAATAGCCACTATTTTTCCCTTTCACAAAACCTTTTTAAAAGTTTGGAGGGAATAAGGAGTGAAAGAGTGAGTCAGTGATGTCAGATTTTATTACTGGATAGTCATGATAGGTTTGCATCTCAGTTTATGGATGATTAAAATATTTTTTAAAACCATATTCTTTATTAGTGTGCTTTTTGCTTGGAATTGTTTGTAAGAGACACAATGTAACTACTAAAAAGTGCTTGTTAGGACATCTCATTGCTGCAGAGTTTCCCCATCCTTATCACAGTATCTGCACAGACTTTCAGTTCTTTAAGCATAGATTCGGAAAAAGAATCACTAGTCATTTAGGTTTAGGTATCTGAAGTACAACCTGCCAGCACAGGACACAGCGCAGCAAAGCCGCAAGACAGGAGAAGTAAAACGCAGCAAAAGCAGCGTGGGTGTCCATCTCAGCTAAAAGAAACATGAACTCTGGTGGCTGTCATATCTGGTTATGATCTGTGATCTGCATGGTGCAGCACTGGAGAACAGAGCTCTGTTTCTTATGCCTGACTTGGACTATGACTGATTCATTCCATATCTCCGGATGGACCCAGTAGTCTTGTCCCCAGATTTCAGTGCCTTGGCTGTAAAGTGTTATTTATGTAAGATAATACTAGATAACTCATATCTGTGCTTTGGCTTTTATCACTGACTTTGAATATTAATTACCAGCCAGATGCTGATGTTAGTCTGGTTCCAGATGCTGCCGCCATGTGCCAGTCTCCATCATACAACTCTGTAGATAAAAACTTACGGATCTCAATAGTTTGTGGACAAAGGTACGTGTCAGATTGAAGGTGTCAGAATTAGGCTTTGATTAGCTTGTACCTGCAACACAGAACATCTCCACTTTGAAGTCATAACTAAGAAGGTGTTTTGGAGGCTGCTGGAAAGCAGAATAAACTCTGCATATACAGGAAGCTGGGAGACTTCATTCAGGTAATGATTGCATTAAAAATTATAATATTAAAATTATTACTGAGCTATGTTTACTGTCCAAGGAAAGTGATCTTTTGAAGAACTGAGCAGTCTTTGGTACTTCACCTATCTCTGACTAAATACAGGATCATATTCCAAGCTAGTGCAAGGATCAAAATTAACAGCACACATCCAAGGACAAGAGGAGAAATAAATCATAATAAATCATTATAGTTTGGAAAAGAACCATGAATCAAGGCAAATACTGCCTATTACAATTAAAAAAAAAAAAGACAGTCATATGAAGGAATCGGACCACCTCCTGCAAATAGCCTCTGTGTCATAGCAAACAACAAGTGACTTGACAAGGTCTTAGACATGTTCAGAATAGGAGGGATCCTGCCCTTTCATTGCTCTGCTAAACACAAGACATGCCAAGATCCAGGGAGCTCTACGAGTAACAGAAATGCAAAACTTAAAATATAGGCAAGACAACTTCTTCAAAATCACACCAAAAATGGATTGTTTTGGGTTTACTTCTGTAGAATACAGAGCAGATGCAGATACAAGGAAGCAGGAAGGAGGCATTCCACTCATCTGGTGCTTGCATTGCATCACCGTTCTTCGTTCTTGTCACTACAGAGTCAGCACCAATTCAAGAGGCTGTTTAAGACCCAGGGGACTTCTCGTGTGCTTAAAATTCAGCACATGCTCAGTTCCCCTTCTCATCTGGGTTGCACCGCTGCGAACTCTGCATATTGATGAATACTGACATCTCCCTGTTAAATAGAGGGCATATATTCAACTCTCAACAAACTGCATATGTCAGTCAGTAGGTAAGGCAGGGTCATATGAAACCAGACAGAAAGTTAGTCTGCATTGTATCAGGGTAGAGTTTGTACTCTGCCTTGAAGTCTCAACCTAAATTATTAAACTATTAAACTATGCCAAGTGTCTGCTGAGTTTCTGTCATAATGCCAGGATTAATTCTGAATCAGACCTCACAGATGACTTATAAATCCTCTTTGCATAGCACCTTAAATACAGATGCTATTTTTGGGGATGTTAATACCAGGAAAACCCCTTATCCAGTTAATTCCATGCAAAAAGAAGACTTGTAATGGAACTTAGCACTTCCTGTACCCTACTTGGCTTTATAGTGTGTACTTCAGTGCCATCCAGTGTTAAACACAAAGTCATTTAGCTAAAATAAAGTAATCTCTGCCACTTTAATACTTCAGTTTCTGATTTACCTCTCCAAGTTTACAGTACATATGTCCAATATCCACCCACTTACTAAAATCTTTTAGAATTTTAAAAAATCTTTTAGAAACATTCTGATTTTAATTCAACTACGTAATTGCAAATGCTAAGCACAGAAAAGGAAGAGGATCATAGTCATCTGAGAAATTCTGTGTCCTGAAAAAATAAAAGATCATTTGAATCCTATTTGTCTTAGTGGCAGTTCAGACCAACTGGTAACAATGTGCTCCCTGGTTGTTCCTGGTTTCGAGGGAAAGCCTATATTATCTGGACGATATTGAAGCTTCAATCTTAAAAGACTGAGAACTTATCCTGTAACCACTTCCTCCTATAAGAAGCCCCACTAAAGTCTTCCTCTGAAGGAGCGGACTTTATTGACAAAATGTTTAAAAAAATTATCACTGCTTATTTTTCCATTTGAACTGACATACAGAGGAAGAGACCATGGCATTTCATTTTGCTGTCTTTAAAGATGATGATCTTCAGTCTGTGTTAAGCTGATGTACTAGATTTTTTTCATGAGCTCTCGTAGTGCAGACTCACACTTCATGGGCATTGTTATCTAGTATGCATTACTGCTAAAATAATATATGAAGACAACAACAACAACAACTAGATCATATGAACATTTGTTAACGTCACAGCCATATGATCCTACCTGTGAAGGCTTGGAAAGCCCGATCAGGACCAGAGTAGGAGCCAAGAAAGAGCAAGGAATCAAAGCAGAGCTAAGAGAGGAGCAACGCAAGGCAGCCTGATGGGCTAAAGTGGGAAGTGAACTCTGCTTTGCAGGAAAGGAAGGAAAAGTGCTGTCAGAACCAGCAGGCTCTTCCAAGAACCTTCAACCTCAGTTCAGGAGCCCACCTGAGCTCGGGCTCGGGCACTGGTCCTGGGATGAGCTATGCTGTACCAGTGCCCATCTCCAGCCCTGTCTCCTCCTGCTGCTGGATTGTTTGGCTTTCCTGGGCTGACGTTGGACATGAGTCATCCCTTCATTTTGCCCGATGATTGCAGGCCTGTCACTCAACCGGTGGCTGTCAGCAGCCTGCTCTCACAGCTCTCTGGCATGTGCTACAGGAGCCATCTCACCATGTCTGGGACCGGGTGCTGGAGGAGGCTGTGCTTCTGGAGTACACGCATGGCAGGGCCCAGGGAAGTCAATGGGGTGGAGCCCTCGTCCACAGTTTCTTTGGGTTTTCAGAGCATTAAGCTGGTCTGTTCTGTCTGAAACAGATCGCAGGTCCCTGGGGCTAGCTCATGTCTTGCTTGTGCCAGCTAGTAGCCTCATTTGCTTTTTAGTGCTGGGAAAACATGCATGACAATGAGAGAAATTGACAAGAGAAATTCCTGTCTTGAGCCAGATGCTCAAGGGTAGGCTGTATGGAGAACACAGCAATGTACTCCCAAATCAGTAAATTTCTTACGTATGTGATATTCTGCTAGTACAACCAGTTTTCATTTTTTAATAGATTATTTTCCTTCAGAAGTTAAAAATGTAATTTTGAAAAACAAGTGCAAAATCAGCAGCTTCACTATATGAACACCTTAAATGAAATTTAATAGAGATAGTAAGTTACCTAAGTAAGCATTTAAGTAACCATTCATCCTAGCTTTTCTATAGGGTCATTATTATTGCCCCATTTACATTTGTAAAAGGTACACCATAGAGGAAATCAGTATTTTTAGAGTAAAAATCATTGCATTTTCAATTGACACCTGTAAACTCTGATTTTCATGCTGATAAGCTATACATAGAGCTCCTGTTGACTACAGTTATTTCTGAGGTGTGGTCATAGCCAGAAGAAAAATTACCTTGGCCATACTTACAGAATGAGGGTTAATCCCTTGAAGTAACGGGTTCAACACAAGTACCTAATGCAAAGTTGTACGTTCATGGTATGAAATAATCCTGTCGGCCAGCTTGGGTCAAGTGCCCAGGTATCGCTTTTCCTCGTCCCCGCACCTGGCTACCTCGAAAACATTGAGACTTTGAAACCCATATACCATAGCTGGTTATGAAGTACATATTTTCACACAATATTTCAGACATTAGATTCTTCTGAAAACGTATTTTCCCTAGCATTAGAAGAGACCTTACTGGAAAGTAAAATTACTGAAAGAGAAATTAACCCTGTGTTGCTCAAACCAGGACCGTTTGATAGTCATAAATGCCAGGCTTTGAAGCTGAATCTAGACAATTTAAATGGGAAATCTTGAGTCATGAGAGTTATTGTTCATAGGGCTACTATACTGGATTCTCCATCACATCAACTCTTCAGCCCAGGTCGAACACCTTTTTAAAAACAGATTGTAACATTTTATGCTGCAAGTTCTGTTTTGTTCAACAACAATCAACCATGAAGGAAGTCTGACTATTATCCTTCAAAATCTAGGATTGGTCGAATTAGAGATAATGATGTGTGATTCCAAGGGAGTTAACTGTGTTTCAGGAAGATGTAAAATCTGTGCTCTGCAACAGGTTGTATAGGTTGGAGTCACTTGAATCTCTTGTCTATAGCATCTGATATAGATATTGGAATAGTCTGTTACTCTGGTAAGGTCATTCTTTCACAAAGATGTGAGCCTTAAATTTCCCCAGCCAGTTAAACGTGCTGTAAAATAGCCGTCACAGAAAGCTGCACTTTTATATAGCTAAGGAAAATGCAAACACTAATCCACTTATCTCAGAAAGGTTGTTACCTCGACCTAAAAAACTCAAGATGTGGAGATAATATCCTCAACAAGCTGGACCTTTTGCTTATCTGGCTCTGAACCTGTTTGGAGACATTCCTTTCACATACTAGTTTCATATCCAGTTCTAATCATACTAAGCAATCCAATGGTGATGCATAAACTCTGTACAGTGGCACACAACTATTGAAATTAGCTCCCTTTTTCCTTGTTCTGATCTTCAGCTCATAGTTTAGCTAAACATTAATTCAATTGTGGAGGTGAAACAGAAAAGGCAACTAGCCTAGCTGAAGGAATGACAGTCAACTAAAATACAGACCTTCCTGACTCCGTAGCCTCTCCGCATTCCTGAAGATAACAAAAAAAAAAAAAACCACGGCTAGCAACACAACTGAATTGATTGCTAAATATGTGATTACAGCAGAAGTCAGGGAGTGTTCCCAACTGTCTCAATCATTCACTGCACCACAAGAAATTTCAAATAATTATACCTTGGGAATTTTCCAATCTCAAATCAGGAAATCTCAAAAATAGACCCTTGTTTTATGTATTAGAATACTGCATAATGAAACAAAGCAAAGCATGGAAGTAAACGAAGTGGGTTCAAGGACTTGTAGACGTAGAATAATATTTTATTCTACCAAATGTAATCTATCTTACTTCAAGGCACTACAGAGAAAATATAATGGTGTAAATAAGTTTCTTCTTGTTTTCCAAGAATACAAAGTGTGAGACACTGCATGATGGCTACATGAACACTTTGACATGTTTTTGATTCCTCCATGAATTCCTCGTTATTGTGACCATTAGGTCATATCATATAATTACACTTACCAGCCGGAGTCTCATTCATGTAAAGAATACCTAGCCTTAAAAATTGCACTCCAGAAGATAACCGGATTATTCAGACAACGAGGAAGTGCTGAGGCGCATGGGGACATACACACAGTGCCCTCTCCGACAGAGAATCCTCAGGACATAAGCAGATGGATCTCATTTGTAATAAGAGATCTACATTTTGGAAGACTCATGTCTT
Source organism: Himantopus leucocephalus (assembly GCA_003993805.1). Lineage (NCBI taxonomy): Eukaryota > Metazoa > Chordata > Aves > Charadriiformes > Recurvirostridae > Himantopus > Himantopus leucocephalus. The sequence goes on from RSEF01000031.1 coordinate 33,011,124, forward strand.
TGATTCCTATCAAGGTAAATGAGGATTTGTGTGGGTTAAGCAGATGGCAGTACAGAAACATAGTGTGAGAAATCACTATTGACAGATGCTCCGAATTTAATTTTGACATTTTAGAGTACATAATGAAGATTTTTCAAAAGGTTAGAATATTTAAACAACTTTGAAGCTCTGCACAACTCTGAAGCTTTCATATTTATCTATGTATATACACATACACATGCACGTGTACACACACACTCACATATATGTTTGTATATCTAGATTTAAAAGTTGTTATTTTTGAGGGACCCACCCTTGTGACACTGTACATAATGGCTGTAAATAGCCAATGTATTTCACGTGTTGAGATATCGGCTATTGCTGCCCGACTGACGGGTCTGTCTGACACAGTATTTCAGAGCTTGCAGGGATCGAAGGTCCCGACGAGGGACTCCCCACCGTCAGAAGCCAGCACTGATCCCATTTTTTGTGAAAGTTTGCCATCTAGAGGCCATGTCAGGAAGCACCAGGATATAAAATCACTACCTTAAAAAAAGAAAAAGAAATTAAGTGGATTTTCTGGATGTTCGTAGGTATAGCTAGTTCAAAACAGCACTGCCTTTAATGTATTTTATGTTTAGCTTTGTTGGCAATATCATTTCGAAAGTGTCAAGCTGGTACTTTCCCCTAAAACAGAATGAGTTCTTCACTAAATTTGTAACACGCACGTGTAATCTGAGCCTGGTTCCAGTGACATGGGATTTTTAAAATATTCCTAAAATATAATCAAGATAAGTACTTTTAATCCTTTTACAGTAAGAAAGATTGTTTCAGAAGCCCTCTCCTCTTCTGCTGGTGGAGCAAAGATTAAATAAGCAGTTCATTGCAGAGACAGAATTCAACATTTGTGACAAAGGTAAAAAATTTTCGTCAGAATATTAGCCTTTTTATTCTCCACACAAATATATCTCAAACTAGATGAAATTTTTTCACTGAAAAATGTTGACTGATACTTCCATTCTCATTTTTTTTTAAATATCAAATTAGAAAAGTAGAATGAAAATACCTTTAAAATATCTTTAAAAGATTAAGAAACATCTTCAAAGATATTTGGCAACTTTTCCAGAAAAGTCTGCAGAAAGGCTGGCATTGCTATAATTTCAGGAGCACCTGTGAAGTAGTTATAGTTCTTTTATTTCTTCTTCTTCACCAGAAAATCTAATTTATGGGTTTTGGTTTTTTTCCTTCTCCTTTTCTCATAAGGTTACTTCTTAGGTTCCATTTTTACTCTAAAAGAATTGTAATAAAAATATGTGTCTTTCTAAAATGCAGGAAACTGTACCTACCACCATTTAAAATGTAAGAAGGAAGAAAATCTTTACCAGAATAGGCCTGGTAACTTTAGGACAGTAATGAGGTATTCAGCAGAAACACTGGTTTTATGTGAAGTGATAATCACCTTCCTCCCATCCTGGCCCAGTCACTCCAGAGGCTTTTATAGGGATAAACTGGTACCTGACAATGCATGTATTCTTTCTCTGGAAACATTTTGCTTGGTGACTCAAAATGCTCTGTTCGGTACAATGTACAGAGAGGAACAGATTACTTACTGCTGAATTTCGTAAGTAGAAGGTGACTGGCATCTCATGGTCTTTAAATACCGGGGTCATGACTGCTACCTATACCAGATTGCTATAGCAACCTATGTCTTGCTGCAGTGGCTGCTGCGGCGCTGTCTATAGGCAGGTGTTGGAGGTGTAAGGATGGAACAAGAGCCATTTCACCGATGCCCAGTCCCTGCCCTTCCCACAGGGAAGGCAGCCCTGAAGCACAACGAGGAAGACAGCACGCTCCCAGGCTCTAGGCTGAGTCTAGACCCAAGCGGGCTGATCCAGCATTTTCACTGCACAACTGAGACAGTAAATTATAATCTGAGCCATGCTCCCCCAGCTTGATGCTCTTGGAAGCTGATTTGTAAGGTAAAGGACACACCACTGACCCAAGAAAGTGATAAATGCCATGGAAGAAACACCAAACACACCAGAATCCAAGGGGAGACATCCCTTAGTCTTTGTGCTCCTATTTTCAGAATGTTTTCTTTTTATATTTCAGAGGGCCAAAGTAAAAAGATATTAGTGCTGGGGGTAGGGTTTTAAAAAACATTTTTTTTAAATACATGATTTAAGTTAATCCTCTCTGCATCAGAAGGAACAAGATGGTGTAGCAAATAAAATGCAGTGAGAGATTTCTTCTGGCTCTCTCCACAGGTTTGCGTTAGAGGGAAAGCACCAGCCAGAAACAGGCTGCTGGAGGTACTGAGGAAACAGACCTGGGAACCGTTCATTTTGCATTTTTGCTGGCTCACGAGGCTTGTGTCCACTGGTGTCTCTGAGCACATTGGTAGGAATGGTAGAAACAGACTCTATTTTGTAACTCTAAATTTAGAAACCAGAAAGGCAACAGTATAGCAGCCATGATTTATTTTGAGAATTTGTTTCACTCTGCTACTGGATTAGCAAGCATTAAGACCTATGACCAAAGAAAGCAGCCAGGTCTCCAGAGCAACTGTTTGAGGACTTCTTGCTAGAGCAGGTTAAAGACTGCCACCCCACTCAAAATCCCAAAGTAGCGGTTGGGGATGTGATGCCATGCAGATTTAAGCTAGCTAAAATAATGCAGAAACTGCAAATTTTTGTAATTTTTTTCCCGACCTTTACATCATGTACTTAACCATGTGCTTCCTCGGTACAAACTTGAGACCTTTACTTGAAGTTTGCCTAGTGGTAACGCTTCCAGGTTAACACGTGGGCAGGAGGGACAGAGCATCCATTTACGAGTGCACTGGGCACAGCCAGCAGGTGTTGGTGGTGGCTGTGGGCGACCTGCGTGGGACCAGGTCTGGGACTGCCCTACGCACTTGTTTATTTGCTTGGTTTCTCAATACCACAATCAGTAATTAAAAGCTTTTTAATTGCCAAAAAATTAATTTGATGGAAATTCCCCTACATGAAGCTGGTTTGTTGCCCGTGACAACAAGATAGGTCAACAGCCCTTTACACGATCTTTTCTAAAGGCTTTTTGCTGGACCGAGGGAGGGAGTTTTTTCCTTCATTGGAAGGCTATGTGCAGTCCCCACGTAGCCAGCTTGTTGCTCGCTTGATCAAGGTGCTGTGCTGCTGCCATCAGTGACTCGCTCGCTTTCCCAGAGTGAGCTGTCATCTGCCTCTTCCATGGAGCACGAGTGCTGATGGCAGCTCTGCAGGCTCACTCGTTGGCACGTGAACATTTACATGAAGGAGTTGAAGTCTCATCAGAGAAATGGCAGACAATTGCAGACGACTTGGATGAAGGGAAAGAGATATATCTGTACTGAGGTACGTCCTGCAAAACATGTTTTGGTAGAGTCCAAATATGATGTTTTGGCCAAGTAAGCTTATCAGGTTTACTGACACTAGTAATTTTCGAAAGAAGAAAATGAATCATACCCTTAAGGCCTAGGCCACAGAGATTTATGGAGAACCAATTTTCTTTGTAGAGCATTTTTGGGTCTCTTGTGACATAATGCACAAAGGAAACAGCTGCAAATAAGTAACACTTGCTGTATTTTCCATTCCTTGAAAAAATGGTGATAATTCTGCCTCCACCTGGGTTTAAGGATTTTGTTTTGCTCTGTCTCTCTCTTCAGATGAAGTAGATAATCATTTGGTTCTGCAGCAGTCACTGCTCTTGTTTACTCTTGGTCCAAGAAAAGAGCTGTCTCCATACCCAGGTGCCCAGGAGATACAGACATTTGCAGGGGCAGTAGAGCAAAATGCTTAAGTTATGAGAAGAAGGTACTAGTTTGGGAAATTGTCTCAAAAAGTTGTCTGGTTTCCATATGAATTAACTGACGTTTCCATCTCTTTCACTGAGACAAAAGATCAAAATGTAGAAATTATTTTCAAATACATTTTGCTGGAATTACTGAAAATCATATGAACATGGTGTCCACATATTCCGATGGCTTTACCTTCTGTAATTTTTATTGGCATTAATTTTATTGGCATTGGAGCCCATGTAAACTTTTAGCTTCAGTAAAACCATGAGGCAAATAGTTCCACAGCTCAATTCCCTTTGCATGGGAGTGGCTTCCTTTTGCTTGCTTTGAGTATGTCACCTGATAGTTTCATACAATGTCCTTTATTTCTTGCTTTGGAAAAGCTGGTGGTCAACCATTCCTAAATATGTGTTTCTTTTTTTACGTAGGGCTAGTTCCAGGTCTTAATTTACAGATGCAGATGGAATACGTTTGCATGATTTTCAGTAATTTCAATAAAAGTTCTCTCAAGCCCCTGTTGTCACTAGGTGTAACTGAGCACAAGTTGAGTGATGTCTTCCCTTCCTCATCCTTTTCTTAGAGACACCAAATAGTGAATTCCATAAATTAAAAGAAGCATGGTGACATCCTAGGAAAAACACTAGACTGACATGCAGAAAACTTTTCTGTTTCATGCTTGTGTTGAGTGATCTTAGGCCAAATAGATCTTGCTTCTGATTCCTCACCCAATATGAAAAATGATAATGATATCTGTTGTAAAACAACTTAATAGCCATAGATGAAGAGCCATATATAAGAGCTAAAAGTTATTACCAAATTAATTCAGAAACCTGGGTCTTTCATTTTTTCAGGTGGGTTGGTCCAGAGGAATACAAACTCAAGATGAAAGATGTAAAGAAGCAACAATTATTTGCTAGCACTGCCAGAGAAATCTTGGTGGAAACAACTGACTAAAACTCTATACAGTTTTCCCAAGGGAAGTGAGGGATTGTAGCTTGGTGTTAGCTGAGAAAGAACTAGGACTACTATTGAAAAAAATCCACACTGGAATTAAATTTATTGTATTCAATTTTTTTAATACAATTAAATACATTGTACACAACACACTCCAACTCAGAAGAAAATACAGCTTTTCCTGGGAATATTACTCTACATTGAATACTTTTTTTACAATCATTCATTTTTTTCAACATAAAGGAAGCATATCATTTTATGTAGCATGTATCATAAAGCTGGGATTTACGAAGGAGCTAAAAAAACTAGGTATTCAAAATCCCAATGATATTCCCAGTTCCTTTGTAAATCCTACCTCTACTGTTCTGACTAGTACAAGCAAGAGTTACTTAGCTGCTTTTTCTACTTTCTGAATTTTACAGATGCGTATTGGTCATATCAAAACCATCCTCTCACTACAAAGCCTGCACTGATATTCACTGCTAATGCATTTAAAGGAAAATAATTTTTAACTTGGCATTGATTTGCAGCAATTTTTCTCTTCAGGAATCAAAACACCACACTCCTTTTTAAATAGAAACGTAATTAATTCCTCTTGTTCAACAATTAATTAGTTCACAGTTTCTACTTATGTATCGAACATGCATATTGACAGTTCTTTATGTGAAGAGAAAAGACATGAGGAAACAGCATACATATTTTAGTTACACTTTGCAAAGCTAGGTCTTACCAATATCATACAGTGTGTTTCATGAGAGAACTGTACTCTTCTACTAGTTTCTTCTTCTCATTTAATTTTTGCAGTATGGCATCCATTAAGGATGAGGCAAAAGGAAACTGAAAAGGAAACATAGTAAGAAAAATTATCATTGAACTTTATTTTCTTGATGTGAAAAACGTTTATTAAATATCTTTAAACCATTAGATTTCACTTAGTTCTGACAACTACCACACATGCACACATCTGATCTTTAAAGTTCACCTGCCTGGTTAGTGTCTGAAAATTTGCTCTCTATCATAAAAATGATAAAAGAACAGAGTAAAATGAAAAAAGATAAACGCCTTATTGAACAATTCATGCTTTACTGACCATGTTAATGATATAAACTGCAGTACCAGCATCTCTGTCATTTATCTTCAATCAGCTGATCAATAAAAGGTTACAGTCATCTCTAGGGCACGCAGAAATGGTAGTGTATGTTCACTACTCTCAGGAGGACGCGACAGAACTACCAGTACAGTTCTCAATGCTGTGGCAACTGCCTTAGACTCACATGTGAAAACTTATAAATAAAAAACCCCAAAGCAAAACAAAACCCCAAACGCCAGCTGGACTGGGATATGACACGAACACCTGCTCATCTAAAACACGATATAAAAAATTGCATTTACATATTTACAGAGGAAAGTGGAAACCTCTTTTATACCTCCTCCGATATAAAAGATGTATTTGCACAATTGATGTCTTCAAAGAAAGAGATTTGGAATATTTTTCAGTGTCATTGCTTTAATGCTTAAAAGAGGTTTTCTTTCACAGTCTTGGTGTGTCAGTGCACTATAAGCTGTGAAGTACTTTTGGAGCTGGTACAAAACACTAGTCATTGCAGCTCCACCCAGAGAATGGTTGGTGCTGCACCAGAGGAGAGCAGAACAGTTTTTGTTCACCTTTGGAAAAGTCTCTGTTAGCTTCATGGAACTCTGTCACCTTTCTTGGACTCCTGGTAAGACCAGCAGTGACCGAGGGGTCAGTCCCACACCAAAGGTAACAGCTGACGCTCATATCAGAAGGAGAGATAATTTTACCTTAATAAGGCCACCAGAAATAAATTAGGTAAAATATAGCAGGTGGTTGAGCAAGCCAATCACCAGCGTCCTCTGCTTTTCACAACAGTAGTTCAAGGCAATACTTTTGCATCTAGAACCACTCTCTAGTTCCACACTTGCATATCACTACTCATTTTATTTTTTCACTCCTCTATTCCATCTTAAAGAGAAAGCTGTACTGTACTTATACCGGATAGAGTACGGCCTATTTCCTAGATATATGAAACAAAAAACATAAAACAAACAAACAAAATAACCCAGGCATAAAAGTATATCAAATACAAATGCGGGTGTAATGTTTCAACTGATACACCGGTATGAATATATATACTGATATTTATAATTACTAACAACTCAGAAAAAAAAAAAATCTAAAATGGTAGTAAGTAAGATCTTGTTAATAGCAAGCATCTATCATGAAGTGACTGTAATGGCAATCCTACATGTTGCTCAACAGTCACTTTGCAGTTACAGAAAAAATATGATAACATGCATTATTTCCCTTTTCTACAGGAGAGGGGGTTTTGAAGGGCTGGTACTTGCTAGCCAGACATGTCTCCATCTGTCACAAATAACTTCTGTCTATGGTAAGAATTTTCTAGTAGTCATCTACACCTGTCAGCTTTCTCCTGTACACTATTGTGATGACTTTTTGGGGAATAGAGGGATCCAATTCACTGAGCACAAATCTATTCAGAGAAATATAAGATATAACCTTACCTGAAATTCTGTGATGCTTGCTGCTGTGCTTTAAAAACACTGACTCCAGTATCCTGTTCACTGTAATTGCTCTCTCCTTCCTTGTTTAAATGTGTTTCTTACGAGAACATTATACCATAACCTAAGTCTTTAATTCTTCTTGCCTAGCCTGACTACATTCATTTCTGATACATTCTACCTCCTTAATGTTGTGCCGGAGATGAATGGTTTCTTATTGATGTCTCTGGCTCATATCATTCTAGCTACATTTTATTTGCTGCTCACTACTTTCTGTGCCTTCCATGTTATAGCAAAGTGATCTTTCAAGAACTCTTTCCATTTAAATAATTCGTTTAAATCAAGAGTATTTGAAAGTTGAATGTTATGCCATTCTTTCACCATTTGTTGGTTTCAGAGGAAGTGCTGTGTGTTTTTATCTGGTTTTCTTTCCATACAGACACCCAGAACTGGATGATCTCTACAGTCTTCATCTTTAATAGAAGCCTGTCAGATTTACTTTTAATGATGGCTCTGTAACTATCCTGGGAAGCTTCCCTCTACATATCTCCCCAGAACTTCACAACCGTTGAAGATGTCTCTACTCCAAAGAATTCATCCCAGCTTCCAAATCTGCCATATGCTTGAGGAAGGCTTTGGGAGTTCAGTGAGTGCTAAGTGCACACCTAAGGAGTGAGAGCTTGTTTATACCACTGATAATTATATATTTTAATACAGAATGATACTTCCTTCAAATGTTTTCCAGTTATCTGTGCCACAACCAATTTATCTGAACACTAAGCATTAACAAAGACAGTGATCCTAAATCAGTACATTATGTTAGGCTTTGAGAGAAGGAGTATTTAATTAATTTGTATAAATTCAGAAAATTTGAGAGCACAAACTACATATGGATTTAAAGATTTTTATTTATTTATTTACCTTTGCCAGAATTATATGTTTCTTCTTTGATACTAGAAACCCATATGAATGAAATGGGTATTTCCTACACAATTTATAAGACAGATATCTTGCTGTATGGATAACTGTAAGGTAATATGACCCTAAAGAGTCAGGAATGCTGATAGTTATTTCTATTTTTCTCACCTATTTATTCTGACCTTGAGTATACTTCTTTTGGAGATCCCTTCTGTAAAAAATAAACTAGTAATATTTATCGACCTTAGACCACATGACTGAGTCTCACTCAGCACAAGTACATAAAATACACTGGTCTGCCAGTAAAAAGACTCATAATGAATGCAAGGCAATGTTGTTATTCTAATGAGACATAGCGTCTCCATTCACAGAGTACAGTCTGACTTGGCCTCTGCTTCAGAAAGTCTAAAATGTGTTAATATGAAAATAGAAGTATTTAATTTGTGGAATACATAAATTAGTGGTTACACCTATTTTATATTTCCCGATACGGATCATCAGTATAACACATTTGCCCAACAAAACTATCCACACACACACTGCAGAGCTGCCTCAAATCAAGTGAAACACAAAGAATAACCTGGAAAAACCCAAAGAGTTTCAGATTATAATGACTAAAATCTCCTAACTTCACAATAAACTAAACATCCAAGTTTAAAAAAAAAAATTAGAGAAAGGCTCTACTTCACTATTGTTCTTTGTCCACTCTGCTTTGTGATGGCTGTATATACACGATTATATAAATATATATGGGCCTGTCTGTATTCTTATCCTGAGTAATCAAGCCAGTCTCTCCTTGTTTTCAGTTCAGGACCAGTGATGTAATGTGGTTTTCTTTGTGTGCATGAGATAAAACATAGATTTATACCATAATGGATCATCAATGCACAGGACTGAGCTCTTATTCTCATAATGGCAAGAAAATCATCATTACTTTCTGATGGTCTGACACCAGTGTTAACGGTGCCCGGGATATATGGTTCAGACTGCACTGGTGCTGCTTTTTAAGATGCAGGTACTTGAAACACCTGGTGCATGGGTGAACACATATGCGTGCGTGTGACCAGAGGACAGGCAATAAGCAGAGACCTGTTCAAAGAGAAGGAGAAGACAAACACAGGCTGGAAAGAGAGAAATGAAAGCAAAGCAGGTGAGCTCCAGTCCAAGAAACTTGAAAGGAAACAATCACAGCTGTTAGTGCACATTCCCAGATGACACCAGAGGAAATCCGTATTTAGAAGCCAGTGCAAACTCTAAAACAGGGTTGGGGAAAATCCCTGCTGATGAAGAGTGAATATACTGTTACAAACCCTGTTCTAGAGATGGATTATACACATACCTACAGAGCGCCCACAGAACAGAGGGGAGGGAGTTTTTCTGGAAGTTGTCACCATTGGAATATGATTTGTAGATTCATAACGAGGTCATGAGAGGAAAGATTTTATTAGTCAGCTTTGTTTATGTGAGATGTGGTATCCCGAGGAGTACTTCAGGAGGCAGGGAAGGCAAGTGCTGCTGTGTATCTGATAAGGGACATGCTAAATCAATGCTGTCATTTGGTTCAATGCTTGGAATAGTTAAGCAAATTATTTGTATTCTATTAAAAAATAGTTCTTGGAGACTTCAGGCAATAATCTGGATTAGGCTAACATGCTGTATTCACATACAAAATTATTAACGGATTATTCCAAGATGCTGTTCCTTACAATCAGTCACAATGAATGAAAACCTTGGGTGGTACAAGAAATCTTGTCTAAGTTATGTGAAAAGAAGTCATCCCCTTGGTCTGGCTATATAAGTTTCCTATGACGGGAAAAAGCTAGAGAAGGATGCTGGTTTGTTTTGGGGGTTTCTTTGGGTTTTTTTTTTCTTTGTTTTTTTTTTTTTTATTATTATATACTGTGCCAGGTTTGAATAATAAGACATACACACTCAGATGTGAGGGAGAAAGTAGGTAAGCACCTCATCACTTGCCATGCAAGCTGTAAAGACACATACATATTGAGATAACCATACTTGCTCCCTCCTCTCCCAAATACCATGAACTGCTAAAACCTCAATGGTCTATAATGCGATACCTGTCCCAGCTTCTCTCTCCCATGCCCAATCACTGACGCATAATCAGTCTGATGTCTCTATCCATGACTCAGATCCCTCTGTGCAGGTAAGCAGATATCTGCATGTGCTCCTGTGAAGCCTCTCCAGATACGGGTTCTCCATAGGCAAGAGAACCTTTTACCTTTTATATTAACGCCAGTTATTAAGATGTTTCATTTTTATACTTCAGTGAGAACTCTAGTCATTGGGTGTTAATGTACAAATACAAAAAGGCAACTGAAAAAACACTTGTTGGCCATGCAAGACGTAGGTTTAGACAATAAGTGATTTTTACCACCTTGGCAGAATTCAGAACATGACTGTACTTTTCAATTATATGATTCTTATTTACATAGTAACATCCTGCTGCAGAGAGGTCTCTATCAAATTGCAAGCTTTTTAGCAGTGGTGTAGTTTCTCCATGTGTTTCTACAGTAGTTGATAAAATAAGGACACAAACTCTGAGTAGGGTCTGTGAGCCTCAGGAGTGCAAAAATATTTATCACTGAAATATTAACATTCTTGTAAAGCTGACAGAAATCAGACTTTTTCAAGTCGTAAGAGTATGGAAAATAAAGGTACAGATGAAGTGTAAAACAGAGGTGTGCTATCCTTTATCATTACACTTTAGGGGAATCTATAAAATGACAGTAAAAAAGCAACTAGTGCTTCCCTCAGTCCCCCCCAAAATTCTAATGCAGCAGTAAAATGGCGTATGTCAGTAATAAAAATAAAATGTCTATGACATTTTAAATGTTATCGTACTGTCACAGCGGAATAAAATTAGCTTGAAGAATGATCTAAAGGGATATAATGCAGTTCATTATGTATAACAGCAACAGCAGCAGTTTCCCAGTGTTCATAAAGGTTTCTCCATTAAATTTACCTCCAGTCAATAATTAGGAGTCCACAAATAAACCTAGGCAATTAAATCAATACTGCTGGGCAATTATGTTCCCAAGTCCTGGCTCAGTGGCACAAAAAGACACTATATCAAACTGCAATATTAAGTGATCTGATGCAATTTTCAACCGAACATTTTCTCAGAATAACAGAAAAGGGCAAGCCTGCATCTCTGTTCAAGACACAAACAGGTACACAGTTTGCCAACGTGTAACACTAAGTAAGCAGCCTGTTATGAGCAAAGTCCTGACAGGAAGCTTTCATTTCACCACGAGCTTTAGTTTTCTAATCAGAAATATTACCAATGCCTACAAAAGGAAACCACAACCAAACAATCTAGAAGATGTGAGTTAGCCATTTTAAAGAGCATAGAGCTCTTCTGTGAGCTGCTTCCACACAGAGAGACCCAGAAATCTTAGCAATTTCCATCCGTGTGACTTAGCATGGACAGAAATGAAAAGCATAGCTGGCTGCTCCCAAAAAACACTAATCCCCTTGCAATTCTAAAGACGGTTGGCTTACCAAGAATTACTTTTACTCTCAGAGCTCCTCCTGAGGAACCCCACAAGATGGAGCAAAAACCACTGAAAACTACTATTAACGTGTACGCAAACTTATACAGCTAAGAGCAATGAGCTCCTCTATCCTTAGCTAACATTTGCAATCCTAATACAGTCAGTCACATAGTCAACAACCCCCTCACTCTCCGTGCCCTGGTTTTTGCTGTCTGTCTACATCAGGCGAAGAGAAGTGATAAAATTCTGCTTACAATTTTTTAACAGTTTACCAAAGAATGATAACGAAAAATTCTTCATCATATTCCATGAATCTGATTCCTATTTGGGAGTCCATATCATGGACAGAATCTTGAAATTTATAAATTTTCAAAAAATTCTTAACATTAATGCAATTTAGTGAATAAAAATATTTGTGCTTTTACTGCTGAGTTCCATGTAACACTATAAGATTAAATTAAAATCCCAGTATTTCTGACAAAGCCAGTAAAAGCAAACTGATGTTTTCATCTCCTCCACTGCAGCAATTAAGCAGTCTTAATGGTAGTAAGTTTTGATAATGAAAGAGGGAAAAACTGTCATTTCTTAAAAATCTGGTCATAGGACACAATCTAGACTCAAAAGCTATTAATGATAAAATATATAAATCTGAATGCAAGCATTCTTTTGAAATGGCTTTCAAAATATTTTCAATCATTCACATTCTTAACTGAAATGAACTACATCGCTAATGGACCCATGCTAGTGAATATGCATTAGGAACACTGGATTTATAAATCAAATTTTATTTCTTTTCAGACACCAGTTACCCATCATCTGAATAAAGGAGACAACTAAAATATAATGGAAAAGTTTCAAGAGTCAGTGTGTGTTGTCAGTGATGTCCAAACAAAAGCTGACTATGGCTAGAAAAGCAGGGCTCTCACCTGCCAATAAACTGCCCTTGATCACTTACAAGAGGGGAGCATCCCAGCAGACTCCATGTGTATTAAAAAAAAGACTTGAAAGAGAAGAAAAAGTATCACACAGGTCACAGCGGCAGTCTCAATGGACCCCTCAGGGATTTCTGCTAGTCTCAGCCTTGTCATCCTCTATGCAGCTTTCCTCTCTGCCCAGAAAATGTCGATAGGAAAATGTTTGAGGGGCCTCTGGTGGAAATTTTTTCATTCTTTCTGCATTGACAGGATGCCAAATCAATATTTACTTCCCACTAACAAGCTGCTCGAGGTCTCAGTAGAAAATATTGTAGAGAATGCGAGAAGACACGATAATAAACAGCTGTCTGGCTATGAGGAAAACATGAATTGACTGGAAACAGGTCCACAGTAAAAGGTCACTGAAACCCATGAACTCCTCAGGTGTCCATATCAACTACTAACTTTAAAGGCACATAATAAAAAATCTCTTTTTCCTAAGAGGTATGAGAGAATGGATCCTTTTCACCCTAGCAAGCATTACACACTGTTTCAATAATTCAATTAACACATTTGCCAAGATCCGTGCTTGTTTTCTCCAGCATTGTTTCACTGGTTTCAGCTGTTAAGTTAGCTATCACAAATCCTTGGTTAACATCTCTTCAGTTTTATCCATTGACTCTTATTTTAAGAGAAATAAACAGTAAATGCTGCAAAACCAGGATTTTACAGTGCCTTATCACAGTATAGTTTGGGACCATCAATGGCAACATAATTGCAAATGCAATGGATTAATTACAACCTAAAAACACTTAGCTACTCAGAGCAGAAAGTTATAATTCATAGGGAAGATATAAATTTAGCACCTGTGCTTCAGGAAGTTTCTGTATATACTGCAGCCATTCTTTATCTTTTTCAAGTTCCATTTTTGCCTTTGCTGTTTCCTAAAAATAGAAAAATATAACGTAGACAAAATATTTTGACACCACCTGAGAACATAACGAAGAATAAAGGAAATGTGTAACTGAATATACATTAAGAAATAGCATATGGAAGTGGGAACTATGCTTGCAAGACTAGTTATCTGAAGCATATCCAACAAGTATGAGGGCTCTGTTAAATTTATAAACCTATCCTTGTCTGTGTGTGACCCTAGAAACATGCACGGCATGTTCTTTTCACATGTGATCTATGTGTAAATTTTACAAGTTCAATGTAAAGGTTCCTGAGTCTACAGACTGATAAATGGATTATATATCTAAAATTTGTGTAGTGTAAATTCATCACCTATATTTTAAATTTGTTTTCTATTTATGGTTAAGTATGTATGGTTAAGTATGTTTGTGTGTTTTACACGTATATTCACAACTGATTACAACAAAAGATACCGAATGTAGAAATTTCTTTGAGAATGAAGTAAGCATGGAACAATTCTGTCAAAGTGAATCTCTTTACAGGTGTGTATAAATGTTAGTAAACAGGGCAAATATCGGTCCATTTTATTTGTATTCATGAATGTAACCCATATCAGTGCACACACATACAATGCACCTTTATTTAATCAGTGCAAAAAATCTCTTTTGTGAATTCTGTAATGTAAAGCTCTAATAAGGCTAAGCCTAAGTCATCACCAGCGTACTTTTACAGCCCAATAATAGTCAACTCCTAGACACTTTTATTAAAGTCAGTGTACAGGCTTTTTCATGTATTATTTGATTAGGCCTAAATAAATCTGGGTAAGAAATCCTACTACTGTATCTATTTAATAGAAAGTGATTTGATGAAACACTATCAAATATTTCATAGTAAAATGTGTGACAGAATCAACAAAAAAAGGCAATGGATTCCCTCAGAAACCATCTGTCTACTAGAAATACCTTTAATAGGTATCACAATTCAAGAAAGGAAGCATCAAAGGAATCAATCTGGCACAGCAAGACACATTCTAATTTTGTTTTCATTAATGCACAAGTCTATTTAAAATGTATAATCTGCCAAATAGCATCACAAATAAGGAAACTACTAGGGATTTTCAAATAATGTCTCTGCATCTACATGCTCAAAACAGTATATTTATATTTTATTTATGCATGCCCGAAGTCTCGCCACCTTATGAGTCTCTAACCTGACCTTTTCATTTAAATCCAGCTGTTGTGTTCTTTTTGTGATGGATGCTGCACAATGAAATTCCAGTCTTTCACTGGAAATCTTTTTCCTCAAGAACAGAAATACACAGCAACTTCTGATCTAGCCCCTTTTTACTGAAGAGTCCTTAAAATAACTTACCTCATCATCTTCTACTTCTAATATCTCCTCAAGATCAGTTGTTGAAACATTAAGGATAGATGCTGCCAACTGAACAGACTCTTGGGAAAGACCCTTTTTGCATGCTCTCACTTCTCCTATTTTTTTTGCCTGTTTGATTTTTGTTCTCAGCTCTTGTACACTTTGCTGTAACTCCCTGGTTAGAGCCTGGAAGATGCAAGCAAAAAAATATTCTGTTGCAATTTTTCTTAAAGTGCAAACACTATGGAAAAAACAGTATCATTTACACTGAGCTCCTTTAGATGGGAATCATCTTCATTCGGTGTAATTGGTTCAATAGAATATGTGCTGTAATATTAAACAACATTTAGAACACAAAATATGAATTAATACATTAAAACAGAAAATGCTCTTAAATATAGGTACATTTTTTTAATGTCTTTAGCAAAATAACTATATTCATAATGCCATCAGTACTAAGACAAAGCACCTTCTGCAGAATTAATTAAAAATCCTTTCCTGATCCAATCTACCAGAAATATTCTTGAAATAACAACAGAAGTGTCAGGCTTTACTGAGGTCAAACAGAGATCTTTTTAAAGCTTATTAACTTCCCTGCATGAAGAAACTCCACTATACCTCTTTATTCAAAACCTGAAATTTTGGTTCCCCATCAAGACAGGGTACTTCAAAATTGTCCTGGCTACCGATTCTTCCCAATATAATTTCTACAACCTAAATCTCATCACTGTAGTGGTCGTCTGTTGTTGATAAGCAGTATACCCTTGGAGCGCACAAGTTCACCGTATTATTATTCAAGGCTTGCGTAGGAAGGGTTGTATTCTCTATGCAGCTGGTCCATACAGAAGACCTAGCCTAGTCTCTTTGCAAGGTGCTCTTAGGAGATAGTAGGTGTTTTAAACAGATACCAGCTCAGGTGGTGGGAGGAAGATCAGGTGCCAGACCAGAATCACTGCAATTTTTCTTTAATCCTGGCTTTGACAAGGTCTGAAGCAGGGGTGCCAAGAGAAGCCTCAATTTTAGATCCCATTTCTGCTGTTGAAGATTTTTAGTTAGCTTTAAGTAGGAACTAGAGCTTGATAGGATGTCTGATGCTGCTAATTCCGCATAAATTAAACTGCCTTTATTATCATTACTACTATTACTAGTGACTAATAAAGACAATAATAATAAAGGACAATTTTTCTGTGATCATTTCTGAAATGTGGTATACATTGCTAAGCCAGAAAGATGCTTGCAGCTTAAAAAATTATCCAGAAAACCAGAATACTACTATTAAAATAAAAATATTGGAAAGGTTTAAAAGATAGGAGAGGAGAACCATTATCTGAAGCGGAAAAAAGGGGATTACTGGGATTCAGTAAAGCTGATGTAAAAACCTAGGAAAAGTAAAAAATAGCTAGATGACTAGACAAAAATTGTACTTGCAGTTAACAGGAAAGAAGAAACCCAGCTGGGGTGAGGACACTCTCCTTTGTTTTTTTAAAACTAGAAGAAAAGAAACAGTATGAAACATCCTGCTGAAAAGACTTTGTTGACCTGAGTGAAAGCTGAATGGAATCCAGTTTTGTTCCCCAACACAAGTACTGAGCTTGGATAATACCTTCCACAGCTGAACATGAGCCAAACTGCACAACAAAGAATTGATGGTTCAAGTTCCTACCTCTCCTATTCCTAAAGTTCTCTGGTTCAGTGAAATAACACTAAGCATTAGTATAAATCATTGGTTGTAGAACTGAAGTTATTTTGTTTCAATATTTATGAAACTATGACAAAAAGTGTTTTGTCAAAAGCAGAGCAAGACAATTTTATTTAAAAATTGCTGGCTGAGAGATAAGAGCAGTAACTCATTGTCAGAAGATCCTCCTAGCATATTCAACTTCCATGACTCAAGCAGAACTGTGATTGTCAACACAGACACCCTGGCTGAGTTTAAAATGAGAGAATAAGGTTTTCTTTCGATCATCATATCTGGGGCTCATCTTATTAAACTATCTCTCACCAGTAGCTGATTAACTCTTGAAAATTCTTTTTCTGCAGAATGCCTTCATCTCATAGAAACTGACTGCAGAATTATGAAGCCTTTTTATTGGCATTTGGGGTAAAGTACTCTACAGTCTCTGGTGTATTCAAAATACAGTCATTAGAGAGCATATGCTGATATATGTCAAAGAAGGCACAACAGACTCATCCAATTCCAAGATCAGTTTATTTTTCTACCACTTCCCAACTTAACATTTTTCTGTATTTACCAAAAATTTAATTATTAAAAACAAAATTACTCTGCCACAAATTTGGGGAGAGGAGCTACAATGAAATTTGTCTTGTTTTCTGTTTCAAGCATAGGTCCCTCCATTCACAGTATTTCCAACAAAATATCTTGTACATAGACCTGTCTGAAAGTACAGAGCTGAGAGGAATGAAGAAACTTGAAATGTTATAGGCAGGGAGCTAGGGTAACTTGGAACAAGCTCATAGAAGGAAACGGACTAAGAGAGGAGAGAGCCCCAAGTAGAAAAGCACTCAGTACTTAAAAAAAAAAAAAAAATATAGATAAATCACAACATGTTTTTGTAGCATTTGACAATGGTCCAACTCCTGCAACATGTAGAAGATGTATTCGACAATGGAAAAATAAGTTCAACTGTACTTTTTCAATCAAATTGAATCAGCTTCCCAAATTTTACAAGTAAGGAGGTCTCTCTCAGACATAGGTGATCAGATTAGAAGTTGCATATTTGTATACTGGTGCAAAGAGGAAATGTAAATTAAAGGAGTAAAATATCAAGGAAATTAACTGCAAAGCCACATGGAAAGACTAAAAATAATAATAAATAGCTGAGTACAGACAAACAAAAAGCATGATAATAAACAAAGTTAAACATTGACTTGAACATCTCAGACAACATATAAAAAACATTGTGAGACAATAGTCTTATGATATTGTTAGATAAATTGGTGTGCCCAAACTCCAAAAGAGGTTCATTATGAACGAACAAGCTGACAGCAACAGCAACAGTGGAACCCAGAAACTGCAACTCCACTGTGCTTGTCTCCAGAAAGGAAGTTATCAGAAAGAGCCTGAATAGAAGCAATTCA
>RSEF01000031.1:33029246-33072312 GCA_003993805.1 Himantopus leucocephalus
AAAAAAAAAAAAAAAAAAAAAAAAAAAAAAAAGAAGAAAAAGGAATTTGAAACAAAAATCAAGGAAAGAGAAAACTACCTCTAATATATTTTGATATGCAAGCATACAGGTTACATATAATCACAGTAGATCATACATGTAGAGGACTTGCGCTTCAATTCCTTTTTTCTCTGAGCAGTTCTAATACACTAAAGCATATGTGAAATACACATCATATGTGAAAAATAAGGCTACTTTATGGACTTTCAAATTGGACTCTCAGAGACCAGCTATTTTTGAACCTGCCTTTTTCGCATTATTAAGTTGTAATAATAATGTTTTGATACACATTTTTTACTGGATAACTACCTTAAAAAATTATAGCCTCCCTATGATTTTACATTGCTTTCTCTGTTGATATAGCCTCATCCATCATATATTAATGTATTCATGTGCTAAGTTGTTTAGTTATTAGTGATTTCGTTTATATGTCAGTTCGTTCATTACTACAGAAATGTTCAATGTCAAAGGCACACAGGTCTTCCACTGAGTTAGGAAGAACCATTTCCAAACTGAAAATTACAAAAACCTAAGAATTAACCAACACAGGTTTTGTTGGGGAGTGTACTGAAGCCAGTATAATATCACTCTTTGATTAAGAAATTGATCCAACACATTCTGGAGCTAAGTGTTGGATTTTAAACTAAAGCATTTTCCACTCTGCATTTCAGAATTGCTTGTTTTTAAACTTCTAAGTATACACAGGTGATAGAAACTGCCTGCAATGAAATCAATGCAGAATATGACTTCAGTACTATATTGATGCATGATAACAATGCCTTTATTAGTACTAGTAATGCTAGGATTTGATCTTTTCTCTTTGTTTTTCTTTGCTGTCAAATCTAGGGAATATTTATTACGAAAGCCATTTTCCCAACTTAGATGTTACCGTCAGAGTTATTCCTGTGGGACACACTTAGCTGCTACTAGAATAGGAATCCCTGATTAATTCCTGAAAACAAATCTACAACACATCTTGTCGGACCAGTGCCATTGCTACTGATCTGACTAGAAAAAAAAATAAGCTTAAAATTCTAACAACATGAGCTTAAAGTACCCATCTCTTTTTAATCAGTAGCAATTGTTGCATTATCTAGCAACTCCATATGGTTATATAGTATATATTACATCTACTGGGTTGCGTACAGTTCTAAAATATCACCCCTATAAGCCTTTTTACTTTATTTACTTTAAATTAATTCTTAAGATAATAGTTTTCAATTTTGGTCTCAGCACACAAACACTTTCTAGCACTGTATCTTTTGCCAGTTTTGAGATGTATAAAGACAAAGGTCTTCTTTCATTTGAAAGGTCATATTTAATTAAACACTCAAAGAAGCGATACACAGACCCTGACAATACACTATTCATAAGGCCTTTACATCCCCAAAAGCTCTGACACTAGTTGATCCTGGAATAGACACAAATTGATCAATGGCCCCAAGTAATGCCATATGACCAAGTCAATGCCTAAAATTATTATCGTAATTACTATGTTAATTTACCCACTCTATTTTTATTGTTTGTAGTATAATAAAACTTAATGGCCCCAAGACAAACCAAGTCTGTAGCTATGTGTAGCCAGATTTCAGTCTTGCACTGGTGCAGATCTGATGGCTACTTTTGTGGTAAAACAACTATTGCTGGCCTAAGGTTAGGGCAGATCCTAGCACTCTAAAAGGTTGAGAAAGCATTACCACCCCAAATAGCTCATGATCAACCTGACAAAACAGAAAGAAGAGATGATGTCATGCACTGTTTCAGCAGCTGAAACAAGCATTCAAGTTTCTTCAGTGAAAGTACAGTTATTTGGTTCTTATTCCCTCTCTAAAAATGACTTGCAAAATATTTTCAGAAATAATGTTTAAACACCTCACAGCATAATTGCTGTATGTCAAAGAAAAACTCTTCTATAGTAATTTCTTTTTTTATCTGTCTATCTATAGAAAAAAATTAAGTCAGCTCAGCTAGCTCCTTCACTTGAACAAATACACCTTCTAGGCATAACTTTTTTTTTTGATCAGAAAAGGGACAAAAGTGTAGACAAGAAATAAAGACAAGACAGACCACTGCAAGAGATTTGTCTGGCCAAGGGCTATAACATGTAGCATTCTGACCCATGGGAATGAGTCAGCCTCAGGAGGTTAACTTAATTCTTATGATCCCCAGACATCACATGTGATTTCAGAGACTCCAGCAGATGCCCTGAAAGTAGAGTGTAAAGGTGTGGAGGAGATATAGACCAGTCTTATCTTCCTCTGCCAACTTCTGTATTCAGTACTGACCAACAATGCTATTGCCAAATATTAAAGTGGTAGTAACATTATTTTACCAATGATGTCACACAGGTCACATTTATAATGTGGTGTGTTGGTTTTATTTACCTGTCTTCAGTCACAGTTTCTGCTTTTTTTCAAAATTTGTGAAGATATATGTTCCATCTATGTGGCTCAGCTCTTTATTTGTACATATTTGGAGGAATTAACATAGGCTTCTATTATCTTTTCCATTAAGAATAAAGTAAACAAGCTGTAGAATGCATTAAAACCCAAACAAAACAAAAAGATACCTTCAAGGGAATATCGGAGTGACAAAGCTAGCAGAGCTGCAAATTTTCAAAGGCTAATTCAATAAAGAATTGAAAGGGAGAAATATATCCACTAAAGCTAGGTATCAGATTGATAGATATGGTTTAAAATAAACAGTTTTATGTTGATAGGCACTAAGAATAGTGGTCACAACTTCACAGAGATCAGTGGAAGATGAAAGCACACATTGCCTGGAAGAAATGCCTCACCTGATGAGCTGTAAGAATTCCATTTTACATAAAGACTGGGAAATTGCAGTAGGTACGCAGAAAACAATGTGATACTGCAGTTGCATCTACAACCTGATTTTCCACATCCATTAACAAAAGCAAATCTGAACACACATAAGCATAACTAAGGATCTAACAGACAATGTCTGAAAAATTAATCGAAGTCATTCAAAATATTACCAGCGTCTTCTACCCTTGTGGCAAAAGCTATCTCCAGTTCGCAGTCCACCATCCTAGCCCAACCCTGCCTTCTTCATGGCTCTGAGCTATGGATGACACTGTGAACTAGAAAAGGTGAACTCAGTAATATCCCAAACTCAACTATAGTAAGAACATCTGGAAAAGTGTAGACAGATTTGCACAGTATTGTTTTTCAACTACTAAAGCTAAATTCACAGTGGCTTTCCTGACAAATTCCTTGAGTCACACAGTATAAAAGGGGCCTCAGGATTTCCGTATTTGAACACAAAACTCAGGTTCCTGGCACTTAGAACTGCAGACCTAAAAACCAGTTAAAATGCAATAAGGAGAAGAATTTTAAGTACAATGGCAGAAATGAGAAACCGTGTTGCCTAAAATTTGATAATCTGATTCCTATTACAAGTAAGATTTGAATTTATACAACTATGCTGGCTTAAGTTGTGTTATTCCTGCTTGCTATTAGGAGAACAGAGGGGAGAAAGTCTCATTTGGCTGGCAACTGTTTAAATATAATATTTCTCCACATTTATCCAAAATAACTTTGCTACCAATCTCATCCTACATCCTCTACCAAAATACCATTCCTTCCTGATTAAAAACTATTGAAAAAAAATTATTTCTTTACAACCATTTATTTTCAAGGACAAAATTAAGAATGTTCTTTTGACTGCATTTTCTTAGCAGCTCCAGGTGCAAAATACCACAGGGAAGAAAAAAAATATTTCAACCTATATTTGAAGTTTATAAGAAAAGGAAATTGAATACATTGTGCTATGTCCTAAAAGATAGTTCAATTTATTCACCAATCAGTAGAAAAGTGACTTAAGTCATGGCCTGTTTTTAATTTTACGTTGTTTCCAAAACAAACCATATTTAAACAAAGATGCAGCAATGGACTTATTCTGGCCAATTACAATGTAGTTTATATTTCTGTAGAGAAGCACACAATACATACTTAAGAGTACATTTATTTGTTTTAAAATTCCCTTTGCAATTCAAAACTAGGGTTTTTTGTATTACCGGACATTTTTTTCTCTTTTTCCTTTCTAGTCCTCGCTTGATAACTGTTTAGCTATCAAACTCTCATTTATGCCTGAAATCTTGTCTTGAAAATCTACTTCATTTCATAGCATTCTTTGTAACATGACTTGAGGTAGAATGAAGCCCCGTTACTGCATCAGCTGGGCACATCATTTATAGAACATACAGCAGATGCTTACTGATATGAGGGACATTTGGTCATATATAATATTAAAACTTTACAGTTATTTAATCTCTCCTGTACATTAAGCTTTAAGACTGTCAAAAACTTGAGGTGTAGACCCAAATGTTTTCATACTGATAATTTCTTTTCTAAGTATCAGCAAACGCTCCATAGTTTGCATTGTACTGTTGCTAAATTTTCAACACAATTATCATGTTTTGTGATCTATAACAGGCAAAAAATAATAGTTTTCTTTATAGAAGAGAATGAGTTGAAATATGTATAATCAGGGTAGGATGACAGGCAGAATATTTCTGTCAAAATATATTGGTTTCTAAAATTATATTTATGTGAAATAGGCAATAATAATAATTTAAAGTCCTATTTACTTCAGCATTTAAGTCCTACCTCATTTACATCAATTTTTTCCCTGCTGTAAATTCTTTGATTTCAACAGAATTACCTCTGATTTACACAGGTGGTAGCAAAACTAGCATCATTCCTTTAAAAGAACATATATTACAGTTATTTACACAGAGAAAAAAATAAGGCACTGACAGAAATTAGAGCTTCACACACATGTAGTAAGAGATGCCTGGGATCTCAGAGAGTTTAGTATCTGAACAGTTAGGGCAGACAAAGTCAGCACAGTTATACTGGACATGGCACACAAAGACTATTCAGGGCAGACCAAGAAATACTGAGGTGAAGCAACACTCCAAAGGTCACATAACAGGTCAGTGACCAAGATGTGAAGAGCACCAAGATTTCCTGATACTCAGTTCAGTGTCTGAGCTTATGCTATCTTCCTGCAGAAACAGATGCAAAGCATAAAAACTATAAACCATATGTCCTGTGTAAGACCATTGCAATGCTGAAAGAAACGTGTTTGAAACCTAATTTAAGAGGTCAGCTCTGGCATTCTTTATACTCTTAAAAAAATTCCATAAATCTTATCAACTGTAACTTCTTAAAATACTGTCACTTGTTCACTTGTTGTTTTTTATGATTCCACCCTCCTAGAGCTCTTCCCACCTCTCTGTAGCTGTTTCAGCCTGTCTGTTGGGGAATCCCCTCAACCCTCACCTTTCTAAATTGCTGTGGAGACTTCACAAAGCTCTGTATATGGATGCTTTCTGTTCTCTCTGCTTCAGTTTTCAGCTTGCTTTCTTAGTAATCTGATCAACATACATTGAACAATTATCTCTACATGAACTCTTAAATAAATCATTACTGGAGACCATTCTCCCCCTTTCAAAGTTTTGCTACTTTTCCTGTCATTTTGCCAAAAAGTTTTGCAATCACTTCAAGCCCAGAGCTTTTACTATATAATTTGTACTCATGCATCCATCACCCAAGTCTTCGAGTTATCCCTTTCTCCAGTCAACATCGTTTCTATTTTTTAGACCCCGAAATGGCCATTATCTTTAAACTAGGCATCTTTCTATTGCCAGATTATGCACAGTGTAAGCTTTAAAAAACAGTCTCTCCAAGACATTTAAAGGAATCACAGGTAAATCTATACCCATCCAGGGAGTGCACTGCAGCATCTCCCCAGCAGCTCCAGCTGAGCCTGTTGCAGTTTCATTCTCTGAAAAACTTAGATTTTTTTTTTTTTCCCTGAGGCAGAAAAGGAAGTTATTTGCAAGTTGGTGAAAATAGTTTCCTTTTCAGCTCAGGTTTGTTGGATCTGTTCACACAGTATCTAAGTATTAGAAAGTCACTGTCTATGAGAATGGTTCCCAGGCACTGTAAGAAAAACAAAAGTAGTACTAACATCAACAAGATCAGACATGCATCTATACTTTGCATCAGACATACACGTGCAGCTGCAGAAACCTGACATACCTTGCAATTTGGTTACATAGGTTGAATCATTTAAATCAATTCCTCTAAACTCTTAATACAGAGGGGGATATGAAAAAAATTTCAACACAATTTCAGCTACATCTGTTATCATCTTCAACTATCATAGTCAAAAACGAACATGAAGTGCTATCCTTCTAAGCCTACAAAGCAAATAAAAAGAAGAGTAAGGAAAAGCTTTTCAAAATATTTCTATTTATTCTTCATTTTTAATAATCAAGATTTTATCCATTAAGACATCTACATTATATGCTGTTCCTGGCATACTGTATGCATCACTAACCATATGCCTTCTGTAAAGTATAAGAGTTCAGCCATTCACTTCATTCATTAAAATTCACAGGGCCTATTATTGTGTTTACAGTCTAATAGATATTCACTGTCACTATTCAGGCCTCTGATTCAATTTGCCTAAATCCCAGATGCAGAGTAATCCTGATGGAGATTAGCTTAATTTATCACCAATTTCTTCTCAGAACCAAGAAAGGTTGGTATTTCATAATAAAAGCTGTGCTTCTCCTTTTTTCCTAAAGCAGAACGCATAGCGTAAAAGAAGCAATAAATTTTTAATGTTACACAAATTTTGCTTTGCATATAGGACACCTTCTCTTAAAAGTGTGTATTCTGCAGATAAGAATACTGATTCTCATCAGACTGGAACACAGCCCTGTAACCAAATATTATGCTGATTCTGACTGAACACAGATTGGCAGACTCATCATCTACTCCATACAACACAAAATAATCATTCTGGGTATACTTTTCTAGGTAAAGTGTTGACAGTTTGGAGTGTAATAAATGAAATATACTTATCTCTTGGCTTTTAAGTGTTCCCAGTGGGGAACATTTTGTAGCAACTTGAAGTCATATTAAAAGTGTCCACTTTCAAATCAAAACAGACAGTGCTGATTTACGTAAGTGATACTATCTGCTGTTGCTTGCAAAATGTCCCAGTGACCTGCTGAAGAGACCTTTGTTCGGTCGAACAACACTTCCAAATCAGCACGGTTTATATACAATTGTGTAAACTTTTTAAAATAAATCAGTTTTCATCTGCATAGAAAACTAAAGTTCTATTTCAATAAAGTGTTAGTCCATTTTTGCCAATTACAAAATTTTACAATTCTCTACTATGCTTAGCATTTTTAGATGAAGAAACAAGTGATCATTCAAATGGTATCCCGCATCTCAGCTGGGTACCCATACGAAAAGCAAGTTCTGCGCACCCTGGGCCTGGAAGAAGTTGGAGCACTAATACTGCCACAGAAACTGCATCCAACGGGTTTGAGAATACATTCACCAACGGAAACATGCTACAAAGAATATTTATTACTGTCTCACCATAACTGGAGAATTCTGAGAGTCCCCTGCAAGAACTGACTTCTATTTGAAATAACTTCTACACTGACTGTGTAGCTGGAGGTACAAGCAGTAGCACTGTACTTGTGTTGCTCTCTTGTTGGAAAGGAGCTGATAAAACCCAACAGAATACTTCCCAAATACTTGAGCCTCCCAACCCAACTACTAATTATCTCTAATTATCTCTAATTATTTTTTTTTATTATTATTATTTTTTATTTTGACATAAAGAGCAGAGAGGATGTCATCTGCATATGGCCATTCTGAGAAGAACATGTTTCCTGGCAATGCCTTCTCTTCCCCAACACAGAACATTTCAAGACAAATAGACAACGATGGTACATAACAGGAATTTGCCAAATGACAGGAATTTTTAACAGGAAAGCAGTGAGTCGTTAATTAGGCATTCTTTGTAAGAGGAAGAAGTTTCATGGGACATTCTCAATTAGATCTGCCACTAAAGGGCAGTCCCAGCATCTCTAGCCTGCAACCACGTAAACCTGTCCATACTGTGACCCTCTGTGGTACACAAAAGCTGGTGTTCTGGGTTTTCAAAAGGTGAACTGCATTTTCATAACCTAGCTCACAATTGACCCATATAATATCTATGATGACATGTCATAAATGGAAGAGGGAGGAAGTTTCATAGGGGCAGAAATGAGCAGCGAGGGTCACTCAGAGGTGGAACTTTTTAACAGAACTGTTAACTTATCTTCAACTGCATATTAAACCACAGCCCAAGATAGCAGTGAGAAAATATGCCATGGCAAAAGTGATGCCAGGATTCAAGGTAAACTGTAGAAAGGTAAGAAAGACTGACATATATTGGGATATAAGGTAAGCTGACTGAATGGCAAATGACTGGCAGAACATCACTCGGCCAAGCAGAGGTGAAGTAAGGCCTCTGACATGTGTGGCTGCATGTAGCTGTGTGTCAAAGGAGAGCAAGGGTGAAATGCACCTAGCTTAAGCCCTGCTCCGAGTAGCAGAAATGAGGGTAGATGTCTTAAGAGAGTTGAGTGTTAGATCCCCAAGTAGATCCACTAAGCTTGCCAAGTAAACTGCCATGGGTCTTGATTTTGGCAGTCAATTCTATCAGATGGTTATACTGGAGACCTATCAAGAACAGTGCCAGAACAGACCAGATGTGAACTGTGCTTCAGTGGGTATTCCTTGTGGAGGGCACACAAGTCCCAGATCACAGAGGCATTATGGAAGTGAGAAATGCACTCAGCTGACTTTAAAGCATTCAGTCACCATCACCTGTTTAATATAGCTGCAGTTGTGCCTTACCAAAACTTCAAAACATCTTCTTCAAGGTCAGAAAAGCTCTGATATTTTCATGTTCAGGCAGATGTCATCACTGCAGATTAACTTATAAAAATGAGTTTTGCTGATGTACAAGTTGAATGGGAGAGACAACATTAATTAGTCGAGCTTATAAGGGTCTGTAACAGCAATATATGGTCAAAGTCTGGGTGAGCTTAAAAAAAAGTACAGTAACGGAGGAAAACAGAATTCCAGATTTTGGACAGTTTCATAGCAAACTAGTATGCTGTACTCTATTTTTGACAGACATCCAGTCAAGGAGTCTAATGGCAGGTTTTTAACTATCTAGTGCCCATTTTCGGCATGTGTTGTTACAGGTTCAACAAAGAACATTTTGCTCAGGTTGCTGTGCTGCACATAACTGGCAAGATCCACCTGGCAAGATCTGATAGTGCAATACCTAAAAAAAGTACCAAAAAATGGTACACTATAGAAACTGGATGCATGGCTCAAAGAGAATTTATGGTGCGGATGGAAGCTGGAAGGGCTGATAACATGTAACGTTATAAAAGGCATCTAAAATACTCTCAGTGTATATATATATAAAAATACTCTATATAAAAAATACTCTAAAATACCTTGTCCCTCTTACAGGTAGTTGGAGTCCTTCTTTAATAAAAACGTTTTCATTTGGCCTAGCTTACCTTATACTTGTGCCTTACTTTCATTATTATTTATCAGTCTTCATAAATGCCATTGATGAATTGTATCAGGATTTGATACGTAATTCTGTGAAAATGTTTAATAATCAACTTTAGCTCTGATCTTTACAGAACTCTAGAAAATTTCATGAATTACTTTTCAGATCAACCACACAGGCCATTTTTTATCCATTTAACATATTATTGATATTGCATAGCCTACATTTTTTATTTGAATGTCTCAGTGTTAGGTCAGACATCTTAAAAAACAGTGTATTAAAATGAATAGTAATCTTTATCAAGTGACTTGTGCTGCCTTCCAGAAAAGAAATCAAATTTATTTAATGCAACTTATTTTCTGCAAAGCCATTCTGAGAAATGTAACTATACTCCCATGCTTTCGTACTTTAATAATTGAATTTCATATCACATTTTCATTATTTTAGCTAGAAATGAGGTCAGACTAACTGACCTAAAAATACCTATCGTGGCTGCCTTTTGTGGATATCAACTCAATATTATCATTCTTTTAGACTCATGGCAGTGTTATAGTATACTAACACTTACTTTGAATACTCATTCAAAATAAGGATCAGCAAGAGAAAAATTCCTTAACCCTAAGCCCTATAAAGGTGTAAGCTATAAAAGTTCACAATTTAAAAATACTACTTCTTTGTAGAAATCACTTAAAATCTTCCATTGGCTACTAATAGACTGGGGACGTTTCATCATCTTCATATAACATCAGCCTACTTCCTTCCAGATACAAACCAGAAATATTCATGCAAAACTTCTATCTTTACAGAGTTGTTTTGTCTAATAATGGGTTGTATCCACCCTGTAATAGCTATCTTATTACCAGTAAATTTTAAATCCTGCCCCTTTACTATTGTTATTGGCCCTGCTACTCACAGATTTCATCTTGATATCTTTAGTGTCTTCTCCATCCTCTATTGCTGCTCATATTTTCAGGTTATTATCTATAATCCATTTTCCACTTCCTTTATATTGCCTTTTTTATTTCTAAATACTGTATTCTCTTTCCTATCAAACTGAAATAGATATTTATAAGGAGCTACCCTCTAATTATGGAACTGTGGTGTTTTTGGTTACTTATTAAACTGTTACAGCGCACAATTATCTATTCATATTTCCTACTATCCTGTATCTTCCTCATAAGAGCTTTGGAGAAATGAGCTGCTCTGAATCAACCTACTTTAGGTTCCCTGTTGGTTCGTACTGAATGTAATTTAGGACTAACACCTGATCCCTATATCACACTCCAACAAAAATAAGTCCAGTAATGACTTACGACATACTGGATACAGCAACTTTTGTTTGTAATTATTTCTTCCACAATTTTTAGAAACTATTACTAGATTTTACAGTCTAGCAGTTTTAGTTAGTTGCATAAGTTTCCCAAACTGGACTCCCCATAGCAATGCAATGTTTTACTGTACATTACAAATATGTGCTTAACCAGTAACTCATCATATGCTCTAATTTATCCAGAGGTATGTATCAGACTTCTGCCAGAAACCTCTCCCCCAGGTTTTGTAACTTAGTATATTGATCCAAATGGATTCAAGATCCTGTGGTTCTGAGTTATCGATAACTCTAAAGGCAAGTACCAGTGTCTGCTATACACAGAAAGGGCGACACTCCTTTCTCTGAAGTTCCTCTGTAGGAACTGTAGCTGTAGCTATTAATTAGCAATGCTGAAATTATTTAATTGTTGTGTGTTAAAAGAACCCTATAATGTCATAAGAGCCATGAAAGGGCTACAAAAAGTAACTGCATTCCATTGAATAATGAGATTACACTTGCACTCAGAAAAACAAGTACGGCTCGTGAAGTGATCAGAATAGCAGACAAAGAGAGTCATAAAAATATGTTACACAGGTTAAGCAAGAGACAGTTTAAACTTGATTAAACTTCATCTCTATACAGAAAAACTTATCTGAGTTACTGAAACTTGAGTAAGAACCAAGGTCAGGGGAAAATTGACAGCTACCTGGAAGGAAAGAGTGGAAATGAGACAGGCCAGACTTCAAAGGAAGAGCTGGTGTAGGAAGGAGTACTGCTACTTCTTATTGTGCCACCTCAACCTGCCTGTGCAGATTATAGCATCAGATATGTAAGAGGTATTTTAACAGGATTTACTTGATATACTACAAAATTCCACCAAAATGCCAAGGATTTTTAAATATATTTTTTATAGTGGTATACTGTGAATAAAATCTAATTTCAGAGAACTTTTCCCCCTGAATATTCAGTACCTAACTCAACAAAGCGGTCTACTGAGAAACTCCCTGTTCATCAATATTTGACTTACAGACAGCATCTTTATTTTCAAAAAATCTTTCTGCAGAGGAACAGCAGTCAGCAAAAATGTTACTTGAAATATGCATGCATATTCTTTTATCCAGGGGAGAAACTACATATTTAGCTTTATTAGCTAAACACTATTATTATTTATAGAGAAACTACATATTAACATTCTTTTCCCATCCAGTACAACCATGAATATTCATGGTGACTAACAGAGAAGCAGTCATCTTAATCAATAATGAAGGACGTATCATAATAGTTGCTAATAGGTGATTTTCCTCATTACAGCTACTTTTGAAAACAGAAGATCTTTTACTTTCTCATTTTCTAATTTTTGAGAAACTTTTCATTATCAAAGTATATAAAGTATTGATAGTACAAACACTTGTTTATCTCCTTTGTTTATAATTGCTGCTGCAGTTAATTCAATGAAGTAATTCCAAAATTCTAGTAGCCTGAATGGAGACTGAATTGCATCTCTCTGTCATCAAGGACATAGGAGTATTTCATTAAAACAAATAGACAATACATTAGATTAATTCAGACTTTCCCATACTTAGCCAAATATAAGGAAGCAGCTGTGGAAAGAACACTCATTTCTTCCTCTTAGAGGAAGCATTCTGTATTAGAAGAAAGCACGTTTTCCCCCCTGAAAAATAACAGTTTGTTCAAGAATAGGCAAGATACCTCTGAATCACAGGGTGCAGTGAGCAGTTTTATACCACTTCCCCTAAGGGTTATGAAATAAAGCAAACAGAAGATAGTCTTTATTTTAATCACAAACTTAAAACAATAAAACAACTGATTTTTTTAAATAACAGGCACATTTTTTCATGAAAGTCAATCTTCATTTTCACCTTAGATATTTTAGCTTATAAATTCTTTGAATTTAGGATTTTAAAGTGCATTCAACATTGTTCAGTCTTTTTTCATAATGAAGTTGATATGAATTCTGCAACTGAACTGAACATGGGATGGTTTCAGGCCAATACCAGAGGTCTGAAAACTGTCACGTAGAGTGACTTGCTATCTGTTGATGACAGAAAGGAGGTAAAATGCACAAGTATTTAAGTTACTAAATTTCAATCCACAGTGGAAAGTTATTAGCAAAGAGATAACTATATATGCCTTCTTTTTACAGTGCATCAACATACGACTGCTCTTTACTTTGGATGCTACCAGACTTGCTCAAACATATCTGAAAGCAGCTCACCTCTACAGCAATTCAAGAATAGTAGGGATGTGGATCTGTTTCATGGGTTAGTGAGATATAATCCTGTCTGAAAGTAGGTATACAGTAGATGCATGCTAAATTCAAGATAGATATATATTGAATAGGTATTATAATTCTTAATCATATAGTGGATATTTCAGAAAAATAAATTATATTTCAAATATTAAGTTACAAAACACAGATTAGTCTGTTCTGTAGAACTTCACACTGAAGCTGTATGATGAAGTGATCTGTATAACACAACACAGTATTATTGCATGATGCACTGTCGCAGATTGTTAAGTATTTAATCAAAATAATAAAAGAATATCCTACATACTGCTTTTAAAACTGCTTTCAATTTTGAAAGAGAGGCTTCCTTATTTAATATATCTGCAATAAAAAGCATACATGGAAAATGAGGTAATACACACTAATCAACAGATATGAATTATTTTCTTAAATGTGTTGGGAATTTTTTTTTCTGCAGAGTAATTTGCTATACAGCTAAGCACTTGTTCTTGGGAACAAGTACACTGGCAGCCATATACAAAAAGATGACCAATAAAAATTACAGAATTCCACAGAAGTCTAGGAGAGAGATCTAGAACCATTGATTCTTTCTCCCCGTTTAGACCAGTTCAGAGCTGACATCAGGCCAGTGCAGGACCTTCAAAGATTGTTCCAGAACAGGGAATGCACCAAAGATTAGCCTCCTATCTTTTACATTTTGTTTTCACTCAATAATACCTTTATTTAGTTGAACACTCAAAAGAAAATCAAAACTCAAACCTTAACAAATGTCATGAACTCTTCTACTTTGTCATTAGTGAGCAGCAGCTTCTTCTGTACAGTTTCCAAAGCCTGTCCAGTCTGTTTAGCCAAGCCATGTAGTTGTTGAGATGCAGTAGCCTCAAGTTCAGTCATGGCATATTCAGTCTCAATCATTTTGCTCTCTAGATTGTTAAGCTTGAGATCCTGAAATACATCCACAGAGAAACAGCAGTAATATGATAAAAGGTGATAGGCAGGTATGGTAGACCACAAATGAATGAACAAACCAACCAACCTCCCACACAATAGTTAACATCACAGAACATTCTGCTTGTAACATATAAAATGTAATTTCATGGGAAAAAGCAACTTCTTTTTCAGTCATTATGTCTATGTTTCAGCATCTAAACTTCAGACAGAAATAAAACAAGAGAAACACATTACTATTATTTCGTTCTTTTTTTCCCTTTCTGTATTTAGAAGGTCTAAGCTGATGACCTTGCAACTTTTCATTTGAAAGTGAGGTATGAAAAAGTTGCACAGTGGAGCCATCACAACTGCAGTATACCTTTTTCTCCAGCTCATCTTTAGCCTTGTGATACATCTGCTCATACTGAGACTTCTCTTTTGTAGCTACATTCAGTCTTTGTTTCAGTGAGTCAATGGAAGCCTTTTTGTTTGAACAGTCTTCAGCCAGTGCCTTTACCTGAAATAATGAAAGGTCAAGAGCAAATTGACTATTAAGATATAAAACTTAAAAATGAAAATCAAATCAAAACTAAGCTTACCTATATTGAGTAAACTTACCTGTATTATATAAATAATTCGATTAAAGTACCTTTTTCTGAAATTACAGTCTTTAATAAATCTCTGCTGCTGATCCAGTAGAGATCAGTTTGCACACAATCTTGTTACATAAAGTCGACTTGTATTAAGTGTAAAGAAAAGCTCTTTATTTGCAGAGCTGTTTGTTTATATATATTATACTGTTACACTGCATGCAAAAGGGAGCAAACCACAACTTCCATTCATTTCTGCTATTAGAGCTAAAAACATTAATTAAAACTCAGCTGAGAAAATGATAACTGTCTACAAGTTAATAGTCTGTAAAGCCTCTTAGATAATTATTACCATTTTGCCATACAATGCAAACACTGATTTTGGGTAAAATGAAATAGACCAATGCTCCTAGAAAATCATTCAGCTCTCCTGACAGTATTAATCACAAAGTTTTCCTGACAATATTGAGTAACGGGGAATTTCTTTGATCTTCTGCTGAAGATAATGTAAAATTTATCAAGTTTATTTTCCACATGGAATAATCAAATTAATGTATGGAATTCGATTCTCTGGAATCTGAGAAATGCAGCGCTTAAAATACTCGAAGAACAGCTTTAAAGTACCTCATTCCATTCTAAATCTTTCATCTAAAACCAAAACCAGGTATTTCTCTTATTTCTTACTTTAGCTCCCTTGCTTACTTATGCTCTCACTCTCTGGCTGTGGATTTCTTAAGAACACCTTATCTTTGGCACGGAGGGTAAGACAGTAGCTCTCTCTAGAGCTGAAAGTGCTATATGACTGCAAGCAGAGATAGTGCTTGTGATATCCAGCAAGCATCCACATTCTAGGAAAACAAAAGCAAATTGGTAAATTGTTTATTTCCATTCTGGGGTCATATGCTGCATAACCTCACAGACAACCAAATGTCATAATGTTTTTCTGGTATTAAAGGCTGAAGTGCAATACATTAGTTGGATAGTACAGAAACATGACAAAACATATGCAAGTTCTCCTAGCTTCAGTGAAATCATCCTAGAATTTTGCAGGAGAAAATGATTTGCTATAGAAATTAAACTCTGCCTACACAGACAGAATTACATTAAGCTAAGAACTGTGAATCATTCATAACATTGCAGTAGAAAATAGATTAACATATTAAAGCATGTAACTACTATAGCCAGGAGAGGTGCATGGACTTCATTAGCGTATGTCATGTAAAATGACACTTGTTTCAGGTCTACTGTACTTTATGAACTTACAGTGCATAAAACTAAATCTCACTACTTAAAGCATATCCTTGCAACTCAGTGTTCTTAATACTTTAATATTTAATTCCACCTCTTATGAACATACATTAAATTATGCTGAATCCATCCAAGCTATCACCATATACTGATGTCATACAAATTATAGTGGAGGGAATTACACCCTTAGATTAACTGTATGTTGTTTGCTTAAAGCAATATATTGATTTAGTATGTATAGCGTGTTGAAATAACTTCTGTAAATCCACCAGCTTTTGCTTTTCCTAAAACTATCAATAGAAAGAAATACCTTTCTCTCAAGGCTTTCTAATGTTTCATTAGAGGTTTTCTCATTTTCTTGATTTGCTTTTAGACGAGACCTTAAGTCTTCTATCAAATGTCTTTTCATATTAAGGTCCCTCTCCAGTCGAGAAATCCTAGAAGGGAAGAAGTCACACTGCATGTCACTATCAGAAAATATTGTTAATATGCAAGTATTTTAAACAACTAAAAATGCAGCAGACACAGTACCATTCCTGAAGCTTTAGACTGTTTTTTAAAATAAAAGATGATGCAATTCTGGCAATCTCCCTATTCTCAATCATTAAAACCAGTTTCAACTGTCTTATTAAACAGAACTGTTTCTAAATATTCCATTTATTTGTGATTTGCTTTTTGCTGTGGTTTATGCTCTGACTTTTGTGATCTGAAATCATAATAATTTTTCTTACACTATTATCAAAAAAAGGAAAAAAACTGTTGAACACACAAATTTAATTAATTACATTTCTTTGATGTCTGAAGCAGGTACCATTCAAACACTATTTTGTGCAAAATTATTTTTAAAAGAAAGTGAAAGGGGGAAGTCTCCTTTCATTCAACTGACTAATACACAGAAATACATGAAAAATCTCTGTCTCTGTAGTATGTCAGGTAAGATAATAATTCTTAAAAACTGCAAAACCTAGAAATAATATCAGCATTTGTCAGAAACTTCTCAAAAAATAGATTTATGTACTACAATGTAATCTCTGTTCAATAAGAAAATCATGCCTTCACCATTATGATACAAATAAATATTTGAAATATAAACATAAGCAATACCTGAATATGTTCAGACTTCTGTTGGTTTTTTTTTAATGAAAGCAAAATGAATGATGGTAATATATTCAGGAATAAAACATTGTTGATACCACGTCAATATCATATTAAAAAAAAAAAAACAGGAAAACAGTGCATCTTAAATTTCACATTTATACTATTAATGTTATTTTGGTGATTATAAATTACAGTTTATGAAAAAACAGTATCTATTTTATA
The DNA here is from genome assembly GCA_003993805.1 of Himantopus leucocephalus. Taxonomy (NCBI): domain Eukaryota; kingdom Metazoa; phylum Chordata; class Aves; order Charadriiformes; family Recurvirostridae; genus Himantopus; species Himantopus leucocephalus. Next base: position 33,046,369 of record RSEF01000031.1, read on the forward strand.
AAGGAAGCATGATAACCACTAACCCTATTTTAAATTTAAGTCATATGGTGGAAAAAATCAGTTTCATTTTGAAACAGAAAACACACAATGTACAGAATTTAACAATTTTCAGAGTTGTCTGTTTTTTAAATGAACTAATTTCAGATAAGCAAACTGCATCCTTTCTACAAATAAAAAAAAATTAGAATGCTTAAACAAGTTAAACTCTGGGACTGGCAAAAAAATCACAGATAGACTAACAGGTTATGTTTATATAGTAATATAATTGCAGAACAGTATTATATCATTTAAAGTAGGTAGAATAAAAATCTCAGTTGCATAATTCACAACAATACATGTGAATTTCAAATTGCATAGTAAACCTTAATCAATTCAGATAGAAACAAATACAAATGTCCTTTTGAACTTTTTATGAATGTAAGACTGGATATTTAATCTTGTTTAAGCATCTGAACCTTGACATGTCTCTTAGCCCCTAGGCAAAGAATTACTGTATTTGAAAGACTGTGTTTAACAGTGCTGAGGAATTCATTTAGACTTACATCAAGGATAAAATAGTCTACTCTAGAGTCTGAGTTTTGATTTAAGGTATTCTTATTGTAATACAGATACTGTAGCTAGCTAATCACTCATCAGTTTAAACAAAATGCAATTTTAGCATGTATTGCTCCAGTTTCTAAAAAAAGCCCTGTAACAGTCTGCAAGACTGCAATAAAAAGAAGAATAAAGCATTCTCTTAAAAATCTATTTAAGGACGGTTAATGTTGTAACAATTATACAGCAGCCACTGGGTGGCACCAAACACAATGGATAGAAGAATGAACGTACTTCGCTTGTAGTTCCCGAACCCGTTCTTCTTTTTCCTGGACTTCATTTTTTAGTGACTTAATGGTGGTCGACTGCTTAGTAATTTCATTATTCGAATTCTAGATTGAAAAATATTAAAATATAAATAAAGCAAACTAAATCTTATCACAGTCATCAGTAAATTTGTTTGAAACAATGGGCTGTGTAAACTTCCACATATTTTATGAATGTTCTTAGAAATTAATTGGTACAAAAGGAGCATTCTTACTTTCTAGCAACACTTAAGCAAAAGTACATTCCTTGGAAAATATGATAAAAATCAGTACTTTTCCATTGCTCTAATAATGTATAATTAATAGATGTTCCCCAGGACACTTGCAAGCCCTGTGCATCTATCAGGACCACATTTCCTCTTGCATAGCACGGCCAGCTGAAAAGGTAACAGAAAAGAAGAGAAACAAAATCGGATCTTCATTTGAACTACATCCTTGAATGGTATAGTTCTACAGCACAAGGGGCCTACATATATAGAGCAAAAACTTCCAAGAATGCATTTCATCTTGTGTATGTAGAAATACAAGACAATCTAGAGGAGCAGTTGTTCTTGTGTCCCTTGAAACTCAAAGCACAAGACAAAGACATCTCCATTTGGCCACACTAACACAAATGCTACATTTCAGTAACAGAAAGGTATAAGCCTAACTTTCAGGCGTGTGTAATTCCAGTGAAGGAGAATTATACATTTATTGGCCTTTCCTCATTGTACATAGTAGGAAGTAAAAAAAAGGCCTCAATTCCTCCATGCAAACACACAGATAATATACCCAAGATTTAAATATAGAACAACTGAATCATTCTACAGAAATAAAAATAAGAAATTTAACTAAGTAGCCATCTTAGCAGTCTGAGCATGTGCATTGAATGCCATTGCTGAAAATGGCAGCTCAAACATACCGCACATTGAGATTTCAGAACTCCAAAAGGTGTTGCCAAAAGATACATACACGTTAAGTGTGCGCACAACATACATGTGTGCCTATATGCATGCAGGCTCAGCCACTGTACTAAAGCTTTTTACTTATTATGTGTAGACAATAAGCGAACAGATCAGACATGCTGTAAACAAAGATACTTGAGGAGAATTTCTCTGCTCAGTGCAGACTTGTAACGCCTATTAACATTAATGGGAGAATTGTACATAACTCTGTGCACCTCAAGGGGAGTATATATTCTTGTGTGCATAGTTAGATGTAAAATATTGTTCTTAATAACTTGTCTAGTCTATTTACTACTATTATAATGTGAGGTATAACCAGAAAATTGTTAAAATGATGTATGCTAGCAGAATATTCCTGACTTTCCTGAGACCTGTTTGTTGAGCTTGAGCTTGAGCTTCATTAGCGTGGAGCACAGCACCCAGTTACATGGTTTACACACCAGATACAAACTTGACTACTTAGGTGGGCCTCTGCACATGCTCAGAGGCAAAGATATATGCTTATGGTATTTTGCTTCCAAACTCACCACCCCGCACTTAACGCATTTCCTCCTATGGCAAAGGTACAAAGAGTCATTACATACAACATAAACAAATGCTGTAAAGATAGCTCTGAGAAAAAAGATGAACTAACAAAACCAGGTACTTTGAGCCTTTGAGCTATAAGGAAAGCTTTTGCTGCTTCCACATTCGGACATTTAGGAGAATAAATTTGTATCTCCATGTTAAGTATGCTAGATAGCCTGCAACAATAGTTGACAAATTTTGCCAATTTCTTCTGCTAAACGTGACTTGCAGGACTTAAATATTTGAAAAAATATTAGGTGAAAATTAGGCTAAGAATTTCAGTAACTAGATTTAAGTAGCTTTTGAGGCGCTTATGGTCCAAACTCTCACCCAATTCAGCAACCAGTGAATTTACTCTACTAATCTAAATTTGGGGTCACACACTATGTTTACTGTAAATGTAGTTTTGCACACATGGTTTATTTTTTACATTAAAAACATAATACATCTTTATGAAGTAATTAAAAGTCACATTAGTATTTTTGACATCAGGTTTATATATGCTTGCTAAATGTTTCCTCTGCTACAGAAACAAAAAACCCTTTGTTTTTTCAGCAATATATTTTGCAATTCACACGTAGCAGACCAATAAAGTAGGCTTCTAACATGAGTGTTACTCTTAGAGTATTTAAAAAAAAAAAAGTCCTCATTTTTTATTTTTCTTACTTTAATAGAGCAATTGACTACTAGGTTTCTGGATAATGAGGACACTCATCTAAAAAGGAACAACCCTAATTAACAGAAATTACCACTCACCAGCAACAGAAGCAGATTAGTCAAACCCAAATCTAAACCCAACACTCAAGAAGTCAGCGTGTATGGTTTCAAGATCTCTTTCTCATAATTAAAGGAGATCAAATTACGTGCCTTTTCATGGCTACTCCCTGCTGCCCTCATCTCTTTATCAATGTGACCTACCTTTACTAATCCCTGAATTTAGATGTTACGCATCCAGTAACATGCTAAAGCCAAGATCTGTAATACCATAATTGCCATCAACAGCTAAGAGGTCTGAGCACTACCCACACTTCATATGCTAGCACAGCTAATCCAGTACTCAAGAGACAGAGCCAGCTATATCGCTCATGTAATATGGCTTTTTCTTCTAGTTAATCCTTTGGCAGCCAGCTTGCTAGTGTGCCACTTCTTCTAGCAGCAAGAAGCTGTACCATTTTGATCTCTTTCCTCAAACACAAACACAAACACAAACATTAAACACAAAATGTTGGAGAAACCAACTTTAAGACATTCTGTTGCACATATATTTGCTCCAGTGAGAAGAGAGAAGAATTAGTATGGTCAAGCCAGGCCACCTGCTGAGAAAGCTCTCAGATGAACACAGTCCAGCATCTACATCATCCACATATAAGAGAATCACTGGAGACTGAACAATGAAATCATCAACAAGTTAGTATTTTCCTAGCATCTAATCCACAAAAATACAAATACCAAAAGAATGATGTCAAATTCTTTGCTCCCCTTTCACAGATAGCTATTGCTTACCTCCTTCTTGAAGGAAGCAAGCGATCAACACAATTCTCACTGAAGTAATTCCACAGCACTTTCCAACAAGATGCATTTAATCATTGTGTGAAAACCCAGCAAGCCCCCCTGTCTGGCCTATTTGATCTACAAAAAATGTTTTAATTGTAACTTCTAACTCTCCTGCTTATGACTACATTTCTGCTTAAGATCAAAGGTTATCTAACACCTAAGTTGCTAATCATTGGCTAAGATATATAGATGTATAAATGATATGCATATGTGAGTATAGGCGTATCTGCTTGACCCAGTTATGAAACACTGTTCATATGAATTATCCTCAGCACTAGATAATTTGTTCTGTCACCTTTAGTTTGCACTGCAGCTGTTTCATCTCTAAATCACTGTTCTTTGAAGGAGCTGGTGTGGCTTCACTCTTGCCAGCAGTTTGAGACAGATGTTCTCTCAACTTCAATTTTCCTTGTAAATCTTCCTTCTCCTGTTGCCACTTGGCCAGGTTGGAGGTCAACACCTGTTTTACAAACAGAAGAAACAATCACAATAGCATCCTAAAAGTATTGCTGCTTGATCATAAGAGATGCTTCTCTGGTTCAGAATTCAAGAGGAATGAAACAGTATATATAATATCTGTAATTATATTGCATAGCTGTTGGTTGAATTCTCTAGTTCAAGTGAAGATCAAACCTGGCAGGAAAGAGAAGTCAACTAACATTAAAAACAAGCAATTTTTTTAAAAGGCAAGCTAATTCACTTTTGACTGTACACATTGCTATTTTTACCATGACAGGCAAAAATTATCATACAAAACTGTAACAGCAGTTACTGTTGAAACCTGTTTACCTAGAGCCTCTCTGGGATTCAGCAATTATTTCTACACAGAGCATACAGAAATACCAAGGTGTCTCAGACACCAATGTGTATTAAAGGTGGTTAAATGTCAAATCTGTTTTAATGGTGACCACTGTAAGCTCACTTGAATTGCTGTGTTGACAACTGCTATAAAACATACTCCCTTCTCTTGGCTTTTGTTTTGATATTTGTAGGGCTTGTAGAGGTTAAAGCAAAGTGGACCAGCTGCACTAAATATCTTCTGGTTGGCTGGTCTTTACTCATGTTGTGTTATTTCTTCCCTTTCACATATATGCACCATAGCCAGAGAACCACATATTCCATAACCTTGACTCTAGGGCTGAGGTACTTAAGTGGTAAAAGCCAAGCTGGAGCAGGACAGGATAACAGATGTTAGTTGTTTATTCCACTGGGTAGGTCTTACCACCCTATACTGCAGCCAAAACGCTTCTCATTTAGCAACATAAATGCTAAGTCCAATTAGCAGACGAGGCTTGTTAGGGATTTAGTTCAAATAAATAACATGCAAACAAACTCTCAGTCTTGTTGGACTTGATTGACAACTGACAAGACTTAGTCAATCTTTGTAACTATATTTCACAGTTCTCCTTATAGAGGTAATCTTTTATATAAAATATTTGTTTTCATTTAAATAATACTGAATGTGGTTCTGCAAAAAGGGGAGCTGAAATAATCTTCATGCTAGTGGATAACTTTCACAAATCTGTAGTCAGCCGAAAGCCACTAATGGCCTAACAACTCTCTGCTCCTTAAGGTAACTACAGTACTATCTTATTATTCCAAAGAAAAATGTAATATGGTAGTTTAACATAAGGAACAATTACACAAAATGGTACTGAAAACTCTCAAAGGGCAAAAAAACCTTCCTTTGTGAAGAATCCTGCTAATAAACTGAAAAGATACTAGAGCTTGAAATGACTAAGTGTGTGTCAGATTATATGCTGATAGACAAAAAAACACGGGTGAGAGAAAGGTAAAGATTGTGACCTATTTCCAAGCATTTTATTATTTAACTCAAAAATAGATTTTACACAGTTTGATGTTATTAGAAAAAACTTTTAACATACATGTGTTTATATACACATACACTTTCATACCCATCATCTGAAGATCACATATATACCCAAATAAAAGAAAAACTACTTATGGTCATGTTTATTCCCATTATGAATGACAAGTACACTTGTACTCTTAAAAAAATACTTGTACACTCATGCACTTAAAAAAATATCATGGATACAAGAAAATGTATTTAAAGTTACAACTCTTAACCGTATTTCACACTTAAGTGCGTTTATTAAAGCCAATGGGCAGTTTACATAGTTATCTGAGATAAGTACTGTTCTCAGTAAAGGGCTTAATCTTTCCATTGCCTTCTGCATCTGCTGTCATTATTGAACAAGAGATAAATAGTGTTAATGTATTTTCTAATTGGCTATTCCTTAATCTGATATATTATTCTCACAATTAATACAGTCCGAGTAAGACAGAATGAAGGCTACTTTAAAAAGCAAAAACAGTAGTAGTACAGAAAGATATGAGGATTAGGTTAATTTGTCCAGTATAGCCAATATTTCTACATGCAGAATTTCATGATTCAGTGTCTCTATAATAAATTATTCATAAAAAGAAAAGCAAAAAAAAAATCATAGCTAGATCAATATCTCTGATTAAAATTAGAAATGCCCCCGTATCTGCCCAAGATATCTCATGACTCTCTGAAGTTTCTTAGGCTACTGCTGCCGCCAAAATGCATCTGGTCTAAAATACCATGATTGCAGTGGCTACATTCCCCAAAATGATAGCAAACATACTGAAAAACAAAGAGCTTTCATGGGACAGGTGCCAAAGAGGACAGTGCTACATTGGTTATAGAATTTACTTAAGTGAGGAGGTAGAAAAAAATTACTTAAAATATGAATGTACATAAATTCAGAAACAGCATCAGAACTACGGGGGTGAAGTGAAAGTAGTGTATGATGTATGACAAACACCCCTCAACTCGCAAAAGCAGACAAAGACAGACACACAATTGCAATCGAAGACATCAAGAAGGTTGTCTCTTAACAGCTCTGGAGACAGTGTAAATAGAGACAGGTTGATAATTCTATTGCATTATTCTTCTATTTGCAATATATGGAAAGGGTATGTGAAAATTCTATATAAATCTAGGCAGGAAGTGAAAAACAGCCCCTCTTTCCCAGCAAGATATTTATGCCTAAAAGATATCCCTTGCATTTACGTACTTAAGAAGCAAGTTCATTACCTTGCTGTCCCTCACCACTCACTAAGTTTTAGGTGAGGTCTTTTGTTCTTTTTTAGACACAAGGGTTTTTTTGTGTGTGTGCTACCATGCACGCAAATCCTGAGTGACAGAGTAAAAAGGATTTACTCCAGGGGAAGAGGTCACCAGGATGAAAGGTAGAATCTTAAATACCAGCTAGACCAGATGTTGGTAAAGGCAGGCTACCGCTGTTCCTCCACGATGTAGCGGCCTTTGTCTGCTGCACCTCCTCCAGAGTGTTTTGGCTTAACAGATGTTTATAGATTCAATATTTTAACATCCATCTATCTTAATCTCCTTGCTCCTGGTATACTCATGACACTCTGTTCTGCTGTACACAAAGGGATAAGTGATGAAATCTCAGTTTCTGTGTAGTCAATGTAAAACTTCCAGTGACTCAGCAAGGCTTTTTAACATAAGCCCTCTGCTCAGAAAGACGGCTACGTGGAAGGCCCAGTGGATTAATGTAGGAAGCTCTTGGGATGGCCTATCGCTCCTTGGCATCACAACAACCCTGTGAGGAGCTTCTAGCTCAGTTTACAGCAGAGTCGCCCTCCTACCGCATCTGGCATGTATGAAAATGACATTTCTGTTGGTGGTGGCTGATATTGCACAGCCACTGCTGTACATGATCCCATACATTTATATTTGCAGAATATATTATCTAGAATGTATTTCTAGGCAAAATCATAAAATAGGATGCAAATCGGGTATTCTTGAAACCCTTTTTAAGCAATGACATAACCTTATTTTACTACTCATTTTGTAGTCCAATATAAATATCCTCAGATGTTTAAAAAACATATTTGCTATGAATCTTTCCATCCTAAAATCCCGGCAGATGAAAACATCACAATGTGCATAGAGATGTCTGTATGAAACCTGAAGTCAACATATTCGTTTTTCTTTTCTGTAAGAAACCTTGCCATAGTATACATAATATACATAGTATAGATAAAATACATTTGCTATATGCATAGTTCCTCTACCAAGTTCTGTTTTAAAATCTAACACTGCTCATCTGAAGGTCTTAAATAGAATGCTATTTTCTCACAGCTTTAGCCTGATCATGAAAAATATACAAGATAAGCAGTTCTTGTGGCACACATAAACTATGAAAGAACTTTTCAGAACATATTTGCAGGCACAGAGTTAGGTGTTTATGATTTTACACACTCAATCAAATGTGATTATAACATAATGATAAACCTGTTTACAACATCCAAGGCAAAATTTATTGAGTCAATTCCACTAACCTTGACCCTGTTTTGTTGCCTTGAATCCAAACCTACCTTTGCATGATATGTCACAGAAAAAATAAGCTAAAATTAACAAAGATAGTTTGTTGCTATCTGAAAATATGAAAAGATATATACCAGACTAAAATGCCAACTGTGCTGCATACTCAATGTGATCATATAGAGAAAAGGCAAATAACTCCAAATCCTCAGTGAAAGTTTTTTCATGCAAGGGCTGTAAGTGGTTGATTACTTAGTATTCCAGACGTGAAGACAAAATATGAAACAGAAGTCTTTGGTGACTTAATATCCAACCCCTAAATTGAAACAAAGAATCCAAAAGCAAGAAAAAGTTCTAAAATGTAAAAATTATTTCACATTTATTCTTCTGAAAATTTAGTAAAATCGACTGTATCACTGAGTTATAATTTTTTTTCAGCCAAATGCAGTTATCAGCAGCTGACTCTTTCACAAAATGTCAAGTAAATGAAGGTAATATAGAGGACTTTTTGCCAGTGCTTTAGCTAGTTGTTAGACTTCAGTAGCCTTTAGAGACCATTAAGTACCCTTTGGCTAATTGGCCAATGGTAGATTAATCCTCTTTTTATTCTAGCAGCACTATTTTAACACCCTTTGCACTCTGTCAGTGTAGTATCTGAATGACAAAATAATATTGTGCATGAATAATAAGCAGAAAAGTTAAATTAACATTTCATGTTTCACATGCCATACCTATGTGTCAGGGAAAAAAACCCTTTTTTAAAGCCACTGACATTCAACTTTCTTAAACAATCTCATGTTGACATCTTACTGAAGTGAATCTTCCTAATTACTGCTAATTGCCTATCAAGAAAAAAAAAATCTTTCCTTGAAGTGCAGTTGTCTAGTATAGATGAACACAGCTCCAATGTGCATAGTAAAGACAGGCATGACACTTGAGGTGTGCTACATTATTATGAGGTCATACTAAATATGGTTTGCAATGAACAAAGCAGCTTTTAAGGATGTTTAAGGCACTGAAAATGTCAATCTCTCATGAAGTGTTTAAATTAGTTCCCAGCAGAGAAATGCAGATATCAGCATGCAGATAAGAGGTATATTTCTCATCTCAAGTATTTTACTAAAGAAAAAACATAGCTGTCCTATTGATAACGTCACTGTAACACAATAGCAGTTCATCAGCTTTATAAAAGCAATGTTTACCCTGTTACCTACAAAATGGCCCAACTATAAATTCAGCTATTGGAAATACAGCTGTAATCACTAATAAAGACTCTTATCAAAGTCTTTGAACGTCTTCTTAATCATGCACTAGTACTGATCAGAGTAATCATTGTTCATAAAGGGCTATTTACTGTATACCACTTCATAAACAAATGTTTTACTTGTAATATTAATTCAGCTATTTTATAGCCGATTTATAGCTAAATTTATTCTACAACTTATAAAAGCCTAGTATTGCAACATTTGATCTTGCTACAGCATCTTATGAAATAATAAAAAAATAAAATCAATAAAATCAGAGCAGATAGGTCCATTTTAAATTTTGTTTTGTTTTTTTCGTCTTCTTTTTGTAAAGAATGATAATACCACATAGATCAAGACCAGAACACATATATCTATTCTACAGAAACACACACACACTCATGTATAAATGAACCAGAGTAACATATTCTGGGCCCAATTCTCCAAGAAATCATCAGCTGTGACAACAGACATGACTTAGTACAGAACTGCACATTGTGCAACCAATGATTTTCCAAATAAATGATGGAAAATAAGAAAAAACTTAGTAATAATATAGGTAGCAATTTTTTTTAGAATGATGAAGATGATTCTGAAGCATGTCATCTGTATAACACCATCACCAATTCAAAGGTAAGGGGGTTGACCTGCAGCAAATCTATTTTAGCTTGCATTTTCGATCACTTTCATTTCATGTCTCTGTATGAGTAAATATTGCTGTATCCCATGCCTAATTTCTGTACGTATTAAGAACACTATCTTGCTTTCGTACCAAAGCAGATGCAGCACTCCATCTGTCCTTGCAAATTTCAAAGGAATATAAGGACTATTAACTAGGTATGTAACATTACTTATATAAGTAGTTTCATTATGATCAATTATATGGTCACAACTATGTGCTTTAATTTTTGTAGGGATTGAGTTTTCAGTGTGGAGATGCAAACTGCCAGAATATACAGATGTGCAGGACCCTGCTTATAAGGGCGTAACATTCCAGATAAAAATCACAGAACTTTAAAAAATAGTATTTCGGAAAAAGAAAAATATTAAAGATTACAGTATATTACACTATATCTCACATACTTAGTTTAACTTATTTGAAGTATTAATATCTACACAGATACAACACGGTATATTAAAATAAATTTTGCTACAATGAAAAATGAAAATATAACCAGAGACATTTCACAACATTTTGTCCCACTTGAAAATATCTGAATCTTATAGCAAGCCAGTTGTGAAGATGTGCCTGAAGTCCAAAACCAATGTTTCCATGTACCCACCACTGCTATTTAAACAAATACACGTTGACTTGGGTATTCCAACACCTAACATGCCTGTGCACATTAAGCATTGCTATATACAAGCAAAGACTTATATCCGATGCATAAAATCTGTCCCAAGATTTCCACGCCTTTGTACTTACTAGAGAATTTTCAATATAAGACATGGAATCCATGCAATCTTTTATAGTTAGGACCAGGTTTTACTGCAAGATTTTTTGCAGGGTTACACAGTATTTATCTGATTTTCTCCAAACACGAGAGTTGGGGCAAACTCATAAAGCTAGAAATTTGAATTTTTCATCTAGGGTCAGGGATAGTGCTTGCCATATTCCCCCTGCTTAATCTTAACACATCTAAGCACTGCAAATGAACTACTTGCATGAGAGCCAGTCAGGGAATTTCACAATCCCTACAACTCATTACGAATTTAACAGCAGCAATACTAAGTATTCATATGTTTCAGATAACACATACAAATATGCTGCAGTAAAACTCATTGGGGGAAAAAATTAATAATGCTTCCATCTGTTTTCCGTATAGCTCACATAAAATAGAGAGAAACCAAAATGAAAATGCTATTTTAAGTACTGTTTTTAAACTTTCTTTTGATTTACCCACTTATTTCCAAAGCATACAGCTTTATATCTTTAAAAATTAACATTATTTTTAAAAGAATATATAAGCAAGAAAGAAACAAAACGGCTGAAAGAATGGTGAAATATTAATTTAACCTCTCCTCATTTCCATCTGTTTTAGAGAGTGAACCATTTTCTATTGAAATACTTCTGCATCTCAAATATAAGTGAGCAGGAATTCTGTGCTTGTTGGGAAAACTGCCGCATCTCCCATACTCTGGCCTCCTCTTTATATATTGTTTTCATTTGCTTACATCTCAACTTTTCAACCATTAGAGACCATTTTCTGCCGACTTACAGAAAAAATGTCTAAAAAATACAAAGGTTTGAGGAAGTGATGTAAGTATTTTGACATAAAAATTACTAACAAATATGTACATCAGAAGCGGGTTGCAATACTCAAAGAAGAAAATTTATAAAGATAGCTCTGTATTTAATTTCATACCATTATTTAAACATCTCATTTTTAACTGCTTCAGATATCACAAAAGCTGAAGAAATGTCTTCAGAAGCTCTTTTGATTTTTTTATGTAGGCAGCTATGCAAAACAAAAATATTTTAAGTGTAAACTGTATTAACAAATTTAATTACTAGAAAAGTTCAATGTTCTCATAGAGCAGGACAAAAATACAAACACTGTTTTAACAAAGAGTTGAAAAAAAAAGGTAAACAACCTGGAATTTTTCTAGTTACATAAAGGTGATACTGTACAAATATTAATGTATTATTTACATTTCTATATAAGAAAATTAAGGCATATTGCTAGGCACTTCTGAGAGGTATGAGGAAGCTGATGACAGACATTGTGAGGAGTATGAAAAGACAGGGATATTTTTCAATATCATGAATTGCATTTAAAAATTACCGCTGCCATGTATTGCATATAAATTAAAGTGGTAATTCATCCCTGGATTATTGTAAATGAACCCCCACAGTCTTATCTTTAATTTGTAATTTATGTTATCATTGGAACCCTTGCTAAAATTACAGGCATAAATGAACAGTTTAGGGTAAAGTACTCCTTACATTACATATTAAATAGCTGAAGAGACCATCAGAAGAAAAAGCCATGTTTTCACCCTAATGTATAAAATGAAATATACTTTCCCTTTATCATGATTATCATCAATATTATGGCTCATTTGGGCAATTAATTATTTTCACATACATGAACAGTTTGAGGACAACACTGTAGTTGTGCCTAATCCCTGTAAATCAATGTCCCATTTTGAACCAGACCTACGGCTGTTGCCTCTGAGTACTTCCCTCATTCTCTTCTGCTTGCTTCACTGAGATACGAGTATAGACGAAGTCCCACATTTCACTTTGGTGTACGTAATACCCTTCGAAGATATAAATGAACAGAAAACTGTGCACAGGCAGACCAGTTCAGCCACCAAAGAGTAAATCCTTTTCCAGTGCCTGTGAACCTTGAGAGACACGCTATGGCTAGTCATACAGTCTCCATTGCTGAGAAAGAAACTGAAGATCTTGCCTCGTTAGGCATCAAAGGTAGCCGGGAGTGATGCAAAAATAAACCTGAACATGACACAAGCTATGGGAGCAGTCCATGATTATCCCATAAATTGCCGGTGAAACTTCAGGACAGCAAATCAGATGGAATTAGTAAGGAAGTACATACATTCTTCTACCTCCTCTAGCAGTAACTGAGTCCATGCACTTCAGGCAAACAAACATGGCTTCAAAAACACAAAAACTCTTCCCTTAGGGTTACAAGGAGAATAATAGTGTCTAACTTCTGTAGGGATGCCAAAGAATCCTGTGAGCTGGTACTCATCGTCTGCAACAACTGGGGTTTAAGGCAGAGAAAACTGAGGACAATCCCAAGGAGGAAATGCTGTACATAACAATTTTTAAAAAAGATGTAATTCCACATAACATTTTTTTTGTCTCAGAAGTAGTCTTAATTGTAACACTTTCCTTTTCTACTGTTGTTGAAGATGCCTTAGTTCTTGACTCACATTCCTTTATGTCTAGAAAGATTTTAAAAAAATCAAATGCAGTCTGAATACTCATGCATCTTCCTTGATAAAGTGATGAGAATGGCTGTACTCTTCTGGTTTGTACTCCTGGCTATGGATGTGTCTTTTGAACGAACTTCCTGTAGTGAAAGGGACTAGCCAGGACAACAGAGCACCAGCATTAACTCTGGACATACAAGCTTAAATAAGGGATTGTGGGAATGACAAAGCTGGAGTAAGATGTAGGCTCTAACAAAAATGCCAATTCCCTCTGTGCAATAAACTAGACAAAGAAATCTCAGTGTGGGATGGGTAAGAAAATAGGGTACTACACAGTAAATTGGTGCTTTGTAGAAAATCTGACAGTGCTGAACAGGTGAAGGAGAATCGTAGAATCATGGAATCATAGAATGGTTTAGGTTGGAAGGGACCTTGAAGATCATCTAGTTCCAACCCCCCTGCCATGGGCAGAGACACCTCCCACTAGACCAGAGAAGATTCCCCTTTTGAAATCTGGAGGGGTTCAAAACAACTCTAGGACCAAATATGTTTCTTTTTCACATTGTTCCCCCAAGGACAAGATGTGGTAGCTCTTGTTATGGTCCTGCTGTCTGATCATTGATACACCTTACTAGATACCAAAGGATAATAAGCTGTGTGGAGGAAAAGAAGAACTTGGTGCCCAAAGAGCAAACGTTTGCCAGGACTAACTGCTAGCTCCACTGCTGAAACTCTTCAGTATTAAGATATTTTTTCTGTGCTAGTTACCTAAAAAAAAGTCCCTCCATTTGAGAACGAGGAAAAGAAAATAATTGCTACAAAAGAAAAACTGGTAATGATGTCAAGAATACATTAAATTTAGCACATGTGCAAAAGAGTATAAGTAGATTATTCCCGAAAATTTTGGTTTAACTACAGAGAAGATTCTCCTGGCACCCTTCTGAAGTTCTTCAGTGCCCTCAGAGAGAAAATTTGCCTTATATCTAAATTAACTTTCTTGAAAAATTAAATCTATTCTCCTTAAAGGAGATGGAAGCACAAACTGACCATAAGCCCTTTTAAACAATCTTTTACACATTGGAAGGTGGTTATTACACTCCTTCAGTCTTTACCATTGATCTATTATTTTATAGATTTCATTAATTACACTCCTTCAATCTTTTCTCATAGTTAAAATGTTCAAAACTTCTTAGAAGTGTGGTGACCAAAACAAGATACGGTATTTCACAGAGTGCCTTGACACTGCTAAATAGCAACGTAAATGTCCGCTGTGAAATCCTCTTTAAGAAATAATGCCTGACAAGCTGGCAACGGTTCTGTTATGAAGGCTGGTAGATTTGACAAGCAGGTGGCCTTCATGCTATGAAATACCATCTTCATGTTCCTGAGAATCAGACACCGGTATTTGTCAAACCTGTGTACCTTTGCAAAATAAACACACATATCCACAAGCCAAAAAAACCCTCACCCAAACCCAACCAACAGCAATTTTGGCTTTTTCCACAAATCACGAGTTTGCCTCTTTGACATACGAGACGTGCCACTCTTGTAAAGGGAGGGATAACAAGTAAAAATATATGCATCATGTCTGCAAACATATTTTCATTACTAATAACTTTTCCACTCTTGGCTTACTATATTTTTATGTACAAACATGGGAAAAGCATTTTAAAATATATAGACTAAGTAAATTTCAGTGGCCATTCACAAGTGATATTTCATTTAAATCTTGTGGAATTCGAACTACAGAAGTTATCTTACAGAAATAAAAGAAAATCCTTGTTTTACTTGGGATAAACACTCAAGATAGCCAAACTCGAACCTTTAACTTCAATAAAACCTGTTTTTTCTTGCTTTAACTAGTAACTGAATTTTAAATCAAATTATCTAGAGACTTTTCTAAAAATTTTAATGTTTAAAATTGAAAAAAGTTCAAAAGTATCACAATAATTTTTTTTTTTCCTTCATGGCTGACTTTCAAATTGTTACCATTATAACCCTCTTAGAAATAGAAAACGAAAATTAAGAATTGCAGCTTTTCGTGTCTTCTTTACACCTTAAAACATTTTTTTTTTAACTGAGAAGGTGCAACATCCATTTGCTGATAACAGCGAGTCTATTGCTGAAACACTAATAAAAAATACCTGGAAAAGACACATTTGGCCCTTCATAAATAGATAAATAGTATATGGAAGCTTGCTTTTTTATTATTTCCCTTAATTTTCGTTATTTTTTACATGACATGCTTTTGATACTAACAAAAATGCACAGCCTCTTTCAATCATAATTTATAAAGAAACAAAATATGTAAATATCAGTATTTTGGCAGTTTTATATGTACCAACAGTCATATAGCCTTTCTGACCAGTATTGCTTACTGAGATCTTAATGGCTATTGTCACACATCTCTGAAGGCAATGCGAAGCAAGAAAAGTTAGGTTTTTTAGAAAACGTAAGCAGTTTCCTGGTTGAAGTAGTACAGGAACTGTGATTTTGTTACAAACAGAACAGAAATTATAGACTTGCAATGTTTAGATCACTTTCACTGACTTAAAATACTGTTCTCCCAAGTGATCTAAAAAAATGGAGTAAAACAACAGCAGTATGACTGTATTGTACAGCGTGTTCCTAGTGATAATCATACTTTCTTCAAGACCTAATACAAAATACAGACATTGCTTTAACAAATACCACTTGGCTGACCTAGAAGACAGGCCGAAGGAATAAGAGAGTCACGTCCAATTCCTCATGGATTCTCAGCTTGGATCCTGGTTTTTGCACAGTTTACCTTATGAACATGATCCGAGTGACATTTCACAAATTCCTGGATAAATGTTGCTACACTCTGCCAGCAGAGAGACAGGCTGTGTCATGCACAGATCAATAATAGCACTGTGTTTCATCAGCCTCAAAATCAAAAGTGCTTCATCTGGCAAAAGCCATGGCCCTTGAGGATCCGACATATATAAACTAAATACCCTATACAGGGTGTCTACTACAAAAGCTGCCAGTGTAAAGACAAGTCTAGAGATACACAGTAAGTATATGTAAATAAGAAAATATGTATTGGTATGTGTAAAGAAGTTTTTAACTCCTTCTTAAGAAAAGTATGAACAAATATCACAAAGCAAAAGCTGAATAGTAGAAACGAGACTAGAATTTTACAATTCTTGACAGAAAAATAAAAGCACAGTCAGGACAACCCAATAGTCATAATCTTTTGAGGAATTTACTATAAAATGCAAGTACCTTTTGAACAGTACACAATAATATGTATGACAGTGGGCTGCAATAAAATGCAGTCTAAGCTATATGTAATGCTTTCTTACCAAATCATGTTCATTGAAAACACAGAACATCAGAAAACTTTTCTTTTCTTCAGCAAACAAAGTAGAGGTCTTGAGACTGCAAATCACCATATACTACTTGTAGTTTCAGACCTCAATATAGGCTTTCCTAAGGAAACAATGGAAATGTATGTCTCCTACTGCTTAGCTTTCCTCATGATTATTAACTTTTATCTTTGTTTTTGTATCTTCCAGTAAGTGCAGCACCTGTAGATTCTTAATTGAAGTTACTATCTATCAGAATGCCTTTCCCTCATTCGTTTCTCAGAGTAAATTTTGTTTTCTTCTTTTCTGCCAAAGTTTGTATTGCAAACAATACTTCGAAAAATAAGTATTTTTATTCTTCGGAAGCCAAGCCTTTAACAAAATACCTCAACTTGAGTCCTTTGTCAAGATTTTGACTCAAAAAAGATTAATCTGTCTCTATGCCCCCAATTAAAATGAAAAGCTTTCTCCTTTAAATATTTCACTACTAGCTCACTAAAAAACTGTTTCCTTACACTCAACCCTACAGGTAGACAAAAGAGTATGAAAGAAATATTAAAAAATGGTCATTTATCTTTTTTTTTTTTTCTGAATTTTCCTTACCAAGCTATGCACTACCTGAATTAAAGAGCTTTAGTCTTCTCTCAGCTCTGCAACCAGCCGCTCTAAAGGGCTGTACCAGACCAATGTAATCCTAAATTCTGTGTACATTACACCACAAAAGCGAATTTTCCTTCTCTTTGCATTTCTTCTAACTCTCTTTTAATGTTCCTGTTGCACACTGTGCAACATTCATTTCCTTTAGGTTACTCCGTTAGTTTCATTATACATTTTGCTGGTGCCATGACTCTATATTTGTATGTCTTGAGTGGTGATGGCTTCTTCCTCTGCCACAGAATTTCTTCTCTTTATAACCTGATGTTTGAACATCATTGTAACACTCCTCCTTGGCTTCAATTAGACACATAAAACATTGGTTTGACTTTTTATCATCCATATTTACATCTCTTCTCCACAGCACTATTAAAAGCATTCTGGGTTTCATCACAAAAACACTGTTGCCCAACTGTGCTCTATGAACTACATACATTTCTTCCACCAATTCTTCAGATAAACGAACAGTATTACTGAAGTTGAGAACATACCTTCCTGCTTGTACTTTCCTTTAGTTCAGCTCGTGTCATTAAACGTATCCTTACTCTTTCTGTCTCTATTTTTTCATACTTCCTACAGAACAGACATTTTTTATTGCTTTCAGAAAGACTCTGCCCACTGATAACCACAAGCAGTTGTTTTCTCTCTAGTTCTTCCTTTTTAGATTAATTGTCCAATATTCACTGCAGTTCTCTGACTCTAATTGGCAATGGTCAATTTCAGTCACATAAAAATTCCAGACCTCATATCTGGTATGATTCTATCTTGTTTCAGTTCTGTGTCCTTGAATTTTTTTTCAGTGTTGCTTTGCTAGACTGAAGACTCTACAAGCGAATTTCCTTTTCTTAGATATTTAAACTTGAGTTACCTCCTAATCTTCTCTTTAAAACCCTCAAACTGTTCTCTGGAATGTCATATTTTCAAATCCTTCTCATAAGTCTTCTTCAAATGCTTTTTACTTCCATCAATCTCTTTCTCGAATTCTGGATGGTAGAGCTACATAGAGTATTCTAGGAGCAGTCAAATTATGCCAAGTGAAAGAAAACATATTCTCTTTACTCCTATTGCATAGCCTCCAGTTTATACATTCAAGGACTGCACTAGTGTTTTTCACAATGGCAATGGGAGTTCATGCTCAGCTCATTACCTACTAGGACTCTCATTTTTCTTCAGAGTCCCTGGTTCCCAGGAGACAGCCATTCAGCCTTGCTCAACATGAACTTGAGCAATGTATTGGTTTTCATTATGATGTAATGATTTCCTCATTAAAAACACTGTGAGGTCATAATGATCTATACTTTTCAATCAGCCTCTGGTGGATGATTGAAAGCTTAGAATAGCTGTCAATGACTGAAGATATCCTCTTGCACTGGGTTGGATTTTTTACATTGCCACTAATTTTTAAAAAATGAGTGAAAGATTTTACCTCTAAAACAAACAGCAAAAAGACTGTCATATATTTCATAGTATATCCAAATAGAATAGATGTGTAAGGTGTAAACCATTATCTTGGGGAAAAAAATAATGTTATCATTCATGCGAGGGATCAGCTGAAAAATTGATTTCATGGTATGTGAGATTCTGAGCTAGTGAAAAAGATTAAGTGGTACTTATATGCACCAATATAACCTTAAGGCATGAATTGAGACATTGAGTCTACACTGTGTTCTATGTGCCAGTGATTAGCTCCAATCCAAACACTAAGTAAACCCAATCATGATTAAGATAATTTTTGGAATTTAATCTCCTATGTACATTTTAATACAAGCAATCACTGTTGCACAGGGGCACACAACAAAAATGAGTGGATGTGCTTATAAGACTTCTAGATACTTTCAGGTCATAAAGCCATTTTTGCAAACCTATGACTCTGTTCCTTCAACTTCCTATGAAATCCAGCTCCTCAAGTAAGGAACAAACCCATCTTTTACTGATTCACCTATTACACACATCTACCTTGCTAACCATACTGAGCACCCTGCTCCACCAATTTGAGGTACCCTGACTTCACAATGAGGGAAATATATTTAACAGATTAGGATAGGAACAAAGGAACGGGAAGTAAGGTAAAAGGACGCATCAGGAGAGCATAGGAGAATCGACCCACTTAACATTCCCAAAATAAAGGAATGCAAAAGTATTTCCCCAATTCTCATGACTCTTGAAAAATTTTCATAAGAACATAGTCAGGAAAACCTTTACCTAGACCAGGAATGAGAGATAAGAGAGACTTAGGTAAAAATCCATCATGAAACAGACAATTGCAAACAAGGGGAGAGAATTCAAACTTCCAAGGATATATGGCTGATGGAAACCCAAGGCATCTATTTCTTGCGTTTTAGTAGCACCTATATAGAATGGTATAGAGAGATGTTATTGCATACTCTATCACAACATTAAATCATACAATATTAAAAAAATTATGCAGCTACGTCCTTTACTGAAATTCCTACCCTGCAAGTTCAAAACACAAAAGAACCCCTCACCATAGAGAGGTCTATATTCAAGACTAGAGCCAATAAAACTTGTATTTTCCATCATAACCAGGAGGTCTTGAAATTTCATTGAATTCAGTGGAAATAAGCATATGCATAAAGTGGTTAATAAATCACTTTCATAGTTAATACTGGTAGTTACTAATAATGAATAATTAATGTATCACTTCAGTGAACAAGCCTAAGAGTACTGATCCAACTGCAACCCAAATTGGTTTTCTGTGACAATCTATGAATAAATCAGACTGCCAGAGCTGAGACATAACCTCTTGTCTACATATGAATAATTATCCTCAAATCAACATATTTTTTGGGGTGAGATTTGATGGTGAATAAATGTATAAATATAAATAAATATAACCGTATATTATACACAGAACTTACATAGTAGAGATGGTTCAAGAACCCAGTGTAGCTCTATGCTAAGCTTTAATTAAATGAGCAAATCACACTGAATTCAGTGAAGACATTCCTGTGAGCACAAAAGGAAATCCTATGACAACAGTATTTGTGGAGCTTTTCCAGGTCTCAGTATCTTATTCAGGAAATTTTTGAGGAAAAAACTACAAACTGAGATCTATTGTTCATCTAATAATAAGATTCAACAAGGAAGGTTTGATCAAATCACAGGGAAAATGAAGAAAAATAAGCTACGCATCACATGAAATGCATAAAGTAAAAATTACAGGATGATATCTTCCAGTGTTTACTGTAATATGTGTACAAGTATATTCTATTACTGTATAGTAATAGAATGTAAAAGTATATTCTATTACTGTATTACACTATGAGATATAGATATATCAGATATACTTACAGATAAGTATACTATCTCTATTTGTAACAATACGAGAATCCACTAATCCTTGTGATACAGGTTCTTTCGTTAAATACAGAAGTACACTTTTTTGGATTTCTACATGATACAGCAATATAAATCATATTGATTGTAAGTATATTCTGTGAACTTCACATAGTCTCCACAGTTTTTTATAATACATTTTATAATACATTTTTCTAGAATTTACCTATCCTAAGTTATTTCATTTTGACAGCAATATAATACAACTCTCATAGTTCTAGTTCATGCCAACTGTTCTCTTTAATTTATGAATGAGACTCATTTCCTACATGCAATGTACTTCAACTGTTGTTTATCAATAATTCAACAGGTCTATTGTAATTTTTCTTCAGAGATCAATATAAATGTAAAAGGTATTTTGCTTTATTTTTGTTTTGTAATGACAGCACAGTTTCACAATAAATATATTTTACAGTGTAGTTCTGTTAATGGAACTGACTTTAGGATGCTCTAAGTTTTCAATGCAGCAAACTATAAAAAAAAAAAAAATTAAAAAATTTTTGGAGTAGATGCATTTTAAAAGGGCAGTTACTTTCATGTTTACCATTTGGCAATTCTTCTTTTTATTTCTAAGTCAACTTCTCTGACAGAGTAGAAAATAGAAATTTGAGAACTGTTTTACATCAGCAGCAATGCTGAACCAGTAGTTTACCAGAGGAAAAATTATATAGACATTTCCACATTTAGTAACCAAAAAGTCTGAACAAACATGGTTAACTGTCTGATCATGTTTCATTTCAGGCAGAATTTTGGACTCGGACTTGAAAGAGGTGAATTCTACTCTCACAGAGTCACACAGCATGGCTGGCTCTGTTTCCAGCCTTTATAAGTGTGACATCATAGCCTGATTTTCAATTTATTAAGCTCAGCAAACCTCTAATAAAACTACAACATATCAGTATCTATTCTTCTCAATATTGTCAATTCAAAGCCTTCAAAAACTACCGGTACGGCCCAGAAATTGAACTTAAATTCCATAAAATTTAAGTTTGAAATACATTACAGACAATTTTTCCTACCTGCAGATAATATTGGTTTTCAGGTCTGGAACACTGTGGTGAGTTGAGGAAGAATGGCTTTCTCTCAAGAATACATAGACTGGGGTGTGTGTTTTGAGCTATCTACTGTGCCTGCAAAGAGGTCTCTTCAAGGCATGCACACACAGTGACAACAGCACTGAGACCTCAGAAGAAAAAAAACATTGAATTTACATCCAATCAAATTTTGAGAAGACTTTAGTCTCATACTGGCACATAGTTTAGTTCAATGATTAGATAAACCTCTGCTGTCTTAGATTGTATTTGAAAACTCTTGAAAGGTCAGGTAGTATATCCTGCTTTATCATACTTTTATCCCTTCTGGTTTACCTTTTCACTTCTGCTGCATTTTAAGAAAAAGTAGAATAGAAAATTTGCTGGTTTGATTTTAAAATATTTTTGAGAAACTGTCTTTACTTCTGTTTGAATGGTGTGCCTGAAGATTATAGTTCCTGCAAATTAACCAAGACTACTCTTATCCAAAGCAGTTAGGAAAGGATAATCTGTATGCTTCTAAAGAAGGAGTGGGGGAAGGAATCACATTTCTCCTGATGTTTTGGGGAACAGACTGTAAAGATCTTCACAGAATTTTTTAATTGTTTCATTACGCATGGTGGATGGTTGCAGAAATTATTTTGCACTGACTTTGGCAAAAGTGTTAAATAAGGTACATTTAGCTTTTTTATTTTTTGTTTTTAAGATGGATACAAGCAAGATGTTCCAGACTTAAGTGTGCCCTGTAAGAATGGAAAGGGACATTGTTGAACAGAGCAGAAACAAATTCTTGATAGATTATTTTTTTTCTATTAAAATATAAGGTCATTACAGCAGCTCTGTTTTTATTTTTTTTTACTACTTCTATATATGAAAGTCAGAATTCCTACATCTACTATTGATGCAGTAGCAACCTCCTGCACAGTTTATCTGTAAAAATTACCATTTATGCTTAAATTCTTCTAAATTTTAATCCTTTTAAAACATTTAATAAAATTTTATCATTCAGATATTCTGTAGCTATGATTACTGTTATCTGAGGTACATAATGAAAAATATCTTTTCATGCTACCAGAGGAAAAAAAGAAAACACTTAATTTAGAAAAGATGACACAATGCATAAGCTTTCTTGTAAACTTAATAATAAAAAACCAAAATGCTCTGGAGTATTTCCATGAAAGATGAGTCAAAAAGATAAAACCAGGACACATGTAAAAGTGTTTTGGGAGAAAACAATTGGATGGTGTCTATGAGAATTTCTAACTGGATAATGTTTATGCAGAAAGCCCCCAAAAACTGTCAAAACAATTATACATTTGCTGTAATGAAGAAAAGTGAGGAAGTTCCAAAAGCAGTTTTAGCCTACCACAGGGTAATTATAAACAGCATTCAGGTTATAATTTCAAGCTTATTCCTAAAATTTAATTTATGGAAACCACAGATATACAAAAATTGTTATTTATATAACACTGCAGTGAACAAGCCTAAGAGTACTGATCCAACTGCAACCCAAATTGGTTTTCTGTGACATGTTATTTATATAACAATTTTTGTATATTTATGGTTTCCTTAACAATACATCTCTAAAGAGGGAAAAATCCCTCCATGAAAAACAGAATCTTTGTGTAAATAATAAAGTAAATAATTTAAAATGCATCTAAATTTATCATCAGTTTCTTCTTTATTTCAGTGTAACTGAATAATGCTAAATTGGTTGGTTTACTTATATTTGGGTACCATAAGAGTGAATGTGGCGCTGAATTTGCAGATGCAACTCTGAATTCTGAGATGTTCTCTAATAAATTGGGCAGTAAAAAATAGTCAAGAGAATATGTAGAGGAAGTCACAAACAAACTTTAAGGAATAAAAAGCTTTCTCTAGCCCTTTACTCTTGTGCTTTTTATGCTTATACCTTTCTAAGCTTGAGGTAATCCACTAGACAAACTAACTTTTGGCAAGCAAATTGTATTCTAAAACCACAGTATGAGCTCAGGGAAAAAAAGTTCCCTTAAAATTCAAAGAAAACTGATAATCAAATGGCTAAAATAAAGTTTGGAGAGATTTTTAAAATGCTATCAGCAAAAAAATCCTAGGCAGAGTTACAGCTAAAATGTGCAGAGGCTTCTAAAAAAAACCCCGTAGTTACACATCTGCAGGAATGCATCTGAAAAACTTTACGTAAACCTTCACATTATCCTCTCCAAAGGATCTGTCAGCATTTGACTAGTTGATTTGTTCCCATTCTCTGAGATTCAGGTTTCCTGCTGAAGTAGACTTACACAGGTACTTTGCAAATGCCTATGGCATTCCATTAAGAAATGCAGCTTTTCCTGTGACATCATCCGAGAAACACTGGAGAATTGACGCAAAAGATCCTATGGTACTTCTGAGCAGTGGACCTGTGAGTGGCCTTGACATGAGTAAGATAAGCACTAATGACTTAACATGCTTATGATTTTAATTTTTCTTATTCAATATACTTTGTCTGAACTTTTGCAACACGAATGACACCTACTGCATAAAACTAATTATAATTACTGTGCTGTATGCAATAAATATACTCTTCTTGTAAGCAGTCACTTAGTGATAGAAATGAGTAGAGGGAGGAATAAATCTTAGAAAAATTTTTTTCCTGGATTTTTCCAACAATTATTTTCAGACATTTTTCTAAGAAACTAAGGAAATGCTAAATCACTTCGCTTCTACATTAAGTATCAACTCCAGCTGTTATTTCTATACACCGACAGCAAAATGTAGCTACTGTACTTCTGTACAGACAGTCTTGACTCAGTGTTGACGTGAATCCTTGGAGAATGCAAGCTTCGATTCTCAGGTGTGCAGTCACTTTACAGTCATTTTTGCAGAAATATGCAAAGAATTGCTTTTGCAGAAACAAAACAAAGCAAGAAATCTACATTACTGCAAAGAGTTTATAAGGTCAAACAAACAAAGAACTTGAATCCAGCATTCTGAACTCCTACAAGCAGACAAATATATTCATACATACATGTCTGTGTGGATCTTCAAGAAAAATACACAAAACCATGCATGTACATGCATTCTGAAAATCAACAGATGCCAGACAGTCCTTAGGTTGTATGAACTGTAAAATCTGTCTCAAAATAAACATCTGGAACATTTAAGTCGTAAATCTAAAGTTGATCTTCTAGCACTAGCTTCCTTGGGGATTATAACGAAGGACTGACTGCACAAACATATGCCCTTGTCTGCTAATGAATTTATTTTCTAAGCTAAATTCAGGCAACATGGCATCTCGTCTAAGCCATGATGTTAATGTTCACAGTTGCTAGAATGCTATACTTAGCCCAGCATCACAAGTTCACTCTTAATGTAAGATTACTCAGAACTTTATGATTACATATGGAAGCTGATTTTTGGATATTAGTCATTCTGTCATTCTTGAAGTGTTTAAGAGACTCCCTAAATCCAGAGACAGCCTCAATTTTTTAGTTTTTCATGGTTTGTTTGTTTCTTTTTTACCTTCTACCTGTGCAAGAAAATTCTAAAATCTAAAGTAACAGAAGCATTAATAAGAAACAATGATAGGTGTTCCTGCTAGCAAAAAAAAAAAAATTTAAAAAAAGGCCATTTTCCTTGCAATATCTTAAAACTCACTTCTATACAGTATTTCTTATAAAAAACACACAACACCCACCCCTCCACCCAAGTGTGTTCTTTACAACCATTTGCTCTGTCTGAATCATGGTTCTGTCTCTAAAACATGCATGTACCCTGCAGTGACTGTGTAGGTTCTTTACCTCCTTAATTTTCACTTGGCAAGTAGCCCAAGCCTCTGCTTTAAATTTCCCACTTGGTAGCACTAGTATGGCACCTGAAGAGTAATTAGTTGTAAGAAAGGGAATTTGAATTGGTTGCTGAGAAGGAAAAAAATGTGCATGCCTAATAAAGATTTTTCCTTGAGTACTTGCAACACCATTTATTTATTTTTGCTTAGAATGCACCACCCTTTAAATAGACCAGTGACCTTTTTTTTTTTTCTTCTAAAACCTTCCAGAAAAACTGAGTGAAAGAAAACTGGCTTGGTTTTAAGACCATGCTATTGCACTTTTATTCAGTCTTTTACATTACAGCAGCACTTATCTTGACACAAATTTTGCCTTTTTTTTTTTTTTTT
>RSEF01000031.1:33072412-33098928 GCA_003993805.1 Himantopus leucocephalus
TTTTTTTTTTTTTTTAAGTTTTCCGATAATGGCCTTTTCTGCTTTATTTCTCACATTGCTCTCCTATGGACACCTAAGGTGTAGTCATCTAGGAAGGCAAATCATGAAGATGTCTGAGCAGGCAGAATATTTTACCTAAATTACACATATAACTCTCTGTGAAGTTTATACCGTCCATGAAACTTTACATTATGATACTGTTTGTGAGACAGGCAGATTTCCATTGGTTCCAATGACCTTGGAAACTCTTTTTGAACAATTCATTACATATATATAGTTATGCAAAATGAGTAACAGAAATGAGGTTTTCCCTCCTCTAGAAATTAGCAGTTCCCCAGCCCTAAGAAAGAGAAAAGTGCTGCTCCTGAAACTGCTTCTGCCTTCTGTGCAAAGACAGAAATACAGAGAAGTTTGAGGGGGAGGGGATTTGATTTCTTTTTTAATGTCTGCCTCCTTCCAGCAAGTCCATCTGTTGTAGCACTATAATTCTGGAAGCAGGATGTGTGTGTGACCAACAGGAGACAATTACTGCAAAAGTGTTTGTTGATTCAGCTCTATAAAGGGCAGACCAATCACTACAGTATGAATAGAAAAGAATTCCAGCTGAGGAGCTGCATATAGATTAACACAAAATACATATATATAAATGAGAATGGGGAAAATCAGAAAGAAGTAATAGTATGGGAAAGGATTAAGCAGGAATGAAGACTGAAGTAGAGAGGAAAGCTAGGATTTTTGGGACTGTTAACCAAATAGTTTACTAGTTCTTATTTTCATAAATCTTGTTCTCTAGCCTTCCACCTTGACAGAGAGAGATGGAATTAAATACATACGGAACTGGTCTTAGCCCCATTTGGAAAAAAACTCCAGTTGCCTTGAGCACTCCACTCTTGGGGCGTATGGAGACAGCTGGTTTCTCCAAAAGTGCCTGTTCTTCACAAAGGAATGGGTGCTAGTTCATGTGGACTGACCAGATTCCCGTGAAAGTCCTCAGACTACAGGCTAAAAGTGAAACTTCCCTCAACCATTTGAATACAGGTAAAATGTCAGCATGAAGACTTCTTTTTCAGAAAGAGTAATGAATTGGGTTGATACAACAGTAAATCAGGCCTCAGTATCATTTGTACATCATAGTTGATTCAGATACTCATATAAAGCATGATAACATATAACATTTCATAATTTTGATTATAACAAATTAAGAGACAAAATCAATGTTATCAAAATTTCACAGAATTACAACAGAATTAAGCTGAATATTGTAAGACACCATAATGAAAAGTACTTTACCTCGATAGTCAGTTTACTAGTTTGAAGCCTCTGATCAGCCAAATGTAGCTGAGTTGTTAGTTTTTCATTGGTTTCTTTAAATCCCTTCACAGAGGACACTGCTGTCTTTTTTTCATTCTGTAAAACGGCTATCTGCTGCTGCAATGACTTAATTCTTTCCTGCAGTAGAGTAACAGAGTATCCCGGTTTCTGGACAATGATATTTCTCCTTTTTGTTCTGTTCACTAAACATAAAATGGCATGTTACTAAACTGACAGATCATCACAAGTAAGATGATTTCTGATTTTTCAATGGCCCTTCAAAACATTGTTCTGGCCTCTCAAATATTTCTTAGCAAGCAAACTGCTAAATTTACAGTTTAAATTTACAGTTTACATTTAGTTTAAATTTACTGTAAAATTACCATAAAATTACAGTTAACCTACAAGTGCTCTATGTTGCTCTTTTTCTGAAGTGCCAACACTGCAAAGCCAACACAGGCTTGTAAGTTAAATGTGGCTCAAGTTTCTGATCAGTATTACTGGAAATAAAGGCTTCAGTGTCTTGTTAACCATTTTTTTTTAAGGTCTAAGCCAAAATACAGTTAATTTTGTTTCATTGGCTGTGTTGGCTACAAGGGGCAAAAAGAACAAAAGGTAGTGAAAAGCCTTATTTTAGTCAGTAGATTCAATAAGTGGGACTTAGCAAAAATGGCGTGTATTTTAACTGTGCAAAAAGATGTTGTTTGACAGACAGTCACTTTTTATATTACAATTTCATTTTAAAATAAAGAGCTAAATCTTTGAAAACATACTCATGCAAATTTAAACACACAAATCCTGCAACAGGATATAACTGGGTTTGTGAAATATAGAAGAGGTTTTGGAATATTAGGCAGGAATGCTTAGTCAATCTTACTTATGAAGTTGCCAAAAAGATACAATATTCCTACCTTTGCTTAGAACTGATGGATAAGATGTTATGAGACAGCAGATCTTCTTCCTCTTGGAATGTAACTTTTCTAGGTCTTTATTCTGTGAAGGGCCCTAAATAAAAACACAGAATCACAAAGCTAGGAACTCTTCATTATGGCACACCAACCACAATACTCCAAAGCTTTCCAGTTTGGATTGAAACAACAAAAAATACTTCAAATAATACATAAAATTCTAATGAATTTTAATTTGAAAATTAGTCTTACAGCATCAGCCAGTGAAAAGTACAAACTTCTGCCTTTCCCATCAAATGTAGAATAAAAAATAAACTGTTATAGGTAAATAATAACCCTTTCCAAAGAATCCCATAGAAAAATGAAGTGTCTGCTAATGCCTACTTTTTTTTTTATATAAGATAAGAATTTACTTGTGTGGAAAAAAGATGGTGTATATTACTTGAAAGCCTACAATATCTTATTTTTCAAAATATTTAAGTGAAAATAAAAAGGAATAGCAGTCAGTTCAAAAGGTGGCAGATCAGATTAGGCACTGAGTTGTAACTGGAAGATCTATGAATATATATATGAACATGCAAATACAATCCCTGTGTTTGTACAGGGTTTAACAAAAGTCAGCTGCATGCCTTTTAAATACCTGATTTGAAAAATCAGCTATTTCCAGAACCTGTAAGATGTTCAATGACAGAAGCAGAGGCTGAAGAAGAATGGTACTTGCAATATGTATAATGAAAATGGTCACAGCATGGCTTACTCCAAAATCAAAGTACTATTTCCCTGGCCCTTAAATGCATGGTGTATTTTGAAATACTTTTGTTCTGGAATTCTGCAACATTTATCCAATTTTTGAAGTTTTCAGTTTGCAATTTCTATGCAACATATTTCTGAAACTATTCGTAAAAAAAATAGGTGTTCATCAAATTTAAGAGTAAACAGCAACGGATTATTATTGAAGGACAGGAAATAGGATGTGCTAGAAAAATAGAAAAGAATATATATTTATGCCACATCGGGCAAAACCAAGAAACTCCTTGTGTCATAAATGATCTCATCTCCAACCCCAGGCATAGCTCAGGTCTCTCTTAGGAGATTTCTCTAGCCTCTCTTTGTATAAGAATAACGTGACCCAGCTGGAGTGTCCTGAAATCCTCAGGAGGGTTTAAGATTTCTGTTAAAATTGGTGTTCCCATTGTCAATACTAAATGTTTTTGCAATGCTATTTTCTGTACTCACAAACCATGTTTTCAGGTGCTTTTCCTGTAACAGGGGACTTCTGCTGAAGCATATTTACCTGCTTAGGGCTCTTGTGTATGCTCCAAGTCCACTAGTCTGTCACATACATGTATCAGAATATATCTGTGTTTGTCTTTTCCAGTAGCGACAGAAAGTAAATGCAATATCGGCAAACAGGAGAGGTACTGTCTGTGTCTCCACTACCAAGAAGAGACACGAGAGTCTCCTGGATTTCCTGACTTGTATATACTCACTTAGGAGCAGCAGGAGTAGCACACTCAGATTTTCACATATATCATGTGCACCTCCTGGTACTGTGTATTCTATGCCAGCAGATGGTTGCAGAAGAATTCTGCAGCTTTTCTGCCAGAAAAGTAGATCTTTCGATGGAAACACACAATCAAGAATATATAACAAAACCAGGGAGTTTGCCTTTGCTTTAAAATTTTGGAGACTAAGAAAATATAATCTGTTTTGAAACTCTTTATTATATCACCATACATAACAAAATTCCAAACTAGTTTTCTAACAGCAGCAAGTTGTTCAGTGTTTCAGTATTCTGTTTCTTGAACTAAGAAACAACAATATCTGCTTGTGTTTTAAATTCCACGAAGCGAAGTGATTTATTTGGGCAAACACTGGGGGGGAAAAAGTATTAGACACTGTTCAAAAGTCAAAAAATGAGTCATCTGTTACAGATTGTATGGAGCCTCTAAAGACCTGGGAAACAACCAGCTGGCCCTCTTCCGTAAGAAAACAGCATATAGATGTTAGGAATGAGACAAAGGGTTTGAATCCCAGACAATGAATGTAAATGGGCTACGAAGAAGCTAAAAGCACACTTTTCTCAAGACAGAACCTCCTGGACAGAGACGGAGCCAAAAGCTTCTTTCTAAGATGGAGACAACTCTTTCTGCACACACCAAATGAACTGAGAGGTGTTCGTGCTTGATTAGTCAGCACACCATTTTGCTAGAGGGGATGGGGAGATGTTGCTGTTTCCTTGTTATGGGTTAGGTCACCCTGTTCTGTATGGCTTTTCTGATTGAGAGAGAGTTTAATGGGATGTCTGCAGCATTCTTAGTCTGAACCGCAAGACAGCAGGAGTAGCATACAGCAGCTTTACAATTTTTTAATCAGTTTTTGTACTCCTGACACTCCCTCCAAATACACTTGTAGACTAATTGTTCAGAAAATATTCTAAATGATAATGAAACTACCCATTGAATATCTGGAAGCAGATTTTCTTTGCAGTTTACAACAGGAGTCAAATTAATTAAGAGTAGAACAGCAGTGATAATACTATTAAACTTCAACACTCTGCACAGGAGAACAAAACAAGTTCTGTTCTATACCTTTTTATTATACTGCTGGTTTTTGCCTTCTAAATGAACAATGTTGCAGGGCTTTTGACTGTCTTGTATTTGCTTTTTTCCCTGTTGTTTACTTCTGTCTGGCAGTGGATCAATGTTTTGCACTGTCTTCATAATCACTGCTTCCAAACTTTCAGAAGTTGGTATTTCAGAGTCACTAGAACAGTACATTCACGAAAACAAAAACAAAACCAAAAAGCTAAACATTAAAAGTCCCAAATAGCCATTGCCTGAGCACACAGAATATAACACATGCCATAAAGAAGAGAACCTAATATAAAACCCAAACAGTGCTAAGCTGACTTATTCAACAGATGTTTACAAATACAATAAAGAAGAAATCTCTGAAATTTTGTTATTGACTCCTACTCTGTCAAATGGAATCTCACTCTACAATGCACAGAGGTCTGAGACTTTAACTGCTTCTTAAAGGACAGCTTTTGTTACAGCCTACAAAAGTGACTTACATGAACAACTATTTGATAGTACTTCTAGTCTATCAGTGGCTCAAAAAGATACACTACATTTTTACTTTCCTTCATTTTCACATTTGATAACAAAACAAACAAGTGCACAATACTTCACTCCATAGCATTTTGTTTCAATTGAACTTTATTTCTAGTGTTGACTGAGACAAACTCAGAAATTACACTTCAGTGAAATCTATGCCTAGCACCCCTTTGGAGTGCTTTTAAATTTTGCAAGCTTGGTAGTCCTTCTACTGAAATTGCCTGCCACGCAGAGAAACTGGACCTGAAACTTTCATTCTACTTCAAAATTTTCCTTAAACTTGCACTCAATGTGCTCTTCATTTCCAGCTTTTCGCTGCCTTGCCCCAGATTACAATTTGTTTTCTGGTATTCAGTGAAGTCTATCTTAAAACATGAAGTATTGGATATATCATTTTCTATACCATCATCATCATATGTGCAAACAGATTTGTGAAGGAATCCCTTGACAGAAGGTAATTTTGATTTGTTACTTTTTAAACCAAGACATTTAAAAAGGGACAACTGAGTTCAAATTAAGTTGCACCGTCATAAAAATCAATGGTTTAGAGATGGAGGCTACTTAACCAGAGAAAAGGCCTCAAATTGAAGAGAAGAGTTCATACAGAAACACATTTATACTTTCCAAAACCTGTCCTGACACATTGGCATGTCTTATTGACTGATAAGAACAGAAATCAATGTAACAGTTTGAAGGTGCTGCAGTAGCACAGTATTTCTAACCATGTATACGTTTCCCTCACTTGAATCCTTTCAAGGAATGTTCTATTTAGAAAATGAAGGCTTGAATCTAGAAACTCAGAGACAGCTACTAGTGAAAAACAACAGTAGTTATTTATAAGTAGAAGAGGGAACTAAAAGAAGGTATTTCCCTAACTTGTTGAGAAAGACACCTTGAAACACCACCTTCAACAATGTTCACTATTCTACAACAAGAATTCCCTAACCTGATACTTGTACAATTATCAAAAGTAGAATTTATGGCTAGCCACAACAACTGAAGCCATACAATTACTTTCCACTTCACTTCAAACTCAAATTGCAATGACAATTTGTTTGCTCAATTTTGTTCTTAAAAAGTAAAACATAGTAAATTAAATAAAAAGCTCACTAATTGCAACAGAAAAACACGTATGTTTTCTGTAAAATCAGATCTGCAATATTAAATTAAACAGAAAAACAAACAAGCTTTACCTTAATGATAGCAAGTGACAAATTACACAATTCTTAATTTGTTTTCTCTCTCAAGATACTGTGTTCAGCAGTCCCCTATTTTGAATGGGGAGAAGCCACAGAAGGGCTTCATTTGCCGCTGTTGATTTGTTCCATATGACATTTAAAGCCAACGAGATGCCTACAAAGACAATTCCATTTTCTTTACTCTTTTATCACCTTCTCTGTATTTTGGGTAAATACAGGCTTGAGAAATTTCTTTGTCTCTATCAGGACAAAGTATTGAAAGACAAGGTGTGATACCCATTTACCTAGTGGCTTACTGCTGCCTCCTCAAGTATGTGTGGAAAAATAGAAGCAAAAGCAAAAACTCTAAACATTTATGAAGCTTGCCAGTGCAATTTTCTGAGGACCTTGTGACTCATGACTGGGACTTTATGCAGTAACAATTACCTTTAAAGAACTGATTTTTAACCATCATTCAATTAAAGTTAGCACAATGACTGTGCATAAAACATACATGAAATAATTAGTGTGGATGGTTCTTAATTTAAAGGATGTTAAACAGCTTGTAGACATCTGCTAGCAAGCTGAAATGGGTCATTCAAAATTTATCTAACTAAATTAAGGGGAAAAAATGTTTCTCCTCCCGGGTCGGCATGTCACAAGATAACTAAACCGACTTAGTAGGCTTGCCTGGGAATCCTTAGCTGTCAGTGGTGAATATGCAAAGGGCCAGCAAATTAAATCAACCTGCCAAACTGTCAATTTCAAGCCTCATGACTGCATGAAAATAGCATCACTGGAAGAAATCAAGCATTGCCTTCTTTTGGGTTTCCTGGCACCTATTCAAATACTCATGCAGTTGTGGCTAATTTTGCATGCAAATTTCAGTCAATAAGCTCAGAACAAGACCTCCCAAGATATTTCAAAGGATCTGACAGTATTTTTTTTGAATACCAAATCAACAGTAGTTGAAATTCAATCTCCATTTGCTAGTGCTTTACATATGCACAGTGTCCCCTCTACAGGGCTAAGTTAATGAGAGCCGTACCTGCTTTCACTCACATCCTCCCAGCCGTCCTTACTGAAGTTCTCAAATACATTACTCATAACCTTGATGGACTGTTTGAGAAAAGCTCCATGATGTCCCAAAGAGCTCTTTTTCTTGGCTGTTTTTAATTTAACCTTGGTGCCTGTTATCTTGCAATTACATTGCCCAGAGGTTGCCACTGCTTTGGCTTCTTCCAGCAAACACTTCAGCTCCTGCACTTGACTCAGCAAATCTTCATTTTCATTTCTCAACCTGTTAGCTTCTGCCACTTGCTTCTTCAAAGAGGCAGCTTCATTTTCCTGCTCATCAATCACTAACTGAAGTTCTGCTTTGTCATTTTTTATTTCACAAATCCTCTTAAGTAATGTTTCCAGCTCTCTTTCTCTTGTGTCTGCATCTTCCCTTTGCACTTTCAAAGATGCTTTCAAATAATTTTTCTCCTTTAATAAGTCTTTATTTACTTCTTTCTGTTTCTTTAATTCCCCTTCAATAGATTTGAATCTTCTTTCCAGTTGTTGTACCTAACAAAAGCAATTGTAGCATTTATAATATTTCAGCCTATCCAGTAGAAAAAACCCCTATGTTTTCATATGTATTTATTATATGACAATAATATTACATTAAGCACAAGGACAAAAGCAATCTATAGTCCTTAATTTAAAAATAATTCTAATGTAGTGCAGATGAAAACATTTTAGCTGCAATAATACAGCTGTTGAACAAAGGGCAGATGGTAAAAGAAGTTAAAATTCCAGGCAAAGTGACACAGAAGTTTAAGTATGCTAATGAACCTTCCTGATGCATCTTGAGCTCATTACTGATTTGGTTATACATGCTAATTGAATTTAAAAAAACATTTTCAGAAGAAAATCTATTTTGAAATACAGACAATTTTTCACTAGCTATCTAAATCAACAAGTTATTTCAAGTGTTGTACATACACAAATTAAATATTAATTTTATCTTCCAAAAAACCCCAAACAAATCATAGCAAGAGATATCAGAAGCTCAGCACCTAAACAATATGAAAGCTGAAATGCATTTTTTTATTCACAGAAAGGGAAAATCTATTCTATTCCAATGAAGCCACTTTACAAGCTTCTTGTATATAGTTTGAAGAAGCATATTCTACCTATATAGCATGCATGTATTTTGTTTGTAAAGTTCTTTGAGGTTTACATATATTCAAGGCCATTCACAATAAACTGATTCTCAATATTCTTCTGGAATATTTGCTTAAAGTCCCAACCAAACCCCGCAATTTCCAGAAATAAGGAGCAATTTTAATTTTAGCAGATACTAAACTGAACATCTAGTCTGTGAGATTTCCCCAGAAGTTTGCAAAGGGCATCAGAGTGAGTTTTGTGCTCAGTAACCACTTAGTCATTTCAGAGAAATATTTTTGCTTGGTTTTGTACAATGTCCATCCCCACTCTCTCACTAGAAGTGCCAGGTGGTCTGTATTTTTCTGGACATGGGTAGAAAAGAATATTTTTCAAGGAGCTATAGTAGAATGCACATGGCCAGCTTCAGCTACTCACCTTGTAAAATACAGTCCAATTCCATCACTTTGTAGCAATAAAAATGTCAAAAGTTGCTCTGACATTGAAAATATTGAACCCATAGTATTTCTCAATGAATGCTCTACGTTTTTGCAAGGACATTTTGCCAATGCATTTAAATTATTTTTAAAATTATGGAATGACTTACAAAGGGGGTACTACAGATTTGATTCAGGTAAATGAGAGGTCCTAATGTACAAAGTAAACCATGGCAAGAGCTGCTCAAACTTCATATGCATTCGTGAATTTGATATTGAATTTGTGAGTTTTTAGCAAACCTTTAATATGCATGCCTATCCATTACTACTCTCCTTTATGGAAATTCATAGCACTCCCACAATGAAGAGAGATTGCCTTATAGCTACATAAACACATAACATAAAGTTATCAGGTGGAATTAGGAATAAAAGGGATTTTTCCAAATGCTTTAATGAGAACAAGGTTTATGATTAAAATAATAGTTTGTACTTTCCTGCCCAATGGGAAGGAGTTAGACCAGTACTTTTCTTCAACCACCTTCCTAAACCAAGATTCTGATAATATTTTCTCAGTTCTTTAAAGCAACCTTTTGCACTCAGTAGCACTTAAAGTCATGTATGACAGCTGGAAGGAGACAAACAATGAATAGCTTCTACACCTACCCCTAAGGTATCATCATAACTCTGTATATCCATAGAGATAAAAATTATGTAGTACCTGGCAAACAAAATTATAGTTCTGAAATATAGATGATAAGCAAGCATAAACTCTGTGACATTTCAGATGGTAGCATTCATATTATTTCAATTATTCACTCTACCTTAAGATAAATGAATGTGAGCACTTCCTATTCTGTGTGTTATTATTTTAACATGATGTTTGTCATTCAGTAATAACGAGATGACAGCCTTCATTGCCTGACCATATGGCAAGTGTTACAAGTATATGCAATCACATCATCTGCTGTAAATTACCATACTTCCTACAAGTTAATTCACAAATAAAAAATAAATAGACATACCCAAACTGACATTCAAAGTTATAGATTTGTGTTTATTCAATTTAAGCATGCTTTTAAAGATTTATAAGTAATTAAACAAATATTGTTTTGCAAAATGACAAACAAAAAGCATGATACTGTTTGAAGGATGGCTTTTCTTTGCAGCAAACAAAACATATGGTAAAATACAAGTGAGCCCTCTTAAGTGAACACCTGTTAACATACTAAACTACTTGTGTATATTACAAATATCAATACAAATAGCAACTAGTTAAGAACATCTTGTTACTGTATGAGGTAAAACATGTAGAATGTTGAGCAGTAAAGATTAAATACTCATCATATTTGCTAAGCCAAAGAATACTAAATGCACATGGTACTATCTTGTGAAGTGAGTGATAAACCCATATATGTAAAAAATATTTGCATATGCAATGTTGTGCTAAAATTTAAATATAACAAAAGGTGGATTTATCACTGTTATGCATCAATTTTATTCTGTAGCAAGAGCTCTATGGAGATTTACACCTTATATCATGTAAAGTTAAATACTCAGCCAAAGAAATGAAGGCTTCTGAACTTAGAAATGGTAAAATGCTAAGCATATGTTACTTCCAATTTAGATAATTTGATAGTTTTTAACATTATACCTCTAAACATTCTTTTCGTTTTCTGACATTAACCACGTTTATCTCACGTGATACCTTAACAGCTAGTTCACTAGAATTCATTTCTGACACAATTTTGGAAATCCATATTTCTGAATTAGGAGAGGAAAATCATGGCCTAAATTCATTAATATTGACATATATATATATATGATTCTTATATTAAAATTTAGATTTGTTTGCTGAGGTTGGTATCTTACCTTCTGTAATGTCTGATGTGAAACTACTTTCACATTCCTCTTTGGAGTACTGTTCTTGATGCCATCATCTTCACTAAGTTTAAAAAGTGGCTCTATCAGAAAATAAAAAATGCATCTGTGTCAGAGAATAAATAAAATACATTGTGACACCTAATATTTCACTAAAACAATACCTAGACATTTTAAGGAAATGCATTCTTTACTTCCGCAATTATTTATAATGTGGTCTATTTTCTTGACAAGCCTTTTGGTCAGTTTCTAAAGAGTGACCTCTTTTCAAAGTGTTCTGTCATATAATTATGAATCTTTGTAGCATCACAGTATGTTTTTTTCAGAGTACAAGCTTTTCAAAGGTACAATAGATCTGCAGGTTAAAGACGTTGTACTTTCATTCTGATTTTTATTCTTTTATAGACTATTCCCTCTATGCCTTAAAAGCAGAAATCGTTGCCTTTTTATCTACACAGTGACTACCAGTTTTGTTCTCTAGGTCTTGTCCCCTGCTAGGAGGATCAGAGTGATTGGTGAACAAAGCAAACAGTAACAGAATTAGGATGGATGAAAACTTTAAACTCCTTTTTGTATTAAGTGAAAGATCATGTACTTCACCAGATAAATCACACAAATCATTCCACTGTAATACTGTGAATTCATAACAATTAGAAATTGATACAACTAATGAGAGTGAATATGACTCTAAGCACCACTCTTAGAGGCAGCTATGCACTGTAGGTACTAAAAATCCTACAAAAATAAACAAGTTAAAAATTAAATCTATTCATAGAGAAGAATGCTAAGAAAAAGTTTAGAAGTACTAATACATACGGTAAATCAGATGTAAAATACATTGTGTTTAGATTTGAACAAAGAGCTTAGCATTCACAAATTGTCCACTGCTCACAGAAACAAGCGATTACACACCTCAGAAGGACTTTTTCTTAGAATATGAAATACTATGTTAAAGAACAAAAAATCCCAACACTGTAAAAACTCCACAGTATTCACATTTCTTTTCTTGCCCTTATTCCCCCTAAATTAACTTAAAGAATTAATTTTAAGGGATAAATATCTGCACTACATCATCGATGTCTGCTTTAGAAGTATCATTTCAAACTACAAGCAGACACTGCAGGTCACTTAAAAACTTTTGATTTATAAACAAAGCAAGTGTAGAAGAAAACAGTGTTACTCTCTGTAGATTCACAATCCTCTTGATATAAACAGTGACTAACAAGTTTGTTAGAGTGAATTAGACCTTTCTTTTGTCTTTGGAACATGTCATGGCCAATTAATACTTCTGTATTCATGAAATAAATGGAACACTATTCTAAAGATAATAAAAGCTGAAAAAGGTAAAACTATGCATCTGGGGAATATGTACCTTTACCTTGATATTAATATGTTAGTTCCCATGTTATTTCAGACTACAGTCCCCCAGCACAGTGGTACTGCATACATTTACAACATTCTTTAAGTAACACACAAAGATAATATGAACATGCTTTTCATCTTTTTCTAAATATTCACTCATTTGAATGTTTGCTGTAGCTTTTATATCAGCATTTACTGTACTCCACTGAAAAGAAAAATTATTTCCCATAGTCAAAGAAACTGATCAAAGCACACAAGGTGTTATGTTTATTATGTGGATGTATTAAAATACAATTTAAAACTCTACCTATAAATAAACATATTATATGCAGAGAATAAAGAATACCACTACAAAATAGACAGAAAAGACTACACATGTTCAGTATTATCACAGAAGTCACAAGCAACCTAATTTAAAGAAAAGCCAAAGGTCACTGATGCATAACCCTTTCTATCGAGCAGAAAATAAATGGCCTATTCAGCCCCTTTTTCCCCTCCTCCCTTCTAATTGTTATGTAATTGTTCACAGGAATTGGTTAGGGAGGCAGTGAAACAGCATTACCTATAACTGTCTGTCTGTCTATGAAAGCTGAAAGATTCATCGTATCAGTCTACTCAGCAAGACATATGCTCTACCCATCATACTCCTACAAAAAAAAACCCCAAGTTCTCCCTCAACAAATAGACCCACAAGTCATAAACCCCACCGTCTTCAGTCATCAAATTACCAGGGTCTTACAGAATTGTATTTAGGAAAACATAGTTAACTGCCAGCTTTAGAATGTAACACTTAATTCCTAAATAATAGTCACCAAATCTGACAATGAGTTAGTTCAACACTGCTGCCAAAATGGTACTTGAACTATGACACTACAGGTCACTCTTAGTATTTGCAGACAGCTGCCTTACACAGAGAAAAAACTATCAGTTTCAACAAAAAAACAGAGCTGTGTATTAGTCACTCATAGAGTACCTACACGAACCATCAAAAGAATGAGATTTTGCCTGCAGTATGCACCAGGTGAAGGATTCCCCTGACAGACAGGAGGTGCCGTGTTGCAGAAAGCCACTGTGTTACTGACTCCATTGGTAGCCACCCATGCTCCTAAAGATGTGCTAAGTCTGAAACAGCCTGGGGGAAAAAGCACTGTGAAGACCAGAAGAAGGGAATGCTATTCTCACACATGAGCTGGGAACATGGTAGATTCAGAAGTCATCTCATAACGAAAAAAGCCTTCAAAATGCCTCCTTGAAGAAATAGGGGGCCAACAGTCTACCTTCTTTTAATAAGGCAGTTGCTATTTTTCTGAATAACATTAGATGGACCCGCTTTCTTGCTTTTGGAGGGAATGACATGAGTGCCTGCCAACACATTCTTTACATTCACACACAAACAATGACATGAATCGCATGAAGAGTGAATTTGTATTTGATGACCACTGGAAAATAATTGGCAATGGCGAAAGAGACACCTTGGAAGACTGAATCAGAATGGAAAGAAATTGGGCATAATGGCAGGAACGGAGTTTCCTTTTCCCCTGACCTCCTTCATCTTTGACCATCAGGGTTTGAAAAATAACATGGAAGAGCAACAAAGCTGTCCAGCACTTTCTCCTGACAAACACAACTGGTATCTAACCAAGCAATACAAGGAAGCTCAGCCACTTTTTTCAGAATTTATCCCTTGATGTTAGAATGCCTGATGGAAACAGGCACCTGATAAGGTGAAAGTGAATTCCAACATCATTGATAAGAAAAGTAAATTCATATCAGGTTTCCTTTAAGAAAAGAAAACATAACTAAGACTGTGAATGAAGTGTATTTAGACCGTATCAAGTTTGGACTCAGGAAATTACAGATAACAGGCCTGCGGTTGTACTTTTATTTGGGAAGAGGAAGGCACTTAATACCCAATTTTAGGGCAGAGGGCGTTCACACTTTCTTAGTGCGTGAGCAAGGATTGCTCACATACTTGCAATTATGCTCAAAGTTGGGACATCTATCTTATGTCATTACAGTGAAGCCTTCAAGAAAATGTCAACCAATTGATAAAACTGTCCACCATACTGCAATACCCTAGGATTTGCAAGGAGAACAACAAGGAAATTACTTTTTATAGACAGGATGAGCAACTATATTTTATACTTCAATTGGTAGAAGTTTGGAAATGGACGGAGTCAGTTCAGTCTTACGTGCTAACAAAAAGTATTGTTTAACACATATCTTTGGGTTTGATTTTGTATATTATAAAAAATATCCTGTTCATCTAAATGATGCTGGAAAAGGTAAATAAAACATACCTAACACACTTCAGTAGCAGTTTAACCCTTTTTCTCAGTCTCAATAGAATCAGCAACAACAATCATCATACCAATAACCAAACTAGAAGTGTGTATCCACCCACACGCTTTTAAAAGACGATATGTTTTAAACTGAAAAGATAATGAAAAAGAAGGAATAAAAGACTAATTGTTAAAGCACTAAACACGTCAAGAACTGGCAGTTTCAGGGATCTGACTGTTTTTTGGAAATGCATGGTTATTGCTCAGCAGGCCCTCAACTCCTTCTCACTGCTGGTTGCCTTTCCACTTCTCTCTGTGCAAAGACCGACTAAATTGGCAAAAACAAAGAAGTGTTTTATAAAGTCCATGTTTGAAACCTTCACTAGTTCCCTTCCACTCTATCTGGGGCTATGAAGTAACACATAAGAAAACAGTAACTCAGTCTTCAGCAGCTGGATATTTCCACTTGGTTTTATAGATACTACAAAAAAAATGAAAATAAAGGAAAAAAAAATGAAAATAAAGGAAAAGAAAAATCTTTTTTTCCTTCAAGTGGCCAACATTATCACAAAAAAAAGAAAACTGCCAATAGCAGAAAATTGGGATAAAAAATGTTTAAACTTTATTGCTAAGCACATGCAGAGTACTTCTCCAAGTCTCCTACTCCCTTCTTTTGCACAATACTGTGCATAAAGAATTCACCACAGATGTGACACCCAGCTGGACTGTAACTATGCACTCCTGAATACTTCTCCCAGACCATTTAGGAACAGCAAATAATACAAAGAATCAGAGGAGTGATGGAGAGGCAATGGTAATATATTACCTATCTGACTGACAAAGATCCATCTTCACAGAACCATCAACTACTGTAAAGTTTGTAAAGATATAAAAGAAGATATTCACAATCAATTCTTTTAAAAGGTTC
Source organism: Himantopus leucocephalus (assembly GCA_003993805.1). Taxonomy (NCBI): domain Eukaryota; kingdom Metazoa; phylum Chordata; class Aves; order Charadriiformes; family Recurvirostridae; genus Himantopus; species Himantopus leucocephalus. The sequence goes on from RSEF01000031.1 coordinate 33,087,967, forward strand.
ACCATTTTGATTTACTTTCAAATTCACGTAGTTTGTGATATTAGTACTAAAAAGGAAGTCTGAATAAGCATGAAATTTCTGAATCACTGTATTTCTATACTGCAAAAAACATTTCAGAACCTGGAGAAAGCTTCATAAACATATAAACATGTTTTAGATTTTAAACATATATTTATATACATATACATAGATATTTCAAACATAACATAATACATATATACATGTATACACATCAGATGCAAACATGTATTAGTGTATATCTATATGTAAAAACCATCGATTTAATAGTCATGGGGGAGAACTTAAGGGTCAATATACTTTGAAATAAGAATATGTATGGCCTTATGATTACAAAATACACATTCAAGCAAAAGAAATTCACCTTTGGAGAGAAAATAACCTTAAAATTAATATTTCTAACAGACTACATATACACATATAAAATACTATACCTTCCCTTTTTTTGTTGTAAATGTGGTTGAACTCCTGTATTGTGAACTTACCCACAGATTGGTGTACTTTCATCTGATCCAATTCCTCTTCAAGATTCAATCTACAAAAGAGGAAATAAAAAAAGTAAGAAGCACAGAACAATCACATAGAAGCCACTAAAACCATTAAAAAAATTAAACCAAAACCATATCAATATATTACTGGGGAAAAAATTGTCAACATCCAGAACTTAGTTCTAATTTGACAATACTTAGCATACTTCAAACATTTGCCATTTGTACAACAGCTAATTAAAATTTATAAACCTGAACTTAAAAAATTCAGATATAATGTTGGTTGTAACATATACTGTTTCAGCTGGCCCTTTTTAGGTAAGAAAATACCTGAAATGAAAAGCAGACTGTTTGGAGGTGGAATCCTGTTAAGAAGGGAATAAGTATTCAGTCTCAGGGGAAACTCTCCTCCGCTTTTCCAGCCCTGATCTACTACTATATTACTGCTATAGTTTATTCTGCAATATCAACCAGCTAAGGTTTGTACAACAAAATAACTGAATTACTGTTTTTCATTTATTAAAATTACATACAAATAAAGTTTTCAGGACACCAAAGCTAAAGTTTCAAAGTCAAATTGGGAAATGCTAGAATGAAAGACATTCATTTAAATAGTTCTTTTATGCTTCTGTTTCCTGACACAATATTTAATTGCACACTCTTTTAGCAATAAGATCCCCACGTATTTTAGCCTAGGACTCTACAGCACAACGAACCGAGGGCAGTCTTTTAATATCAAGATTTTGCTTAAAATGTAACCTCAGATCCTATACAAATACACATTATTCTAGCTCTGTTCTGAAGGCTGGATTGCTAATTTCCTCACAGCCTTTTCTGATGTACTCTGAACAGCAGCATCTAACTGCTTCACAGGAAACCGAAGCTTTACAAAATCCCTCTGAGATAAGGCACAAAGAAAATCAGGCCAAAGTATCTGCTAACTTAAGGGAAGTGTTTTAAAAAAGTGGTCTTTCAGTATACACAGTATTTTAAAGCACATTATACGTTTAATGCATCTCTGACACAGCTGTAACTCTAAACATTGCAATTGACATCCCACAGTCTCACATGAAGTACAAAGAAAATGAAAAATGTGAAAAGTTAAAGTAACTTGCTTTGCATGATGCATAAGACTCCAGCTATTTTCAGGATCGCTCAGTTGCCTTCCCAGGTTCACTTTCATTGCTCTTTTTTCATTCTACACGCCTCAGTCATCATCAGCTCCTATAACACAGACTACAGTGGCCTTCACCTCCACACTGTCTTAACTCCTCATAGCATGTTCACTTTTTGCACTGAATGGCAAAACACCTCCTTGAAAAAACATTCTCTGTTTACGTAATTAAAGGCTGTATTCAACATTATATGAATAGAAGGGAGTGAATTAAGGATATTTTTGAACGCTTCTTGCTTGAACCTCTATCTATCTTCTGAACATGTTATTTTTCAAATTAAAAAACGTTATTTGAATGAACGCACATTTACACACATATATATACATTCATACTGCCTCCCTATACACTAAGTGGCAAGCATACAATGATAATTGTAAAAGATTTTTAAAAGAGTTAACTTTTACATAAACATCTTTTTATGGTGATGAAAGACATGCAGAAGTAAATAAACAATATGAAATAAAAAGGGTAGGTTTATAGTCTGAATATCTGAAGCACTTCCAAATAAATTAACCTTTGAAATAGTCCCCAACTGAAGTTACATCTAAGCTGGAAATATTTCAGGCAAGCCTAGACAAGAAATTACAATGTGTAATATAAGATCCAACCTGTGCAACTCAATGACTAGCTTGGATGAATGCTAGAATTGCCCAACTAGGTTAGACTAGCCCTGTGTCCATCCATCACCAGTGCTCTGTCTCCAGCAGAGCCAAAGCCGATGCTACTCAGGAGAGAGCGCAAGCCTAACAGTTTCTGCAGTCTGATTCCAATTTTCCATCCTGAAAGCAGCACACAAGCACTACCTTTTGTATCCTCTGCTTTAACTGGCTCCCTGTTGCTAAAAGGACCTTTCCTCCAATCCCGCAGGAATGGAAGTTCTTTATAACCTTTCATGTGGAGTCTTGTCAAAGGCAATTGGAAAATACAGGTCAGATTTATCCACATGGTTACTGTCACCCTTCTGCAATTCCAGCAGGTTAATGAAGCAGGATTTCACTTTGCAGGAGCCACACTGATTCTTCCCCAACAAACTGTGTTGATCTGTGCTCAGTGATCTCTCTCCCTCACCGTTTTTTCTGTTTTCTTTTTTTTTTCGTCTTTTTCCTAAAGACAGTCTGCCATCTTCCCAAGCGTGGAAGCAGTCAGGCTCACTGGTCTGCAGCTCCCTCTGGAGCCCATTTTGTAGATGGGAGTTACAGTGGCAACCTGCCAGTCAACTGGCACAGTGGCTCTTTACAATGAGGTTACACTTCAGTAATTTCATACTTCAGTTTCTTCACACTCCTTGGGGTGTGAAGATATTAACAACAATATATTAACAAATAACTTATGTACCTGACCTCATAATTGCTTTACAGTTACTTCCAGCAGATCTAACACTTTTGATCTATCTGCTACAAAGAATACATGAGTTGTTGGCATCTTCAGAGCATCTTCAGAGCATCTTCAGCAGAGAAGACTGATGCAAAGATTCACTGAGCCGTTCTTTTATGGCCTTGTAAACCCAGTGTATCCTTTTACACTGTTACCATTAAGCAAACCTACAAATTTCCTAACTGGCTTCCTTTTCACTTTATTTAAGCAAAATTCTACTATCACAGCTGAAGCATCTTTGAAAACCACTCTTCAATAGCTTTTTTAGCCTTCTCAACTTTCTACGTGCATTTGTCCTGCCATTGTTTATTGGCCTACCTGTTGTCACCAATGCAGCTTAAGTTTTAAATGCTGACCTTTCCTCTGCGAGAGCCACGGAAACTTGCCCACTGAGTCTTTACGAAGAGCTTTTTAAAACTTTTTTGGGGTGGGGTTTGGTTTGGGGTTTTTTTAAATTTCATTTTTTAAATTGTAGCAACTATTTCAACTGGGTTTCAGCTACAGTACCTCTCTTAACAGTCTCCAACTGTTCATATGATTTCTGTAATGCTTATTCTAGTGTTTGCGGGGGTTGGAGGTTTTTTGATGAGTTGGTTCATTTCCATGTGGTTCCCTTTCTGGGAAGTGAATATCCCCAGGCCAATTGATTTCGTCCACTCTTTTCTGCTATTATTTAAATCTNTTAAAAAAAAAAAAAAAGAAAAAAAAGAGGCAAACATCATATGAAACCATCTTCATAAAGGATGAGATGTGGGGAAATACAGGCCTCACCTCTTTTTCTAGGAAAGTTACAGAGCAAATCTTCCTGGAAATCACACCCAGCCACCTAACGGACAAGAAGCTGATTGAAAACAGCTATGATGGATTTATCAAGGGAAAATTTTGCTTTATCAACCTGATTGCCTCTGTAAGGAGATGAGAAGCTGTAAGAATAAAAGGAGAGCAAGCAACGGTATATACCTTGAATTTGGCAAGGCATTTGAGATGGTCTCCCACCTTCTTATTGTCAGACAGTTGAGATCTGAATTGAAAATTAGATAAGGTGGCTGGGAAATTGGCTGGACTGTTAGGCTTAACGGGTGACAATGGTGCAGAGTCCAACTGGCAGCTAGCTATTAAAAGCATCCCTCAGGGATCCATACCACAGCCAGTACTGTTTAATGTCTTTATTAACAACCTCAAAGATGGGTTAGAGTGCCTCTTGGCAAGTTCACAGATGATATAAAACTGAGGGGAACAATCCATGCACCCTGCCTGGAGCAGCAGGTTGGACAAGATAGCTTCCAGAGGTTCCTTCCAAGCTGCACAAGTCTGTGCTTCTCATTGTATTGAGGTAACTATTACAGAGAGGCTCTGTCTCTAATGCTTTCTGAACTAAGTTCTGTATACCACTCCAAATAAAATCCAGAACAGTTCTTTTCCTTTTGTTTTCTAAGACTGATTGTTCTAGAAGAGTTACTTATTCCATACAAAATTCATAACTTTACATCTGGTCTTGGCAAGATAATGATGCAGGCTCTATGTGGATAGTTGGAACCTTCCATGACTACAGCCTGTCCTTCACAACTCGTCAAATCTCCCCTCACATTTCTGCATCACTGTCAGCATCCTGAGGAAGAGATCAGCAGTACAATCTCACTGCTACTTATTTATTATTGAAATATAGGACTTCTATACAAAAGCATTACACAGTGCTCCCTTTTTCTGTAATAGCTGTCCAATATTACACTTAAATAATCCCTTTCATACAGCACCACTCTCTCACCAGGTAATCCTCTGTCATTCCTGCAAAGGTAGTACCAGGGCAACACTATACACCATAGATTACCCTCCTTTCTCCAGGCCATCGAGACGCTTAGTGTGTCAGGAGGGTCACCTGATGCCAAGCAGTCTAGCTCCACATCTTAGTTTTTGTGCTTCTAGCACAGAAGTACTTGTAAATTATTTTCTCGTTCTGTTGCTCAATATGCCAGTCAGCTACTGTTGACAATATTTTAAAACAACTTTCCTTATCTTTGTGACCTCCCACTACCAACACCCACTTTCTCCTATTCTTAAAAAGAGTCCCTTTACTGTAGGAGCATTCTTGGAGCAAGAGGACATTGTCACATCAGCTAAACAGCAGGTCTCATCTCATTCATGGTCTCATCTAAGAGATTAGATCCCTCCTTGCAAACAGGATGTTCTCCTTTCCCAAGATTTATGCCCTTTGCAGCAGCACATAGTAACACAAAGTTGGTATCTTTCATTTTTTCTAATCTCTGAAGCCTGACACTCTTAGGTTCACAAACTTGTAAAGTTTTGAATGCACAGATTGGGGCAGTCAAAGCCAACATGGTTAGCATTGAGCAAATTTCTAAGTATTTAACTCATTTGAGAACAGATTCTATATTGATTTCTAGTCAATCTTTTCTTTCTGAAAAACAAATGTAACACAACAAAACCCTCAAGCTTTATTTTCTACAGCAAATACAGTGCTAAGAGAAAAAAATAAAAATGTATAATTCAAGGCCAGGTTGGATGGGCCTTTGAGTAACCTAGTCTAGTGGAAGGTGTCCCTGCCTATGGCAGCAGAGTTGGACCTAGATAATCTTTAAGGTCCCTTCCAACCCAAACCATTCTATGATTCTATGATTATCTGTATGGTCTTGATACCTATTACATCCATTATACAAAATCAGAAAATGAAAAAGGAACGTACAAGTAATTTTGGCTTTTTATCACGACTGTGTGCAGTCAAGTGTATTTTTACTATTGTATTTTTACACCCATAAGTCTTTTTCATTTCAAGGCAAAAACCAGCAAAATTACAATGGGAAGAACCTCATACAGAAGCAAGTAGCTCTTCCTTCTTGTCTGTTTGTTCCCAACTCAGTACTAAAATGTGCTNAAAAAAAAAAAAAAAACAAACCCAAAACAACCTGTATGTGCACTGAAACAAAAAATACACATCTAGTTCAGTTCTCTACAATTTGCCACAAAAGTCCTGTAGCCTGCATATTTTGTTACAGGAACACAGCTCAACTAAAAGGAGGAAAAGGTGTAATGTGGTCTTCTTGAAGAGTACAGTTCTTTGCAGAGACTGTATGATTGTTACTTTCCACAAGAACAAGTGAACATGATCAGTTGGAACAAGCACCAAAGGATCAAGTAAGAAATTTCTGAGGAGCAAGAAGGGACTCCAAGGAATTCAAGGTAAGTGAAGAAGTCACAGAATACTGCTGAAGTATAATGCAACACTGAAAGAAATGACTTAAAGTGAAAGAACACAGTGGCAAAAAGCAGAGGTGGGGGACATATTTGCTTTCCAGCTTTTCATTTACACCATGATCTGCCTCAGTGTCCCATCACACAGGTGTGCCAACCTAATAGCTAAGAACTGATTTATCTTTATGAAACTCTCCCTCCCTCTCCAAAAAATATTTCAAGTGGGTCTGAAGGTAAACATCTCTGTGTGTTTTTGCCCCAGAAGGGGAATTGTCTTTAGCAGACGATGTCTGCCCCACCAGTCTTTAAATGATCTATGTTCAACTCTTTTACGAAGCGGATTAGGTACTTGAAGAGACCTGTGGTCCAGTTGCACAGATTCTAGTGACACGAGATGCTTCCCTCGCTTACTGAGGGTGAAAGAAGGATTGCCTCTGCAATCCTTCAACTCAAAGGATCAAAAATAAGCTCTGTGTGTGGTAATGCAGAATACTAACCTACTGGAACTAGAGTGTCAGAACACCAGTGTCAAAGTTCAGATACTGCGAATACGAGCTTCCAACACTATTTTAGCAGATGAAGCTAATATTTGCTGTAATTATCTTAGGCATATGTTCACTAGATTTACTGCATCTTTTTTTGCATCATTCAGTTTCAATTAACACATCAAACAATGGAAAGAAGAAATGCGCCAGGTTTTGATCCTAAATGAAAGGGGATTTCTCTGTGCATTGAGAAACTTGTGTTTGATTTAGCAAGTGCTGAGCAAAGGGCATCGTGTTTATGTCATCTGAAAAGATACAAGACACAAACTGAAGCTGAGAGATGGAATCTTTGAAGATATTTCTACAGTGGAAAGGTAGTTTCTGTGTAAAGTGTTTCTAGCTGATTGTAGTCTTGAGGCATGGATATTGAAAAGAAATCTTTGAACATTAGTACTTGCTTCCTCCATCTTTTGACAGTAGAAACGCCAGGAGTTGAAGATGTTTCAAGAGTAGGCAATTTTGAGGATGATGTATATTTTAGATGCCTTATGTTAATCTCCATTTAACTGTGCTTCTAGCAATTTTTTTTAGGACTGCTCCACAAATTTCACATTTTACAATTACATACAACTACAAGCTTGACTTAAAAAGAAAAGAAAAAATAACAGCATATTTTAAACCTTTTGTATCTGATATCAAATAATTTTTCTCCTGATAAATCCAGTAGTTACTAAACAAAGTGAAAGAGATTATAAATTTACATTGCGGATTAGGTTAATTATCTTTCCTGTTTCAGATTATAATACTGAGTGGCACAAGTATTTGCGCACAACTCTTTTCCCAGTAGGGAAACTCAGCAATGAGAGTATTTAGGAACTGCAGGAGAAGAACAGATTTACAAAAATTTGGAAACAGTTAACCCTCTACCTTGTAAAGCAGTAAGATAGAACATGGAGGATGCTTTCAGTTTACCCATTCACAAGTCTCCCAATGACAATATATCAGTTGACAGGCAGGGTGCTTTCTAGTTCTCTTTTTCATGCTATGTATGTTTTTGCTTGAGCAAGCAAATAAAATATATAGCACACGAAAAGTATAAATCAGCATTTTTTGAGGAAAAATTATTTTCTGCCTTTTAAAAAATGATTTTTTTTTCAATTCTATAGTTGTATTTAAGTTTGTCTGTTATTTCAGTCAGCAGCTCATAAGCAAGATCTTGTTATTCTGTCTATCACACAATTAAGAAACCTCAATCTTCTAAGCATTTTACAAGAAACAGATTTTAAGCTCCATTTGTACAGGGAAGAGCTAGAAACTGAAGTTCATTTAGAGATGATAGCCCAGTACAAAAGGAGGAATATGATGTGTGTAGGTACCAAAGTGCTGCTAAGCAAACCATACACAACATCATCAAAAGAAAAAAATCAACCAAGTAAGAAATGAACGAGGACATGAAACTATGTAGTCCTGCAGTTAATACAGCAATCCTGCAATTGAATACATACAGCAACGTAGAACTCAAAAGAAAGTCTGTGGTAATCATAATAGGAAACCAAAAAACTTTTATTTGGAAAAAAGGATTTGCTCTATAGACTCAGAGAAGATAGACCTTTGAACCATAATTCAAGAACGAATGATGAGATTTGAATACAATGGAACTATGCAGGTCAAGAGGAAAGACAAACCAACCTGAGTGTGAGTATAAATTGATCACTTCCAGCTCATGATAAATTCACATCTTTGCACCTTTTCTCTTGACAAAGTCAAAGGCTACTACTGCATTTTACAGTCTGTCACTTTCATGCCGTGTATTCATTCTACTATTTAATTCAACTTTTAAAAAGGGAATTTCCTAGGGTATAATTTAAAACAATAGAGAGAGACCAGACATGACCTTTGTGCAAATGTTTATCCAATACTGTGAAGTATTCTGACAACTTACACAATGTTTTATATTGATATGTGGTGTAGGTGAAACCTTGCAGGGTGATGAAATTCCAGAATTCTGTAAATTGTGTTAATAACCATTAATAAATTGATGAAAAAAACTAAAAATAGAAATAAAACCTAAATAAATTTGTATGTGTTTTAAAAGCAATAAAAAATGCTCAGAATTGTCTCTGAAAATTTGCATAAAACATCTTCTAGCTATATACCTGAATAACCTTAGGCAAAGGAGATTCATTACTAGGAATACCTAATAGCAATCCAGATGAAAAGAAAGTAAGTAACCACTCAGTTAAACTTTATTAAGTTTCAGTAAACTCAAAGTCTAAACTCATATCTGCAATGGTAATGCTAACACAGTGAGGCACTTCTAAAAGCTTGCAATGTTGAAATTGCAATTATCACTTGGCCTGTACCTAGATGCATTGTTTACACAGGTTCATTTCAATCAGTTTGGTTTGTTTTTTTTTTTTAAGCTGAAAAGGTATAAAACATTTTCAAAACATGGCAAACAAGTCTTTTCTGATGGCACTGGGAAAGCCTTTCAGTCCTGGTTAGTTTATAGTTAAGGTTTCTAGAGTCCTAAAGAAGACTGTATAACTGAAAATTGTACCCTGAAAATTTACAGTAACACCCTACCAAATTTGCCAATAATGAAGGTTACATAACTATGAGTGACTTACATGACTGCAATTTTTAATTTTAAGAACAAATACACTAATCCTGTATCTATTAGATGAAATGAAAATTCTATTTAAAATATGTATTCAGCTCCCCCCTACCCTTTTTCTGCTCAGAACCATTTCTTAAAGAGGGAGGAAAAAAAGACTGGATTTGCAATGTGCTTGAAAGAGTAATAAAACTACTGGACTTAAAAAAATCCAGAATTTATGACTCCTTCCAGAAAAAACGCCTTGCTCTTTTTTATACTCAAATGTTGTATTTTCTAGCAGCTTTGCTAAGTTCGAATGATAGTCCATCAGATGGGGGAAAAATAACTTAAAGCCATACAAAGCCTAGAAACCGGTGTACTGCTTTTCACCTTTGTTCAGACCTGAGATTGCCTCATGGCCTTAAGCTTTCTGCATAAAAAGGTTATGCTGCTTGTAAGCATATCTGGTAGAACTTGACTATTTCTTCAGTAATTCTTTCTCAACAGTAGGCATTTTCTTATCTGGTTCCAAAACAAGTCGAAAACACAAAAAGACCTGCTGACAATATAACCTAATCCGAAATACTTTTAAAGTTTACTCTGTTGACAAAGAACAGTCCAGGCCAGCAGCAGTCTTAGATGCTCTACATTGCATGGTCAGAGAACAACTTCCCACTCCTTCCTAGCCAAGGAGAAGCCACTGAGTCATTGAATTAACAGGAATCAGCACCCTAAATTACCAGGTATCTACTGGCACCTCCCAGAAAACAGTCAGTATCCTCTAATATGGCAGGTCAGAATCAGAATCATGTCTTTGTTTACACATCCCAAGAAGAAGCTCAACAGTGTTTTGTTTACTATCAATAACTTCATGAAAGTCATTCTTCTTGATTGTAACATAGAATAGTTTATGTTGGAAGGGACCTTAAAGATCACCTAGTTCCAACCCCCCTGCCATGGGCAGGGACACCTCCCACTAGACCAGGTTGCTCAAAGCCCCGAAGCCCCATCCAGCCTGGCCTTGAACACTTCCGGGGATGGGGCCTCCACAACTTCTCTGGGCAACCTGTTCCAGTGCCCTACCATCCTCAGAGTGAAAAATTTCTTCCTAATATCTATTCTAAATCTACCCATTTCCAGTTTGAAGCCATTCCCCCTCGTCCTATCACTACATGCCCTTGTAAAAAGTCCCTCCCCAGCTTTCCTGTAGGCCCCCTTCAGATACTAGAAGGCTGCTATAAGGTTTCCATGGAGCCTTCTCTTCTCCAGGCTGAACAACCTCAGCACTCTCAGCCGGTCTTCACAGGAGAGGTGCTCCTGCCATCTGATCATCTTTGTGGCCCTCCTCTGGACCTCTGGACCCACTCCAACAGGTCCATGTCCTTCTTATGTTGGGGGCCCCAGAGCTGGACACAGCACTCCAGGTGGGGTCTCACCAGAGCAAAGCAGAGGGGCAGAATCACCTCCCTCGACCTGCTGGCCACACTTCTTCTGATGCAGACCAGGATGCGGTTGGCCTTCTGGACTGTGAGTGCACATTGCTGGCTCATGTTGAGCCTCTCATCCACCAATGCCCCCAGGTCCTTCTCCTCAGGGCTGCTCTTGATCCATTCTCC
>RSEF01000031.1:33099028-33131528 GCA_003993805.1 Himantopus leucocephalus
ACAACTCTTTGAGTGCGACCGTCCAGCCAGTTCCTTATCCACTTGGGTGGTCCACCAGTCAAATCCGTGTTTTTTCAATTTAGAGATCAGGATGTCGTGCCGGTCAGTGTCAAATGCTTTGCATAAATCCAGGTAGATGACATCTGTTGATCTCCCCTTATCCACCAACACTGTAACCCCATCATAGAAGGCCACCAAATTTGTCAGGCATGACTTGCCCTTTGTGAAGCTATGGTGGCCGTCACTGAGGATCTGCTCTATGATCTTGCCAGGCACAGAGGTGAGACTGACTGACCAACCTGTAGTTCCCTGGGTCTCCCTTTTTTCCCTTTTTTAAAATGGGCATTATGTTTCCCCTTTTCCAGTCAGTGGAAACTTCACCAGACTGCCACAACTTTTCAAATATAATGGAAAGAAGCTTAGCAACTTTACCCACCAAAGGCAGAAAGAGGAGCAGGAAAGCATGCAGCATCCTGTTTTATGTACCAATGTTTCATTTCTATCCTCCAGCTATGATTGCCAGTCTCACTTGGCAATATTAAAACAAGGATAGTAAGAAATCAAGAGAGATCAAATTTATCCAGCTAACAGCTTATGCTGGTATTGCATACATTTTTAAAGGTACTGGCCTTGACCCACAATTACAGTATCTGCTCTTTCCAATATCATACAATATTCTGAATTCTATTTTATGCCAATGTAATACTTTTGATTACTCCTCAATTATTTACTTATTTTTGTAATACTCACCCATTTGGAATATAGGAAGAGGTAGCATAATAAAAACTGTGCTACAGAATCAGTTTTGCCAAAGGAATTACTCCTGATTTCTTTTAGATTATAGCTAGGCATCAGCAAGAAATTCTCTGTAACAGTTGCTTACTTATCAAGTTACTAGAACAGGCGAAATGCTCGTACCATCTGCATATAAGCAGAGCTTCTGCAAAATATACCTTCTTGCTAGAACAAAATTTCCTAGTACTCATCATTTTTAATTGTCAGCAGTTCTAAAGATACCATCAGGAGCTCTCGCAGAGCTCCAAATCTAAGGTACATATACACATGCGCTCTTGGGTCTCATTGATTAAAGAAAAGGTAATTTAGAAAGGTAATCTGAACTATAGCATAAACTTTCTCTCTGCACTTACAAGTTTAACGGGCTCCTTCCCTCAAGAGTTGCGACCTTAGGTTAACCCATTGCCAGAGGACTCTAGTTAGTCCTCTAGCAAACCACTGCCTCCTGAGTAATACACATCCCATAAGTCAGCCATTGCTCATCAGCAGCTTCCAGCATTCACAGGTAGGGCCAGCAGGAGACTCCTACACTCCTCTGCATACAGATAAAAGGAATTAAGAGAGCAGGCTCATGGCAGTCTAAAATAAACATCCAAACAAACAATAAGACTTTTTTTCCATTTGTCCCTGGGAATTTTATCTGGAAAATAAAACCAAGCAGAGAATCTCATTTCTAATAGAGCTGAATACATAAGAAGGAATAACCCACTGAGGAAACCGACTCCTTCCCAAGGATTACATGTTGTAAGACTGCAGCGGGATGACTCTTTGGAGAAATAAGCAGAACCAAGCACAATCTCCTAATGCATACTTGCTGCTGGTGTGGACAGATATCAGGGGGCTAGTCCAGGAGCTGCTGCAGTCAGGGAAGCCTTCCTCTGAGTCCAAGAGGTTAACTATTGCCTTTTCATATGTTTCCCTCCAGAGTCATGGAAGATTGTTAAAGACTGCAAAGCCAAATTAAGAAGAAAATCAGACAGAAAAAGACTAAGCAAGCTTTGCATGCTCTTTATCAGGGTCCTTAAACAGGGACAGTTGTGTTGCTTATTACAGTAACCAAAATAAGTAAGTTTTAAAGACACCGGGTCAAAGTAGTGCCAGGGAATTTTTTCTTATCCAAAGCTTAAGCTAAATAGCCTAATAATCCTTACAAGGAAAATGGGACAGCAGAAGCAGCTCTGTTTTCTTCCCCTCAGAAAAGAAAGGAGCTCAGGAAGAAAGACAGCAAATCAACATAGAAAGGTCTTCTAGGTAAGCAAAACTGAGTTGTACTTCCTGTTCATGAGTCTTCAAAAGGGTAAAAATTCTACTCTGTAAAACCAGAGTAGAATGCACATGCACATTACGTATAGTTTTTGTAAAAAGCCCATACAGAAAACACAGGAAGAGGCTGACATAAAGGAGGATGAGGAGTCTAATACATCATAATGCAAACACTGATTTTAATTTTCTGCTACTCAAAATTGTTTAGAGTCATGAGAACCAAGCTAGGCAGAAACTTTATCCAACTTTTATATGTGAAATACTACTTTGACAGAAATTTTTCACTTTGTTCCTACAGCTCACTTTGTTCCTACAGCGTTATGATTCAAAAACATTTGCCTGCAGTAAGGGCAAAATATGCTCTTTTCATGGGTCTGTATATTTATGTGTCAACTGACAGCCTTGGGAGGTGAGAGTAAACCTGGGAGCAGGTGTTTGATCTAGACTGTGCGAGAGAGCAAAAACCATTACATATGTCTGGGGATAATGCTGCCAAAAGAAGAGTAAAGCAGAAAGTACTAGCATTACTTACATTCTGTGAACATTCAAACTATTCAGAATGATTTACTGGAATTCCTTTACAGGAAGAAAATTGTAAACTTAGAGTTTACACAAAGAAACCTGTAGTCTTAATTAACCAAGGAAATGGAATATTTGACTATACAGAGTCATTGAGCTATCTATTCTACTTTGTCCGTTCACTTCCCAGAAATACATCTTTATCATTCTTGTTTCCCAATTCAGTCACTTACAGGATGGATGAAAATTGCAGGAAGCGGTATCTGTTGGTGCTAAGTAAAGTCTCTCTGATTTACAACCCACATTCAGGAGCAAAAAAGCATAAAAGCAACTCCCCCCCACACCAATCCAATGTCTGTTCACATAACAAAAAAGCGAACAGTGTCATAGTTGTCAAGAATGAGTTTTGAGATATATTTCAAATTAATAGCCACTCAAAAACCAAAGATGCGATAGTGACTAGTGACTAAAATAGTTTTGACATGCAGCATAACCTTTAGCTTGCAAAAGGATGGTAGAAACCCATGCCTAAAATTTTATCTTCTGTTTAGTAATCTTTTATTTGTTTTACTGTAGCACCAAACCCAGATGATTGACCAAAAGGTGTTTAAAAAGAAAATAAATGTTACATTGTGTGAATAATGCTCATCTTTTCAATTTTTTCATTTCTTTATAACAAGACCATAAGAACAGCCTCATAAACAGTTTTTACCTTTAGTTACTTCAGAAAGGATGCAACCTGAAGGGCCATGACTGGGGTACCAGTGTAACCAACATAACTCCGAGAAGCACGTAGGCTGCGGACTCCATTGCATGAACATCAAGAGAGTTATATTGTCACATCAGTGCTTTTAACTTTGTATAAACTTCAGATAACCAACACACCAAAGTCTGTTACCTACAGCCTGGTTTTAGTATGGAGCTGCTTTCCATTAATGTAAAGTAAGGATACAAATCAATTTCTTAATTAGTTCTTAAACTGAAATATTTGAGTTTTAGGAAAATTTGGATGATGCCATGTTTTTTCCTCATATGACTGTATGAAAAAAGCAAATATAGCAATACGTCTTAGAACACGCATTCTGAATTCTTTACAAATTAGAAAAAGATCCAAAAACATTAAGAGAGGTTAAACTTTTGTATTTATATGCATATTCTGCCTGATGCAGGAAAAGAAAGCCAAGTAGTTCATCACAAAGATCATGCTGAGCGACAAGAATTCCAGAACTGTACACTTTAGGAAAGAGTCGAAGAGATGGGGCAAGAATACCTAAACATTGCTTAATAATTTTCAATTTAAAATATTATTTGCAGTCTTTGAAGAAACTTAAGAATTCCCTACTGCAAAATCCGCAAAGAATTCTCTACTTCTTTGCAAAATTCAGTTCTTGAAGTTCCACATGCTATTAGCAAAGCTGAGATATACCTAAACTTGAAAATTTGCTATTTCCCCTTCAAAATCAGTAAGATGCAAGGAAACTGGAAAACTAGCATTGTATGCTAAATTCATCTGTTGCCAGAAAGCACCAAGCAGTGCTGCCCTTAGCAGAATTCCCAGGTACTCTATAGAAGGTGTTGGAGAGAAACCTATATTCATTAATCCCTCATTACTCTATTAATATAGCAGCCTGACATAGCAGCTTTGGTGTGCTTTGGTGTTACAGATTGTAGGTTCATAGGCTTCTTACTATGAACATTCAGTACAGTTTAACAAGACACACTTAGTACTTCTTCATTTTTATATATACATATATATCTGTAGGCTGATAAATCAGACATATCCATGTAAATGCTGAAGAACTTTTGTCTAGGCAATAGAGATAAGAAAAAGACAGCACTCTCACAGGCAGTGTGCTTACCAACAGGACAATATTTCACACCTGTTACACTCAGATAATCTACGGAAATTACTGTGATTCAACATCAAGGCAGGTAATACTTCTGTGCAAGCAATACAAAGGGAAGATAATTTAGAGTCCCTACCTTTCTCCACCACCTCTCTGCTATTCTTGTCCCTGACAATGCCCAAATTTTATCACTAATGCAACTTTAATTCTGCTTTACCCTGCTTATGTATTATGGAAGAATGTTTAATGGCATGACTGCACGTTTTCAGTATGACAAAGTCTCATCGTGTATGACAAGGCACTTACAGGCTGCTTATGGAGATTTTATAATAGTACTTGGATTTTGAACAAATACCTGCAAGTTATGGAAGAACAAAGGAAAAACATCAATACATCTGATTTCCAAAAAACCCAGCAAGTCCTCAAATTTGTCTGTTAGCTAGGACGCAGGAAATTACAAGGTCTGGTGGACACAGGTAAGAAAAGTTCTAGAGACCAGCTTAACAATTAAAGATCATTATTCTCATTATCCCTGACAGACCACTCTCACTGGAAAACAACAATATATTTGTTTCATTTAGCTGACACAGTCCCATGTGAAAATGTAACTGGAAGTTTGCTAGAAAAGAGAAAATAATTCTCTTCACAAAAGAGGCCGTGTAAGTTAATTATGCAGAAGCCCCTACATGACTTCATGTGGCCTTTACAGTTCTGACTTTGGTCCTTTAAAAAGATCTTTCAAAAACTGCACCCTGTAGTACAACTAATGCTGCTGTTTTCTTACATTTTAAATTATTTGTAGTGGTTTTAGCCAACAACTGCACTGTTTCAAGTTTTCACACTGGAGCCTAACTATCATTTCCACTAACACTCACTGTAGTCAGTGAGCGTGCACCTTTGTCAGAACCCCCTAACACCAGCTGCAGAATCTAAGCTATAATAATTTTCAGCAGAACAAAAGGTGGTATTTTAGATTAAGCAATCTTTTTATTGATCCAAAACCTAAAGAAATACATATACATAATTATTTTAACTGTATTTGGCTTTGCAGTATAGAATTACTAATTGCAGTAAAAAGTAAACAAGAGCCCTGAGCTATCAGATTTAAGTATTTTGCAGAAGAAGCCTGCTATGTCCCAGCACTCCTAAAACTGTAGAACAGAAAGATTACTTTACAGAGGTAGTACATATATCAGAAGGGCTATACTCTGTAGGTGACACTTCTTACCACTGATGAATGTACTTTGTTCCAATGCACCACTGGTGAATGCACTTTGTTCCAAATTAATTTCATACACAACGTAGCTACCAAGTTGAACAAATTAAAAAAAATACTGTGGTATTTGTATGTTGCAGACAAAAATGGAGGTTTAAAACCAAAAAGTCTCTGACGACCAGATATTTCCTGTTTAGCCAAAGAGACTGTCAAGGTGATCAAAACTGCATTTTTTCATCAGGTTCTCCAGAAAAAAACCAAAAAAAAGACCCACTCGAGAAGCAGAGGAACTAATAAAGCCTAGGATTGTGTTTCTTACTGCCACCATTCAAGAGCAATAAATTCAGCTTTCCTCCACCATACCCATTCTGATAGTTAGAAAAGGCCAGAGCCACCACATGCTGGTCCCAAGTTAGGCTCCTGCCAACTGGCTGGTAAGATACCACTACACAAGGTACAGAACAATTGCTTTGACTCTACAAAGAATAAGGAAAGCAGAAATCATGAGGTCTTGTTTTCCTAAAATAGCAAAGCTAATAAGAAACCTTCATTAAATAGCTGCTCTAGCAGAGTAAGGATGCTCCCGACCTTGCAGTGATTCCACATGTTTCAACGATCCAGAGCACACTTCCTACCTGGAGGACATGCACAGCTACTCAGGCACTCAGAAGAAAGAATGACTACCAAAGGTTCTTTGAATGATGTGGCTATCTCTTTCACTTTATAAACGTTTCCTCCTTGTCACTAGCTGCATATGGCCATACCATATGGACAACCAATTTCCAGTTAGCTGTGAAGATAATGATTTACGTCGTAATGTCTTATGTTGAAGAATGTACTAGGTCAAATAAAAAGTAAAAAAAAAAGTTGCTGGTATCAATTACAAAATTACCTACAAAGTAATCCAAAATTACATATGTAAAGTTGTAAAGCTTCCACAATAGTTTATAAAGAGTCAACATTTCCAAAGTTGGTACATAAAGGCCAAAGGGATGGGGTATCCTTATACCTCAGCAAACAAGAATTTAATATGGAAATTTAATGTGGAATGTGGAATTTAATGTGGAATTTAATACGGAATTTAATATGGAAATGCCAAAGTAGTTTGAATTAGCTAGCTTGCAATCAAGCAGCACTTCAATTGGACATGCTACATACTAACTTACTCTGAATTTTAGCAAAATCCAAATAATACAGATACAAAGATGAATCTAACTAATGGGGGAAGAAAATGTCAAAGGACGTATCTGTCAATACAATTCTACAGAAAGTAAGACATTTAGTACTTAATAGCCAAGATTAAAAATCATCAATCTAAAAAACTGAGAACTCTACTAGATTTATATATATCTCTGTGTATGTTTATATATATATAAAAAAAAATGTATCTATCTATAAAGTGATATGCCTATTTTCATTGAAGATATTCCAGTTCTATGCAGCTGCAAGATGCTGAATCTGAAAGCACTGGTGTTGCACAGCTGAATAAAAGAAATTTCAAATTTTTTATGTTACTAGATCTTTCTCTTGCAAGTTTTCAGCAGTTTCATGCAGCTTAAATAAAAATATTATATTTATGCAAGCATGGCTCACTCTCTTCTCAGCTAAGTGTTAACTACTGTTTGAATGCTACCATGTTTTTCTGTTTGCTTAAGGGGGAGAAAAAATGATTAAATCCCATGTTTTTCTTAACACAGAACATGAACATCAATACAATACCTACTTCTGTAGCCTGCAATAACATGGTACTTAACAGGAAATGACTGCAGTGTTACGCAGATATTGCTTACTTCATAAGGAAAATGACCCACGTGAGAAGACCAAAATGGGACATCCTAGCAAAGCTGTGGAATTGTTTCCACTTGGCCACTAGCATTAATAAACACTTCAAAAAATACTTAGGGAATTTATTTCAGCTATCGCTTTTTGTTACTGTTTGTAACTCTTCAATTTTGGTATGAGTTTAGCTGGCAGCTGCTATAGGATTTCTTAAGACAGTGAGTTATAACGTCTTAAAAGTTAGACTATTTTCTTAGCTACTGGTTCAGATCTCAAAGGGAACTTAAAATTTTGGACCGTTATGTTTTGTTTTTATAATAAAGACTTAAAAAAAATGAGATTTTGTAACTCATAAAATTAAAAATGCAGCTTTCCTTCCACTTCATATACATGGTGGAATATAATCTGTGAAATCTTGTGAAAGAGTAAGTAGAGGGGGAGAAGACTTAATGAAGATGTCAGGTAAAACTATTACTAAAAACAGTCTCTATAAAGTCAGAGAATAATTATTCTATAACGCACTTAGTATAAAGATAAATCATATCTAGAGAAAAAAAAATCCTCCTTCTTCCAGAAGAATGTTGGGAAATTCAAGAGAAATATACGCATAAAGCATTGAGCACACACTGAATAATCAGAGTTCATTGATTTATTATATTTTATTAATCTAGTATGGGATTGTAACAATATAGAGATACTTTCTTTTATATGCACAAACAGCTTAAATTTATACATCATTAATCATGGAGAAGATGCAGCCCATGGCTTTGAAACGTATTTCATTATAATTGCAAAGTAATACAACATGCACATACTATTCTTTACTAATCAAAAAGTAAAAACATGGTAGTAACAATGCCACACATTCTGAATCAACAGTCTCCAAAAAACAACTCTGACATCAGGCATTCTGAACTTCACAAAACCAGAAAACTTCATATATTTTAAAAAGAAGGTGCTTAAATTTAAGTCCTAAACTGCATATTTGTTTGTTAGTGTCCAGCTTGAAAGATAGCTTACAAGAAAGTCAAAGCAATCCTTGCTTGTGATGAGAAGAAAACTTTACAAAAGATAGCACCTGACAGCAAGCAGTGGCTGACACAAAGTCTTTCCACCAACTTTAAAGGGATTTGGAATTAGCCACCACCAGAACAAGTGGCTTCCCAAGCAACTTCAGTTTTTCCTGGCTTAAAAACAGGTTTCATAACTTAGAAACTGATTGTTTACAGTGTCCTAATATTGGTAATGACTGCATTTTGGAGCTTGGGACATGAATCAATGGGCTTGCCTTGGGTTTACCCTCTACTTTACTTATGATTCATCTATTTTCAGAGCAATGTACATGCAAGCTAAAGACATTTTACATTACTGTTCTACTCCTGGAAACGAGGGAGGGAGGGAGAGAGGGAAGGAGGGAGGGAAGGAAGGAAGGAAAATCTTCCTTACAGGTAAAACAAATAAACAACAACAAATAATCCTCTTTTCCTAGCATTCACACTCTGGCCTAGTCAGAGACAGAAATTACACATATTTAAAGTTAAAACAGACTTAAACCAAAATGAAATCCCTACACAGACAATCTTATTTAAGCAATGCTGCACTGGATTTGGCTTATACACATTCTAAAACAACTGAGGCTAACAATCAGTAGGGTCTATCAAATTAAGTGCATTCACAAAAACTATGGGCTAAACTGATTTACTTCACACATATAAGTAACTGGTACAACTCTGTAGATAATGTCCATCCACAGAGATTAAGAAAGAATACATGCAATATAAAGAATCCCTATCCACAGATCTAAAAAGTACACTAAATTTAGTATTGACTTTCTTAAGAAAATGAGCTCAGATCTTGAAATGCTGACTTTCTTCAACAAATTCAAGACAGTCATTACTAGCGACAGACATTGAAGACAGATATAAAAACCACAGGAATTATGTATTCATTCCTTCCTTCCCTTAACTAACAATAAGCTACATTGCCCAGCAGTAAAAAGCACCTAAACCCACACAAGGACTTCACCTTAATGACCACAATGGTGCACTGTCTTCTTACTAAGTACTATGCAGAATTTTAAGAACTCATTTTGACTGGAAAATTCTGTATTTCAAAGAGCTCAACTGTTTGCTTATGCCACTTCACGACAATCTAGTCAAGACCACTAATCTGCAATATACTAGACATAAGAGTGTTCCTCATAAATGTGACTGCACAGGAGCTTTAGAAAAAGAGTCCAACTGTACCAACCTTCAGGGTGTGCGCAATACATAAGCAATCTCTCTTTCATGGCTGTCTGTGAAAAGGAGAGGCTTATGTTATTGCTCCTGAGTTACTGTTGCCTGTGGTGCATGTGTTGATTAGTGATGGAAGGAGAATTACAACTGCAATTACATGTACAGCAAGAAAGTGTTCTTTCCTATATAAAAAAATCAACAAAAGAAGTACATGTGATAATTTTTTGTGATAGTTTCAAAACCACAAACAAAGATGTGACAATGAAGTGAGAAGAACAAGCACACAATTGTAACCAGCAGATATAAGAATACTCCATGCAACACAGCTACCGGCAATAATACGCTAAAGCGGCTTACAGACAACACAAGGACTTACATACTACAAAACAATTTGCTGCTGTTGAAATTCTGTGATAGCAGCCTTCATGGTATCTCCACAAAATTGGTTTACATTGTGACCCCTTGGGAACACACAATTTCTTTAATGCTGACAAAAACAAAGTCTGAATAAAAGTTTCTATGATGTCTTGATTCTTAAATAAAAAAATAAAAAAATCAACTTGACTTACAGAAAGTGTTAAATAGCAGCAAAGGGCTAATTATACCATACCAACTTCCTTTTGTCTAGTATAAAAGGACATTTTCTTACTTTGCCTGGCTGAGTATAATAGCCTATGAATTATGAGATCAAAGCAGCAAACTGTATGTTTTCTAAAGTAAGAGTTTCCTTCACCAAGTTTTACACTTACTACAGCTAAAAGAGCTGTGTGAAGGGATCAGCACTAAACCCAAAGGACAGGCTGTGCACAGCAAGAAAGAGAGCAACTCCCTCGTGCTTTTTGCAGGTCACTACCAAGGACCATGTTAGCAGATCCACACCAGACCCTTAACAGGCAGCTCTGCTGCTACCAGTAATTAGCTTGGACAGCTCTGGCTCCAGGAGTAGCAGCAAGGCTACACCATAATGAGCTCAGCTGGGATTAGCAGGACAGGGCAGGGAACCAAGAGAGCTGAGGCATTCTGCATTGCGTATGTATCACAGAGATCAAACAAGGATGGCTGGCTAGGTTATCCCCTCACCACCTCATTCCAAAAATGAAGCACGGCAGTGTGTAAAATACAGGCTAATGAAGAGCGACACCTCCAACAGATGAGAGCCACATTAATTAACACAATCCCTAGATCATGGAATACAGTTTCTGTTAGTGCTAGCAAACTTGTAACTTGTCACTGATTTAAGGGGGGGGGAGGGGAAATAGCTGATGTTTTCCTTTTCTGCTTTTGGTAGAACATGGTTTTATCTTGGAATTTTGCAAGGAATTGCTCTTACATGGCTTGCAAAGCACTACCATCAGAAAAAACAGCAAAATGTTTCCTTATGTAAACACCATTTAAGAAACGAACTCACTTTTCAATCAACAGCTTTTTGTGTTCCCTTTTGAAAAAAGCCAGTTCATTCCACACAGCATCAGAATCTTCTTGACAAAGCTGATGGCGGTCTGCATGCTGGTATCTGCTTTTACTACTTTCAATCCTGTTTATGAGCAAAAAGAGGTTGTTTGTTTTCAAGTATCTACATGTTTTAGGTCCACAAGAATAAAAGCATCCTGGCTTTCAGAAAATACACATTTTTAACTGCGGCATTACTGCATATAAATCTTGTATGATGTAGACATTCTGTGACGCATGAAACCTTAAATGTGGTATTATAGAAAAGTTCAATTAAGTAGTTTCAGACAGATACCATGCTAGTATGGCACCACGACACTGAACTGACATGTGGCAGAGCAGTGTCACCCACATTCATTCTGTCAACGTTCCTTACAATACTGGTAAGAGAAAGCAGAAGGTGAAACCATCACACAATCTCTTGCAAAAAAAAAAAAAAAATAANAAAAAAAATAATGGCAGAGCCACCAGCTCCCCTAATGCCCCTGCAAACCAATCTGGAAGTTGCACTAATGCCCATTCTAAATCAAACTGTTGATCTATGGTCTAATGATAGAATAAGCTATCTATGGATAGCTTGATGCATCAGGAAAAAGCATACAGAATTTAAAAGCACAGAAACATAAAATGAAAATATTTTGCAGGGTTTTTTCATTAACATATTTTCATTTATTCTAATAATGCAAAAGATAAAAATTGTATTTTAAAAAATCCTTTATAAAATGAATTTAAAACTCTCTGCAATCTAAATTCCTACCAGGTAGAGAAATAAACTCTGAGAGAATGTGGTAACCTCATAAGGCCCCCATCATCTTTGCAGTCACGTATGTCAGTGGAAGTTGTATGTACACTGACAGGTAGATTAGGTCCCATCAGCTGCCATCTCAATAGCAAATTCTAATCTGTTAAGAATAAGAAAGAATGGGGTCCTCCATCACTTACAGAGGATCAGAAGTGCCATGTAGGTACCTGATACTGAGTTCTTAATGTACAATTTACATCACTCCAGCAATATAAAGCTTTTTGAGATACCAAAATAACAGGGTAAGGTATAACCATTTACAGATCATTTTTATTTGTGTCTTGGCTACTTTCCTTTGTTTAAGCATATTAAAAAGGAAAAACAAAGCTCTTTTAGTATGAAGGCTTCCTACAATTCAGTTCTAACAACAAAAATGATCAAACTCCTGTCATTTTCAGCTCATCTTATTTACAGATGAAAAAATCAGATGAACGAATAAAGATTTAGTATTACAGTTTCCCCAATATCTACTTTTCTCAAATATATTCCTGTCAGGACACAAGTTGGTCTTATTTATTTTAAACAGAAACAGAAGTTGGTTTTGTCTCTTTCTCGTGTCTTTTCTTCCCCTTTTTTTTTTTTTTTGAACTATCAGAACCAGAACACTCAGTGCTTCACCCTATTATCAAGTTTGATTTTACTGTCTTTATCCAGGTTGAATTTTTGTATCTTTTCAGGCTTGGCCTCTCAGTGGACCATGAATGCCTACTTAGCTTTAGACACAGAATCAAATCATTTCATTGCATAAAGTAACTATCATCCAGTAGGTTTCATTTCCAGCTTGCACTGAATTTTAAACAGTGAGCTAGAAGATACAATCATCCATATTTTTCTTAAATCAACAAAACCTTTTCATTCTAATTTAAACAAATTTATTCATTATTTATGCTTTGGTATTTCCAAAAAATCTTCCTGTGCTACCAATGCCTGCAGCAGATTTGTACCTTACCATTATTTTCATCCACATTTTTTGTTCTTTTTAAAAGACAAACCATTCTTAAGCAAATGCCATAGTATTATAAAGCATTGCAAATCTACTCAGATAGGTCAAAGCATTATATATATATAAGGGACAGTGAGTCATTCACAGCAGGACTCTTTATGTCACTCTGGACTTTATGAATGGCTACCAGTTTTGCAGCAATTTCTGTGACTCCCTTTTCTGTCAGAGTGAGTTACAGAGTTTGTGTCAAGATTAGTCAGTATTGCTGTAATTACAAGAGGAATTATTTTATTAAAACACATATGTGTTTATTAAACTTTAGATGCACACCGAAGGTCTACTACAGCCACCAGGATGTAAGGACCTGCTCAAAACACTTTCTTGAGACAGGGTCTGAAAAACTGTACCTTAGCAGTGTCTGGTAACTGAAGTGATAAGAAATGTATCTGTTTACCAAAAATTCTAACTCTCTGCTAAGCGCTTAAAAATAAAGAATTTCTGATAAAATTTTAATTGTTCTGTATAGAACTTACAGGGGAATTATATACAGAATATTCACTATTTAAATTTTGATGTGGTAGTCTTTCTTCTGTCCATTAATAAAGATATATTGCTGCAACATTTTTGTACAATGATCAGAAATAATTGATTTTATAATCATTTAACAGATGAAAACACCCTGCTTTTTCATGCACATACTCTTTTTTTCCCTATTAAGAAGGGGATTTTAGGATTAGCTTCAGTTAATGTTTGAATCACTAAATGTTAGAGGCAGTTATTTCTATATTTTTAATGAATAAAATTGTTTTTAAAAACTATTTGAAACATAAGGAGCAATTGTTCTATTATAGAAAATGACAAACATACACAGTCAAAACATTAATCGACTGGGGAATTAGACAAGCATAAATAAGCAGCCGTAGCAGACCTTTGTCCAGTACTCAGGCTCACAATGAAATCCTAAATAAAATAAGTCAAGGTGTCAGCTCAATACATTTGACTCTTGGTTTCAACTGTAGTTTTTCTCATATAGGGGTATGCCATGTATTGTGCTTTAACAAAAGATAAAGTCTCGATGACCACATAGTAGCTTCTTCCTTCAAATCAAATTCTTTTTTGAATACCTATATACCTATATAATACTTCTGTTCAGATTACTTGTGTAAGGGAAATGTTTTTAATGAGCTATGTAACTTACCTGCTATCGCCCTCTTCCCACTGCTTTAATTGCTCTTTTAGTGCTCTGTAGTTGGTCTGTAACATCTGCAGCCTCTCTTCGCGTTTTTCATGGGCTGCTCTTAGCTCATCAGTTTCTTGAGTCTGTATAGCACCAGAAAAACAAAATTAGAGTTAGGCAAAATGTAAAAGACTTTCACATAGATCACAGGAAACAAAAGTTCTGTTGAAGTAACTGTTAAGAGCCTCAGAAATCTAAATGGGAAGATCAAGAATCACAGTCCCTGAGGTCAAATTTTTCTTATTGCTACTTTAGCAAATTTTGCTAATTGGGCAAAATTTACTTAAATATTTTTTTCATGCTGCTAAGGAGTTTTAAAAAATTTACTACCAAATTGTCAGTTTTCATCTTGTGAATGCATTGGCCTAATACACCTGAAAATACATAGACTGAAAAAGGATTGTTGGCACTCACTTTTTCTCCAAACTACTTTTTTCGCCCCCAGCCCTGTGGAAAACTAATCTACGTATTTTCGAGGAAAACACTGGCCACACTGAAGTCCACATAAAACAAAAATTTAAATAGCTTCAGGATTCCTTCATATATTAATTTATTTCCGCAAATATATATATAAACCTGCAACACCCAGGCTTTGTCCTCTAGTTATGTAACAAACACGAAATAAAACCAAATTTTTCAATAACTTTTATATAATCAAAACCATATGAAAAAATGTACTTCTTTTTTACAGAATGAAAAGTAAGAAATGCCTTGATTTATACTACAGGATAACATCATGCAAGTTTAAAAAAAGATTTTTCTAAGTGACAATGCTGTGCTCTGAAAAAAATGAACATTTAAGAAAAAGACATTCCACAGTATAAAGCAAGTCAAATTCTGGCATACAGCAGTAAAGAATTCACCAGAAATTATCCTGTAGTAAAATTTGCCCTCAGTACTTCATTTCCAGTTCAGTGGGAGGTCTGCTTGCAGAGCAACTACAGAACATGTTCCTTAATCTCAAAGTAAATCACAATACTTTATTTGCATGTATTTACTGCTTATATACAAGGAGGGCTTGTGACAGCATTAGTCAATAAATAAGATACACCAATAGTCAGAGCTCCAAGCAATAAAAATTAAATCTAAAAATTAAGCTATAAAAATATGGCAAAGGTTTCTACAGTAGTGCTAACTACAAAGTACCTAGACTACGCTTGGCGTCTAGAATGTAGCCCAGCTTTCATGATGCATAAACAAATCTGGAAGATACCAGCTAAAACTTGAGATGCTACTATATATAAAATTCCAGACATTTTCTGGAAGTGACTCAGGCAACACAAAAAGCAGATTTAGGAATAGGCAGGTACCAAAGTGATCTTACCATTAAATACTTTCCCAAAGTGGTGGTGGGTTTTTTTTCTGAAACAACCTCTGAATGACACACATTTATAAAGTTAGAACTGCTTAAAAAGTACTTTTGACTGGTTTTAAGTGGCTCATATAAATACTACAATGATATTAAAAACAATCAAATAAATAGCAAGATAAATTCATGACAAAGGATACAGAGACTATTACCAAGCAGCAAATTTTTGTAAGAATCTAATTATAGATGCTGTGTTTTCAAGAGAAGTTCATGAAATCATTGTTCTGAGATTGTTTGATATTGCTAATGAAAACTGATCAAGTCTGGCAAGGTACTGGAAAATAATTTCTTCAGCATAAATCCTCAGAAGTTTATCAGTATCAATGCCCTTTCAGAGACGCAACCAAGTGTAGAACTTGGCCTTTCCTATTTATGAATCTACATTTTTCATTATTGCTTACCCGTTCTATTATCCATTCCATTACAGTTATTCCCTTCCCTTATCACTTGCTCTGCTCTCACAGAAGTAGAAATTAGACAATTAACTGTCCTAATCATTCTCTTTTATTGAATTATTAAGCACTTAAGAGCTTTAAATTTACACTGTTATTTCCATAATCTCAGTTAGTTCCATCTCTCACTGACTGAATCATGTTATATCTTTTAATAATTAAACTGTCTTGTATACATTTTTCTGTATATTGACAGAAATAGGACAGAACAACCATCTCTAGCAGTGCTGGATCTCCAGGTTATTCTCCAGCTCTCCACTGTAATTCTATAGTTCTTCCCATGTGATAATGAAAGAAAAAGACAAAGTCCAATCTGCAGGAGGAAGAACCCAACTGCCTGTGAAAAAAAGTCATTTTGTTATTTGCAGGCAGCTCAGACAAGCCAGAATATTCTAATCAGTACTTCAAAATTTTCTTGACATTGACCTGTAACAACTTCTGTTACAGTAAATACTGAACTAAAATGGAATTAAAAAAATATAATGATTCAATTCTTTGACTACTCTTCTCAGGCTGACAAGAAGTGAGGAACTCTACCATTACAAAAATAGTTTTTTCCACAAGTAGTTATGTGGAAAAGCCACCATATTAACATATTTTTGGCACCTGAACACCATACATGGAACAGGACTATATATGAAATCTAAACTAAACATAACAGTGTGCCCTTGCTCGCATAAACAAGTAAGGTGGCCCTAAAGACTAATCTACATATTCTAGTTCTAATTCTATCCAAACAAAAAGGATGAGAAAACTCAACTGAAAGTTCTATTTCGAAAATTTTCCAGTTAGAGCCAGGAGTATCTCCTCTAGGCTATGCCAGGGATCACAGTTATGGAAACATAATATAGGAGAAGAGAACATATTCTTAGTTTGTACCAAGTATCTAACTCTCGGCAACCAAGCTCATACCCACTTCTTAAAGACCAACAGTAGATTGATGTACTTATGCTTTGGACCATTCTAAGGACCACCTTGATAATTTGTTATTCAAAATCCATAAAATGGATTTCTTATTTACTTTGACATTCTCTTCCCTAAACAAGGGTGCAATCAGGCATGCTCTATTACTTTTTAGTATGTCCTGGAGTGCAGAAATGAAGCTGATTCTGTACCAAAACTATGGACACACTGAATTTACATGATTACCCTATTTATATTAGCAATAAAGACAGTAAGAGCCAACTTTCCTTGTCCAGAAGTGAGTCAGCTGAGGAGAAGTGGAAAATCCTATGAATGGCACCTTGCCCTTTCCTGTTCCTTTGTAATGCTGACTGGGGCATCAAATATTCCTGTTCCTGAAAACCCCGAAGCTGTTTGTCTTTTTTTTTTAACTGCTACCAATTTTTCAAAAGGACTGATGGATAAAGTCACAATTTCATCTTCAGGATATGCATCATCAGTATGTTTATTGATAGAGCAAGAATTTTTCTGAGCAAGCACATTTCAAGTAATCATATAGTCAACACTTTGCTTGAGGAGTCAATAATGCAAGTGCCAGTTTCGAAAAATCTTGATCACATGCATTATACTTTGTTGGACGCAATGCCTGAGAGAAGGCTCATATCAAGAAATCATACAATACCAATAGAATTACACTGAAGTTAATGTTATGACAGCTGAGTTCCCTGTTATGCTGGCAATAGCCTCATTGAATTCTGAATGCAGTGCTACAACAGTGTTTCATATGTTGACCTGGGTCTCTACAGCTTCTTTTCAAACAATTAAAGCATTCTGCTAAAGAGGCCAAGTAGGTTTCCTAAAGAAAATGCAAGGAGTTCATATATTCAGTTTCAAGGGGAGAGGTAAGATTAGCCCTCATGGATGAACAACTGTGATAAACAGAGGTCCCACACTTGCAATATAATAAAGCTGCACAGATTCCTAAATTATGCTTTAAGATGAAACAGAAGAAATGGCAAAGGCAGTGTAGTGAAAAGTAAATACTGTGTTATGAGGTCATGCAGAGAGAGTAACAATCCTTTCTCTTCTGTATCTGCTCAGAAAATCAGAATGCTTCTCTTCACTCGTCTTTCCTGAAGAAAACACAAAGAATTGTGGAACTCTCTATCATTTAAGACAACAACCACACACACTGATGTGTGAGCTTTGCTGCCAAGGGCGGAGCAGCTGTAGTCCATAGTGGCAGCATAATCTGTAGGATCAGAGTCTGGCGGGCCAACTAAGAGTAACAAACAGGAGGCCTGCCAAAGGCCAGTTCTCAGGTAGTGCTGGGTAGACCATACCTTAGATTTCTCAAAAGAGAGAAAAAAGAAAACAAAATTAATCTTCTGACTCCCAGAAACAAGGAGCCAGATGGCCTGTAAGACTGAATTTGAAGATTAAATCATCTTTCCTGTTCATATGATCTAGGTGTGGCAAGACGCTACATTAAAATCTCTCAAGTATATAGGGCGATGAACTTTTGCATTTGTGCTAAAATATAATTCCCACTCATGTTTTTTCTCAAAGTGATTTATCACATGAGAGTGTCTTTTTGCATGAGGCAGGAGCTCAGTCAGGACTATGGTTTGTAGGGCTGGTACTTTTCACTTACCCGGTATTTATCACAGCATGTTCAATACAACCAGTTTTGCTATAGGCTACATAACTGAAAATATCTTTCAAATTCCACAACTCTGAACAAACGAGAAGGGAAGGAGAAGGGAAGGAGAAGGGAAGGAGAAGGGAAGGAGAAGGGAAGGAGAAGGGAAGGTGAAGGGAAGGAGAAAAAAAGGGGAGAGTACAAATTGTAAATGTTTAAGAAAATACGACTCAGGGATTGAGTTTTGCATTCTGAGGTGCAATTGGAAACAAGTCAGTCATTGAAAAGGTACTATTTTTGAAGTTAAAAACCAAACCAACAAAACCAAACCAAAATCTATAAAATGGGGACAAAATTGGAAATTCAGCTTTTCTACAAAGGGCTGGAGGCGTTGGGGGGGGGGGCTGTTTGTTGGGGGTTTTTTTACAGCATTTGTTAGAACAACTTCTGAGCCATAACTTCTAAGAGTACAAGGGGTAAATCTGTACCAGGTAGTTGACTTCAGCATTTTAAAATACTGACTTCACTGTACCAAAAAAATGTTTTTGTACGTTCTGCTTCACTTTATTTCTATATGAATACATTAATTTCTTGGAATATATATTCTCAGACACAAATTTTGAAAATGTATTTAACAAGAACATATTATTGATGACCGCTTGAATTAGGCTTCCATAGGACTGCAGGAATAACAACACAAGATTCCTAGCAGAAAAGGAAAAAGGCAAACTAATGGAGAGTGCTCTCTTATACTAACACACTTACAGTCCATAATGATATGTGCATTTTGCATTTTTAAAATGTCTGTTTATTTTGGTATATCTTTATCTATGCAAGCTTATAGCTCGCAGGTTTTCTATTTTTACTTTTTTAATGTTCACCTTTAGCTGTAGTATCTTCTCTAAGTTTTCAATCTTCCTTTCAGCTATTTTAAGCTTCCTTAGCTCCTCTGACTCTCTAAAAGAGCTCTTTGGGGACAGAGACCTTGAACGTTTCACAGGTGGTTCCTGGAGAATAAAACAAGGACATGGTTGAACTAGTTGGAACATCGGATTATGAAAGACATGCAGAATTAAAGAAGAAGTAATTTTGAATACTAATAATGAATTATAAAAAAAAAAAATCTGCATGGAATACCAGAGAAATAACAAGCAGAATTACCACAGCGCTACCACTAAAGGTTTCTCTGTGACTCGTTAATGAGAATATTCATTTACATTTACATTGTTTCTTTCAGAATAATGATGTCCCATTAGGGAAGACTAAAGGGTTATAGACTCAGAAATGCAAGAAACCTCATTACAAAGGAGGGGATAGAGGCTGGTCTAATTGCTCTATAAGGGTCCAAGGTTACACTTGATAGGACAACCAGAAACAAGAGGGAAAGGATTTTTTTCCCTTTGAAATAGTTTAACACACTGTGAAGTTGAAGGAACAATATGCTTGAGGAATATAAATACAACAGACAGTAGATCTTATACCATAATGACCATATGGTCATTAACTATAATGTGACTAACTAGAGACAAGAATATGTGTTTATATTATGTACAGCTTCATATAGCAATCTGGAGAAAGAATATGCAAAAGTAACACTTAAACTGGGCAGCTTTCTTGTTCATTCTATGTCATATGTCCTTATGGCAAAGAAAGACAGACCTCATCAAATTAGACTTTCTGATTTTCTGAATAACTTTGGTTAAGGACAGAGAAATACTAACACACACTTCATACCAATAAGGTAAAATGCCATTATGTAAATACATAAAGTCAAACAAAAACTTAAGATTAATTGTGATTATTGTTGTCGCATGCTGCCATTTCCACTGTAAAATTACTGATTTACAACAAAAGGAATTCCGGATAAAGTCTTCTTGAATACTATATATTTCAACACTTTTACTATCCCGTTAAATTAATTTAATCTTAAAGAGAATCTTCATTAGCCACTGGCATTATTTTCTTTGACCATTACCTTCCAGTATTAAATGTTTACAAGACTCTGTATACCACACTTTCACTTTAAATCATCTGGGTGTCCAAAAAGGAGAAAAAAATTATCATGAAATATCAGAAAATAATAATATCACGTATTTAACAATTTAAATATTGCCAGGGTGTTTTTGTCATTTGGTTTTGGTTTTCTTTTGCTTCTGAAATGTGCCTGAATGAGACGGAAAGAAAAAACCACATCACCACGACCCTAAAAAAAACCCCAAAGCAAAACAAAAAACCACACCAAAAAAACCAACCAAGAACAACAACAACAACAAAAAAAAACCCACAGAAAACAAAACTAACATCTGGAAAGAACTTTGGTACATTTAAAATATGAATGTCAAATAGCCATATTTTGTATATTCCTGACAGTTCCTTTATATAACAGAAGAAACTAGAAGAAAGTTTTAATGAACATTGAAAATAGTATTAAAATTTATGGGTTTATATTGTCAGTATAACATTGTACTGACTAAGAGTAGGTATCTTTGAAATAGTAAAACTACTGATTTACATTTTTTTCTAATAATTCTGGCACGGACATCCAAAAGTTTACTTCAGTTACTAGATGCTGATATTAATCAGTAAAGATATTAAAATTGCATAAACCCAATTTGATCCCTTTCAGGTGTCTGCAGCAGAAAATCCCAAGTACAACATATAAAAAAAATATATTCATCTTCAAAGACCCAAATTTCTTGAATAAAACCAAGACCTTTAATAAAACTCCTGTCTTCCACATTTCCTAATTACTGCATACCCACACTAACTTTTCCTAAAAATCCAGAACACATTATTCTTCAAGAAATGTTTCCTAGTTAAACTTTATGTTTGTATACAGAAGACTTGGAAAATACATGATTTCTCTGAAATCAGGAATAAAAGGTCAAAGCACTGCATTTATTGCCAAAGAGAAGAACAACAGAAAAAGGTGAACCAAGCAGCACCAGACTGCTAAGAATAACTAGGTAGAGAGATTCTACAGAGGAATAGAGAAAAGAAAAACAAAATACAGAAAAATGTATGCTGTTTTAATCAAAGGTGACCAGATACAATGAGTACACAACAGTTTTTGCTTTATATATATATACACACATACACACAGACAGACACTTTATATATAGCTACCTGAGACTGCGCTGTGAATCTTTTCCACAGGGCCAAGGTATGGAAAAGACTAGAGAAAAATTCTAACTACTCCTCGACATGGAAATAATTCGCTGTGAGAAGAGGTGGGATTGGTGATGTGCATTGAGAAACATTCTATTGTTTGAATACTTTTTTACCTGTTTAGTGATCAGATTAGAGGTCTTTGGAGAGAAGGAGCTGGGTCTGGGCTTTACAGCTGCACATAGGTACTTTGAAGGCAATCTTTGCTAAGAGGGCAAACAGTTTAATCTTCCTACCAAGACAGAAGAGACTGTGTAGTAAAATACACCGTAATTTGATTGCCTGGGGCTGCTGCAAAACTCAATTTGGAAGATGGCATCTGTAATACCCTTCTCACAACTGCAAACTTTGCTGCTGCCAGGTTTAAGCATTTAATTTTTAATTCAGTTCTCAAATTCTACAGTAAATTTAGACATACCTGTATTAAATATATGCACAAACTGTAATGTTTTAAGCATTTCCTAAATGTTTAGGTGTAAGAAACAGTCCAGCTTTATAAGCAAAGAATGTTAATCCAAGTCAGTGAAAGGTAACAGAAGATTTTTCATCAAATGACCCTAAAACATGTTTACAAAACACTAGGCCAAATACCGAAAGACCATAAATAAACAGGCTTTGTAATATTAATAGATATGAAACTTTGTGACAGAAGATTTAATGTAAAGAAATCACGGAATCACGGAATCACGGAATTTTCAGAGTTGGAAGGGACCTCTAGAGATCATCTAGTCCAACTCCCCTGCCAAAGCAGGATTGCCTAGAGCACATTACTCAGGACTGCATCCAGGCGAGACTTGAAGATCTCCAGAGAAGGGGACTCCACAACCTCCCTGGGCAGCCTGTTCCAGTGCTCTGGGAATAGCTGGGAAGTGGGTAGGACACACATTAACTGTTAACAGAGGTACACAAAGCAGAAAAAGAAAAGATGCCTTTTTCTAAGCAACTTTCTGTTACCGGTCTGCACCATCAAAGACACCATGGGATGAAGCTGTAAACAGTCACGTTCTTGAATTCAACACGTTTTGTGTTGGATAGAGCCCCCAAACAACTCCAAAAAAAAAAAAACCCCAAACAAAACCACCCCAAAAAAACCCAACCAAAAAAACAAACAAGGGAAGCCAGAACTCTTACTGAAATGTCTTGGAGAACTTCTCTACACACAGAGATCAGATCAATGTCTGCTAGGATACAGCACTGAAGACAGCAGGCAGAAATCTTAATGTTTTTTATCAGTTGAAGAAACAGAAACATTGTTGAAGCTGAAGCAGAGGCTGACAATATACAGGTGGGGTTTTTTTCAGAGGAAAAATGCCAAATTCTGATTCGCTATGTTTCAACAGGAACTTTATCAGTACTGCAAATTAAGTCATGCCTTTTAATATCTTGACATTATACACTTAGAAAAATGCTATAGAATGTGTATCAATGAGAGGCAATTATTACTCCCATGCATCATACAATGGGAAAGCTCATCTATAAAAAAACAAGGGCTCTGTTGTTGGACTACAGCAGGCATAGGGATGGCAGTTTAATTAGGTAACAGAAATCATACATAGCTCACAAAGTTGCAAAGTTTAAGCTCCAAAAAGAGCTCTAGGAAGATCAAGCAACTGACTTCATACAAAATAGTACTCAGTTGTACCACTTTCCACAGAGACTGGTCTACGAGGGTCACAGTTGCCTCCAAGTACAGACTTAACAATATCAAGAAAAATGACACCACCCATGCACATTCAACAAAGCTTTTACCCACCACATTATCTGTCTTGCAGAATAAGTTGTTTGTATTACTCTGTATGACTGAGGCAAGGAATTTGAATTTCTGCAATACACAAAAAAACCACTAGCCTATAGGTTTATATATATCATTGCATTTTGCAGAACCAAACATAGGTGGAAGCATACAGTCATGTGGCCACACATCCCAACTCACGCTACTGGCAAGTTTCTGCTTTGTCCCAGGCCCTTCTTTTTAACACCTTTCCAACTATTTCTTCTTTCAAAATTGTTGGCATTTTACAGCAGAAAGTAATCAAAGCAGTGTCATTCTGATCAGAACTGATTCCATGCTTATTTGTCCCTTGTATCCTGGGAATGCACATAAGGGGGGATGAAGAGTTAACACGACAGTCTTTGTGAAGCCAAAAGGATCACCATTGTAAAACAAGAATCGTATATCCAAGATATTCTTCCTGTCAAATCACATGCTAATAACTTCTGTCATTAATACCTTTGTCATAAAAGGCTGAACAACAAGGTAATGGGAAGGTATTTGCAAAAAATCAGTAAAGACAGCAGTACTACCTTTTCTATTTTATAGGTATATTTTGTGATCCTAAAGTCGAAGTGTTTCTACAATTTTCCTTACTGTCTTGCCTGAATGCAAAGAATGTGCCAAAAGCCAATGTCACGCCAGTCTTCAAAAAGGGCAAGGAGGGCAACCCAGGAAACCACAGGCCAGTCAGCATCACCTTCATCCCTGGAAAGGTGATGGAACAGCTCACTCTGGATGTCATGTCTAAGCATGCAGAGGAAAAGGTTATCAGGAGTAGTCAACATGGATTCACCAAGGGGAAATCATGCTTTACCTATCTGATAGTCTTCTATGATGGCGTGACTGGCTGGGTAGATGAGGGGAGAGCAGTGGACGTTGTCTACCTTGACTTCAGCAAGGCTTTTGACACTGTGTCCCATAACAGCCTCACAGGTAAGCTTAGGAAGTGGGGGTTAGATAAGTGGGCATTAGGTGGATTAAGAACTGGCTAAGTAGCAGAGCTCAGAGGGTTGTGATCAGTGGTGCAGAGTCTAGCTGGAGGCCTGTAATTAGCAGTGTTCCCCAGGGGTCAGTACTGGGTCCAGTCTTACTCAACATATTCATCAATGACCTGGATGAGGGGACAGAGTGTACCCTCAGCAAGTTTGCTGATGACACAAAAATGGGAGTAGTGGCTGACACACCAGAAGGCTGTGCCGCCACTCAGCGAGAGCTGAACAGGCTGGAGAGTTGGGCAAAGAAAAAA
The DNA here is from genome assembly GCA_003993805.1 of Himantopus leucocephalus. NCBI lineage: Eukaryota > Metazoa > Chordata > Aves > Charadriiformes > Recurvirostridae > Himantopus > Himantopus leucocephalus. Next base: position 33,123,670 of record RSEF01000031.1, read on the forward strand.
CCTTATGAAGTTCAACAAGGCCAAGCGTAGGGTCCTGCACCTGGGGAGGAATAACCCCATGCACCAGTACAGGTTAGGGGTTGACCTGCTGGAAAACAGCTCTGCAGAGAGAGAGAGACCTGGGAGCCCTGGTGGACAACAGGATGACGACGAGCCAGCAGTGTGTCCTTATGGCCAAGAAGGCCAATGGTATCCTGGGGTGCATTAAAAAGAGCGTGGCCAGCAGGTCAAGAGAGGTTATCCTCCCCCTCCACTCTGCCTTGTTGAGGCCACATCTGAAGTACTGTGTCCAGTTCTGGGCTCCCCAGTTCAAGAAAAACAAGGACCTACTGGAGAGAGTCCAGCAGAGGGCTACAAAGGGACTGGAGCGTCTCTCTTATGAGGAAAGGCTGACATACCTGGGTCTGTTTAGCCTGGAGAAGAGAAGACTGAGAGAGGATCTCCTCAATGCTTATAAATATCTAAAGGGCAGATGTCAAGAGGATGGGGCCAGACTCTTTTCAGTGGTGCCGAGCAACAGTACAAGAGGCAACAGGACACTGGAACACAGGAAATTCTGTCTGAACATAAAGAAAAACTTCTTTGTTTTGAGGGTGACAGAGCACTGGAACAGGCTGCCCAGAGAGGTTGTGGAGTCTCCTTCTCCGGAGATATTCAAAACCTGCCTGAATGCATTCCTGTGCAACCTGGTCTAGGTGAATCTGCTTTGGCAGTGGGGTTGGACTAGATGATCTCTGAATGTCCCTTCCAACTCCTACCATTCTGTGATTCTGTGTGATTCTGTGATTTGTAGCATGTCAGTTTAGTTCCCAAAAGCTTATATTGAAAAATTAACTGCATGAACACGAGAAAAAGTGCACATATCAAACAACCCTGAGTATTGAAAGAGCGTGACTAGGATCTACGTATCAAGACAGGAGAAGATTCTCTATACTAGGATTTAAAAGTTTGTATTTAGTTTTACTCAAGGGAGTGTAATTGCTTTATTCCTGACAGAGTGATCAGTTCATGACAAACGCAGTACTCTCATTTACATTATTCTGAGTAAACAAGAAATGACATTGTGGTGGAATAACCTTAGCAAAGGGTGAAACACCCACCCAACTGCTCACTCGCTCTCCTTCTTCACCAGGACAGGGGGAGAAAATAGGATGAAAAAGCTCATGGGTTGAGGCAAAGAAATTGAGATTGCATATCATTCACCATCATGGGCAGACTTGACTTGGGGGAAATTATTTAAGTTATTTTCACTTAAAATAGATTTGGGTAGTAAGAAATAAAGAAAATATTAAACCAACACCTTCTTCCCCCACCTTGCTTCCTAGACTCAACTTCACTCCTTCACTCTTGACGACTCTGTCTCCTGCTGAGCAGTGCAGGGAGATGGGGGGGGGGGGGGGGAGGNGTTACAGTCAGTCCATAACAGCTCCTCTCAGCCACTCTTTCCTCCTCACACTTCTCCCCTGCTCCAGCCTGGTGGCCTTTCCACAGGCTGGAGTCCTTCAGCATAAAATTGCTCCACAGGCCATGGTTCCTGTCAGAAAATCCTGTTGCAGCATAGACTCTTCTCCACACGATGCAGTTTATGGAAAGGAATGTCCATCCGCTCTGGTATGGGCTCCTCCACAAGCTATAGTGTGGACATCTGCTCCATGGTGGTCCTCTCCATGGGCTGCAGGGATATACCTGCTTGGGCACTTGGAGCACCTTCTCCCTCTCCTCCCTCTCTGACCTTGGTGTTTGCAGGGCTCTTTCTCACCTTCTATTCTTCATGCTACGCTGCCCGTGCATCATTTTGTCCTTTCTTATTTCATTTTCACAAAGACACCACCACATGCTCCTAAAAAAATGTTCTAAAATATGTTTTTTTCCAAAAATAGCATACAATGCAGGATATTGAGAAAAAACAAGCCATACAGTTTTCAAAGGAAATGTTATGAGATACCAAATGTGGGAAAACCAGGAGATCTCTGAGGAAGCACAACATGATGGTCCACCTTTGTAGACTACTTACACCACACAGAAGCATGTTCCTGTTTGCTTCCTTGCAACAAAAATCTCTTCCATGTTTCCTATATTCTACACAATCACAAGAAAAAAATAGATATAGACGAGGAAGAAGCTGAATAGAGTGAAAAACATCATGACTTCAGCTAATTTAATAAATCATTTTAAGCCATGGAATTATTTACAGATCTATTTCATTAGCTGTAGTTTATAGCTATAACGGTTAACTGATGCCCAAATTTAACAGCAAGCCATCATGAAAGAGGCAGTCCAGCACTACCACAGAGTAACAGAAAGTCAAAATTACAAACTTCAAAAGGACATTGTTGTCATTCTTCATAGAAAAAATACTACATCATACCTTAAAAATCAAGAATTTGAAAAAAATCTTTTTCATTTATAAAATCATAATAATAACCATTTATATTCCTCTTGTTTTCCTTCCAGGGAAAGATGGTCATTCTGATAAACACCACAAAATACCTGATAAATATTCATTTTAACAAACCTACAAAGAATTTATCCTTCAAATATTTCATTTAATTAAGAATCCCTTATTCAGTATTTAATAAGGTAAAACCTTCTACTCCCAACAGCTATTTTAACAAGTCTTTGGCAGATAACACAAGAACCATTCAAACAAGCTTCCAGAATTATAAGCAGCATCAACAGATATTAAAATTATTATCTGGACCCTTGAGCAAAAATGTTTGGCTTTACCAGCCTGACTTAGACACAAAAACACAAGACAATACCTCATGCTTTCTTCCAGTCCTTATATTGTTGCTTTCCAGAGTTTCTATAGTGTACAAATTATGTTCTGCTAGGTTAAGACTTGCTTTTTTCAATTTTTCCTGTAAAAGCTCGATTTCAGACTTTTGCATTGTAATAAGACACTCCAGCTCACTTAAAGAAGGCTGTTGAAATACCTAGAAAATGATAGTACAGGTATATCACATTAGTAACAACAACTCAGCATAACAAACCATTTAGATAAAACTGTCTATAGCAACACAACATTACCAATATTACAGGAATGTTTGGCAGATGTAAATAATTCTGCTTTTGTGAATGACTCATGAATCCACAATCAAAACCGGACCCCAAAGCGTTAACTGAACATTTTAACACCACCACCACCATATTTTCCAAATCCAAATTTACAGTATTAACAATGGTTATTTTATACAGATGTTTCTTCTGCAGCAACTTATTTGACTATGGTATTTTGTACCTCACATGCTGTCAAAATTTCTTGACAAAGTATTTTATCTCCTACACTTGTTTCTGGTGAAATTTCAAGTTGGTAAGTATCACCGGCCTATCAAACACGGGGAAAAAAACCCCACCTTAACTGCATATTCTGTCAATAAAGATATTTTTAGTTAAAAACTGCCTCAGAAAAGTGCCTCTTTAATGTAAATCTACAACATGTACCCACTATGTCCATAAACTCAGCACAAATGCTGTGGTCAAACTGAAGACTTACAGAAAAAATAGACAATAATTCTAGATCACAGTGTTACTCAAGGCATATACATTATTTCATGAAGCCACTGAATTCCAGGATCCCTCCCAGCTATCAATCCATTCCCAGGAATTCCTTGGCACAATACAACACTGCCGCGCACTGCTCACCTTGGCCCTGTTATGAAACCTGTTCAGAAAAAAAAACATTTTCATTGGTGCCAGCTATCTTTAAATCATATCCCCGACATTCAATAGCAGACTCATGTGTGTACACATGACCAAGAGTGGTCAAGTTACCATGGCTTGATAAATTACCCCTTGTCAGTTGAGTTTTCATTAACCACCTGTGATCACACCCCGTTGCCTTACAACCACAAAGCACAACATTGTTAGCTTAGCATAAGCAACAGCAATATGCCTGTTGTGGCAGTCTATGGCAATCACAAAGTGAAATGATTTAGTTCAAACGTCCTCCACAGTGCTTTAAGGCTGGGGACAGACATTCACCTTGCAACAGCTGTGCCAGACAAAGATAACATAATTCCCAGATGTTCAACGCATCCAGGCAGCTAGAGGTTAGCAACCCAACACTATTTCTGAAAGAAGGGATGGCACAAACCTCTCTCCTCCGTGATCGATTGCATAAATAAAAGGGCAGGTTAGTTTAAAAAGTCAACGCAAGTGGCTTGAGCTGATCCAGTTGACCTTGTATTGCACTGATTAGGGCAAATTCATGAAAACCCTATTGCCAGTGGTGCTCTGACAGCAATGGCAAGCAGATAGGAAACAGCAAAGTCTTCAAGCAATAAACCTTGATCCAGGAGACAACTTTCCAAACACCAACTAGAAGTTTTGTTTTACACATACTTTCCCTAATTAGCAAAGTTCTGACAACCTGACTTGCTTGCAACTGTTTGAGCATATTCTTAAGACAAATAACTCACTTCAGCAGAAAGGAAAGAATCTGGTACAATTATCTCTGGTTCCTACTTTCTCAATTACTGGTATGCCCCAAGTAAAACAAATCAGATATACTGACAAAAATCAGAAAAGGCAGTGTAAAAAAGGCTAAGCAAACCAAAAAATCTCCAAATTCATGTCAATCAAGAAATGAGATGGTCCAAAGTTGATTAAAATCAATCAAGCAAACACCATAGTAAACTTAGTATTTGACAGAAACAGATTAATGGGCTTAGCCATTTTATTTCTTTCTATGCAGAATATGACCCTTTTCGTAAAGCGTACTATAAACTCACACTTTCTACAAATAAATCTCAAATTAGAAATACCAAGCATTTATTTCAGAAAAAGTGCAACTTCTCATACAGCAAACAAGCACATGAAAGTTGTCAGAGAGTAAAAGTTGCTCATGCTTTTGCTGACTATTCCTTAAATAATTTCTGTTGCTCATTTTGCATAATTTAGGCCATATGTAGTTGCAAACAGATGTCATTTCCGCCTATGATCAGCAAAAGGCCAGTTTATAACTAATAGAAAACTCTATAGAGAGGAAAAAAAAAAGGAAAATAGAAAAATGAGGAGTAAAGAAGCCCATGCATTGAAAAGAACATCTAAAAGAAAGCTGGGCTTTTCGTTCATTTGAGAAAAACCTTAGCACTACATAAAAAAGAAAAAAAAAATCCAACAAAACCTACAAGACAGAAACAGTGCCAGTAGATAAGGGAAATGTAGTTATACTTAAGTTATATAATTAGTGTTTTTTTACTTGACCTTTACTCTTTCTTAAGAAAGAGAAATATACCAACCAATTCTCCCATTTATTGATTTCTCAGACTTACGTAAAAAAAGACTTCCACATGTAACATAAGTTGTCCAATTACATTAGTAACTAAAAAAAATAATCAACAGCCTCAACCTGTTATAATATTTTTAATTCATATTGCCATTACTTTAAGAAGTTTACACCTGTTAAATGTTGCTGACTTTTAAATCATGAGAATTACACAAATTTAGCTAATGATGAGCTTCTTACTGTATCACTACTTTTAAATTTCTTCTTTCAAAAATGAAATGCAGAGTGCTTTGAAATGTAAATCCATTTAAGAGTCACAGATTATATCAAATCCTTTCTCCTCTATGTCAATGAAGTTCTGCTACTGACTTTAATAGGACCAATACATGAACAGTGTTCTTCATTTGTTTTAGGGATTTTTCTTACTCTTTTCTTCTCCCAAAAGAGATCTCTAGAAATTACCATGCAGTGATACTTATTTCAAATTAAAATACTGTAAAGGCAGATTTTCTAATAAAACTCTTACAACAGTCTTTGTGCACCTGCATACACACACATATCTCTTCAAAAACTAAACCAAACAAAACCAATCTTAGATCTTAACTTATACCTCCAAAATGCCTATGTTTTTACCCTCAAAATATTCAGCAGATCACTGTTACCAATACAGACCTTGCTATATAATTTGGGCCTAGGACATCCTCAAAACCTGCTCAGTTTTTTTAAGTACGCATGTGAAGTTTCTTCAGTTTCAGGAATTCTAAGAACCCAGACGTAACCTGAAGAGATCCATTTAAAAATCGAGGTATTGCTTATCAATGACCTCCAGTTTAAGAAGAGCTGGGTATCATTTTCTGTTAAATTTAACATATCCTTCACTATTTGGTAAATATTCTTCAACATTTCCTAGCCTAGAAGACTTTGTTTACTCAAATGTCATGATAATTTTTAAACAGGATTTTTTTAAGACATGAAAAGACAGAAAGCTGGACGAAATCTCTCTCTCTGGTCTTTTGTTTCAGATTCACGTTCATTTAACTTTATATTACCACATTTTTATGTTCCAGGTATCCTTGGTCAAGAGCAAAAAAATCACCAAAACCAAATAATTTAGCAAAAAGATTTGGCTATTATGAGAACCTCAATTCCTTCTGTAAAAAATATGACTATGAACAACCCAGAGTTCCAATCTTTATGCATGCAGAAAAAAAGGGCAATTTCATCAGATCCATGGAAAGAAATGTGACCTTTTCCTGGCTTTTCACTTTCTAGCTTTACAACTGAACTCTTATTTGTAATCTGAGAACTATGGGAAATACTACAATTAGTAAGGCCAAAATGGCAAATAATTTGGACTATAATGGAGCTCTGATTTAAAAATCCTACATTATCAGAGAAAAAACACAATATTGTGTTTCAAGACTGCAGAAAACACTCCACATCCAAGCTCTGTATGAAGAATGAAGGCCAGTTTCATAGTAAAGATCAGAAATCTGGAATCCAGAAAAATAAAAAGTTACACGCTAAGAGGCAACACCAGGTTCTTCCATAGCTTCTGTGTCAGAGTTGTCATTGTAGATCTTTGATCTTACGAACTGAAATAGTAACCCACCTCAAAAAAGAGTTCCATGAAGGTTCACTTCCTAAAGTCTATTCTGAATCCTATCTCTGAAACTAAAATTCCCATGAGATGATCGTTTCAGTGTACGCATAATGTTGAGCCTCTTCACAGACTATCCGTCTACATGTTGAGTGCAGCAAATGAAGTCTTTCTCTCATGTTCAAGTACCTTAGATTAGATTCTACCTGCATTACCAAGTCTATCTTAACAGAATGGTTTCCTTCTTTTACTTAGAAAAATCAGCTTATATCATATGCTATTTTATCACAACAGATACATAATATTTTCATACTAAAATTCAATTTAAAATGCAAAACTTGTACTCCAAATAATTGTCAGAGGCTAATTTATGTTTTAAACAACAAATACAATGAAGAAAGTATTTACTTCTACCCAGCAGATCTCTCAGTCTTCTTATGCTTACATGTCTTTTCAAAATAAGACACAGCTGATATTTTCTGGATGCATTAATCAAGATGAAGCGTAAGTACCACCTTTGCCACAAAGCTGTGCCACTAGGGGAACCATCCACTCTGTACTTAGGCAAAGAAATCCAATGCCACCTTTTCAATGCCGTTGTCGTCGGAGATCACAAACAGTACCAAACAATATGGAGAAAATACAGCTCTGCTCCACCATACTTCTATTCTGCATGACTTCCCTGAACCGGCAAAAGACAGCAGGTGGAAAGGGAACAGATATCTAAGAGCTTCAGAACTCATAACACACCCTTATGCGTACACCTGCTCCCCCTCACCTTCCTCAGCACAAAGCTGTGCTAACACTAACTGCACAGTACCAAAAACACCACCTAGGAGGAGACAGAAAGAGCCTGCACAGTCTTTCTGTAAGCAGATGCAAGCTAACCCTGCTTCAACCACAACTGGCCAAGAGGCACACAGTTGCTAAAGTTTCTTTTCTCTCAGCAACACACCAAAGTTTACACACGCAGCTCGGACTAGAGGAAGCATGTACACCTTTACCAGAATATCTGAGTTGGGAAACAGC
>RSEF01000031.1:33136528-33185542 GCA_003993805.1 Himantopus leucocephalus
AGCTTAAGTTACATGTTAGTTAGTTAGAATGCACATACATGTCAGATGCTACAGTTACAAACAAAAACATTTAAATGTCTGTTAATTACTGTTTTTTCATCAAATATCATCTCTTAATACTGTCTTTGATGTCTGCACACATATGTAAAGTAGGAGTCAAAACAGAAATGACTGCTTCCGTTCAGTAAACTTATTGAAATATTTGCTATTCACATGAGTAATAGTTATGGTATACTAACCCTATGACTAAATGTATGGTATACATCTCAGAGCTAAAAATGAACACCAATAATGAAACACAACCAAAACAGCAATTACATGAGATTAAGTTAATCAAACCCCACAGGCTTATGTTTTGAAAACTATTTAAAATGTTTTTGTTCTCTTCTTTTCTTACTGTGTATCATGACCATAGATCTAACTAAAAAGACTTCCAAATTCAAAGATGCATAATCTCTCTGATCAGAGAAAAGGTATGTGAGAGCTGCTGAATGCACACATACTAAGATGGAAATAGAAATTTACTGTAAAGCAGATTCAAATTCTTCATCACACTCATTACCAGAATAGTCAAAATAAAATCAACCAAAAGTTTGCCAACACAAATGCCACACTGACTAGAAAAAGATTACAACATCAAAAAAGGCATATTTTACCCTTAATGAAAGAAAAACGAGGTATTTTCGCTAATAGAGCCAATAATATAAAACTGATTTTTGCCTGACTACAATGTGTTTCAACAGCAAGAAAAGCTCAAATCCCGGAAAAAGTATGCGCTAACATATGCCACACTGATGTATAATCTTCCTGGCTAGTGAAAGTCTGAAGAAGATACATTAGTGCTGTCTACATAGTTAGCGTGTCCCACAGGATGGACTTTCAGCAAGGCACAAATCTGAACATGCTCAAGAAATCAGTCCTTTACAGCAGAAATACTATTACCATTTAAGCTCAGGAGTGACGTATCCCAACAATGAAGAAGTCGGGCAAAAAAGCCAGGAGGCCTGCATGGATGAACAAGGAGCTCCTGGCCACACTCAAAAGCAAAAAAGAGACCTAGAAAGGGTGAATGCAAGGATGGGTAGCCTTGGAGGAATACAGAGAAACTGTCCAAGCAACCAGGGATCAGGTTAGGAAAGCTCAAGCCTAGACAGAATTAAATCTGGCCAGGGGTACCAAGGGCAATGAGAAAAACTTCTGTAAGTATGTCAGTGATAAAAGGGAAGATTAGGGAAGAGGTGGGCCCTCTCTGGAAGGTAACAGGAGACCTGGTCACCCAGGCCATGGACAAGGCTGACCCACTCAGTGACTTTTTTGCCTCAGTCTTCACCAGCAAGGGCTCTAACCACACAGCCCAAGTCACAGAAGGCAAAGGCAGGGACTGTGAGAATGAAGAACCACCCACTGTAGGTGAAGGTCAAGTACGAGACCATCTAAGGAACCTGAAGGTACACAAGTCCACAGGACCTGGTGAAATCCATCCACAGGTCCTAAGGGAACTGGTAGATGAAGTTGCTAAGCTGCAATAATTACATTTGAAAATCATGGCAGTCTGGTGAAGTTCCCACTGACTGGAAAAGGGGAAACGTAACCCCCATTTTCAAAAAGGGGAAAAAAAGAAGACCCAGAGAACTACAGGCCGGTCAGTCTCGCCTCTGTGCCTGGCAAGATCATGGACCAGATCCTCCTGGAAACTATGCTAAGGCACATGCAAAATAAGGAGGCGATTGGTGACATGGCTTCAGCAAGGGCAAGTCATGCCTGACAAATTTGGTAACATGGGAAATTTGGCTGTCATCAAAATGCAGCCAACAATAAGCATTATGATACATTCCCAAAAGGCATACTCTGGCCTTTCAACTAGAGCAAGACTGCATGTCGTCAAAATTTGAGATATTTGCTAAAGCAGAGTGGAAGAACGTTAGTCAAGGGAAATATTAAGCACGTACTTCTTAACATCTTGGTTCTCCTACAAGCCTAGCAACTATGGACGCTACCCATATACATTTCCTTCCCTGAAGCTGCTTCAGTAACACTAATCATTTGTCCCGTCAGAGCCAGGTTTAAGACTAATTTACTGAAAAATGAAGGTTCATACACTGCATTTAGCTTACTATGTTACATTCATTATCATAAGTTGTCTGCTTTTGCTTCCTACCGTGTCTTCTCCACTAGCATTGATAAGTATCTGACTGATTACGTAATGTTCAACTCATATTTCTGCGGGAGATGAGACTGAACTTACATTCATTAACAGAACAGCAAATTCTCTGAATCATCACAACAAGTACACTCCTTCCAATAATTATTTGCACCCATGTTCACCATTAAGTAATTCAGGACTGCTTCACATTTGAATCCTAACTCAGATGGAGCATACTGGTTAATGTACTTCAAGTTCAGACACCACTAGAAGGAGACACGGAATAAATCAACAAAAGAAATAGTAACAATTCACCCACACTGGATGTGATTAATTTAAAACACCCAAAGGAAATCAAGTATAAAGTTGAATCACCAATTGTACGTTGTCATTAGCTTCTAAAATAGTCTTACTTTTAATGTCAGAAATTTCCTAAAGTTCTTTTAAGAAGTAAAAAAAAATGGATCCAAGTGAAGTTGTCTACTTGGATTTGAAATGGATTTCAGCTCCACACTAGGAGCTCTTAAAGAAACCCAACTGCTTTATTTTAAGGGGAGAAAAAAAATCTTACAGTTAAAGAATTGCTTTAACTATGAGAAATAACTAATAGCAATAAATACTTAGTTTACTCAGTGGGGGTCACCTGTGGTGTCCCACATGTTCAAAAAATATAGAAAGGCAGAAGGGTACTGGAATAACAACATTTTCTAATACTACTAAGCTATTCAGGATAACAAAGATAAAAGCCAATGCCAACTATTTACATCAGGTCCACATGGGATACTGCTCGACTGTATAATAAACTGTCACACAATATCCAGGTTAGACAACATAGGTGTTGTACACGGAGAAAGGCATTCTAACATCACTTCACAAAGACAAAAAAGGCCTCCTTAACCTCAGGAAATATAATCCAGAGATACAATAAAAGCTTTTATGATGAAAAAAATGAAATAGTCTGACAAAATAAACTCCAAAAAACTCTTCAGAGCGATACAAGATGATGAAAGCAGAATGATGTATTCATAAATACAGTCTGAGTATTCAAAAACCATGATCCAAAGCTGTGTTTAGAGCAGAAACAGCTTGAGACTAATTTTATATTCATAATGTTTCAAAAAATCCACCAAAATCTTCTAAAAGAAAAAAACCCAATTATTTCTAAGATTCAGAAAAAGGTCAAGAATGTATCAAGAGAACAGCCCTCCACAAGAAAGACTTAGAAGGATGTGTTTAATAATTTGTGAAACAAAACTATCAAATCATTAGATTAAGGGGAACCTTAAAAATCATACAAAATACAGGTTAAGAATCTTATGATAAACACTTAAGTATACTATGGATAAAGTTAGAACTCTGAAATGACCATCATGAACACATCCAGGAGATACTGCATTCTGTGATTTTTCTGTTTTGAGGAATCAAACAGAATGATTTTTTTAATATTCCAACTCCTTTGGGCTCATGAATATAATCTTTGATTACAGATCTACCTTACCCACCCACGCTAAGTGAAGCTTTGATTTAACAGGCATTATCACCTTAACTATTTTCCTTCTCTGCTTAATCAAGGGAAAGAGGGCTAGTAAAACTGAAATGCATAAGTACATCTCTCATTGACAAATCTATGGAAGAAACTAAGCAACAGAGTTTACAAAACCATTGTGGGTAGACAATTTCAAAGCCTTTCAAAATCACTTTAAGTCATAAATTGGCCTTCGGAAAATGTCACGGGTATACACGTAAGATCTGGCACACTTGTAAAGTTGGAGGCCAGTTAGTGAGAGTGATGGATTTATTATAATAGTTCCAAATGGCACATTAAGGCTTAGAAATTTTGAGACAAGTATTTCTCCCCACGATAATACTTTCTTTAGATCTATGATCTAAAGTTTAGTTGTGTGGTCAGGAACAATGCAAATAATCAGGACCAATACATTGCATTTTCACAGAGGAAATGCAGAAACTTCACAGTTTCTTCTAGGAATTTGTTTCCAAGAACAAAATCACTTTGGTTTTATTTTTATTTTTGGTCTCTTTGTAAGAGGATATAAACAAGAGCTTTTTTGAATACTGACACCATTACTTACATTTTTTCCCAGGACAGATTTAATTGTGAAGTACCTTCTATTAGCAACAGCAGAAATAGTTATACTACTGCAGCAGCATAGTTGCACAGTTTTTCTTAAAAAGAACAACAAACCTGCAATTTCCTTTAAAACTATCTGGTACAGAAGCTTAATTTAAAACTAGAGGAAACAATTTTCATTATTCTAGAAGCGGACTCACTTGTACTTCACATTTTGGAGAAGAATCCTGATTTAAAGCATCATGAGCCTGCTGAAGTTGCTCTTGTAACTGACAAATCTTTTTATCTTTTCCAAGTAACTGATCCTGAAGAGAGGCACAGGTTCGCTGCAGTTGACTTTCGCTTGTTTTAACAGTTTCAAAACATGAAGTCAATTCATTATAAAGCTATGAGAGGGGAGAAGAGAAATAACAGGATTAAAAATAACTTCAATGCAGATACGGGAGGAGAGAAAGTATAGTTTCAGTAACTTATCCACAAAGATCACCCTCTCTTTTTGACTTTTTGACAATTTTTTCACACTTCTTGTCCTACTGCCTCCTGTCACGCACGATACATTTGAAAACAGTGATTGTAACAATCACTGAAGCTTTAAGTTTGAAAGAAGTTTTTTCCAGAAAAACACAACTTACATTAGAATATTATCAGTTTCAGTTGCTTCTTTATGGCATTTCTGAATAGAAAGGGACACCTAAAAATCAGGATTTACTTTACTTCTTCAACATTTTACATAAAATACAGAAAATGCAAAAGAAAAAACCCATCCCTTATTGAAACTAGGCAAAAAATTGAAACATCTGTCCTGGGAATGAAATTAAAGGAGCAAGCCTACCAAATATCATCCTTGGGTTTTATGGAGTAGCTTGATCTTTTAAAACTAACATTTTTAATATAACTTGGATAGCAATACAGTGAATTCACAAATGCCTACTACATTTTGTATGAAGTGTAAAATGGTTGTTTAAATAATTATTCTGTGGGAATTTTTTTGACATTAACTATGAAACCCAGAGATGATATTAAAAGTTCTTGTCCCTGGCTGTTGCTCAACTGTTCTTGCTGAAACGAGAATATTTTATATATTCTGCAATCACTTTAGAAGAGATTCCATACACACAAAGAATTTCTAGAACTACATCTAAGTAATAACTAGCAGTACATACCATCTAACTGACAAAAAAACCTTTTTTAGCAAGAATAAGAGAACTTAACAACCACCCCATCCCTCTATTTTTACCTTCTTTTTCAATAGGAACATCTGAAAACTGTTTAAAACAAAATCAGCTTTTTATTACAAAATATAAAAACCAGTTTGAAAAATAAACCTGTAGTTGAATAAACAGTACAGATTCTGAAAGAAATGCATGACTCTACAGCTTTATTACTTAAGCATACATTCTCTCCATTTCAGTCTTTGATTGTCCTTTTTTCTCAAAATACACAATATTCCCTCTGACTATTCTACCATAAAATAATCTGTAGAAGGCATGTATATCCACAGTTGACAGTTTTCTTTGGAAAATCCATTTCTGCCATTCCATCCAAAAGAAACTAATTAAAGATCAAAATCAGAATTTCAAAAGCTATCACTAATGTTTATAAGTACAAGGAACTGATACAAGTCATTTTACTTGTAAAAACATTATTTTACTCTTCTTTTCATTCCTCTGTCTTGTCAGTTTTACTTGAATGATACACTTCTTTCTCCCTTTCGTCTGCTTACATTGCATAGAAGTTAAAACCTTTGAAAAACAATCACAACTTTTAGATTTAAAAATGGTCTACCTAACACTTTGTGAGGAATTTGGAAACAATAATCTCCCTTCGTTTCTTTCTTCCTATCATTTTCTACTCCCATGGGCTCTCAAAATCCACTCAGATCAAAGTTAATTACTTCCTGCCTATTTTCAAAGTCCAGATAGACTGATATTTCAAATGACTCTAAGTCTTAAAAATTAAACTTTTGCATTGAAATTTCTGTGCCTACAGAATCTTTCTTAAATATTTAAGAAAGCTTACATCATGTCTAGAAATGCCAACTCAAGATTAGCCAATTTCTTATGGAAATCAGTAAGTATCTCATAGGAAAACAAACAGTTCATTTATCAAAAATGTGTATTTTTTTATAATGTCCCTTGAAATGAATGGAACATAAAAGACACAGTTACTTCCAGCTATAACTACATAAGCTCATTAGCTAGATCATACTGGTATGACAATTTACTGGTTTTATGACTAGCAGCACTTAAGTGGTCGTAATTACAGTATCTGAAAGGTAACATCCTAGTAAGATGAATGGAGAACATCAAAAATATGATGTTTTTTTCTAGCTGGCAGCCACATCCCCTAATGTAGCTAATGGGTATTTTTCGTAGTCAGCATTTGTCAGGACAAGACAAATAGCATGTCTTTTTACTTGCATAAACTTTTCCAACCTTTCCTGTTTTGAAAACAGCAATAACAAAACACATATATTTCAAGTGTAAAACTATCCAAAAGCTATGTGCAAAAAAAATACATTCACATCATTCATCTTTTTTCACTGAGGTTTATATATTTTTTTTAACACCACCAATGCACTAGTTTATAGGACTCATTCTTTTTTTTTTTTTAAGGTATTTAACACCCGGAAATTTCAAAATGAAAATTATCCATATGAAAGGAAATAGTTTTATCTACTGTCCACAGGTAACCAGAACAGCTTCCAAATTTCATTTATGGCCAGGCACTGTTTTGTGAAATAAATACATGCTTAATGTTTATATTGGATTATTTGGGGGTTTTCTGCTCATTTCTGACCCTGTTTTAGAAGAGGCACTACATTTAATTACACCACAGTAAACACATTCCAGAATATACACAATTGCACAACACGGTGAAACAGATCTACCATTAATAAAGATACAGAAAGTCAGGTGGAGAAAGACAAGACATAAAATGGAGATCAGAGGACTAGAGTGGAACATTGAGTAGAAAATCCAAACGGAAGACAAAATTATTGTAAATTATTTATCTCAGAACTAGCAAGCATCACAGAAAAGAGGAGTGAAATCTTGACTGTACATAAGTCAGTGGTTATACTTTACATGAATGTCAATCAGACATGAGATTTACCCAGGAAATTGTTTAATTCCCTAGAAAAGACATAAAAAATATCTATGTTTACAAAGTAGAAATAAAAAGGAAAATTTTTTAAAACATTCCTTATACATTTTATGAAAGATGGTAGCTGGAAAAAAAAAGGCAACAGCCAGAGAAACAAGACTGTACTCTGCAAAAACTGTTGCATGACTGTATTTTGAGAATCTCTTGAATTTCTTTCTAATGCCTTAGAGCTGTCCTTTCTCTGACAGGCAACATAGACCGTCACAGGTGAAGGTACTTAAAAACAAATAAAAAAAGATTAAAAGTATCTGAAATCAGTGCACTGTAATAAAATTAGTCTATATGACACAAGAGCATTATTTATCAGTCAGGAAGGAAGAGTAACTTAGCTGAATTACAAGGAAAAAAGTATCCCATATATCTCAGCTACCCTACCAATTTCCTGTATTGATTTAACTGATTTTACCAGAAAGCACTTTTTGCTAGATCTTTGAACAGTTACTTAAAACAGAAAACTTCATTAGAACAGTAGGTGTGCTTAATGTCACCCTGACAGAACCAGAGCCTGCTCAGGATTTCTTCAAATATGGGCACATCTGATACCAAAATCTACTTGCTAGTGTGTGATCAACTGTACTGGTGTTTGGTATACAAGAAATAAATAGACTAACTTAATTATCACACTTCCCACCAATAGAAAACAGTATCGGAGCTTGAACTAAAGTGTGAGATAATCCTTGTTAAAAATCTGAGTTTGACGCAGCTTTCACAGATAAAGTGGACTACAAAAATTATGATTCACATACTACTGATGTGGGCTTCAGCATATTTGACTGGATAGTTAGTTTCTCTTAGCTGTTACTGTGTGTGAAAGAACTTACGTTTTTCATTCCAATTTGAGGCAGAACCTGCATTGTTACTACCATTTACATATCTATATTGTCATAGTTTTTATTGTGTGAATTTTTCAATTTAATGCTGCTTACATAAAAAGAAACATATTTACATGATTTTTAACTATGCTTAAAGATTGTTGCAGTGGGAAAAAGGACAGGAAGTGGTAAAATGTGGTAAAAAAAACAGTAACTTGACATTCTGATTACAATTTCTCAGGCTCGAAGGAAAGCAAACTATGTCTACATAATGACACCAGGAGAAGGACTAGTAAAAGCAACTGCAGGCACAAAATTAACCACAAGACACTGACACTATCCTATTTTTATCTACTTTCTGTTGCACTTGATGCAGGCTTCTGCAACACCTCATAATTGAAGACTCTTACTGTGTTTTCTAGTTATGCCAAAAATCTAACTACTGAGTAATGCCTTTCTTCATCACAGACATGTACTGTACCACTATCCACAGTAGTCTCTATTTGAGAGATGAGTTCTAGGACACAAATTATGATTTCCTACTTAATGACAAATAAATTTCCACTTCACTAAAAGGGCCTTCCACCAAGAGACTTTTAATCAGTGTGATTAACAAGGAACCTAAAGGCTACATCAGATCAAGGAAAAGTACTGCATTATAAAAACAAAGGCCCTAAATTGTAAATTTCAGAAAACTGTGATAAGCTGGCTAAGGACTTCAGAATCTCTTCTTGTCTTATTATCCCTAGTATTGATTGAAGTCTCTCCACCTTGAAATTGTTGGTGAGGACAAATCTATCGAGTCTCATTAAATCCAGCACAGGAATGAAGTCCCCAGAGCATTTGAGGCCACTAAAACAGATGCTATACATTTTACAAAAATATTCCCTATCCTTGGAAATGAGAACTACAGCTGCAATACGAAAGAGATACTAATCTGTTCCCACAAATGCTCTAGCATAAAGGAGTTATTGTAGAACACAGCACCCATAAAATTTGCATTTAAAGAAAAAAAAAAGATAGCAGTATGTCAACTCAACACAAGTTGATAAAACAGATTACAGACCTTCACATGTGTATGCTGTCCACTACAGCCAGACTTGGAAGAGAATTTGTGGTCCTCAGTGGATTTACACGTAATCCAGTGCAAGTTCATGGCCTTGATCTGGTTTACCAGAAATGTTTTTTTCTGTTCAGCCTACTGTTTCGTACTGCACATTAACATCAGCACAAGGAGAGGTTCTTCCTAAAATGTTGACTGTTAAGCTGAACTTGGAATATGTGAGCCAACCACATTGCCTGAGCTATAGCATATACTGCCTATCTGACCACGACCAAAGAGGTCATTGATCTTGCTGTAAGGGACAATATATCATAGGATGTACACAGTGATAGGCTCAATGCCATTCAGAGCAGTAGGAAAATATTCCTTTGTGAATACGTTTATGGAATAGCTGACACGTCCTTATCTAGCTGTTGCAGCCTGCATATTATTAATCCATGGAAGACAAATAGAACACACATTTGTCTGCAATAGTTTGCCTTTCTTATTCAAGGGAAAAATAGGCATTTGTATTGTTTTTACAAATGCTGAATTTTCTAAAGGCCTGCTGTGACTTCAGTAGGACTGTGTATCTTGTGATTTGGAGCTTGTTACTTTGAAGCAACTACGGTTGGGTATTTTATACAGTTCTTCTGATTGGAAGTACAGAACAGGATTGTCATGATAAAGGAACTCCTTTTCCCATATGAAGTTGTCTCAACTCAATTTGCCAGAAACAATATCAGATCTATTCCATGCTGACTTAGAGAACTTAACTTTTTTTATTTTTACATATTTGTATAAAAAACAAAAAGAACATATTTTTTCCAGGTGCATTAGATATTTTGATATTTTACAAAAAGACAGTTCCACAATAGTAATTTGTCAGAATAACGGCGTTTGCTTTTGCTGGTTTAAAAGGCAAACCTTACTTCTCCGTGTTGGAAAAACATAGAATTCAACACCTCCAAACCCAGCAAAATTTAGGGACATTTGTGAGCTGAAGTATTCGGCAGCTATGAAAAAAAAAGGGCTTATCTTCAAAACCACAGTATTCTTGTTCTTGTTGTACAGTCAGCTAAGCAAAAGACTTAAGTCCTTCTAAGACAGACCAAGAACTGTGAACCAGCAATCTGAAGTAATCATGAATTTTGAGCTAAGCCCAGTTTAGAAGCTGCTTGCCCCTATAGCTATATAAGCATACCTATAAATTTTCCATAATACATAAGTAACACAGAATAGCAAAATCATTTTTCATAGGACAGGTTAAACTCTTTCCCAAATTGCAGGAAGTAATACTGGCAAAACCACTATTACGCAAGGTAAAGTAACCTTATAAAGAGTTTTGTCATGCTTTAAAATCGTCTCATGAAAAACCAGTTTTATCTTCTTTCACATGGTGCAGAACTAGTCTGGAAGAATACAGTCTTAAAAGCACTGATGAATAGAGTTCATATTCTCTTCATTTGTGCTATTTATTATTTTTTTTGTGACTCAAAGGATCCATTTAATGCCTATGGAAGCATTGGCTAGAGAATGAAAAATGAAAGAAATAGCAACTCTTGATACCTACATTCCGTATTTAAAAAAAAATTAATCTACAATTTACTTTGTCTTGCCCCAGATAAGTAGAACTCCCCATGGCTTGTACATGTTCTGAACAACTTTGATGGAAGTCTATCTGTAGTTTGACTGGGCTACTATTGTAGTGAATAAAAGACTTAATGACAGTCATCACTGCAGTCAGTGATAAACTTGTGCAGAATTAAGTACACAAGAATGTGCTGGGCACTATATGCCATAAAATGTTAACCAAACACATCTTTAGAAACCCGGTACTGATCCTGGCTTGACCTTAGCCTAGCTTCACAATTTTATCACAAACTGCATGCTCTAAGTAGGATGATAAAGGGAAACACCCATTTTTTGAAAAAGCACTGACAGTATATATTTTGACAAAGCAGTTCCAAGACTGGTAAAAAGTGTGTGAAAGTTGTATATACAACTTCTTCCTGGTCTTCTTCCTTCTCAATGTTTCTAAAAAGGAAGGAAACATACCTTCTGTAAATCTTACGAACTGAAAAACATATCGATATAATTTTTTACACTCAAAAGGAAAAGCTCTGAGTAGTGCACATGTGACAGCTCTTCACGGTTAGTGTTTATGATGGCATGCATCAAAAATATGAATCTGTTCTGTAAATGTAAATATAGTTAAAAAATTTTGAATTAGTTATCCCTTTAAAAAGCTATTATGGCAACAATTTTACCGGTTAATTTTGATAGAGCAGGTTTTTGCATCTTAAACCAGTAAAATTGTTTGAGATTCACAAAAATAGATTATTTACAAGTGAAAGAAATTTATTATCCTAAATTATCAAAAACAAATTGGAGAATTTAGTAATTGAAAGCTCGAGGACAGGAAGGAGAAGAAAAACATCGATAACACAAAATTGCATAAAGACATTTATACGCGTGGCAAATCACCCCTATTTTTCTTCAGATGCAACTAAATCTTAATATTTAAGGCTCATTAGTTCAATGTAAGCAAGGGGCCATATACGCTGGGATGTAATTAGGTCAATAAACTCTGTTAATCTGCCCACCATATTTTGGTCACAATAAAGATCCAGAGATCTAAAGGATGCAACACTACGCCGTGCTTTGATTACTCTGTCTATTGATATTGTACAGATAGATATTAAAATGAACCCTGTGATCATAAAACAGAACGACATACTTTTTGATATGACGTTGTTTCAGCTGTGTGAGCATCTTCTTGGTCTTTCAGTACTTTTTGCGTATCAGTATTGAGAGCCTGAAGCTGCTTTATCAGCTCAGCCTGCTGTGCTGTATGTTCAATGTTTTGCCTGTAAAGATTCTGCAGCTCCTGTAACTCCTTCCTGTGCAAAACAAGCAATAAAGAGAAATTAAGAAAAAAACAACAATGACGTCCGTTAAACAATTGTGTTCAAATAATTTTATTGTAGATAATGAGCTTCCTATTTTCATTTATTTTTCTGTCAATTGCCTTACAAACACTAGAAGTTACATATAAAATATTTATCACATACTTTTGTGAAATATCTACAAAACAGTTAAGTTTCAAAATGGAATGCCTTTCAATTTCCCTCTAATGCTCTAACTGCTCTAAAATAAATGGATTTTCGCTACTGCATCAACACTTTCTAATCAATATTCAGTTAACTCTTTAGCAGTAAGTGTCAAAATGTAAAATATTTAGAACACATAGACTGTAAAATAAGTTTGATTTTTTTTTTTTTTAGCTAGGGTCATCAGAAAAAGATAAAAAAGTTTTTCTTAACTTGAAGAGTATGTGTAAAGCAAGTCTCTTTTCTGAAATGCTTCTACTCCCTAGACAAGTGACGTATGTCTACTGATAAATTACTTTTTGTCTGCAGGTTCAGCATAGTGCAACAACCATAAGCAAAGTAAGTAAACTTTGCTGTGTATTGTAAAACATAACAATAAAAGCTCTACAAACACAATAATAAGAATCTGCTGTAACGTAACCATAGGATAGAACTAGTATAATTAGTGTGCTTGAGAATTTTACTGTACTGATGATAGATCTTATGAATTAAGGCGGAAACAAAGATCAGTAACTCTTATTTATCACAAACAAAGATTAAAAACTTGGAATATTTTCTGTAACACATGTTAAAAGTTCAGGTGACTCCATTAATCCCTTTTCATATATTTTCTACTTAATTCCTTATTTAATTCACGAGCGCATTTCACACAAGTATTACACACAGATACTGAAATACAAGTTTATCACTCCAACTAATTTTCTTCTTTCCTTCCTCAAGGAATTTTCTTAGTGACCTACAATATATATGCAACCTCTCTGTGCCATGAATTATCATTAACAAGAGTTATCATTACATTTTTATAATACTGCTGGGGATGTCCAGGCAAAGATTAGCGTACAAAAGGCAGGCAGCAACAGCAACTTTGTTGAGAAACTGCAGAATGACAAAGAAATCATTTTAAGGGAACTTTCAAAAAAACATTTAAGACCCATGCTACTACTTAGTATGTTGATTATTCACTAAAGGTACAACATCTGAATAATTATATAAAAATTGAAATTACATGTACCACAACAGCACATTCAGACAACTTAATGTTGTTAAAAAAATACTGTTTAAAAAAGCCTGTTAACAGGCCAATACAGGAGAACACTTAAGGACATGCTTACTTAACAGTATTTAAGTCCTATTTTTCTCAATGAGATGTGAAGTAGCTCCTCAAAATTAACAATGGTAGAGGTGCATTAAGGACTCTTTATGTAACAAAACCAAAGTACAACTGCAGTATGTGCTTCATATGTACTAATTTAATTCTGTTCACAAGCACAGCAGCAGAAATAAGGACAAAGTGATAAATTAGCACTTTCCGACACCCTGTACAACAGGCTTCCAAAAAAGCACTTGTTTCATTTCCCTGACTGTGAATATATAGTAGAAACTGAGACATCTTTGCACTGCAGTTAAAACACAGATGATATTAATTTTGCACAGGTTCTCCAATCAGATCTTCATTTTGTTGTGGAAGGGAAAAACATGGGATAACGTTCAATCTTCAGATAGTGCTGGAAATGTTGGTAGTAACTGTTGCCAAGACTGCTCTGCTATATTGCTGCTCTTTAATTTGTATGCAAACATCAATGCAGTTATCTGTCTGTCACCTGAGAACGCACAGTATTATGCGTTCTCTAATGGTCTGCCCACAAAGTGTATTAAGGTCAATGGGAAGCTTTTTCGTTGACTTTATCAGGCTTTGAGTCATACCCTAAAGGGCAGGGGTTGGAGGAGGGGAGCTAAAACTTGCAGCTCCAAGAACTGCAGTAGTCAGAACACGTTAACATTTGCTCATGTTAAATTGAAGGCCTTTTAAACATAAGGAAACTCAATCACAGTTCCATTATGTCACATTTTAAAAATCAAACTTTATGTCTTCATACACATTTCCTAATTTGCTTTTTCTTTTTTGAGTAAAAAGTTATACAAACCAAAATAGCAGCAATCTGAAAAATTCTTGACACTCAGAAATACACAACCACTGTACTTAACTTGCAGTTGTATGCTACAGCTGCTTTTATCCTCTTTAATGAATGAGGTACTATTTTTACATTGTAAATCCACAAGGGGAACCTTCTTTTATTTCATTTTTAAACAAGAAGGAGGAAATGATGCTCAGTCTTACCAGGCATTATTCAGCACCAATGGTGCACTACAAATAAATTCACAGAATGAAGCACATTTGATAACAGAGAGGCCATCTTGGTGAGAGGAGCTTTAAACTAGGAATGGTGGGGGACAGAAATGTTGACCAAGTAACGAGTGAGGGAGCTATGGCCTGGGCTGGCAAGTAAAGGGCACAGGTTGATGTGGACAGAAAAGACTTTGTGATGAACAATACAAGCCTCAGGGAGGACCACCTCAAGCATATGCACATAAATATGGGAGCACTGACAGAACATCCGTCACTATGGGAGAGGCTCTTAAGAGTCTTCCTGAGAAATAAGCACAACCTTGTGCCCATCTGATGTTGTTCTTCAAATGCACACCGCATGTTTCCGTGCAGGATGACAGGAGGAATCAGAGATCTGTCTGCAGTTGCAGGGGCCATTGGGATCATGGAGACAAGGTGGGATAACTCACACATGACTGGAGTGCTCCCATGCGTGGATACAGGCTCTTTAGGAAGGACAGCCTGGGATGGCAAGAAGTTGTCCTTTATTTGAAAGAGTAGTGTAAATGGATGGAGCTCTGCTGTGCGGTGGACAACGAGCCAGCTGAGAGCATGTGAATCAGGTGTGGGCAGACCAATGCAGATGACATGGTGGCTGCCTGCTGATCCTTTCTGATCAGGAAGAAGAATGAAGTCCTCTTCAGAAAACTGGAAGAATATTCATGTTTGCAGGCCCTTGTCTTCATGGTGGACTTAAATCACCCCCGTATATGCTGAAGGGATAACACAGCAAGGCACAAGCAATCCAGGAGGTTTCTGAAGTGCTTTGATGATAACTTACAAGGAAGAAATGGTCAGGGATGTAATGGTCAGGAGCATCTTTGTCTGCAGCAGCCTTGAGAAGATGGGAGTTCAGGATCCTGAAAGGAGGGAGAAAGGCAAAAAGGATCACAGCCCTGGATTTCAGAAGAGCAGACTTGCGCATTTTCAGGAACCTGCTTGGAAGAATCCAGTATAATACCGGTCTGGATAGAAGAAGGGTCCATGACAGCTGGTTGATTTTCAAGGAACACCTCCTCCAAGATCAACAATGGTCCATTCCAATGAGCAAGAAGTCAAGCAAAGGTAGTAGGAGGCTTGCATGGATGAAGAAGGACCTCCCCTGAATAAACTCAAATGAAAAAGGAAGGATACAAGATGTAGAAGCAGGGACAGAAGACCAGGAGGAACTTAGAGGCATTGCCTAAGCCTGCAGGGATAGAGTTAGGAAAGTAAATATCTGCACAATATGCAGCCTATTTCAGTAGTTAGAAGAGGCCCAACTAAGAAGTAAAGTTACTGAACAAAATTGGTCCTGTTTTACCTCAAACTGGGACACCTTGATAGGGTAGACAAATGGGCTGACAGAAACCTCATTAAGTTCAACAAAGGGAAGGGCAAATTACTGCCCTTGGGGAGTAATAACCCCATGTACTAGCACAGGCTGGGAGGTGACCAGCTGGAAAGCAGCTTGTCAGAAAATGCCCTGGGGATCCTGGTGGACACCAGGTTGACCATGAGCCAGTAATGTGCCCTTGTGATAAAGGCCAAGGTTATCCTGAGCTGCACTGAGAAGAGCATTGCCAGCAGGGGGAGCAAGGTGATCTTCCCCCTCTGTTCAGAAGTGGTAAGATAGATGGGGGTACTGTGTCCAGTTCTGGGCTCCCTAATACAACAGAGACATGGGCATAGTGGTGTAAGTCCAGCGAAGGAACCACAAAGATGATGAAAGGATTGGAGCATCTGCCGTACATAAAGAGGCTGGGAAAGCTGGGGCTGTTCAGCCTGGAGAAGGGAAAGGTCGTGGGGATATTACCAACATGTATAAATACCTGATGGGAGTCTATAAAGAAGATGCAGACAGACTCTTCTCAGTGGTGCCCA
Organism: Himantopus leucocephalus; assembly: GCA_003993805.1. Taxonomy (NCBI): domain Eukaryota; kingdom Metazoa; phylum Chordata; class Aves; order Charadriiformes; family Recurvirostridae; genus Himantopus; species Himantopus leucocephalus. The sequence goes on from RSEF01000031.1 coordinate 33,152,923, forward strand.
CACACCAGAAGAGAGGCAGTGGGCACAAGTAAAAGACACATGAAATCCCAGTTAAACATAAGAAAAATGTTTCCATCCTGCAAGAGCGGTCAAACACTGGAACAAGCTACCCAGAGAGGTTGTTGGACATACTTGAACTTGACTGGACACCATCCTGGGCAGCCTGCTGTACCTGATACTGCTAGAGCAGAGGGCTGGACCTGCTAGAGCAGCAAGCAGGACTACACAATCTCCAGAGGTGTCTGCCAATCTCAACCACTCAGTGATGCTGTGATTCTGTTACTAATTTGCTTGAAGCATGCTCGAAGAGAGTATACAAAAATCAACCCCACGATAATCAGAAGAACAGTTACAAGATAAAAATGAGTTTCTGATCAAAATATCTATCAATATGCTTACTCAAATCAGCAAACTACTAAGCACTCCAGAAGAGACACCTGCCTGTTACTGCAGCAGGGTAAGGATGTCAAATCCTAAGTAAAATGATACTTTCAGGCAAGCGTGTAACAGAAGAAATAATAAAAAATTGCAAGCTGTATGTAACAAAGGCAACGAGTGGCATTTAAAATATATGTGCCTATATACACACCCATATATATATGTATATATGCACCTATAGGTACATATGCAGACACGTAGGAATATATACATCCACATGTAAAATATATAAATTCTATGTGGATGTGTACATGTACACATACAAGTAGGACATATATATACAAATATAAGCACATATTGATAAAATCTTTCAACATACTGTACGCTCTAAACAAACACAAACTTAAGGAAAAAGTCACCATCAGCATCACTAATAAAAAACAATATTCTCTCAGCTAAGCACCAGAAATGAAACATGTACTACGTCTATTTTTTCCTACCACCCCCACTCTCCCCATAAACAAAAACACGCTGATACACTGAGAGTATTTAACTCCATTTAACATTGACGCCACCAGATATTAGTGTAATCTAACACCTCATGACCAATACAATGGGAAACCAAGAAATTTACAGAAAGTGGGCTGCGCTTTTCAAGTCACAAGGAAGAGCCCACTATGAAAAATAGTCAGGTTTTTCTCAGGTCAAAATAGAAGAGCATAACTAAATTATTTCGGCCACTTAAGTAAGATTACCACAACCTTACTAGATTTTTTCTTTAAACAGTGCAGGGTTGACACTACATGAAGACACTACAAACTGGACTGCAGCAAGACTCCAAGATTTGACACTTTGTCCTGCCAATAACCGTATTTAAGACTCGTACTACTATTTAGGGTAGAGATAGCTCTGGTGCTCACATCTGACCAGAGTGTGAACTAAAGTTTCCTCCTATCCTTAGAGGATAACATTAAATAAACACCCTGCACATACCAACAGTTTAAGAATAAACTGTGATTTCTCAGACATGGAAATGAAAGAAGTAGCTACGGTCACTCCAGAAGCTATATAACTGTGCTCCAAATAAAGTTTATGTTCACCACACCCACAACTTTAGGTGATGCTGTAGGCTTTCTTTCACCACCACAGTTTTGGTGAAGACACTAGGATTTTGAGTACCTCAGCTACCCCTGTTACAAAGGGAGTGTAAGAGGGTTTGGGATAATTCAGGAAATCTCTAGATTCCATTACCTGTAGTTTAGAAATACAACACAGTGACAGGCACTATGAATTATGGCTTCTCAGGGGAATAACATAGATACTATGAAATGGTTTACAGCACACAGCAAAGAATAGCCTGAAAATCCCAGAGCAGCAAAGTAAGGGCTGAGGAGAAACCTGTTTGTCGTGTAATTTACAGCATGGAGGTAAACAGCAACAGCGGGGGGGCTGAGAGGTGCAAAAAACCCCCAAACCAATATTGTTACAAAAGAAGTGGTTGTAAAATGATCATGGATAGATTTGGACTAGACACTAACCAAAGAAATGAAGTCATGGCACACACATCCAGTAGGAACACAGCTGAAGAAATTCTAATTCATTTTACAATAGAGCTTACTATATTTGCAAACGGTTTAATATTACCTGGATACCTGTGACAGCAAGGCTCAAGTCTCAGTGAGTCAAGCAAATCTCTCCAGTTTGATGTTCAGAGTTCCACCAGAGCTCTGTGCCAGTGAGACAGAGACCACCGAGTGCTCAGCAATAAACACAAAGTTCGAAATCCCGATATTTAGCATAATTTTAAAACAAAAATCTCAAAGATAGTCTGGAGTTAATCTTCAGAAAAAACAGCAAGATTGAATGTTCTTCAAGAACATGAAAATGGAAAGGGTACCAGGGACTCTATAAATAGATCCAGAAAATCTGTACTGAATGCGAACATGAAAAATATAACAAGGAAATGCATTTCACAGCTACTTCAGGAGTTTGAAAGTAAACCCAGTGAGATTAAGTGTGCTTTGCAAAAATAAAGCCAGCAAAGAAAGGTGGTGGCTTCTTGAAGACATCTGCTGTGCAGGATGGATCCTGTAAATACTGTCTGTTCACTGGTCTTGGAAAATTTATCTTCCACAGCTCAGAAGTATGTGACAGACTTTAGCTGACACTGGGTGGGATTTTCAAAAACACCTGCTATTCTGTAGGGTCAGATTTAGACTGTAGTACTTCTTCAAAATTTTGGTCACTGCTAATTTGATGAAAAAGACCGCCCTTTAAAGAAAACAGTTCTCTTAGTACAGACATAGTTACTGTTAAACTGAAAAAAACTTACTAATAAACTGACAAACGTGCAGAACAGAGCAAGAAGTTATGATTGCAAAAGAAAGAGAGCACCAGAACAGTTTGCATGTAGACCCTTAGAGACTTTCTTTCCAATTGATTTTAGCATCTACTGTAAAAATTTCAGACAGTATTACCAATGTGCCAGCTGAAGGAGTATGGCTCTGGACCTGCTTATGCTGCATATGAAAGAAGACTCCAAATGAAGCCAGTTTCCTTCCCTTCCTCCTCCAGAGATTGTTTCTAATAATTACGACTGTGCTACGACTGGTCTGTTTTCAAAAAAGGAGAGGGTTGGGAAGGCAGGCAGGCGGCAGACTGGGAGTAAGCAGTGGGGAGAACAGAGAGATTTGCAAATCAGATTGTCTTTTTCAGTGATAAAAGTTTGAAACAGATGATGGGAAACTGGAGATAGTAAGGAACATGACATATTTTCCACACTGTTTGTCAAAGAATTTTATGGCAGCGTTCAACACGATACTTTTGTAAGACTAAGTTTTAAACAAGAATAACTAAAGAAAAAAATCAGTTAAAAAAGAAGGAAAAACCAAATGCTTCAATCATGAAGTGAACACAGTTCTAAGATCTTGGCCTAGGAAGATGAGACCATGTTAAGACTTTACTTTCTCCTCATATTTTTTCCTTTAATTCTGGAGTTGTTGCTTTCTTTAAGTTAAGTAAGAGTTTGGGGTTTGTCTACATAGGCATACACTTATTATTTTCACTTTATTTTCCATAAAAAACAATAGGAAAGAGTTTTACATATGTACTGACACCTTGGGGCTATAAGGAGAAACTTCAGTATTCCGTACTACAAAAATACAGAATATTTAAAATTCTCAGTTTGTATTGCTAACTACTGAAACTGCTGCCCAAAACTGTGGATTTTATAAGCTATTTAGCGTAAGTCTTCTTTTTTCATAATAGAAATGTCAGCAAGAAATTTGCAGCCAAAGACAGTTCCTTAAGAAGGATTTGCAGACATTGAATTACCATGACACTGATCAAATATATACATATATAACATGCCAGGTATAACTCACATACAAGTAATATGGAAAAATACTATCATTCATCGTAATACCAGTTAAGTATCTAGGAAGGAAAACATTTGAGCACACAGAAAAACATACATGATCAGTTTGCAAAACTCTTCTCCATAAATTTAGAAGGTTGGTTGTATGGAAAAACATACAGAAAAAGACATTGAACACATCAAAATAAGTATGTTGTCCATCTTTTATTACTTCAAGTTCAAGCCTTATGTTCAAAAAAGTACTTATTTTAATTACATACTTAAATGAGATGTCTGTGACAAATTATAAGAGCTTGTTTTGCAGTGAATAGCAAAGAATAAATTTTAAGAATTTTTAAGTTCAATGAATAACTTGGTCTGCAATACCCTAATCTGTAACCAACGAGGAGTAACTTTGCAAATCTTGATTACGAGACTTTAAAAATGTCTTTGATGTCTGTAATCCCTTCACACATATATATATTTCTGAAAATAATTTCAGAAGATAATAAAGCCTATTAGTCCATTAATGATTTTCAAAAATTCCCATGATTCCCTCTTTAAATGCAAATCCCAAGCACAAATACAGGTTGGGCAGAGAATGGACTGAGAGCATACCTGAGGAGAAGGACTTGGGGGTGTTGGTGGATGAGAAGCTCAACAGGAGCCAGCAATGCGTGATCGCAGCCCAGAAGACAAACCATATCCTAGGGTGCATCAAAAGAAGCGTGGCCAGCAGGCTGACGGAGGTGTTCTCACTCTCTACTCCACTCTCGTAAGACCCCACCTGGAATACTGCATCCAGCTCTGGAGCCCTCAACTTAAGAAGGACATGGACCTGTTGGAGCCAGTCCAGAGGAGGGCCACAAAGACGATCAGAGGGCGGGAGCACCTCTCCTATGAGGACAGGCTGAGAGAGTTGGGGTTGTTCAGCCTGGAGAAGAGAAGGCTCCAAGGAGACCTTATAGCAGCTTACCAATACCTAAAGGGGGCCTACAAGAAAGCTGGAGAAGGGCTTTTTGCAACAGCATGTAGTAATAGGACGAGGGGGAATGGCTTCAAACTGGAAATGGGTAGATTTAGAATAGATATTAGGAAAAAATTTTTCACTCTGAGGATGGTGAGGCACTGGAACAGGTTGCCCAGAGAAGTTGTGGATGACCCGTCCCTGGAAATGTTCAAGGCCAGGCTGGATGGGGCTTTGAGCAACCTGGTCTAGTGGGAGGTGTCCTTGCCCATGGCATGGGGGTTGGAACTAGGTGATCTGTAAGGTCCCTTTCAACCTAAACCATTCTATGATTCTATGACTAAATACAATTTCCCATCAAACTTGCCTATTTTTATTGACTCTTGAAAACCAAACTGTTATACGTTTTAAATATGAAAATAATAAGGCATCATTTTTCCTGTAAAGATTTCAACAAATACTAGGATGACAATTTAGGTTAGAGGCATCAAAAATCATATTTCTGTTTTTTTCCCCAAAAAAACTTAGATACTCACTCCCTACAGTAAAATTATTTATGCTTGGAAAGCAAAGAGGAGTGTCCATAACAACGATTTCTGCATCCCAACCGCACCTTTTCAGGCATAACCACAGTTTGAGGGAATATTGAAGGGAATAATATTTGTCTAACACAGGAGTGATAAACACTGTGTATTTCTCTGAAACTAAGAAGTGAAAAATGGACAATTTCCAGACAACCCACTTAAAGTTACCAATTGTCTTCTGCCATTACCTTCATTTTGAGGAGTTCAGTAGTCCAGTCAATTTGTATAATTCATTCCATTTCTTTTCCACACCTCAAATAATGCAGCACTAATCTTCCAGATTCAGCATAAAGAAATGGTATGTGAGACCCAAGATAAAGCCTAAATCACTGCACTTTAAACCTTTAGCACAGGGCAATGTAGACTTTTTCTGATTTGGCAGATTTGACTCTAACTTAGTCAGGCTTAAAGCTTTTCCAAGTTTAGGGAATTTAGCCTCTCCAATTAAATGTTTATGTCACTAATCATATTGGTATTTTGTTACTTTCAGTGGAGATTGGTAGTTCTCTGACCCAATGTTAATTACAGACATGTAATTTTTAAAGTCCATCCCTACTCAAAAACTGATGATAATACACTAAGAGTCAAAATATATTAGAGAGTCTAAATAAACTGTCATCTACTGGTAGACTTCCAAAAGCTTCACATCTTGCAGAACAGAATGTTATGAAAACATACTGTTGCACCAAAATACCTCTACTGCAAGATACTGCTTTGTAAGCAGAACAACAGTCTTTTTGAGAAGATTCAGACTTAAAGGCAATGAAATCATGACATACTTACCTAGCTCTGATCACATCACAATCCTTTTGGGAGAGTTCTTCCTGTTTCACAGCTACCTGAGATGACAAGTTACTGCATATACTGCGCAACTCTTTTATTTGTTCTCTTGCCTCTGCTAAATCAGTTTCCAAATTCTGCAAAGAAAGCATTTGAAATGTATTAAAGTTAATGTATAAGAAAGTTAAAATCTACTATGTGTGTTATCTATGTATATAGACGTATGGATGTGCACACACATACATGCATATATTTATTGTGGTCTAAGAAAATACATATAGCTATATGCACGTATATATGTGTAAGAAAAATGTGAAATCAGAAAAAAAGTATCTTTCAAATTTTAGGTGGCCACCAATTCTTTACTGTAGGAAGTTCTCCTTAATTTGTTTGCTGCATGTGGAAAGGAAATCCTGAATCAAATATTTGCAAAGCAACAGTATACTATTTAACTACTGAACTGATTAAACCTTGTTTTCTGTGTAGAAATTAAACAGAAAAAAACAGCTATACATCTCCAAAAAATGCATAAAATTGCACACATGAACTAACAATCATGGATACAGATTCATTTTTAAGACTGCTTGTTAAATCTGCTGTTTTTGCACTGCTAATTCAGTGCAAGGAAAAGTTTCTTCAGGAAAAGAAATAGCATACAAGAAAACTTCTGGAAATGCTCATAGAAAACAATGTAAACAAGCAATAGTTTGCCTTTTACAGTAAGCTTTGCTGTAGAACGTAGCAAAGTGTGAAGGTATATCTGGGAAATACAGCAGCAAGGCAGCTTACTCAAGCAAGACTTCTATCTCTACATAGTGATCTTACTGGAGGTCTCTAGAGGTTTAGCAGCTTAGAAGAGTACTTCAGTCCTTAAGAAGCTTTGTATGACTATTCTCCCAGAGTGTTTTGAGGCAAGAATGGAAATAGAAATATTACAGCAATATCTACAGCAGAGTTTCAGAAAATAGCAATGGCCTTAGACCTGCTTTGGTATTACACTACTCACAGACACAATCACTTGTTTTCAGTAAGGCAAATATTTCAGGATTCTTCAATAACTTAAAATAAATACCTCCTAGCAGAATAGCATCGCTAATCTACTGCCAACAGTATATTAGTTTATCTTCCATTTACATACAGACTTAGTTAACGAAATAAAGAAATGCACATTTTTCTCTTTCAGCAAAGATGCCTCAAATATTGAAGGTATCAAACCATTTTTATAACTGAAACGCAAATAGTTAATTGTCTCTCTCTAAAATAGCATAAAAATGTCTTATACATATTTGCATGTATCAGAAGTGTACCACAATCACGTTTTTTGAATTTGGACAACAATGATCAAGTCCTGTTAATAACAGTAACATTAATGTGAGGAAACAGCAAAATTAATGAGTGAATGATGTAGGAAAACTATTTGTCTCATGATAAATCTCAGGCTATATACCTGGTGTACCCGACTAATGAGTCATCATTCAATCTCAAAGGCTAGGTAGCAAAAAAAATTTTTTCTCAGATAAAAAAAGATTTCAGAATTATGTTCATTCTATCAACACATGAAAATGTTGAAATGTAATAAGGTATTTATAACTTGCAGCCAAATAATCCCAGGGTTTCTCCTCAGTGGTTTTTTTTTTCCACAACAGCTTAAAGTTATTGCATATGTGAACAAAAATGATAATAGTTCACACTTTCTGTGAATAAATCCTATTGCCTATCTTTCATACCACACTATAGAGTTGCAGAGGTTTTTCATGGTAGAGATTAAAAAACCATCTGCTCTTACCAGTGCTTAAATTCCCATCATCCATTGCAGGGTACAACATAAAGAATAGGTAACAAATTATTTTGTCATAAATACAACTTTAGAAGTTACACAATGGCAGAATTTAAAAACAGGAAAAAAGTATCTTTCAGTACTTCACCCCATTATGACACACATGACTTCAGATTTTAATTTCAACTAACAAACTAATCAGTTCAACCTTTTGAATTGATTTTGAAGCCTTGACTTTTTTTTGGAAATGTTACTAAAAGGGCAAAACATGAAAATAGGGACAAGGAGGGATTGGTTATGTAAAGAGCTTCTATACTGAAATACCATATATTGAGGCACTCAGTAGAGCTTTCAGACATAGATCAGAAATCTAAGATTAGGAAATAACCTATAATCTTTCACCGTCAATTTCTGAGCATCCCCATTTTTTAAAATCACGTGGAATGATTTTTATCTATAACTATTTTTACAATCACTTGAGAACAACAATATAATTCCATTATTCCATTGCTCATAAACTACTTTTTAAAAGCATTTCAGAGACATGTTATAGTAGGGTGTATATATTAGAACATCATCTGCAGCCCAGTATTATATAGTGTGATAATGTCGTATTTGGCCTCTGCGGATAAGGAAATTATTATTCTTTATTGTTTATAAGCATCTTTTAAGAGCCAATCTGGAACCCATACTGATTCTTGAGTGTCAAGGACTAGAAATGGAGAATGTCACGAACAGAGGGATAAATTAATTCAAACTGAAACTTAAATTTTCAAGGAAATATTTACAAGGAGAGTATATGTAAAAACAGTGATGACCTACAAAAATAACTTTGTGTGTCTTTACAAATTATTGTTTTACAAAATATTGATAAACAGCTATGAGGCAACACATTACTACTTCCTAGAGGTCAAATATAACATTTCCCTCTTGCAGATAGCATTTTTAATATGCTTGTCAATCCTTGTAACAGTCGTGAGATAATCAACTTCACCTACCTCTGCCTCCACTAGCAAAGGTGTATAGTCACTCGTCTAGTATCACAGAAGGGAAAGGGGGGGAAAAAAAAAAAAGAAAAAAGGGGCAGAAGCTGGGGCATCAGAGCTATGGACACATGCAGGATGGTGGTGACCTGAGGACGTGTCCAGTCACAGCCCCTGCCTAAAGCAGTTTCAGCCAGGGGGTCCGACTGGCTGCTCAGGGCTTTACAAAGTCAGGGGTTTAAATCTCCTAAGGATGGAGATGGCCCAACCTCCATGGGCCCCAGCCCCACTCGTGGGCTGTCCTCCTGGGGAAAAGGCTTCTCCTTATCTCTAGCCTCAGCTTTTCCTGTTTCAGTTTGTGCTGCCTCTCACCCTTCAGCCATGCAAAGGTGCGAACAGCCCAACTGCATCTCCTCCATCCCCTCCTGTTGGTGCCAGAGACGCTGTTGGATGGTCCCAGCCGCAGAGCCATCCCTTCTCCTCACTGAAGCAGCTTGTTCCATAGCTGCTCCTTGCAAGGCAAGGTCTCTAGCCCCACTGTCTCACCTTCAGCCAGATGTCTTTCTTGTACTGCATCCAAAAATGGGTGCAGTATCTAGAGTACTGAGCAGAGGGGCTCCATTCCTCCCCTGGCTCTTGTGGCCATCCCCTGCTCATGTCTCTCTAGGCACTGCTGGCCCCCAATGCTGCCTGGGTGCACGGGTCTAGCCCTGATGCAGCTTGCTGCCTGCAGTGCCTAGGGCTGCCCCCCAGAACTGCAGCTCCTGTATGGCTGCAGGGCTCTGCCTTTCCAGGGCAAGATTCAGCATTTGTCCTGGTTAAGGCTCCTGTTGGCCCATTTCTGTCAATGTCCCCCTGGATGGCAGCAGAGCACTCAAGCACCTCCACTTCCCCCCAGTTTGGTGTCATCTGCAAACTTGACAAGCATGCCTGCTGTCCCCTCTTCCAAGTCACTGACAAAGATTTTAAACAAGACAGGTCCAGGATAGATCCTGCAGTACACCACTTATTACCAGCCTACAGACAGAGTACAACCAATTAACCACAGCTCTCTGAACCCAAACATCCAAATAGTTCCTTTAAACATGTTGTCCACCTATCCAGCTGTAACACCATATCTTGTGTACAAGAATACAGCAAGACAGTGTCAAAAAATCTTGCTAAAGTTAAGGCCAATCACATCCAAGCTCTCTTCTTGTCCACAGACACAATAATGTCAAAAGACAACCAGGTTGCTCGGGAATGACTCACCCTTGGTGAATCCATGATTGTTTCTAGTCACTTTCTCAATTATGTGCCCAGAAATTACCTCCAAGATGACTTTCTTTGTGATCTTCCCAGGGACTGAAGTGAGGCCAACCAACCTTTGTTCTTGGATTTTCCTTTTCATCAGGGACATCCCCTGTTCTCTACTACTTTTGGAAGATGATAGGCAGCAGCCTACATCAGCCAACTCTCTCAGCACCCTTGGATGCAGTTCAGCTGGTCCAATGGATGTGTACTAGCCAAGTTCTCTCAGGTATCTCCCAACTCATCCACTCTTAGTACTTGTCTGTGAGCTCTGCCTCTAGGCACAAATGCTTGGGGGAATCTTGTTGGAGAAGACTGAGGCAAAGATGACATTCAGTACCTCTGCTGTATCTATTACCTGCTGTCACTAATTCATCCTTCCTTTTCAGCAACAGGACGCCGGTTTTCCTTGTTCAGCCTTTTACTACTAAAATGGTGCAAGAAACTCTCGTTATACTTGCAAGTCTTAACTGTAGGTAGGTCAACACCATCCTTGAGTGCCCAATGTTTCTGAACTCCTCCTTTGTAGCTTTCACTGTTTCCACTTGCTGAATATTGCTTTCCACTCCCACCCTACACTAAATTTTGGTGATTAATTCCATTTAGCCAAGCTGGTCTCCTGATACATCCACTTATTTTCCTGAGTATCAGGGTGGACCATACTTGGACTTGGAGGAAGCTGTCTTTAAAGACTTGGTAATATTCCCAGGGTCTTTTACCCTTCAGTGCTGTTTCTCCACCTACCAGTTCCCTGAACAAGCCGAGGACTCTCCTCCTTAATTCCAGGTCTGTACTGTGCTACTCTCCTTCCTTCACCCTCTCAGGATCTTGGTCTTCCCAATTTCATGGTCACCGTAGCAAAGGCTGCCATTGATTATTATTTCCTTAATCAATTCTTCCTTGTTTCTGAACAGCAGATCCAGCTGTGTGTCACTCCTCGTTGGCCCAGGAAATACCATCTCAAGAAGTTACCTCTGTCACGCTTTAGACACTGCCTTGACCTGCTTGTGATCCCACTCTGAAACACCAACACTACTTATTCCCTGGAATCACATGGCTGCGATGCACTTTTCTCTCTTCAGCATGCATTATCAGCCAGGAACACAGATACACTAAAAATTATTCTGACTGTTTTCATTGAAACTGTGGGTAAGAACGATTTTCAATAATTTATCCAATATTACAAGCTCTACATTTGACAACTTGAAAATTATTAAATCAGTTTAGTACACACTAGATTTTCTCCCCCAAGTATCAACAAACCAATCCTGGGAATCCTACAATCGTTCCATCATAACCAGCTCAAAGGCCTCAAATTATAAGATCTTTACTTCCCATGTTAACAGATCTGAATTAAGCTCTTTACAAAGTGTTTCCAACAGTACCACAATCAGAAGTGGCACCAAAACCACTGAATTGCTAGTGGAGAAAAAAAGATGTTTCTGGGCAAGATGTTGATTAGATGGTTACTATATTGAATAAACCAGAAGGTCATCTACTTTGACAGTGTAAAAGAGCACAGCGTTGTAAGTGTTCATTAGCCATGTAAATAAAAAGAATCCACTAACTAGATGTTTATATAAGCAGCCATCAAACACTTTGATACCATGTTTGTGGCTTACTCCTTATAGAAATTGAAAAAGAACTTGCCAATTTTCAAGAGCAAACCAGACAAAGTATCACTTAAATAAAAGATACAATATTTTGTACCATATATTCATTTCTTTCTTTTTTCATTTTATCATAAACAGTGAAAATAACTTTTTAATATATGATATGCAATAAGGCCTCTCACAGAGTGGAGCCCTCTGGAGGCTAGGACACAATTTATTCAAAACTGCAGTTAAAGTTTTAAAGTGTTCTTCCAAAACAATAAACATCAAGTCTACTGCAAAGAAATTACAGGTATGTAAATTACATATTGAGAAAAAAATTGTGAATTATAACACTTTTAAGCTTTTATTATTTCACATGTATATATTTTCTCTTAAAATACAGTATCTTTTATTTTTTAATGATTACATTTTAAGATGACTATTTGAAGTCAGATTCCTGCTTTGCAACATCAATTTTTAAAAAGCTGTGGGTCTTAAGTGAAGGAATGTAAATGAATGCAAGTCCCCACTGGTAGATTTGAATATATAACTTGTTATTTAAGGAAAATAACTTGTAGTGCAAATGTCTGGAGAAGTTAATTCTGAAATAGCATCCAAGAGTTCGTTCCATTTCGTACCTTTATTCTGGCATCATTGCCAGATTTTTCTGTTTTCCATTGTGCCTCCTGCTTCCTCAGTTTCTCCAGGTCATTTAGCAGGTCAGCACAGCGTGTATTTAATCCCTTATTTTCCTCTTCCAGGTTTTTTATAACCAGCCTGTTTTGCTCTTCTTTCTTCTGTGCACACTCCTCAGTGTCCTGTAGAACAGTACCACAAGGGCCGATAAACAAAAAAAAGTGAGAACTAATCAGCAAATATAAACTGTGCAGTTTTACCCTCACAGCAGCTTCTTCTATATTTGATGGCCAAGGTCACCTGTGTACTTTTATTGGCCTCTTTCATGCAGGTGGAGGGGTCATATTTTTTAGCTGGATGACAGCTTTGATGAGTACACATTTGCAAAGAGCCCATTAATTGATCAAGCTGCCTTTGATGCTGTCCCCAGCTATTTTTGAGACCCACACAGACATATCCTCCCAGACCTCGGCTTTATCAATTAATAATGCCAGTCCCATCAGAATCTAATTACAAGAAGCCACATCTTCACACTCCTACTTTCTTTGCTCCATTTCCATCATTAACTATTTATCTGAAAGTTATAAAGCTTGGAGTCTTGGCTTTAAAGCATCTTCCTCGGAGTTGGTATGTGAGAAAACAGTAAGGTATAGCAAGGCCTAAGGCAATTTTTTCTCCAAGCTTGTCACTTTCTGTGCCACAAAGGCTGACATTGCTTAAAGAACTACTTCAAAGCTACAGTCTTATGAAACTATGTACAAGTCAATATACCTTAAGTTCTTGGCTTTTATCTTTAAATTTCTGGTTCAAGTTACTGAATTCATTCTTCAAACGGGCATTTTCCTCATCCACAGCAATTTTTCTCTGTATTAAGTTGTTTATCTCCTGCTGCTGTCCTGTGAGTCTCTATTTTAAAAAAAAATTAAAATTTGTTAATAGACAAAAAGCAACTGTAAAAGAACATGCATGTACTGGATTTTAGAGCTGTGCATTTTAGACCTATGAAACATAACAATCTGATATATGCAGTTTTTAGCATTATTTTCATTTCATCAGTACTTTAATCATACTCAAAACTGCATGAATATATGACACAGTAACATAAATGAGGAACTGAATATCTTGCTGCTACTACACAAAAGAGCCCATAAATGCAGAACTGAATGGAAATTATTCAGTCAAGCTTAGACAAAGACAGTCACTTGCAGAATTTATATTTCTGCTTATGGATTAAGAATACATTAGAATACTGTTCCACTTGCACTTTTAGCATACCAAAAATCAAGCCAAAAAGTAGAGTTCACAATTCTCCAGAATTCGTGGAGATAATGAGAAATAAATATTAAGTGAGACAATCAAAAAGATTATGACACAAAATAGTTGTAAAAAGGGAATTAAGTCTAACTGAATTTGTAGCTTAAGGAAAATAATAATACTCTCTTTAACACAGACACAAGTTTGGTGTACCCACACATAGTAAAATCTCACTGCCACCAAAAAAACAACTTCAACTTTCTGTGTTAAAAACTTGCATTCTATTCTTATGATGTTCGTATTAAAACACTCACTCTTAAACATGTATTAGAACCCTTCAGGAGTCTGTTTTAATTCCATGTACTGTTTAGTCTCTTCCCTTTCTAAATCAGTATGTTGTTCATTTAAAACATTTTCCTAACAGTAAAACTGTAACTGTAGCAAGAAACAGATGAAACTTTTATCTCAGGACAAAAATGAGAGTGCTTTGCCTTTAATATACAAGGTAAATGAAATGTGTTCAGAAACATAAAAAATTATCAACAAGAGGATATACCCTTAGATTAATCTACAGTACTGCTGATAACATACATAAGGGTTTTTCGCCTCCAAACAGTTAAATCTGGTTCACATGTGTTATGGTTTGAAGAACCCACAACAATTTATTGTCGCTCAGACAATTATTCTGTTACCCCCTCCCAATCCACTAAGGGAAATCGGGAAAAAACAAGGAAACCCGAGGGCTGAAATATAAACAGATTTAATAGAGTAAGACTAAATAATTAACATTAGTAATACTAAAGAACCAATATTGATCCTGATACCAATATAAAACACAGAAGGATTATACTCGGCCAATTCTATCCGTAGGAAGCTGTGCACTCCCAGCTGCGGACAGCAAACGTCGGACACTGCCAACGCTATGGCTTTGGGAGGAAGGGAAGGGCTCGGGGGTCCAGTGCTGGGGCAAGAAGTTCTCAACAGCTCAGCCATCAAGGGATAGAAAGACTCCTCAGCAAACTTCCTAATCTATACGGAATGTGATGTTCATGGTATGAAATAAACCTGTTGGCCAGCTTGGGTCAAGAGCCCGGGTCTCGCTCCTCCTCGTCCCCGCACCAGGCCAGCTCGAAAAACACTGAGGCCTTGAAACACATATACCATAGCTGGCTATAAGGGAAATATTTTCACAAATTCAGACACTAGAGTCTTTTAAAAATGCAGTTTTCCCTAGCATTAGAAGAGACCTTACCGGAAAGTAAAATTACCGAAAGAGAAATTAATCCTATGTTGCTCAAACCAGGACAACATTTATGTCAGACATGAAAAAGGATGAAAACGTAGCTGAGAAAAATCATGTAAAACAATACATTTGAAGTCATATTCAACAACTATTGATTTTAAGCCCCCATGTAAGAATTGAGGCAAAAAAAAGTGACTATGTCACCAATGAACTCGAAGCACCTTGCTCACAAGAGGACAGAGAGGTATTACAGGTCGCAGCCCTGCTGTGCAGGGGTAAGCAGGGTTTGCTCCACATGTTGAACGGTGTCGGCACATGGGCACCCAGAGCACCCACATGGCACAGGGAAACGGCTCATAAAGCGATAACCACAGAAGCATGGGGCACTTTTGAGAGTCTGAGTAGCAGTTTGAGCACCAGCTTCTCCTCCAGATACGCACGCTCCTCTCCCTGCTCTGCACAATTACTGAGCACAAAGTAAATCTTCTCTCTGCCCTTTCTGCTGCACTATGTTGTAACACTTGACAACTAGTTTAATAGCCAATAAACTACCTTCTTCAGTATTACTGGAGTTAAATCACATAAAAAGCATTAATTTCACATATCTGATTATAAGACTAAGGTTGGCAGAATTTTTTTTTATTAATTGTTATTTATAACACTAGTGATTTACTGTGACAATAAGGCACACGAAAAACATGTTTGAAGATGTCCAGTGAAATTAACCGATATATTTAGCAAATGTATTAGTCACTAAAAATATAAATGACTATTTCTTCGTGTGGATTGTATCTTTCCCTCCTTGTTTCTTTCATTTACTTTGAAAATAGTTACAATGAAGCTCTCTGTTAAAAACTACTTTGAATGTCTGCCTCTCTTCTGTAGACCTCTTCACTTTTTCTACACATCACATTCCCGCCTTTCTTGCAAATATTTTTATTGTTCTATTTCTACTCCTACCACCATCTCCAAATCTTTTCTATACATTGTTCCTCCATATTTAGTAAATTTATTTTATCCCTCTGACCACTACTTCTCCCCACACACTGTTAGAAATATGGCAACATTTCTTAAAAATTAAAAAAAAACCCCAAACCCGTACCACACTACATAGCAGAAAATATGTCCAAGCAAGAACAAACCCTGCAACCAGTTCAGCATATGAGAAAGGTAATGTAATCCAGCTAAATTGTGTAGCAAATACTGAAAACAAACAACCATGAACAGATAATGTTTAGTAAATAGCATAGGGAAGCATGAAGGATGTTTTTTCTCACACTAAAAATTTCACTTTATCAAGAAAAAAAAAAATAAATCTTTGTTGTACCTCATACTCAATAGTGACCACAGTAGAATTCAAATAATATACAAAATTTTGTAGTCTCTAACAGTGTTCTTTAAAAACATGGAAAAGAAAGTGAATGTGAACTGAAGAGAATGGAAAAACGACAACAGAAATTGAGACAAAAGTGAAAGAAAATACATACATCTTATATTCTCATATCTTGGGGTTTTGCCTCAGATCTCATTAATTCCAACCAACCAAGCAGACCAAAAAAAATTCAGAACTAGTTTGTATTTAAAACAGTGTTTAATTGGTAATTTAATCTCAAACCAAGAGCGTACTTGTTTATTTTTTATACTATAACTAACTCCCCTACAGCGACTTATTCTACAGCAATGGCACTTTGAACAGACTGCAGTCAAAGTTTGCCTAAGGTTATAGATTCATAATCATTCTTCCATTTGCTCCAAAGAAAAACTAAACCTGATTTTCAGATTCAGAAATTTTTCTCGGAGACATAACCCAGTGCATAAAACCTCCCAGCCTAATTTGTTATCAGCAGACATTAAGGACAGGATAATGAAATTAAGAAACCTCTCTTAACTAAGGACTCCCCTCCTTCATATTTTGAACCGACCAGATACCAGGCTCAATTCTCACTATTCAAAAAGCAAAATATTTGCTCTTCAGAGATATTATTACAGTTACAGGAACAAATCGTTGCTGGCAGAGATGATTTAGTTGCATCTTTAAAAAGGTATGAATCCACATTACCACGGAAAGCATCAGTTATTTTGTTTGCCTCCCTCCCACTCTGCAGGTCCTCATAGAATTTGAGTAAGCGGCTCCTTTGAGTCTTTCTTCCAGCTCATTACTACTTGTTTAACATTTATCAAGACAAAGCGTATATTTGAAGAACACCCTTAGAAAATCGACCTACCTGAAAGAGTCTAGTGGTTCTAACAGAGTTAAAAATTCACAAATATATGGTCTCACAAAATCTCAAAGTGCAGCTCCAGCTCTTTAAGGCATCTAATTTTTGAATACACAAGCTACATCATGTTACTTATTAGTTTCGTTATACACTGTGCAGAAACCAGTAAGCATAGGTGTATTTGTGAAGAGAAATCAAAGATCTTTGTGTCCTGTTTGGAATGGGGTGTCTTCCAGCAATTTGGAGGATGAATAGGGACATGAAGGTACAAAAGTGCAACTAGCTATTTCAAATGTTTATTCCATATTGCGAAGATGAAATTTTAAACTCAAATAAGCTACTTACTTTGCATACTTTGCAGGATAATCAGGCAGATTATCCTGAATCAGACTCGCACGCTAATTACTTATCCCCACAACTGACCCCCTTAAGACTTTAAATCAATCAGAAGGCAAATACGCCACATCAATCACTAAGCAACAAACTCACCTGAGCAGTCTACAAAGTCATCTACTGCAGTAGTGAAACGATATTTAGGTAAGTTACACCTGCATGGGAAAAAACCTCTTACGTTTCAAAGCATTTTTCTTGGGTATGACTTTGTATGGTCTTATCTTTTCCTCTAAATGAATTGAACTTTTACTCTCATATCTGCTCATTTCACATGCTTATAAAGAAGGGAAAAAAACAGGAGTATTACTCGGGAGCCTTGACTGGGTAGAAATAAGGGTCATAAAGAAGAATTTCTGAGATACAGACAATTAAGTAAATTATCATCTGCCTTTGCCTGTGCAGCTGTTTTTGCACTTTGCTTCCTCAACCTATGAATTACCTTGTATAATAGGAGGAAGAGCATAAAGACTGATTTCTTACAGCAGAGAATACAAGCAGTGTTCCTAAAAGACTATCCTACTCTGGTAAGCAAACAAAACAACAGAAAAAAACCCATACCTGATCAACACATGGGGCAACCTCCCACGAGATTATTTTGAAGCACTTCACCAGATAAAAAACACTCATCAGGAATTCATCTATTCCCACAGTATCTACTGTTTTTGTCTAGATACCATAAAAGACAGGCTAATGCTACACAAGAACAATCTCAACTTACATTTTGCATTAAGTGCAGTCGTACTTGTTTGAATACAACAGAACAAATGCAACATTCAATGTGGCTTTTGACAGCTTGGTGCTCAAGAATTATAAAAAACCTCATACAACTAAGACAACTACAGTACCCTTCCAAAGGTTTTTCCATAGACAAACTTCCAAATACAAGAGAGAAAATTGTATTCTAGAAGTGAATTTGCTTTAATGAAAATCAAAGGAATCTGATTTTATCCTTTTGTTTAGCTGGGAAGAATCAAAGAGTATCCCTTGTATACTGCAGGAGCCCAGGATGCTCCAGGCAACAGTACATACAAAGAAAGAAACACTGTGACCTGGTGGAGCAGGTCTTTTGATGTTTAAGAGGACTGTCATTCCAGAATTCATTTTTATCCTTTCCCATGGCATCTCTTTAGCTACAATACAATAAATTTTCTTTTGTTCCCTACTAATGTCAAATGTAATGTCAAATTGTTACTGGCAAAAACTACTTTTGTTTTAAATACCTTCAAATCAATCTGCAGAGGAAGCAAAATCACATGCTAAAACCAAATGAGAAAACAAGCTATGAAAACTACAAATCAAAACTGAAGGGGGAAAATAGTCTTTTTTTGTCTCAGCTCTGAACACCTCAGAGTCTTTTCATGGCAGTAGCCTGTTATAATTATCTGTCAATACTTCATGTAGATAGATATACAAAAAGTTAATTAAACTTAATTTTTATCCAGTGTGAATTTAGATAGCATACTACTGTATGGAAACAGTGAAAGTGGCAACAAAACCAGAACTCTGTAATGCTAGGACTCTGTTTCCAAAAAGAATATGAGCTAGGATACAACTACCAGGAGTTATGTACTGTTTGATGTTGCAGGCCTCATCACTGAACTTCCAGTCTTCAGTGAAAGATTTTTTTAATCCCCTACATAAAAAAGCATGCAGAAAGGACAATGAAACAAGACTTGTGCATGCTATTACTGCATTGAGTTCTCCAAATTTTTACATTTTTGGGGTGGAGGGGTGAAGGAAAAAAAAACCCACTCTGTAGTGGGTTCTGCAGTTTGAAATTTGATCAGACTACATTACTGAACCAGTATCGCGTAGCTGCCTCTATACAGGTTCATAAAATGCAGATAAAAGCCGGTTTTGTTTCATGTCAAGAAGTTAAATATCTACTGAGTTTATCAAAATATTCCTAAAAACCATTGTAGTAGAAACACACAGATGAGACATATATCCTTCAGTGCTGCCACTAACAATACAGAAATGCAACACCACACCTTGTTTGTCATTGGCTGCTGAAGCACTTCACAAAAAAACTCAAGTTTCTGCAGCACAGTATTAAAGGTGTCCATCTATGACTGCAATGAAGGGACATGCAGTCAATTTCCACTACCAAAAGGATCAAGGTAAGAAATAAACAGTACATTCTCTGCTTTCTTCATTACATGGTCTATCAGAAGCTTTCACTGTGCAGCAGTACACTTATAATATACAACAAAAAAAATAAAAATGAACACAAACAAAATAACTAGAACCGATGAAAAATTGAAGTATTTTCCCCAAGGCCAAGGCAGTGACTTTTAATGGAATCCTGACATCTTAAGCAGAAACAAAATTCATTTATTAATGAAATGATTTTATTACAACTTAAACGTGAAAATATTATTCTTTCTTTTATACTTTTCCTCAAAATTTCTACTTCAATATTTACATATTTATTTTCTCCCTGTCATCATCCCTTTTTCCCCATGAAGTAGTTGAGGTTGACTTACCACAGTCCTAACCTTCTCCCCTCCAACTTTCCTTTTTTTCAAGCAGGAATTGAACAATAAGTAGACACCACTAAAAATGTGCCAGTAACATTTCATAGCTTTCCTTGATTTAGCTTTGTCAAATTTCTCTTTAGATTTTTTTCAACTTTATTAATCTTCATGGTTCCAAACCTGAACACTTATACACATATATAACAAGTAACATTCCCATATTCTCATGTAGTTCTCCCAAATGAAGAAAAACACAAAAGAGAAAAAAATGAACAAAAGAAATCTGCTCTTTCATCTCATGACTATTCATTAGATTCTTTAATTATTTTCAGATGTAGGATGAACAGAAGTTCTACGTAAATAATTCATGAAAAGGTAACCATATGTTATAGAAGTCATCTGCTGCATTTTCCAGTCTGTATGGTGTCCTTTCATAGTCAAAATGACACTATCTAGTTATGATATTAAACATAAGTTATTCTTAAATCTATATTGCTCCAAAAGTAAAATGCTAACAGTGCTACCTGATTCTACGGTATCCTTCCAAAGGATGCCTGTATTCACAGTTAACTGTTCAACTTAGAACTTGACTCCTAACAAGGACAGAAAAAACAAGGAAAAATAGCAACCGACATATAATGGATTAAAATGTAACTCATGCAATAGTATTATGAGTGCATATCCCATTATTAACTCCTATTTTCCACACCTGCCCTTATGCTATAAAAATCTTAAGTAAATAAAAAACAACAAGCACAAAGCAAGAGGAATTGAAGTGGTGGAGCTCACTTGATCTTCATACCACCAGAAAGATTGTTTGTTCTTCCTTATGCCATCCAATGCTTTTCAGAATTCCCTGAGATTAAACAATTTAAAGAATTGTTTCTCACAAAAAGAAGTATCAAGCTGCAAGCAGGCATCTGCAAATCCATTGCCAAAATGAATGAGAATTTTTGAATGCCTATTTCTATCAATAATAGATGTGAAATAAAACATGGTAACTTAAAGATGGACACAAGGAAAAACAGCCTTAGAACACTGTCCATTCAAATATGCTTATCTACTATTCATGCGCTGGATAAAAAGGGCAGGTCTTTTTTGCAGAAGGAAGAAAACAAAATGAAGATACTTTAAAGCTCTTTTTTAAGATGATCAAGTAAAACAATTCTACAGAGAAGCAGAACAGAAATATGAGCAGCAGGCTCCATCCTGCAGGTAGGGAATATGTACTTACTCCTCTAACACTAGTTGGTCTTGCTCCTGAATTCTCACTTGACCCATAGATTAAGGAAGGGTCAAACAGTATAATCTAGTATAAACACCATGTTCCCTCTTGCCCTCTTTGGACTTGTCTGATGTGATTAATTTGGTGTCTTCAGCAAAGTTGGCCATTTTAATTGAACCACCTGACAGATTTTCTTAGTATTTGAACATGTGGTGGAAATAAACTGTGACTTAACGTAGTATATCAGTCAGTCTTGCAACTCTACCACCTCACTGTCAGTAGCAGCAAAGGAACCATCTCCCACCAGCAACCTGCAAAGCAGGTCACAGCACCAACGAAACTTGTTTAGGATGTGCACTATTTCATTCCACTCAAGCTGCTCCTTACAACTACACTGAAGCATGTTCCTCCTCTCATCCACTAAAAACAAAGCTGTACTATTCTTTTCACTGCTTACAATACCCTACAACTCTTTGTATCCTTTCTGATGGTTCCTTCGGCTGCACAGGCATAGTGCAAGCAAGCATTGCCAGTAAGCTGCATTTTTTTAGACAAGGGTGCCAACTATAGTTTCTGGCACATGTGCCATAGGTTTGCCATCTCTGAAACAAGGAACACAGAAGCTCCTTGCCTTGCGAGGGGGCAATACGTCGAGGCAGTTTTTCACAAAAACACACCTCTAATTTGGAAATGAGACAGCTTTGCCAAAAAAGAAAAGCGGTAGCTTCATAATAAATCCAGCACCTCTCCCAGTGCAGCATGTATTTCAGTAATGCATCTGCTAGATTTAGAGATTAACTGTCCATTTTCCTCTAATGAGGATATGACAGCTCGCAGGATAACTACAGTGAAGACTGACAATATAATCTGACAATCTTGCCACAGGTCTAACATCACTTTAACCATCAGCTTCACTAAATAAATCCCCTTTCCTCTTTTGTCTAGTGATTCTCTGCACCAGGACAGACTGGATTTTCTGTAGCACCTGTAACGCAGTGCTGAAAAGCAGCACTGTCCAATACATTGATACTTTCTCTACTCCTTCCTCTCTTCTTAGCAGCTATATTTTGAAGCCATGGAAAGCAGCAGCCCAGTCCTCTAGGTCAGGCAGCAGAAAATCCAATCTTCTTACCCCCTATTCTCCCTACTAATTCCAAATCAAAACCAACAATCTGCTAAAATGAGCTTTTATCTTCTCTTCATTGAAGAGCATGTTTCTGATTGAATTAGGGGTTGGGTTTTTTTCTATTTTCCTCCTCAGCAAGGCCTATACAAGGTTCTCAGAGTGAGTTAGCCTCTGTCTCTGGAAGTGTGCATGACTACGTGAGATCTGCAGGAAATGATACCTACTAGCATCTACTCCTGACACAGCAATATTTCATTACACTCACATACATCAATGCTGCCAGATCAGGTGTATTAAATAATGAACAGCTGTTGCTATGATCAACTTTTCTGACAAGCTCCTTCCTAAATGTGGTCAGCAGACTCCTAAGGGCAGAACCTAATCTCAAAGGGCACTGCATGCTTCTTTCTGCTACCTAGTCCCTAAGCAACAACAATTTTCTTGAAGTTAAGGAATTCAAGTAAGAAGCCATGATATATGACAAGATTCCTCATCAACAATGTCCTTACAGGGGGAATAAAATCCAGCTTCACCATCTTAGAACTATACTGATTTTACAATTAAAAATACATTGTGTCACTACAGCAACCAGATAATATACTGAACACAGTTAAGAAATTAATCTTTTCTACAGTAAAAACAGTTTCCCATGGCTTTAGAAACCATTTTTACCTCAAGAAAAAAGGTTATCCTATTGTAACACTAATTGCCTACATGATAACTATTCTTACCTGGATTGAACAAGAAATTTCCCAAACTAGACCCCAGCTACCCAGAGGATGAATGAGATCATAAAGATGACCTCCCTCTTCTTTCCAGGCTTAAATATCGAGCTCTGCTAACATAAGAATTGAGCATTTCAAACCAGTGGAATGGACAGAGGACAAGAAACATCACATTTCTTTACTTACTGTACTTTTCCCTGTCTAATCCAAGTGCAGCTATCATTTCAGGCTATCTTTGTAGAAACACCGCTGAGAACACAGAAGCTCAGTAATAAAGATCCAGAAGCTTCAGCCAACTAACTTCAGGCGTGGCCACAGAGGCAAATTAATGAAAAGGTGAAGCATGGATTTACAGCACACTTGTACAAACATCCAATATAGATGCTTTTTTGTGGATTAAGTAGGAAAACTCCTTCCTCAAAATGGAGTAAGCTACCTCACAGAAACATTTTCAACTTGTAGAGAAAGCATTCCTACTGGGAATTCACACAAAAGTACTAATGAGCTGTAAAGGTACACTGTAATTTAGAGCTTATTAATTTCTTCAGACAAACAAGCCCACAGGTATTAGCCATAGTCATCATACCACCTACCTCAGGTAGTCTTCCATCAATAAAGCAGAATCAGCAACTTTCAACTATTTGAATAATAAATATTTTCCTTCCCATCTTTCTCACTCAGATCAGCTCCTTAACAAGATTTCTTTCCCTTAATTTTATGAAAAAACTAACTAGAAGATGGCAAGCAGAAAGGACAAAGACATACGATAATTCACTGACACAGTTCAAAGTGGCTACATAAAACAGAAAGGCTTCACCACTGAAGGCTCATACCTTTTCCAAGGTACAACTTGAGTAAAACGATCTTTTTAAAGAAAAAAAAGGGTCAGTGTCGTCAGATATTCTTTGCCTGCAGTATCTATAAATCACATTCACTGGAGAAACTTTTTTTGCAAATAGTTTATAAACTTCGCAGAATCTCATCCCTACTGACACAGTCATCCAAACTCCCTATTACTGAAATTATCCTCATGTCCCTCATTACACAAGAATAATCAAGGTTATATGCTACTGGAAAGAAAGTGTTTAGATGGCAATAATGTGTGTGTACATTAGTCTTAATTTAATAACAGCATTTTATTACAAAGAAAAATACAATCAGGTGAAGGTACAAAAGTTAAGAAAAAATTATTAGTGTTAATTAATGCTTGAAGGTAGACTTATGCTTCTTTCAATTGGACCCATTAAAGGGGCTTTAATATAGATTTGCACAGCAAGCTGAAGATTTTCAAGTGCAGATAATGAGGCAAGCTAGTACTATTTTAACCCCTCTGGAGTATAATCAGTTGATAAGGTTTTGAAACGTTACAAGGTCTAGGACAAAAAGATTAGCTTTAGTTCCTCCAGATCAAAATTGAAACCCAATTAATTAACAATGTTATAGAAGACAGAAAAGGTTTACTGCTACTTTTACACATCTTTAATTTCATCTTCTAAGCAAAACAGGTGAAGATATTTTAATTTATCTATTGCATGAATGGCAGAAGACTGAGTTCCCTTTTCCCACATTATCATCTAAACTAATTGTTTAAATTCAAAAATTTTAATGCATTCTTCCAAAAGCCTCACCTTATTTTAAAAGGAAAAAAAAAAGAACCAGTGATCTATTTGAGACATACATAAATATTATAAACTGAATACACCAGGTGGAAAACGTTTCCGAAGAAAAGGAAGAACGAAAAAAGGTGTCTGCAGCAGTCAGCTTTCAGAAGGAGAATAATTAAAATCCTAGGATAGTGAGTTATCCATTTAAAGGCAGCAATTAGAAATTATTTTCCTTGAAACAAACAGAGAAATTATGTACATATGGCAAGGATACATCAGTACTGAGAAAAGAGTTTTGAGCCACTTTGTAAAACAAAAGTGACAGTAATAAGATCAGTATAGCAATCTAGCCACCAGCCTCAAAGGAGTAAGATATTTACCACACAGCATTTAGAATAAATATCTATATGCCAGATGAGGCACAGCTGTGACTATCAAGACCAAAAGTTACCAATCAACCAATTACAAGACAGGAATTTTAAAAAAAGAAAGAACAAAGGGAAAAATAAAATGAAAAACTCCAATACAACTTATTTTGTACTGAATTTATGTGCAATAGATAAAAAAATACTTAAGTGCTTTAATAAATACTATATTTATTTGAACCTTTGAACTGTACATTTTTAAATGATCCACATTATTTCCTACTTAAAATATTTAACGCAATATGCAGCTATGCAATAAACCCATGGCAAGAAAAAAGTCGTATGCATTTATCTAAAACTGAAGATTACACCATTGTAATTTGGGAAACAGACTGAAGTCACACTAAAGTACATACAAGTTTAACGCACATACACTGTTCCAAAGATATTAGACAGCAGAAGTTTTGCAAACCTGTGACTTACACTGATTTTTACCCTTAAAGCCACAGTTCCTGTTCTCATGAATATTTGAGCACTTTTTTCCCCATTTAGGATATGCAAAAGCAAATAAAGACCATATTACTTCTCAGTCGTAAATTTCTAAATTAATTATTTTAGTTGATTTTTAGTAATATCCATTAAAATGGAAACCCTTCAACCAGTTGAAATCTCTCATTACAAATAAAGCTAATTCAGCTCTCAGTATTAAATAACTATATGCATCTCACCTAGGGTGAGGAGAATATGCTTTCTTACTTACAGTAATTTTAAAAGGGCTCTTAAGCATGTCAAGACAAAGTCTGAGCAGAATACAAGAGAAGAAAGATTATCTCATGTTCTCCTTCTAGGGTTTTGTTGTTGTTTCTGGCAGCAATATCAGCTTACATACATGTCAAAGTATGAGATACATCATTTATTTGCCTTTTTTCCCCTTAGTCAGCGTACATGCATACAATCAGGTGTTTGGTGGCCACCCAGAAATTCCTAGTAAATAAATACCCTGTAACAAATGATACTGTTGCAACTGACATCTCTGTATGATGTGTGAAGGGGAAGGGAAAAACAACAGAAGAGACGACTGGATAATCTCACCTTTCTAGACATAACAGATTGGTAGAACGCAATACACAGCCTTGAAGTCTTGCTGTCTATACTTTACACAAAAAAATGTTCATTGTCATTACTGTCAAAACTCACAGTTTCATAAGCAACCTATTTGCATGTTAATTACAGAAATATCTTTTTCTCCTTAGATCAACAAAGAAAGGACAAATCCAGAAAAACAAAATAAATGACAATGCTCCTTACTACATTGCTCTCTATGCCAGCTCCAGTCTTTGACTACCAAACCACCGAAACCACTCCAAAAACTCAGAAAATGATCCCCCACTTGTTTCAGTCCTGTGGCATCCCAGCCAATGAATGAGGCAAGAAGGTCAGAGTGACACCACCTTCATATACAGCTTTTATATGCAGGACTGGCCATTGGCACCATCTGGTGCCCTTCACACACACACAGACACACACCCTGAGTCAATGATACTCTAAGGGAAGCTATTTGAAGGAGCTGTATTACAACATGCACTAAAGTTGTGACGATCATCAGAAAAGCAGCTTCTGTCCTCCTCCCATCTTGATGCCAAGCCTTCACTCCTTTCACGGCTGCCTCTTTTCCTTGATTCTAGTTACATTTTCAGCCTCTCTCCGTTTCCAGATGGTAACTATATCCCACTACCAATTTCGGATTTCCAATCAATTTCAACTTCAGCTTCTGAAATTGATCAGACACCACAGAGAGCAATCTCATGGAGATGCACGCTACAGGTTCAGAAGCGGTCACAGCAGGCAGCCCTTCTTAAAAGCATATTACTGCACACCAATTCTTATAAACTTCTTACACAGGTATTTTCTCCTTCAGCTGAGGATAGGGTAGAAATGCAGGAATAATCACGCATTGCTGGTTTATAAAAATTGATGTCCATGCATTCACCAGGCACATTACAAATCCCATCTACAACCATGAGGACATGACAACACACAGAAACTCCAGACACTGCTCTAACACAAAATAAAAGGATGAATAACGTCATGTCAGTGGGGTTTCTCATCAGGCAGCAGGGGTACCAGGTTTATTTTGAATAAACCAAAAGTAGGTAAGCTCTGGAAAACTGAGTTTACATCACACACCACACAACTTTCCTCAATTCAAGCCAGACCCTAGTGAAGGCCATCAGAAATGTGAGGAAATTCACTAATGATCTGCATGATGGGACAGAGCACACCCTCAGCAAGTTTGCTGATGATACAGAACTGGAAGGAGTGGCTGATACGCCAGAGGGTCATCCTGCTGTTCAGCAGCTGGACAGGCTGGAGAAACAGGCTGAAAGGAACCTCACGAAATTCACTAATGGGAAATGAAAAGTCCTGCACCCCAGGAGGAACAGCCCCATGCTACTTTGTATGCTGGGGTCTATGCACCAATATACAGTGGGTGCTGCCCAGCTGGAAAGCGGCTTGGCAGAAAAGGACCTGGGGGTTCTGGCAGACAACAGGTTGACCATAAGCCAGCTAAGTACCACTGTGACAAAGTCGGCAAATGGTACCCCTGTGCTGCATTTGGCAAAGTATTGCCAGCAGGTTGAAAGAGGAGAAGCTTCCTCTGCTCAGCACTAGTGAGGCCACACCTGGAGTTCTGTGTCCAGTTCTGCGCTCCATAGTACAAGAGAGATATGGACCTACTGGAAAGAGTCCAGCGAAGGGCCAGGAAGATGATCTAGATGCTGAAGCATCTCTCCTATAAGGAAAGGCTGAGAGAGCTGGGACTTTTCAGCTAGGAGAAGAAAAGGCTCAGGGGGAATCTCACCAATGTATATAAATACCTGAAGGGAGGATGCAAAGAAGAAAGAGCCAGGCTCTTTCCAGCGGTGCCCAGCAACAGGACCAGAGACAATGGGCACAAGTTGAAACATAGGAAGTTCCCTCTGAACATCAGGAAACACTTTTCAACTGTGAGGGTGACTGATCACTGGCACGGGTTGCCCAAGGAAATTGTGGAGTCTCCCTTCTTGGAGATTCAACAGATATCTGGATATGGTCCTGGGCAGCTGGCTCTAGGCCTCCCTGCTTGAGCAGATGACCTCTAACCTCAACCATTCTGTGATTCCACAAAAAACTATGTATCTAAAGTATTAAAAGCATGTAACTTTTAATCCCAGGAACTGAGGGATTTAGACATCTGAAAGCACACCCTCGATCTCTTTGTTTTTTCAATCAGCTTCGTTACCTGTGAAGTAATTCTAACTGTTTTTCTCTCCTGCCATATCACACTTGGTCTGATCATGACGTTTTTCTTATTAATATTCTTAATAATAAAAAAAGCACATTCTGGTCTCCTCAGTCTTGAGAAGGTAGTCATCTGAGGTTTATGGAGAAAAGGAAGGTGCAATGTTTATTGTTCTCTTGTGTTTATTTAGTATTTGTTAGCATTGGATTTCGTAAGTAGTGCATTTCAAATTCTATGAAGCGTTCAAAAGCCTTATTACTTTTCAAATAATTATTTTCATTTTTATTAAATGTGGCCATATTTCCTCAGTTTCACCAATGGCTTTGCTCAATACATGAGTTTCATTTAATTTTTTTTTTTACTGATACACAGAACTCAGTTTTGAGTAACCAGTTCAATAGATGTAAGACTTAAGTATGACATTTTGGACTTGTCAGTATTGTTTTATAGTTTATGCTAACAGTTAACTTAATAAGTATTGTTATAGGTTAGTAACACTAAAATACATATCTGTATTGTTCTTAGGATACTACATGTTTAGTCCTCATTATGCTAGAAATGTTTTATTTTTTTATTTGTCAGGATGCCAAATCTTTCCAAACCATGGGCGCGTTGCAGACCTAGAAAGTTCTATGTTTACATTAAAATCCAAGTTTAGGTAGGCAAAATAAAGCAATGAGTTGATAAAACTTTTCAGAAAAAGTTTCACCTAAAAACATGGGAACTTTTTAGGTTAAAGGTCAACTGTTTGAACAACTCAGAACAGTGTAATTAATACTTTATCAGAAGGCTATAATTTCTGAATCACCTGCAACTTTCACCTTAAGACACAACAGCAAACTATTTTCACATCTTAGGAAATATAAATTTGATGTCAGTGATAGAAGTTTTCTTAACTGCTCTATTTAAACATAATACAAACCTGTTCTAGGGTTTCTATTTTGCTGTCTTTGGCTTGCAAAATCTCTAAAACCCTTCTGTCCTTGACTTCAGCTTTCTGCTTTTCTCTGGAAACAAACAAAAAAAAAATAGACACTTTATTAGTCATAATTTGCAGTTAATCATTTGAATTTTTCATGTCCTGATAATGAATGTCATTTTAAAGCATAGAAAATTAAATTATCTGAAGCTGACAGGCCTTGCAGAATTAATCAGGGAGCATATGGCAAGTGACAGCAAATTACATCTGTAAACAGCTAACACAACTTTGTTCAAAAAGAAACAGAAGCAAGAGGTTTTAAAATACATTTTTAAGCAGCTGAAATTATCTGTCTCATTCTTTCCCGTATGCAGAAAGTGTACTTGTCCATAGACTGAGAAAAACACTGTTTTCCCTTCTTGGCAATGTAGAGCCACTGAGCTGCTTGCGTTTGTGAAGTCCTGCTCTCAGCTACCTGGCATTCCTATGCCTGAAACATCAGTTTTGAACATCATGGATAACTATTCTACAATCTTTCACAGGGACAGAATCTGTAACTTCTACCAGGGGAAAAAAAAAAAGACTTCTCAGAAGCTTGGTCAACGGGGACTAGCAGAGCCTCTCTATGTGCTTAATAAGTACAGGGCTATAATCGTCTGTGCAACACTTTGTAGAAAACCAGCTGATGAGTCACTAATGCTTTGTTTAACAAACCACCTCATCTCATTGCTATCCTATTGCTTGACTAAGTTTTAAATGTTGATGCCCTTACTGGCTTCTGTTTTAGGCAGAAAGAAAACAAATGTTGTAAGAGTAAAGGATACACAGGGACTCCTTAGCACAAGACAGAGTTCCTATCATATATATCTGTGATAAAAGGTCTGAGAAACATACACTGCCTAAAAATGGCCAAATACTTCAGGCACCCCAAGCACCACAGGTGACAGAGAAGCAGAAACTCATGCAGATCATGCCTGCTCTCACAATACAGTAAACTTCCATATTCGCTGGATATAAGCTACCTCTAAAAGCCAGAGAATCCTACTTGCGCAACTTTTGCTCTACCAAAATGGGAATGTTTCTGAGGTGGAAGGAAATGGAAGAGTGGTACCCGTGAGCCTGTAAATTGGATCAGAAGTGGATGACAATATCCAGTTGTGCACAAAAGGCTTAATCTGCTGAAGCATTTTGTAATAGAGACCAATAAGGGCAGCAGATATATGGACAATTATTTTTACTTATTACTGCATATTCTACTGTTATTGGTGATTTTAAAGGCTAAACCACACTGTCCCCACGGGCCATCCAATAACATGGAAAAATTGGAGGAATTTGGAAACTGAGGTGTCAAGGCATCATAAATGTAAGTAGCACTCTCCTACTGCAAATACAGCAGCACTGAGGTGTTGTACCACTGGAAGAAAACTAAGAAAAACCTAACTGAAAATATATGTCTTTAAATTACATTTAGCCAGGAGAAACAAAAATATATGAAATCTTAAGCAGTTGTATGGCATTAAAAAAAATCTACTTCCATGAAGAAAATAATTCAGGATCTATAATGAGCAGAGAAAAGTGAAACCATGAATATTCAACGAGTATTCCAAAAGACATTTAATGCCTGAAAGGTATTTAACATTTTAACTGAGACAGAAACTTAACAGAAAAATGCACATCAGATCCTGACCTCAAAGCACCTGATCACCTGCAATCAGAAGCATCAAGGAATTGTCGTGATAGGTTCCTAGGAAGGCATAAGCAGTGAAATACGTAGTACAGCCAGTTTTTCATAGTTTTGTTTTTAACATCTACTAAAAATGAACTAAGTAGAGACTGTAATTACAGAGATCCATGCAAATATGAAGTTATCTGATGTATTCCAAAGGTTACACTGGGATGTCCTTTGGAAAAAAACCTAAAGACAAAAAAGGGAGCACAAGAGAGAAAACAACAAACAGGTTTCATAACACGACAGTTAACGAAACTGAGCCACCCTGCTTATAACGTGCAAGTTTACAGAAATCACATTCTTAGTCAGATTTTAAGAAATGGTAAAAGACTTTCTGATAAGCTTATAAAACTTTGTACTAAAACATATTGGACTACCTTAAAAATTAGGAGTTAGTAAGGAAAATTATTTGTGAGTAGATTATTTGTAAAATACTTACCACAGAAGTTTGTGCATGTTCCTGAAATAGGCATACTGGTCATGATAGGTACTGTACATTATTCCACAATGTAAATGAACGAAAAACCGCTCCAGTATAAAAATACTAATGCTTCTTCATAATTAAGTACTTTGCTGTGGGGTCCTTAATGGCTATCAAGAATTACCCTTTTTCAAAGATAATACTTGCAGTACACAAAACCCAAACATTTTAGGAAGAAGATATCTCTCTCCCATAAGCACGTTCCACTATAATCAACCTAAGGAAGTGACGGACCTATATTGATCTATATCTACACTGTAAGCATTATGGCATCCCAAGTTTCCTCAGGTCTTAATTACAGCTAGAAAACTTAATTTAAGATTAGACACATGCGTAATTCCTTGATCTAAAATCTGAAGAGCATCAGAAAACAAAAAGCAAAGCAGGTCTTTACTACAAAGTACTTAAAATAGTAATGTGTAGACACAGACATAATCATACAATAAAATACACACACGCCCCCCATGAACCACTGAACAGCATTGCCTCTGGACCTTAACTGCTGCCTTACGTGTCCTATCCATTCTTTGTTCCCACAGTGATGTGTTTCCCTCTCCGTTTTAATTCAGCTATTTTTATTTTATATTCCTACATAAATCAAATCGCTGCTTCAACCACTCATTCTAAATGGCATTCCTCAGGGGTCAGTACTGGGACCTGTGCTGTTCAACACCTTTGTCGGTGACATGGACAGTGGGATTGAGTGCACCCTCAGCTAGTTTACTGATGACTCCAAGCTTCGTGGCACAGTTGACACACTGGAGGGAAGGGATGCTATCCAGAGGGACCTCAACAGGCAGGCCTGTGTCAACCTCATGAAGTTCAACAAGGCCAAGTGCAAGGTCCTACATCTGGGTCGGGGCAATCCAAAGCACAAATACAGGTTGGGCAGAGAATGGACTGAGAGCAGCCCTGAGGAGAAGGACCTGGGGGTGTTAGTGGATGAGAAGCTCAACAGCAGCCGGCAAGGTGTGCTCTCACAGCCCAGAAAGCCAACCGCATCCTGAGCTGCATCAAGAGAAGAGTGGTCAGCAGGTCAAGGGAGGTGATTCACACCCTCTACTCCACTCTCATGAGACCCCACCTGGCATACTGCATCCAGCTTTGGAGTCCTCAGCACAAGGAGGTCATGGACCTGTTTGAGAGGGTCCAGAGGAGGGCCACAAAGATGATCAGAGGGTGGGAGCAGCTCTCCTATGAGGACAGGCTCAGAGAGTTGGGGTTGTTCAGCC
>RSEF01000031.1:33195788-33212136 GCA_003993805.1 Himantopus leucocephalus
CATAAGACTTGTTCTCCAGACCCCTCACCAGTTTTGTTGCCGTAATTGTACACCTTTCTCTCAAATCTTTGTATTTTGGAACACCTGCATTTATGGATATCAAATGTATGAGACTGTTAGGTAGTCAATTCTTCCAAGCCAAAACATTTCCCTTTGGATTTCACTTTTTTTCAAATGAAACAACATTCAGTTCGAATTGGGTCAACAGAAGAAATGTTCCGAACACACAGCTGTTGAGTAAGCATGCATTTTTTTCTGGCTTTTCCACTGGTAAGAGGTCTATTAAAAAAATATTACACAACTGAATTCTAGTTGCTATGGCTTTTGTCACTTACAGTGTCTGTGAAAGTTACGCAAATAAAAGTGCTGCCTAAGTTGCCTGGGTGGCAGGAAGCATAAATGTTTTTTGTTTGGGTTTTTTTGCAGTTTGGAAATTCCACAACTTTCTTTGAAACACGTCCATATTACAAATAAGTTGCAGTTACTCCTGACCACATTCTTTTTTCTGTTTGTCTATTTCCTCTCCTTATCTAAATGTGAAATAAAACATCACTCCATCCATTGTGGCAACCCCCAACACTGCATTATTAGAAGTAAAGAAACACAAGTACATCATACAGCATTCTTATTTTCTTTTAACAAAAGATGCCATCGGTATTCTGATATTAATTAGAAGTGTTAATATTTTCTACTAATGGATTTGCTTATCTCCTAGGATTTTTATGTTGACCGTTATTGTTCATCACCAGCAGTTTGATAGGAAACTCCATCATCAAACTGGCACTTTTTCTGGAAGATGCTTTTCAGCTACAGTGAGAAAAAGAAGTCAAAGTTGCTGAAATTATTTCTGGCAGGTTTTGGCAATGTCTTCAATATTTTAGTAATTTATATGTTTCTCAGGAACATACTATAATCCTAGAAATATGTTAGATCTTGTTTAGACAATGAATTCAAAACATACTCACTTCCAGTCAAGGTTTCTGGAGGTTTTGTGATGTGGATTTGGTTTGGGGTTTTTTTTGTAGTGGACTAGCTTATCTATGCATTCAGGGCTGCAGGAGACATGCTTTTCACTTTTGTGACAGCTGTAAATAATAACATGATTATAGTGGTAGGAAGAATAGTTTTGGGTTATAAAAGTGGCAAGGTCTGTAGGGAGAATTAGTATCTGGTATTAGACCATCTGTCATAACTTAGAGAAGAGGCAGACCATTTAGATGGCACAAATTGGTGATAAAAGTATTTGACCAAAACTACCCAATTTTTCCAACTGCATCTAATAAAAGATACTACTTCAGACCTCATTCCTACCATTATAACGTATTCGGTTGAATTTGCACAGCAAAAAAAAAAAAACAAACAGAGCTGGACAAGATCAGCATGGGACCCTATATTCACTGACACAGGGACCTGGAGTTCCGCTAGTGTGACTCGTCACTCAGTGAAAAGAAAGTGTCATTTTCATCTCATGAGCAGAGAAGAAGGTAGCAGAGGTCTCATCTGCCCCTGAAAAGGCAAGAGCTAGAACCAAATAGCCACCTAATATTAATCAAAATGACTAGGATAGAGCTTATATAAATCAGGGCACATCAGTGGAACAAAGCGCAGAGGAAGGAGGTAGTTAACAGTGTCCTGGATGTGGGGATAAAGTTTGCCCCACCCAATAGCACCTGCCAGCAACATGAGGCCTGGAGGGAGGGACCAACAGCTGGAGGTAATTAAGAGGAGGAAGCAGATTCCAGAGTTTGGCTGTCCTGGCAGAGGGAGGTTGGGTTTGTGTTGCAGTAAGATGAGGAGATGGGTTTAGCTGAGCCTTGGGAGTTGATTGTTTCATTGTTAATTTGTTTCTTAGTGAAAGAAAAGCCCAGGAAGGAGCTGAGCTTTGACCTTGCATGTGGTGTGTAGCCCGTGTCATAGACTAACTAGGAGAGTCACCTGGTGATGGAAGGGTTGCATGGAAAATGAAGAGCTGAGTTCCATCACCCTGAAAAAGGGTGTGAAGAGTATGTGGCCACCCAGGCTCAATGAATAAGACACGATACCCTTCTTAACCCAAGGAGTGGTTGCTGGAAGGGGCAACGTGGTCCACGACCACCCAAACTTTGTAGACTATGCAGAGGACACAGATGAGACTCTCCCTAACCCTAGGGATGGCAGCTGAGAACATACACCTACACATCCTCACTCTTACCAGCCCATTACATTCATGCACATGTATACAACACGAGAGCCACAAATATATGCAAGCGCCTCACACTCTACCCATTTTAAATATTAGAAATCAGTTTTACAACAGTTTTTATGTGTTAGTATTTTCTGACTGCGGACAGATTAAAAGAATAAGTACTGGAATTAAATAAGAATTTCAGCTTTAATTTTTAAAAATTGCCACATTTTAAGCTTCTATTATTTAGAAATAACGGGATTTTGAACAGAAGTTTTAATTTTAATGTCTCAGGCAAGCTGCAAAATTCATTTAAGTATAGCTTACCTCCTTTCACATGGTGGAGAGGTTAAGGTGTAGTCACGTTAAGTCACAGCAGAGTGCACAGCAGCAGCCTTGATAAAGCTGCAGTTATTAAATAGGGCATAAATCAGAACCCAGCAATGTTTTTGCTCAGAACAGAGCCAAGGCATATGATTTTCAGGTCTTTGTTTAACAATTCATACTGCCTTCAAAAAAAGACGACCTTAGGAAAACAAACAAATTGGAACAAAATATAAGCATTGGTAGTTTAGTCAAAAAACATTTGCAGCAATTAAAACACTTTCTCTAGTTTTATCAATGTACTTATGTTACTGTTATGTATTATTCTACAGGCACTAGCTTTTGAAGAAGAAAAGATACTTGCTCCCACTCTAAGATAAGGCGGTTTTGACATCTCGGTATAATATCCCTTTTGCCTCAATTATCTTGCTGGATTTTTTTACGTGAAATTCTAAGCTAAATGTCTTTGTGTTTGTCTCAGTTGACCATCAGGTTCAAGTTACAGTTATTTACAATTGCTTAAATTGACAATTCAGAAACTACTTCAGATGAACAAGCAAGATTCTGTTTTTATTATCTGCGCGCACTGTGGCAGTAGCTGAGAGTTACTGGGAGGCCACTTTGTGCAGCAGTATTTCAGTTGCTAACACTGTTCCCAAAAGCAGTGTTTGCTATAAATTCCCAGCCCAAGGGAATACAAAACAGATACTGCACATTTCATTCTAGGGTGGTACTGCAGAGTCAGCCCAACATGAACTCTTCTTGCAGCCTGAACTCCATCATCACAGTGGGACTCAACTGACTCGATCCAGTGAGATAGGGCTCGTGTATTTTGGCAGCGATGCAAAGTTGTAACTTTGAACTTTCCTTTCCTACTGTGGCTGAGTTTAGAGTAACAAAGTGAGATTCTGTGTCTGTTGATTTAAGTTTTTAGACACACTTTTTACTTAACAGAATTGCTTCCCCTAGAGACAGAAAATATATAAGAATAAATACTACATAAAAATCTGTATTTTCCAATAAACAGAAGTATTACAAATATAATGCAGACTGCAAGTACAATTATCTGGAATAAATTCAGGAACAAAAGATATTCGTGCAGAAATTAACTTTTTTTTAATGCTGAATTTCGGTAAATCTTTTAAATGCTTCTGTTAATTTCCTCAGCAGCTGTATCCTAGTAATGGCACAAGGTAAGAATTGATTTAAGCATGTAAAGAAGTTCATTAAGTTCTGAAGACAGACAGTGAGGGTTCACAAGAAAGCTTTCATGCTTACTCAATTGTGGAGTGGACAGGCAGTTGTCAGATCATATTCAGTTTCATATTCACAAAACAACATAAGAATATAATTCTTTCTACAGTTTATTTTAAATTCAAGTATAAAAGTAAATAAATAAAATTCTATTANAGTTGCTTGGCTTCTAGTCCTGAATGGAGCTATTAAATGCCTTTTTTTTTTTTTTCTCAGAAAAAGAAATTTAATTATTGCCAGCTCTCCCAATTTTACTACAAGCTCCTTATTATTGTTATTTTCCTTAAACCCCCTTCTGGAGCCGTTTGATTACATAAGAATTTCTAGGTTGTTTCTTCCTCTGCTTTTAGCACTTCTGTCCCTACAGCAGTATAGAATTATGACCCAAATGTGATCTAAGAACTCAAAAACTGAAAATCAAATAAAAATAGCTATTAGAAATCACTATTTTATTTCCATTTTGACCTGTGTTGTTTGGACACTTAGTGTAGGTAACAGTAGCTATGTCTTGGANACAAGAGAAAAAAAAAAAAAAAGCTAATTTGGTTTCACTACCCAAACAATGGTAGAAACATGCTAATGAAGACTACAAATAAATAGCAAAAAACTGATACTAATATTTTTCACTGCTTTAGTTGTCTGAACTCTTCCTACAATATATGTTGAGGCTGTGGAAAATATAAAGAAAATATGTTGCTGAGACAGCAATTACATTAGACCATGTGTTGATTTGCCTTCACTTTATTCAGGGAATGAGGCATAGCTATAAATAGAAGAATATATGTAGTCTCATCTTGCAAGCTAACTCTACTTTTTCATTATTCTCAGGTAAGGCTTTGTGTTCCTAGTGAGTGTCAGGTTGTCATCTGCCTCCTCTGTCCATTCCTGCATCCTGACCACATGGCTCCTGACCACGTATTCTGTTTTAGAAGTATGCTCAAAATGATCCAATCCCTGAGTTGCTCTGGTCTTCTGCATGTGCTTTCTGGCAGTATTTCCTGATCTAGAAAATCCTTTGTGGTGTTCAGTCTTTTATCCTCACTGAGAATCCAAGGTACCAATGTACCAAGTTAATTGGGATGTTAGGGCTTTGACAAAGAACTTCTGAATAATCCAACGGTAGTTTCAGATATAATCTTAGTCACCCGTATCTCCCTGCAGATGGACTAATCTCACACACAACCTTTTAGACAAGGAGCAGAACAAGCAACAGAAGACAGTAACTTCTTAAAATGTTGTAGCTTTATGGGCTAGATTATAATAGTTGTATGCCCTCCAGGAATGCTCAAGAATATAACTTGGACTCTATGAATTCTTATTATCTATTTGCATAATTCTGGTTTTGTCTTCTATAAATGGGGTATACTCATCTGGCATATCTGAAGAATCTATCATATATAGTGCTAATGGGGTTATTATCTTGTATTTTGCAGTATGTTGCAGCATTCCTGCCAAATACCTTGATTTTTTAAGGCAGATTTGGGAAGCTTGGTGCTAATGCCTCAGCTATACCTTGCTCAGACACCACTTTGAACATTTTTGTTGGTGGTAATAAGACATAAGTCTGCCAAGTCAAGGAAACCCACTTCATTCTGAAACCTCTTGGTGTCAGAACAGACAGAGGGAATGTAACCTAACACATGAGGGACATTCAGCCTGCTACAAGTACTTACCCAATTGCATGGTATTTATTAGGGGGTGTTTCTGGCCTCATGCTTCACAAAAAAAAGCTATTCTATTATTCTTACAACATTCATCATAAGGGAAATAGCTATTATATTGATTTATATTATAGATGAAATGTTGTTTGTGGGACCAACCAAGGTCGCACTTGTGCTCCCCTGACTGACTTCAGCAGGCAAACATTCTCAGTCATTGTCCTTTTTCCTATCCCACCGTTGTGCAGTGAGAGGCTTGAGTGGAAATATTTTACAAGATAGTAAATACATGTAGGAAACAATCTCAGAAATAGTAGAAGGTCTACGTTTGAGCAAGTCATCAAGTCACACTGGAGAGGCACAAAATAACAATGCTTCAATGCCTGGAGGACACCAATGGAAAAAAATATCTAAAAGACAATACTTATGCAAGAAAATGTCACCAAAAGCCAGTGATTTTTCCCAGTAGCTAAACAAAATGTGGCTACAAGAAGATAGGTCTCTGCCCTTAAATAGGATTCTTATTTTTTAAGCATAAAAAATAAATCACCATGAAAGTTCCAAAAGATATACTGTGCCTGGATACAGCAGAAGATTTAGTATTCCGGTATCCCAGACTAAATCAATAACTGGCATCTTATCTGGTCCAGTTATTGAGAGAACATGATTTGCTTTTTCTTTGCATCACTTTAATGGATTTCTTTTCCTACTGAATAATACCTCTGTATGAATACTGTTTTAAAGTTTATTTAGGTGAAAATTCCTTTTGTACAGATTATACACTTATGTAGGATTACATACAGCGGAGTGCAGCTTACAGAAGTGCTGTTACTTGTTTCTGTTATATTCTAGTAATGAAAGTAATAAAAAGTGGTGTGTTTCAGTGTTAACTTCACACAAAGGTTCAGGTAAATATGCAGGTCCTGACTCATTTAACAAATGGAAATTCTGAATCTATTAATCCTTATCAGCATTCAAGGCAGTAGAAAAAAGTTAGAAACATATAATAGAATGTAAAATAATATAAATGTGCTGATTTTTAAAGAATTATATTCATTTAAGTACTATCCATTACATTGATTAGGAATTGTCATAGAAATTATAGCTTACTGTCTCCGTTACTACTACCATCTTGGCCAGCTTTTCTAATTTGTTTTTATCCATGATGTTGCAATGATAATGACCTGGCTAATAGATGACTGTTGTGCTGATATAGTTCTAAGAATTGAATTTTCCTTCAAATCCAGATGGCAGAAGAGCATAACCAAATGCATTTTTAAGCCAATTCATACTGGCTAGGAGCCTATGCTGAAGGCTTGTGCAAAGTCCCAACACAAGAGCTAGATATAATATACATATGGTTAACAGGGATTGCCTTAGCATATTCTGTAATGTTGGCTGCCATTATTCACTAAGAATAAAATTAAAACTTTTGGGCACTCCTTAGATAAAATGAAAGATTTACAGAAAGGGCCAGCAACTGCCAGTGTGAGGTAGTCAACCTGATGAAAAGGTAACAGGTCAATTACAAATTGTCCCTTTTTTTTGTTGTTGTTGTTATTTTTCGGGGTGGTTTTTGGGGGGAGAAAGCCTTTTTTCTTGTCATCTTGGGTAATCTTAGATATTCAGAGCATACCTCAAAGTGGCTCTCATCTATGAATTAGCAGTGTTGGAAGAAAATAGGTATGTCCTTGATCCTTTCATTTATTGTCAAGAAAAAGTGTAACTCCTTTCAACAAAAAAAATCTGTGAAAGAACACGGATCTGAATCATATATTGTACTGTTTAATATGGCAATGCCAACAGTTTCTATTACATAAACCTTACTATTTTTCACCTTTTGTTCCTTTACGTCTCATAATATACTGTGATTATCTTTGATACTACAGAGTTCTTGCGTTGTGTTTAGGGCTTAGGTGATCTCACCACTGTCCAGTTTTTAAGAAATTACTGCCCGATCTAATTAAGGGACCTTAGGATAGCACCTGTTATTACAGCTATGTATGTGTACAGCAAATCCGGTTTGTCAAACATAAACCCATCCATGCTACGTTGCACTCCAGGTAGGGCAAACATTACGTGCACTGTAAAGTTGGTCTGAACATGCTTGCATGACCTGAATATTAAACCTGCAGTAGATGTGAAGTATTAAGCACCAAAGCCACAGAGTGAATCTCAGGGCCTCCTTCAAACTGGTGTCCCAACGTCTCTAGACAGCAGTAATAGGCAGCATAGCATAACATAAACTGATAGCTTGTTTTGCAGTCTCTCAGGTAATGGGATTTTCCTTCCTATTCAACCAAAAATATAAAAAATAATAATTTTTGCTCAATATAATTATCAGTGAATCATCAGGATATCTAAAATTTTCACAGAAACTCCACCATATTTTTTCTCTGAAGGAAATAAACTGACATTATAAGAGACAACTGAAAGACAGCCATCCAATAGTAAGAAATAAAGAGAAGTCTAGTAACTTAGCAGATGTAAGATCTCAGTTTATTTAACATGATTTTATACCACTTTCCAAACACTACAAAAGGCAAGAGACACAAAGGAGTACTGGACATTCCAAATGGAAAGCCAGAAGACAACATACTGTTAAACAACTAAAGGTTAATTAAAATTTTGATTGCTCTTTCATAAATGTCTATAAAACTATCACCACCAAAGCTCACTCGTTGTTAGCCAATATGTTTAAAGATCACAATGGGCTTTCAGCTATTAATAGATTCTTTCTTGTTATTAATGTATTCCATAAATATTCTGATTTCCAGAAAGGATAGGCAGCCAAAATAACGAGCGTCTTACAAGAACACAAGAATTTAATAATAACATTAAGGTTCTTGCAATTATATTCTTGTACAATTTCTTAACTATTATGCTGTCCCTAAAACAAGCTGTATTTATCAATAGCAGTTGGCACCTGTAGGTCATTTATACAGATAATTCAAATAATCTCACCAGACAGAGCTATATGAACTATCTGTAAGCTGACAAAGCATTCAGTTTGGTTGCGTGGCTCTACCCTGCAATACACCACAGATGCTGAA
Source organism: Himantopus leucocephalus (assembly GCA_003993805.1). Classification (NCBI taxonomy): domain Eukaryota; kingdom Metazoa; phylum Chordata; class Aves; order Charadriiformes; family Recurvirostridae; genus Himantopus; species Himantopus leucocephalus. Next base: position 33,204,242 of record RSEF01000031.1, read on the forward strand.
ATTTTATCATTTAAGGCCAAATAAAATAGGTCAAAATGCAGATTTGATTTACAAATTTGGAAGAGTGTGTGTGTATATCATAGTAATAGTATTAATGCTATTGTTATCAGTATCAGTAGTAGTATCAGTATTATTATTATTATTAGCAGCAGTATTACTATTATTACCTCCTTGAAATTTGATGGGTAGGAAGAAATATATGGTTTTGTGTTATGGTAAATAACAAACATGCACACATTCAACAGTCAACGATTATAGAAGACTGTTAAAGACAATAAAAGCTTATTTACTTTTTGTTTCAGCTCCCGAGGTTTTTTTTCAGTCACTGGTTCAGTATTGTTTCTTTTCTTTTGCCTAGGGTACATCATGAGTCACAACATAATGGGAGTAGGGGTAATGTTCAAACGAGAGACACCTTCCAAATCAAAATGATGCTCCAATCAAAGGTGGGATTTTTCCCCAGCCTTGTATTTAGACCTGACCACAATGACTCTAAAGTGCTAAAACCTCAAAATTATGAAGGGTTGTGATCATTCTTTCTTAAAACTGTAAATATCTACATACTAGAAAAGGTGTAGAAAATTATATCCTGGTCCTGAAAATTCCCAAACCTCTTGCATAGATCAATTTAGTTCTTCTCAGAAAGAAAAGTGACACTGATCAGATCTCTCCTTCTTTTATGTCCAAATTACTTTGTAATTTCTGGCTCAGTGTTTTCATAGCCATTATAGTACCACTGATGAAATCTGCAGAAGGGTGACGTCAGGAAGGAATTTTCCAGCTTTTCTTATTTTGATCGAGGTTTAATGCCTACTTTTATACATTCATGTTTTAGTCTTGGTCATGCAGATGACAGCATTTATAATCATACACTTTCTTGAGAATTCAATTATATATATTATCCAAACAGGTTAATATGCTAAAGCATAAAAGGGAAAAATAAGAGTCATGTATAGCTTTTATTTTCTTTCTTTAACTATAAATTATTGTAACAGCAAAAAAAAATCCTCACAGATGTCTACTATGTATGTGCTGTAAGAAACTTCTATATATAACTAAAAATAAATTAAAATATCATGAACAAAGCAGCTAAATATTCAAACACAATCCCCATTCATCTAATATCTTAGATATTCATGTTAAAACAGCGAAGAGATTCTTCTCACAGTAGATTTGATTTTGTGTTTTTCTATAGATGGTGTTGCTGCTACACTTATGAATGGTTGTACTCCATCCCCGTATCAGAGCGAGTAATTTGTGCCATTATCTCCAGCCCATGAAGGTAATGGAAAGACTCCCTTATCTGTACTGGATTTTGTACTGGATCTTCTTTTGCTGTTCTCTTGTACAAGTCATACAACTACGGATTCACCAGTTCCCTCCCTACCAAGAAAACAGCAGGAGACAGGCATGTCCCCACTGCTGTCTGAAAGATACTGCTGGCACTTCGGGTGCTCCAGTTCAGCTTTAATTTGACAACAGCAGTAGCTATATACGGCAAAGAGCAGTTTTCTTTTTTTGTGTGCACATCATTAGAAGAGTCTTATTAAGTGGACTATTTGTGACTACAGTTCTATTCACAGTGAACCAGCAGAATCTGTGTTCCTCATGAGAATTTTAAAGCTACTTTTCTGTAGGACAGCACAGGATTGCTTGAGACAGTATCTCACTGTAATATAGGAATTTCTTATTCTGGTAAATTCTGCTTTACTGTTTGTTTGGTTTGGTTTTTGGTTTTGGTGGTTTTTGTTTGTTTGTTCTTGCTTAATTAATTGGATGCTATATTAAGTTCCTACTGTGTATTGGCCTAGTCGTGGGAATTGAATCTGTGTCTCTTCTCTACTGCTACATATCAAATGAGTAAGAGGAGCTGGAAAGAGACGAACATTGCTTAGTAAAAGCCACACAGCTATAATAGCTGAGCTAAAGCAGCACTTGATTTAAAGGAGGCTGAAGTATCCGAGGAGAGCTTAGAAGAAGATGAAATATCTGTTTACTGTATGGGAAAGAGTAACAGGCCAGCGTTTCTGGACATCAATAACATAGTTGGTTCATTTTTCTGTTTCATATCTGATCTTATGAATATGCAGTACCAACTGCATCTAGTTGCAATACCTTCAGAAATTAAAACAGAGTTTTTCATGTCCAGTTCACTGCACAACAGTGTGGTGGTTAACCCTTCTTTTAGTGAACACCATCAGCCACACAACCCCATCCGTACTCTAGCAAAAATCTTCTAAATAACCGTACCTGCTATACTCTATACCATATAAGACTTCAGTTGTGGGAAGAACAAATCCCAGAAGACTCTGATTGAGTTTCCACTTCTGAAGTCTGAATATAGAAATGAGTTCTTTTTTTACTTTTGATTATTGCAAGACTGAAAAGGCAGATACAGGTGAAGGACTCCTAGCCAAACATTACAGACATGAAGGTTGTCAGAAATGCATTTCCTAATGATGTCCATTAGCAACACCATATCCTAAAAAATTAAAGTGAAAACTAAATCTCTTCAATATTACAAATCTTGCTTGACAGTCAAGCCATGCTATAGTTCCCTCAGTTCAACTGAAACTTCATGTTTTCAGCTGAACAGTGGGGAATGGAATTTTTCCTTCATTATAAGAGGCCAGGGTGTATTTTCAGTCCCCATAATCTGGCTCTCAACCAGCAAAATACCTGAAGAGGAGAAACTAATCCTGTTGACACAACTAAGAATTAGTAGAAAGGGGAAGTAAGAGAGTCTAGAGGGAAAAAGGAAGCTAGATGAAGCTTGGGAAGGGACAGGGCATAAAACTTAAATGGGGACAGGCCAGTAAGTGTAATGGCAGCTAACACCTGCAACTGTATACGTTTCCACTGTTCTGGATCTAGTTAACTTTCAGGGGAAACCTGTTATGAACAGGGCTGTGGTTCACTGAAGATCACTGATAGAAAACAAAATGTATTGCTTGAGAGGGATATTCCAAAGAGGCAGTGGGGGGGACATACTTGTGCATTGTAGTTTGCCCTGCAGTCTTCCTGTAAATACATACAAAACTCACCTTTCATCAGTGCTAAAAAAATAAAGTGATGCTTATGGTAATATGCAAATTATTTTCATAAACTGACCCACTGAGTATTTTGCATGAAATGACACACATAAACCAACATGAACTTGGCAGATACGAAAAATAATTCAGGAATACTCCTTTGCATTTAAGAGATACATAATTTAAACAAATACATCTAATCTGTCATTTCCAAGCACTCATCTAGAACACCTTACTGCATTAGATTTCTATGATTTGAGATTTCTATGCTTGGAGCTACCAACTGTGTTGATATTTTTTTCATGCTTTCCTAAAACTGTATAGGCTGTCATTTTGTAATCACAGTACCTCATTGTGTGCTGAATACCGCATAAAGTATCTCAGTAGCTTAAACAATATCTTTCCTAGGTATCCTCTCTCTGATTTACAGTTCCCCCTTCCAGGTCATCTGATCAATACAACAAGCAGACAAAAACTTTCAACATATCTGATAAGAACAATCACTCTTTATTTTAGAAAGCAAAAGAGATATTCAGATCTAAGTAAAACAACAAATACTCATATTGCTAGCCTTCATTTTCTCACCAGCTATGATGCTCATGAGATTCATATCTGTGCCACTGCAACTTTTCACATTGTTTCTGCTGAGCTGAACACCTCCAACATGCCTTCTTTTGGAAATGCTAGTATTTCTTGCCTTCTGTGTCAAGTATCCTTACGTCCTGTTCCCTTTTAAGCAGGGTCCTTTTGTATCTACTTCTCTGTGTGTTTCTAAGTATGTGTACCAAAATTTTAATAACTTTAATAATTTTCCAATAACTTTGATTCCCCCTTCTGGGGAATCCCTAGTACACCTTTACTCCCATGTAGCTCTTCCCCAGCTTGTAAAAAAGTTGAGTCAAGATGGACTTGCAGCTTCAGACACAGGGTTATTCCAAGACACTGTCGTGCAGCTGAGAAACATTTGGAATAGTCACTTTCCATTGCCCCCCCTGTATATTTTTCAGGAATCCAGACAGCAGATGCGTGAACCTAGAGGCACTGAAGGATTCGATACTAAGTCAATTAATATAAACAACAGATTCGCAAATTGTACATAAATACCTAAAATCCCAAATTCATACAACTGAGTACTGTCATTTTAAATTGTTACCACTTATATCTGGATGCTTTTTCTTTTAAATATTCTAAATGCAGACACAAGCAATTCTGAGCCAGGTCAAAATGTAGACTTTATTTGGCCTCTGGCCAAAGAATGAGTTTCCTGGGTTGTCTGAACAAATCTGTTCAGCTGCTTTTTAGTTACTACTAGAGTAAAAACAACAACAAAACCCTTTCCCATTATAACAAAATTCTAAGCTACCTCCAGAAATAGCACAGAAATCATCACCTATGAAAACAAAATTAAAAACAAAAGGTCAAAAGAGGAAAATCAACTTATGAAGTTATGCATGTAAAATAACGTGAGGTGCACTTCAGGAATGTTGAGTAATCACAGCTCTATCTAGAATTTTTAAGAGTAAAAGCTGCTCACTGGAAGCTTAATAAAGATTTGGCTGCTAAACCTTACTTGTTTAAAGGTAGGCGTATGAGTTCATAAGTAGTATTTTTAAGATTAGGAGAAATTTTCTTCCTTCACTTGCTTAACTTCTCAACTTGTGATTCTATTGATGTAATAATTTCAGCTGAAAACTCATCAGCTCGGTTTCAGCTCGGTTCAGCTGAAACTCATAGGTTTCAAAGACCCACAAGCCTTAGAATGTCTTTAAAAACAGGAGAAAAACATAAATTAAATTTTTTTATATATCATAAAATAGAGAAAAAAGACTTATTGCTCCTTTTTTCTTGGTTCTGATCACTGTTTGCTAAAACCATACATAAATCTCCATTGTCAATCAGCTGCAGAAATAAAAGAATTTATTCTGTCCTATCCCATTCTGGAGAATCAGTTGTGGCATTCAACACCAAATACAGAACATCTTCCTCTTACATTTTTTTAAAGATTAAAAAGGAAATTAATAAATCCTTGAGGCACAAATTACTCAGATTAATTAAAATCACAATAACCATCATCATTTACCTGCTCGATATTATGTTTTCTATTTCTGTAAAACTATGAAGGGTTTGTTGTTTAGATACTTTTTGCATTCGATATCTATTTGGTTCTGTATTATGTATTCTTCCTGGCTTGTCTGGCTCAGTCTTCAGGGGTGCACATGTAGTCATATACACGTACATCAGGCCTTTATTGTTCTAAACTCTATGGAATCACGTATGCATATGTACATATGGCTTATAAGCAACTAAACAAAGCTGCCAAACCTTCACCTATTGACTCTTTCCCTATTTTGTAACATAGTCTTTTTCAGGTGAAACATTAACACTGGATTATGGATCGGCATTCAAAACCACGGTTAACCAGTGATCCTAAATAATTTATCTTTTGATGGAGAGCCTCTGGTATAGCAACAAATACCACAGTGTTAACATAATAGGAATTAAATTGTCAGTTGATCATGATGACCCTCAGAACTAAACCTGAAATAAAATTTGGAGGCTGAACCCACAGAAATCAAAATGTCTGAAGTGAGAGAGACAGAGAAGGAGACTTGTCCAATTCCTTTATGAAATAAATTTTGTACTGTATTTTCATAGAATCCTAGAATCATCTAAGTTGGAAAGGACATTTAAGATCATCGAATCCAACCATTAACCTAACACTGCCAAAACCATCACTAAACCATGTCCTTAGGCACCACGTCTACCTATAGGCACCACGTCTACCCATCTTTTAAATACCTCCAGGGATGGTCACTCAACCACTTCCCTGGGCAGCCTGCTCCAATGTTTGACAACCNCCCCCCCCCCCCTCCGTTCCCCACCTCCTTTCAGATGGTTGTAGAGAGTGATAAGGTCTCACCTCAGCCTCCTTTTCTGCAGGCTAAACAATCACAGTTCCCTCAGCTGCTCCTCATAACACTTGTGCTCTGGCTCCCTGAATACAGTATTCGAGGTGGGGCCTCACCAGTGCTGAGAACGGCAGGACAACCACTTCCCTAGTCCTGCTGACTACACTATTCCTGATACAAGCCAGGATGCTGCTGGCCTTCTTGGCCACCTGGGCACACTGCGGGCTCATATTCAGCTGGCTGTCAACCAACACCCCCAGGTCCTTTTCTGCCAGGCAGCTTTCCAGCCACTCTTCCCCAAGCCTGTAGCACTGCATGGGGTTGTTGTGACCCAAGTGCAGGACCTGGCACTTGGCCTTGTTGAAGTTCCTACCATTGTCCTCAGCCCACCCATCCAGCCTGTCCAGATCCCTTTGTAGTCTTCCTACCTTCAAGCGGATTGACATTCCTGCTCAACGTGGTGTAGTCTGCAAACTTACTAAGGGTGCACTCCATCCCCTCATCCAGATCATTGATAAAGATATTAAACAGAACTGGCCCCAATCCTGAGCCCTGGGGAACACCAGTTGTGACCGGCCAGCATCTGGGTTTAACTCCATTCACCATCATTCTTTGGGCCCGGCCATGCAGCCAGTTTTTCACCCAGCGAAGCATATGCCCATCCAAACCATAAGCAGCCATTTTCTCCAGGAGAATGCTGTGAGAAACGGTGTCAAAGGCTTTACTAAAGTCCAGTTAAACAACATCCACAGCCTTTCCCTCATCCACTAAGCGGGTCATCTTATCATAGAAGGAGATCAGGTTTGTCAAGCAGGACCTGCCTCTCATGAACCTATGCTGTCTGGGCCTGATCACCTGGTTGTCCTGCATGTGCCACGTAATGGCACTCAGGATGATCTGCTCCATAACCTTCCCAGGCACCGAGGTCAGACTGACAGGCATGTAGTTCCCTGGATCTCCTATTCCTTCTTGTGGATGGGCGTCACATTTGCTAACTTCCAGTCAAGTAATTTTCATACAACTAATGTTATTTTGTTTTGTTTATTCATTTTATTTGCTATTTCCTATGACAATTCACTGTAATGTGATCTCTAACTCACTTAGGTTACAACTTTCTTTGACATCATGTGTCCTAAGTCTGACCTTTACTGAAAATCTTGAATCATAAGAATCGTAAGAGTTAGCATTCATGAGCCAAGTGTAGATAAACATGTACCTTTATACCTTTTTATGATATGTAAAATATCTCTAAAAGGGTAAAGTAATATAGTCACACATATTTCAGATGTGGAGGCTTCAGAACAACAGCATAAAACTGCTTTTGAACAACATTGTGAAAAAGCGTGCTTGGCCCTTTCTGCATTTACTAGCTTTTTTGTGTTCTCCCACCTTAAGGTGAAGAAGAACAATGTCCACAATGAAAATCACATGTATAACTAAACTGAAGAGAAATATTAAGTTTTTTTCTGAACATTTATTTTACCTACCAGAGTCATTTTAAGTGGTTTCTTTTGTTAACAGCTTTGCAGCTCTAGCACAATTCAAATGGACTCAATAAATGCACACAGAGCAAAATCACTAGATGTTAAGCTAGCTGAAGAACACTGGGAAATTTTGAAACAGATATGATAAGAAGTCCACAATGAAAACCTAACCAAATCTACCTAAGTTCATATGAAAAGGTAACAATATCATAGTATGATTTTCCATACATGTAGTATATATTTTTCTGTGCTATAGCAACAATAACAAGTGAATCTTCGAGACTCCTCCAGTGGAGTAAGTATTCCTGTATTATAGGTGGGAAATTGTAGAGGGAAAAAGATTTGGTGACTTTCCCAAAATACTGATAATAATTTTGAAACTTACAACTTAAGATTTTTCAGTTTCCAAGTTTGAGATTTTTAGACTATCATAGAATCATAGAATGGTTAGAGTTGGAAGGCACCTTAAA
>RSEF01000031.1:33222291-33239294 GCA_003993805.1 Himantopus leucocephalus
CTGCTCTCAATCCATTCTCTGCCCAGCCTGTATTTGTGCCTGGATTTAGCTTTGCCGTATATTATAAGCAGCAGACAATATGCTAAACCTTGGAAAATGTTCTTCCGGTGTAAATAACTGCTCTTATAAGTATACAGAGCATCATAAAATGCCTCCTCTCAGCATGTGTCTGTTTACATGAGAAGAGAAAGGCACGAGCGTGTTCAACAGGGTGTATGCTTGTGAGTGAAGGAAAGGAGCTCCCCAGCTGTTCCACCCCTAACTCTACTAAAAAAGACAAACAAGACTTCATCCTGGTGTTCCCTGGCGCTAAGCTACTCTCATGTCACTCCCTCTGGTACTTTTTGCTCGTATGATGGGAAATAAAGAGCCTTTGCTAGGACACACTAAGAGCTAGAGCATGAGGGACCTATTGAAAGGGGTAAAATCTTTCAGTGGTTTCTCTTCCTTGGCAATAGCATTATTCCAAATTGAATAGAGGCCTACTCTAAATCTGAAAATTTTCAAGAAAAATATTGCATTTGGAGAAGTCATTTTAACTGAAATTGTTTTTTTCCTAGCAAAAAAACCCTTCTTGTGTGAATGCATGGTATGTATACAAATTTGCCTTAGATAGATAAGGCCATTCTTCTCTAATAAAGAAGAGCTGTAACAATATAACGTCACTCTAATTGAGGGGACAAGGGCTGTAATAACTTAACTGCCTCACTTAGTTACACCAAGAAGGTGGACAAGTTAAATCAAAAATACTGACAGTAAAGTCGCTACAACATGGCTGCTGAAAGTTTAATTATTTTCTGTTTTGAATACTAGCTTTTGTAATATGCTTGTATACTAGCACTGAAAATGTATTTTTTTTCTTAGTTAAATAATAAGAGTAAATGAAGACAGAGAATTAACAACACCATCAGAATATTTAGGTCTCCAATGTGTTTTTGTTGATCTTATCCATGTAATCAGTGCCTGCTGAGATGGAGAGTTTACAGCTATTGTGAGGTAACTTTTCCATCTCTTAGTAGCAATTGCTTTCCTAGGAACCTAAAGCATGAACAGTAGGTACTGATTTTTCAAAGTATCAGCCCTCAGAGATGATGAACCTTTCCTAAAGGGCATTACATTGATTAGAAAGCCTTTGCTTAATGACTACATGTAGAGGTTTTATACGCAGCTTCAATTTAAAATGTTTTTAGTCTGCCAGCCTGTCAAATACAAGGTATGTGTGAAGATTTGCTTTCATTCAAGTAAGTTTTTTATATTTGTATTTACTTGCACATATTCTGTTTGTTCAAATATTTCATCAGATGTTCATTCAATCACAAGTAACGGCAGTACGGAGACAAAAAACCTAAACTTTTATATGGTTTAAGATTAAGTTCTGTGTAATGTCAAGTGGCAATAGCAATGTAGTATTTACTTCTCTAGCTCCTGGTAAGAACTCTTCTCAAAGTTAATGCTTTACCGACAGGGTTAATTCTGTCAACTCCACTTCCAACACCATGAAGAAGTCTGGGGAAGAAAGGAGGAAAAGACCATTTTAATAAAGAACCCCTTTACATTTAAAGAAATAATTCCTCTTCAGTTCTTAGTATACGGTTTATATACAGTCAAACCTCCTTCCATATCACAAATCCCATGAAATGCCAACTAGTCCTTTGAGGCTACTATCTGTGATAACTTCTTTTCTGCATTTGTGCACAATATCATCAAATCACAATCACTATGTTATTTGCTATTATTCAGAAATTCAGGGGTGAATTTTTTTAAAATCTTCAGAAATTATTATAACCAGTACATTTTTCACCAAAATTCTCTTCATTAGGGGTAAGGTATAGTACATATATAACATACAGTCTCCTGACACACCTGTCAGGGCAGGATGTTTACAGATTGTAACTTAAAGGTAGCACACAGTAAGGACAAATTTTTTTAAGTGTTTTGATGCTGGATAACTATTGAAATCCTTGGAAAACAGATGCCAGAAGACCTTTAAAAACTTAGCTGTAAGTCACTTAGCTGTAAGTCACTACTTTAAAGTCACTTAAAGTCACCAGTAAAATGGAATATAGATTCCAAACCTTTTAAACCTCTGGTTAGCAACACAGCAACAGGCTTAGCCTCACTATCATAGAAGATAAAACCCTTCTCTCTCTCTGTAACCCACCTGCTGACAATTGCTCACAAACAGCTTCCAGCATGACATTTCATTGAGAAATGGAGAACTGAACTAGCAGTAGATAAGCAAGTAGAAAGTCATTATGTACATTCTTAGTGGCTTTAAAAAGATTTGATAAACAGTTCATTAAATATTGCAGCTAAAAATACGGGTTTGTCGTATAAACACTCAAGAAGATGCATAAACCATAGATGCAATAAATTACTAATCTGCTATTCTCTAACAACTAACCAGTTTTAAGATTTTTGCTGATCAAGGTTCTTTTCTCCCAGTTACAGTTTATAACAGAATCACAATTAATGCAGTATTAACAACTTTCTTAGACTCCACATGGTATGTCTGTCCTTCACGGGCTTTCCCAGGGCAAAGATTCTTCTTAACTAAAGCATGCTATTAAATAATTAGAAATACATAGCTGATTTCTTTCCTAGCTTACCATTATACACCAAAAAAACTTCTACTCCCCCCCAAAATTGTTCCTCAGTTTTACGGTAGTTCAACAGCAAATGTTAAACATTCCTAACTGAAGACTTCAGAGAGATTGTTGATGTTCCAGCCATTTATTCTACCTAAATGACTCTGTGATTCTGTGACTCTCAAGGTTTGATCTCATCATTCTGGTTGGTTCATAAACAGAGTTTACTTGGGACATAGTGGATAAATTCAGTAAAGGTCTCCAAATGTAAAAGTATTCAGAAGAAAAGGAACATCTCTTCTTACCCATTAGTATAGCAACTCCAGAGCAAATTCCTGTTTTGTAGTAGCAGTTGAAAACTGCTCCAATTATAAAACAAATTTACAAAGCAAAATTGTACTGCACAGTCTGAGCAAGCCGTGAGAAAAGTCTAGGGAAACGTTGCAAAGATTATGTTTATGATATTTTTCCACACTCTGTTCAGATTTCACAGAGAAAAAGTTAAAGATTTGTTAATATTTGGACATGAATAATAGAAATAAAAAAAGTAAAACCACAGAGAACAGAAAAATAAAAACTTGTAGTTTCACTTTACTTAGGTTTCACATAGTAATCTGGAATTAAAAAGTATAAAATATATTAAAATGATCTGCAATATGCTTGAAATACAGGAGAGAAATACTGAAAACTAAGAGCATTTCTTTTCTTTCTAAAGTAAGTTGCTGTACCAGTTCAGTATCTATTATAATGGCTGCCATCCTATTTCCAGCATTTACCAGAGTAACAATGCTTGAGTTGATACCAGATCTGTGTATTGGAAACTAATGTATTATTTTGTGTACTACTGCACAGAAATGAGACAACTATGTAGCCTTGTTCTTTAAAACTCCTCCCATTTTGCAGGGAACATGCTACCTTACAGATTAATTACACTAAACAGCATTACATTTCTCTCCATCTATGTTTTCAACTTTTAAAACCAAAACAAAACAGTTGCTCCTTCGGCAATACAGAAGGAATGTGAATGTCTGTCACTGCTTTATTTTTTCTTAACCATTAGGTGTAGGGAAAGCTAGTCTATCTGGCATTTACAAAGAGTGAAATATATGATCTAATAGGGAGGAATTCCATCTACCTACCATTAACTCATGAACTGTAAAGGCTGGTAAAAATAAAAGGTAATGCAAAATTTAAAAACAAACAGAAGGAAACACTATAAATGCCTCTTTATTTCTGGCAGCAAAAGAGAATGAATGATAAATACACATACAGGTTTCTGTTTTGAAGTCTGATTGGAACAGAATTCTCACTGCCATATTTATCATACACAAAACCTTGTATTTACAGGAACAATTGAAGTGTTGGATACAGAAGGATTTCTGAACATCTTTAGCAGCAGTCCTTTCTCACCAGCTGGAATTGCTGATCATCTTCAGGGAAGAATGCAGCAAATAATATTGCCTGAACAAAGAGAATTTGCCTGTCAAAAGGCTTTTCCTTCCACAGTCATCAAGATTGCAGGGCATATTTTTAATATCAGTGCTCTGTCCACTCTGTGCTTGGAGTAGAGAGTTCTTCATACATTTTGTCCTGAACAACTATGTAAAAAGAATCTCACTGTGACACACTGTGTGTTCAATCTCTGGCAAAGAAGCTAGAACTACGCATTCAGGGAGCTGGTGTGGAGGACTAGGTTTTGTGTGTAAGTGTGGCATGAGAAAACTTCAGAGGACACGATGGAGGAAGAAATATTTGTTATACAGATATTATTCCTAGGTGTATTCCTATTTGTGATCAAAACATGGTTTTGAACATATTTTATCAAGTCTTCTGCTGAGAGCTACTCCAGCTCATGCCAGAAGAGGGGGGTCTTCTCTTTCACCGCAACTGCATGGGCATAATAACTGTTTGTCTTGGGTTGGACTACCCTTGTTTGCAGAGTTTGTTCAGAATGAAACTTTTTTTTTAAAAAAAGGACTTAGCATTCCAGATGCGACTTATACATAAAAGCACCTTCATGAAGTCCATGTGTTTATACATGTGTATGGCATGCTTTTTCGTAACAACCTTGAAAAGCCAGTACCAGCCTCAAATTCCTTGAAAACTACCCTATATCAGACCTGATGTTCTGATTATGAGGGGGAGGTAAGAGGAACTGGGAAAATAAGAAATTAAGGACCTGTTTTGATAGTGAGATAATAGGGTTTCTCGTAGGTTGTTAAGGCTATCTTCTTACATTTAATTCTGATTTTTTTAATGTTGCATATCTAACACCACCTTTGCTATAATCCTCTTACAAATGTGACAGTGCTGAAGAATGTCTGACTTTTTCCGTTTGGACTTCAAGGGGAAAGAGGTTTTTAGGAAGAATTTTTGAATGAAAAGGAAGACGCACAACTTGTATTTTTTTTTCTTACAGTAGCATGGAGATACATCTACAGATGCAATAAAAAAGAGTGATAGAATGAATGGAAAGCAGGAAGATACAGCGTAGTTAATGCAGCATTATTTATAATAATCCTAAAGAGGAATAAAAGAGATATCTAAAATGTCTGATTTTAAGAGCTATTCAAGTACTGTTGCAGAGGTTCAAAAAACAGAGGGATGTGATCAGATCACTTCATAAGGACAATTCCATTAGCAGTTTTGTTGTGAAATAACTGGTCTGAATTTCCATGTTTGACTGTGATCCATGACCTGAATAGACCATGATAACACAACCATAAGTGTGGCAGTTTCTTCTGTAGCCGTATATAAGAATGGTTTGGCCACTTCAGCCATTTCATTATTCAAATAAACCCCCAAACTCTATTGGAGTTTTAAAATATACAACAATCATCATTGTAAAACTTGCTACAGCCTGGGAGTAACTAGCTGGGTTAGCTCTCAGAATGGTAAACTGCCACCACCATTGCTAATACAGGAGGTCCTTGGAGACATAATTAAAAATCTAAAGACGAAAATGTCACACTGTTGGAAAGAAAGAAAAAAAGAAAACCCACCAGGGGACAGAGATCAAATAAAACAGAACAATATTTTACTCTGATCCATTAAAAATAACAATTAAAACCCAATACATTTGTTCCTACAGAAAAATAACTCTGGTACAGTTAACTTGTATATACAATGCACATTGTACTTAAATAACACCTTTCAGATGGGTCTGCCAAGACATTTCACAGGTATTAACGGCAGAGCTCAGTTAATCAGCTTAAGCCAAAGGGAACCAGTGAGGTTTGAGCTCTGATCTAAAACCTGAAGTATGTGATACATCTTGTCCCTCCATAGACAACACACTGTTCCATCTTTGAGCAGTGTAGCAGCTGAAAGAGATATATAAAAGAGCTTCATATAAATTTGAGTTGTCAGGCCATAGGTCAGCAGTGTAAGACCTCAGGAGGTGAACTGCAGGCACACAGTTAGACAAGAGACCCAGAAAGTGGATGTTCTGTGTTGCAGTATTGTTTTGTAAGTCAAAATGTATTCTTGCAAGAACAGTAAAACTGAATGTGTTGCCCATACAACTATTTAAGCAATGTTGTGTGAGACCAAAGCACTAGTAAGAATGCTGATTTTAGCATTTTGCACAAGCTGGAGCTTATATAGGGGTATATCTCAAGGCTGTGCACATCATGCCTATGTATCACCTAAAGCACACAACACTCAGCTTAACAGCAGACAGTTCAGGCTACAGACTGAATATTTCTAAGCTACAAAGCAAGAATATTACTGTCGATGTGTCCCTAATTGAAGCAAGAAGTATCTAATCCTAAACAGCTAACAAAAATATTTCTAAAGGAACAAGTCAAAAGAAACCCACAAGCTCTTGACATGAGGTCAGAAAGTGACATTTACATTTCTTCTATTTTTGGTACAGAAGGGGTAAAAACTACTGCATAATATCAATCAAGTGAGGAATGAATACTAAAGTAGCTTTAAAAAGACATATAATTCATCTAATTTCAAACATTTTAAAAAACAGAACTAGAAACAAATGCCAGGGATGTGTCAGATAGGAAGAAAAGGAAAAAAATGTGGCATCTTTGACAACTTGTGTGGCAGCATAGAAACATGAACATAATGACATATGGGGGAGATCTTAGGAAAGACTGCACACAAATCCTTTGGCAGCAATCTATCAAAACAAGATCCAAAAATTAAATGAAAACTAATGTTTTGAGATAGAAAGGGTATACAGATAGATAATAAATTTAATTTGCTTTGCTTAGTGAAATAATGCACTTAAAATTCCCACAGGCACATCATTGAAAAAAACTTGCCTAACGTTTTATGCTCAGGAGAATAAAAATCAGACTGAAGCTAAGGAAGAGAGAATTCCACAGAATTGCCATATATTGTTAACCTCTCTGAAAAGAATTAATCCTTAAAATGTTTATTATTTATCAAATAATGTTTCTATAAGTAAATTACTATCATTCACTAGGAAAAGCACATGATGTTAAAGAAAACATAAAACATCAGAAAGAGCCTACTGGGGAAATTCTGATCCCAGCAGCTTTTTCAGGACCAGAATTTCTCCCACTGAGAAAATTAAATGACCTGGTGGCACCATAGAGAAAAGATCCAATACCAGCTAAGTGAACTGAAACAAGTGAATTACAAAAAACCAAACTAAAGAGATATAACTAGTATGGGAAATAAACATTGCTCCCACAAGCCTGCCACATATGTTGGCAAAAACTGACAAGACAAAATGATTTGTGATCATCATTGAATTACATTTGGGTAACCAATTCTGCAAGTATCATTATTCATTAGAATTGATTACTAATCAGAATTTCTTTAATACAATGTGACATTTCACTTTTGCTTTTTAAGCTATGGTAAATGAAAAAAAAATCACACATGGAAAAGTTTCCTTTAGAACAAGCTAAAATATTTATCTGAAACCTTTATTTTTATAGCCTTTCAGTCAAGCTATGGAGAATAGAGAACAGAAGATAACACCCCTTTTCTGAGTGTCACTATCAACACGGAGTAAATTTTAGAAATTGGTTCACTCTAAGGTACCTGTGTCAGCATCCAAGGAGATTACCAGTTTTGGCAGGCAAACTGAAAGGAACAAGAATCTTGTTTTAATTGAGTAAATTTTCTGGTTCTTTTACTAGTGAGAAAAAAAGAGAGGGACATTAAGAACAGGAACATCCAGAACTACATAGTGCTTGATAAAGGAAGAAGTATAAGGAACCTAATGGTCGGTATAAAAAAATGACATACCTTTTTTGAAATTAATTTAGCATAAATTAGATAGGTATGGAATAAGAAATGCTTCAAAAATCACAATGCTTTAAAACATCTTCCATAGCAATTCCATAGATAGAAATATGTTGTGGGATTTTTTCATTTCTTTGATCTACAAAATCTAAGGTTTTAAAACCTCAGCCTTCTACAATATGCATACTATCTGGATTTTTTTAGGAGTAATACAGCTATGGTCATAATAGACTTACTAAAATAGATTTTCCAAATTTAGATCACACATTCCCAGCCAGCACTTTCTCCACAGCATTTGTTTAGTCAAACAATCTGAAAATAACAATCATTTGGTCCCACTTGGCTCTACAGTTGTATGTATAGTTTATGAAGCACTACATAGAAAAATTCCATTTTAAATGCATGTGAATGTCAAGTTAAAATCTGAAGTTTTACAAACACCAACAACCACATTGTACTGCTTTTTTCTTTAAAATACCTAAACCTTGCAGCCAAATGACCTGACATTATCCACTATAGCAGAGAGACTGAAATACTCAGAAAATGGGAAACCTGAAACTGAACTTTAAACTACACTAGTGGATTCCAAATATAATTTCTACATTATATACATGTACCACTCTACTAATATGTTATGTACATTATAAAATATTTAAAAGATAGAAATTAC
This sequence comes from Himantopus leucocephalus, assembly GCA_003993805.1. Classification (NCBI taxonomy): domain Eukaryota; kingdom Metazoa; phylum Chordata; class Aves; order Charadriiformes; family Recurvirostridae; genus Himantopus; species Himantopus leucocephalus. Next base: position 33,230,785 of record RSEF01000031.1, read on the forward strand.
AAAAGGATTAGATATAAAAAAATTAAATATTTTAGTTTTATTAATTTATATATTAGTGGTACAAAAATTATTTTCCTCCTGCACCCCAGTGGATTATCTTGTGCACAGCACAGTTTGGAGACCACTGGCCTAGACCTCCGAGGAATGACAGAAGTTCTCTACAGGACTGATTGCTTTCATCTCATCTGAATGGAGCCTACAATGAGTTACACTTCTATCCTCAGCAACATCTTCTCCCCTATTTTTTTTTCCCCAGTCTTAACTATCTAGCAGTTCATAGAGCTGTTACAAACCGAGTGTATCTATTGCCTCTGCAACCACTCATACTGTCCCCAGTGTTGGCAATTAGCAATCATAGTCTTAATTAGCCTGACCCACCTGGCTATTTTGCTACTAATAAATCAATTAATTCAATTCACATGGAGGAACTTCAGTGTAGTACCATAGCTTAATCACTACTGGTCATCCTTGCATATGACTGTTTTATGCGCTAGAAAAACTTAGTATCCAGGCTGAATTTGTATTCTCCACTGATATGCAGTCTGTCAAGCAAGTATGGAGTGTGGTTAGTATTTTTAATGTATGTAGGGATTTGGCAAAAGCCTCAGCAGAGCGCAGAGGAGAAACTTGGGATGTAAGCTATAAACGCTTTGGCACACTGAACTGGATGATCTTTAGTTCTCCCTGAATGGTACGGATACCACTCATTGGGGGTCTCAGTTTACTTGCCTCCCTCAGGAGCCTCTGTTACTACTCCATTTGTTAGTTTTTCATGTAAGAAATAGAAGCTTCTAAAACCAGGGTAACTTTGTCATTGGGATCTTAAGGAGCTCCTCTGGTTGGGGTTTTTTTGTTGGTTTTTTTTTTTTTTCTGTAGAAATATCTGGTCCCTTGGGAGCTATTAAGCTATGCAATCTTGTACTTATATCCAAAGATGTCCCCTTCCTGTCTTCCATTCTTTCCACTGCAAACAGATGGTTTGGCTCCATCTCTTTATTGCCCTTTCCTAGCCAGTATCAGGAGGAAACAGAAAAAAAAAAAAATCACAGGAACAAAAGACATTTTACTGTCCGGCCTTTTCTTCTTAGTACAAGCATTATTTTTTGCAGTCGGCCCCATGTCAATGGTGCAGACTTCTGCCAAACATGCTTTTTCTGACATCACCATTGTTTTCCTTGTCTTATCCTCCCGCATAAGGTGACTGAATATCACTTTGCCCCATCAAAGGTTAGTGAGATTCTCACTAAACTCACTTTTCCTCACCGAAACTGAAGAATCTGCTCTTCTATACTGACATACTTCAACTTCTGGAATAAAAAATGAGTGCAGTATCGCTGAAAAGTGTGGAAAGACATCCTGGATGCAGGAACTATGGAGCAGCTGAACTGGTGACCACAGCTACAGATGTTCACAGTCAGAACATCGTTCACCACCCCCTGAAAACCTTGAACAAATACCTGAGAGAAATTCTTGTTTCTATTTTCTTACCACTTATTCTGACTAGACACTAATCAATCTGAAGGTTTACAAGGAAAAAGGTATTTTCATTGCAGGGGAAGAAAGGAGAGTAAAGCTTAACCAGGAGGTCAGAGATCTGTCAAGACTAGGCCTTTCAGACCAAGGACTTGGTAGTCAATAGGAATCTACTTCCTGAAGAGTAGTATCAGCACTATCTTGAGTAGTAAAAGCCTGATATTTTATGTCCTTGCAGCTTTGTCTCTTGTAATGTTGCATTGACATTTTTGAGGTTTCTCCTAAGTAAATAATCTATTACATTAGCATAATACTTTCCAACCTGAAAAGATATGGAAAGACCTGTTGTAAAATAAGGAGTATTTTCAACTCAAGCCCTGCATAGGCAGTCCAAAAGAATACAAAACAAATTCCATGGGCTTCTAGACCTAGCATCTAGGGTTCCCTCTGAAGTTGAATCCTCTCTGGCTCTCAGTTAATTTCTGCAGGCCTGACCTTGTTCTGCAGTGGGGCCCCTTTGCATTACTTACTATTTGTGTTTGTGGCAGCTCTTTGGTCTTTTTATGCTATTTTTTGCTCTGATATTAAGTGAGTACATAACTTCTGTGATCACAGCTTCTTTGAATAACAGGCTAAAAGTTTCCAGGCTTTCTAACAGGCTAAACGTTTCTCCATGTGTATTTTCCTCTAAATATTTGTTTTCCATAATCAGTGACCCTAAAACTGACCCTAACATGATCCTTCTTCTGCCGGTATTAGTCTCTCCCAGTAGTTAATTAAATGCCTCTTGGTCTCTGTGACTCCTGCCTGTCCTTGCCATGTGACAATACTTGCTGTCTTCCTGACGGGCCACTTTTCTCTTCTTCAATCTCTTTGAGATTTGTCACTTTATTTGCTTCAGCTTTGCTGGATTCTATCAATACTTCTCTTTCCAACCACTTGTAATCTGTTGCCCTGCAAATTTTCCCCTCCCTGAGGCTGAATACCTCTGTATCCAAACTCTTCCCCGACCTTGGTGAATTGGTACTGCCTACTACATAGTCAGTGCCTTCTCAAGAGTACTGTATGAATGACTTGCTTTCATAAAGGAAGGAAAGCACTCCTGTAGTGATGCAGGAGTTTTATTACAAAACTTTCAGTGTTGATGTCTTTTCATTGCTGGTCGTATTCTGAAGTAATATAAAGTAAATAGACCTAAAGTAGATAGTAAATTGACCAGGAGCCTTTTTTTCTCCCAAATGTTAGAAAAGCATGTGATTTTTTAGTTGCATTTCAATGTTTTTAGGAGCACTCTTTTAGGGAAGGAAGAAAAGCATCCACATTTTACTACATGACGCAACTCACAGCATTGTGCATGCTAGTTCTCCAAAGTAAAATAATTTGATTGCTTTTCACTAGTAACTATGTTGTATTTAGTATAATTTTTGGTAGTGTTAAAATCTTAAGGGAAATATTTCTTCAACATTTAGAACTAAATGAAAGTGAAATTTAAAAGCATCAAAGATTGGCTTGGAAGCAAATGGAAGAAAGGTGTTTGAGGGCAGGCAAATAAGATTACAGTGGAAAACAAGAAATACCATAAAAAAACTCTGTAAAAGATTTGAAAGACAGTGGAATATATGCCTTAAATCAGGAAAGAATACATATGTGTAAATTGCACTGTGGAAAAGGATTAATTTACTATACTAGAAACACAGCAATCAGATATTACTTTTTCCTTGCAAAAATGACATGAAAAGTGAAATGTAGGAATAAGTGACAGAGTGTGTATCCCTCTCTGTTGTCCATTCCTGTCTGTTTCATATGTAAGCTCTTACGCTTCTTTATCTGTTCTACATGTTCACTTTTTCCTTTCATTTAACAGGGGACTTCACGAACATTATTAGGTTGCCTTGCATCCTAATCTCCATTTGCCTGCCTTTGCTACAAGCCATTAAATGGATTCTGTACACTGAGATTTTTCGTTACTCTTCTCACAATTGTATTTCAGCAGTGTCTCAGCAACATAATTTTTATCTACCATCTATTTTGCCCTCTCAGCCTCTTCCTAGCAGCAGAAGGGCATACACTGGAGTGCTTTGGAATATTTCTATAACTTTATAAAAGTTTACCCTGCCAAATGTTTACATTAGATGTAACAAAGTCAGGAAATGCACCTTGTATTTGGAGCAGAAATTGTATTTGGAGCAGAAACTGGTAAGATTTGCACAGGATTCCACAGTCCCAAGAAAGCTTTATCTCCTGTACAGCTGAAAAAAATTTGTTGTCAAAAGCTGCATTATTCCAGTGGAGTATATTTAATGACCACTGTCTTCACCTCATAGCTGAGTGTACATCTCTCTACTCCTGTAAGTTGGAAACTTCTTATAACATCCATTTTACACAGGAGGAACTGAAGCACCAAGAGCCCGTAACTTGGCTGAAGTCACATAAAAAGAATAAGAAGAAAAACAAAATTGAACCAAATCTTCCCAAGAATCGCTGGGGTACCCAGTGAGACATTCCTCCTCTAGAGTAACCACTTCTAGTATTTATAGATTTGGTATGTACCTCTGGTTGTGAATAACATCTTCATTAATCTGTAAAAATAAGCGCAATCTTGAAAAGTACTTTTGTTGATACAAACAATTGATAATATATGTTACGATCACAGCATCTTTGATCCAGAAGATGTGCCTGCTACTACTAAAAGGCACTCCAAAGTCAGAAGTATATTTACTAATGTAACCTATGTTATATAAATTATTTTATGTGGAAAATGAGTGTAGTAATTTATGTATTTCCATGTCAATTTTGTTTCATCTAAATAGTCAATATTTTTCCTTATTTTTAATTCATGGAAAAAATTCTGTCTCAGGATGGAAGGGGAGAGGGTGAAAGGTAAGTGGCTTGAGGGTTAAAAGAGAAGTTGTACTGAATGTTACTAGTCTTTGGAGATTATACCATCTAACATGGAGAGCAGAGGAAGAAGTGGAGTTTGACAATACAGCTGTCTATGGTGACTAGAGAAGCAGAAGCCTATGGTAACATGAGAAAATGGCAGAACTAGAACAAGGTGACGAAGCATTTAGTTAAATAAGTCACTTGGAAGTATTGAAGGCAAAATACATTGGGACAAGCAATTCCGAGTACTCGCAGAAGAAATTCTGCAGTAGGATGAAACTAGGTCCCTGAGTCAGGTAGACTGTCTAGAAGCTCAGCTGTCAGTGTTACTAAATATTAAGGATTGAATGATTGGTGTCAACAGGTGTTCTTTCAAATATTTGCTGATCATTAAACATCAGTACAGTTTTTGTATGTGGATGATCTGCTAAGGATAGGGAAACTGCATTATTAGACAATATCAACACAAACTTTGAAGTGTTTGAAAAGTAGTTAACTACTTCCTGAGATGGACTACTAGTTCCTGCTAATAGAACTGAAAGCAGTTACTTTTGTTCACTTCATGCATTCAACAGAATTTTGAGTATGATCTACTTTTGCTTACTTGCCCTTCTATCGATGTTAATAAGGGAAAGCAACACAGAATTTTTTTAATACACCAAGAAAAATAAGATAATAAAAATATGTAGAGCTTGAAATTTCTTTTAAAGTATAGAACAGGACATAGTCTGAATTTGATTGTGGTCCCTTAAGCTAAAAGAGTCCTATGTTTGTGGAAATCAAAGTAAATATATCTATTTGTCTTAAGTAGTAGTAGTAGTAATAATAGTAATAGTAATAACAACAATAACTATGGTGTTTTCAGTCTTGCTGTTTATCTCAAATACGCTACACTGCCTAAACAGCAGACACAATCAGATAACAAATGGGCATTCTCCACCCTCATTGGAGACCTGTTTTTTCAAGCACACACCCAAGCTTTCACCCAAAAATGGGAAAAAAAGAGAAGAAAGTCATCATCTAGAGTGTCCAAAATAAACTATTCAGGGTCAGTAATAGCAGCTGTATGTCTTTTTAGTCATAACTATTTTCCTTCCTAGCTCTCAGCATGGAAACCTGACTGCCAGTAGAACTGATATTAATGACAAATGACTGAGGGAAGTTCACAAGACACACGAAAATCAACACAAATTACCGAGAGGGGATGAAGTATGCCCATTCCCTGTTAAATGGTGCCTGAGTTCTGCATTAAAACATAGGGTTAAATCACTCCCAGCCTATCAGATCTAATTCACAGATCCAAACTTTCCTTTGTGTGGAGTTCGTTTGCGTTTCCTGCATGGCTTGAAATCTCACATTCTTGAGACTCTATACTAATAAAGACTACTGTAACCAATCTTAAATGCTGAACAATTTTTAAAAGTCAAATTCAGATGCGCAGTACTGTCTGCATGAGACAAATTAATTTCTTCGAATATACCTATAAGCTTTGCAGCATTGTAAGTATCTTTGGGCAGCTTTTATCTGAAAGCTGTCTAATTCTGCTGTTTGACTTAAATCTTGTTGCTGACATAAACACATTTCTGCAAACACACTTTTCTACTCTGAACAGACAGTCCTATAAGTTTCACAAATTTCTAATTTTGGCTGTGATCTGAGATTCATTTAGTGAATATCACACAGGAGAGATCTCTTATTTCGTACTGTAATCACAACTAGTATCTGAAAAGATTTACAAGAAGACAAAACAATCATCCTGCCCTCAGTCCAAAAATTATTTCTTCCTGAGAACACAGTGATTTAAGAAATCCTGAGTCTGAATATGACTTAAGAATCACATGTTAGTTCTCAGCCAGCCAAATATCTTTACTGTGGTTAGTGGTCTGCAAGACAGTGCAAAAGACTTCAATTTGATTCCCTGCTTTTGCATACTTGACCAAACAGACGGCTATGTTCATGCCTATATAACAGCTTTCATCCAAGATGCACAGCAGGAAAATGCTGAACTGTTGCTGTTCTTAGGGTGATTGTACAAAGAAGGGGGTTATGCATGAAATACCAAGAAATCTGAAATAAACGATTCAAACTTGAGAATATGTCATTATGGGAGATTCAGTTTTTACTGATGTTAAGTGTTTTTACCAATGTTAAGTGAACGTATAGCTCTATGTCAAGCCAAACTGGAGCTTAGCTCCCTCAAAAATTGTTATCCTGGGTAGGTCTTAGAAGGTAGGTTTCAGAGAAGAATGCACAGGTCTTCACTGGTTCGTTGATGTAACTCCACTGTGCTCTATTGGCAAGGCTGTAGTTAAACCTGAACGGATAGGCTTTTCAGCATACAAGCTAATTCTGCACAGAGCTACCCGGCTATCTACAATGGGTTTCAAGAGTCAGGTAAAAGCATTAGCTTGGTTCTGTCCTACTTGATAACATCTGTACTGTTTTTGTAACTGAGCTGGCAGTCTTTGCATCAGCAGAGTCAGAACTACTTGGCTCGGCTGTGTCTTGAAACACATGGCATGGCTTATTGGAACAGAGGAATTTTGACAATTATAAGGTTGATCATAATTTCAGTAACAACTTTGGTGAGAGAGTAAAGCATATTTTATATGGCCTTGATAAACTGAAAGCAGGTTAAGAAGGGATTGTTTAAAACAATACAGAGTAAGGTAAAAATTTTGTGATATTGTGGATCACAGTAATACAGATGAGGAGATCAAGATAGAGTGGAACATAAACTGTATGATCAGTATGATATTAAAAGGCAAATGCCATTCTGAGCTATATTACCAAAAACGTAGTTTATAAAATACAGGAGGTAATTACTTTATTGTCTGTGGATCATGTGAAGCTTCAGCTAGAGAACTATTGGCAAATCAGTCCAGTGAACTTGCTGACCTTTATAGTAAGTTGATTAGTACTCAGGGAAAAGCAACAAGAGAGCTAATAATTTTCAGAAATACAACCTGTGAGGAATGCTTGAAGGAAAAGCATTGTTTGGTCTATGGTGTGTGTGGAAGTCTGAAAAGAACATGATAAAGGCCTTCCAGTGTTCAAAAGTCTGCTATGAAGTCTGTCTAGGATAGGACAAGAAGCAATCCGTTGATTTATAGGGAAAAAATATTTTGCTTAGCTATTAGGAAAATCTAACATTAAAGGTAGTGAAGTACTGGAGTAGGCCACTTATGAAGGGTATAGTAGGATTTTTTAGAGAGTTCTGGACCAAGATCTCTTAGAGATGTTCTACACATCTTGTCTTAAAACAGACAGAAGTCCTGAGATTTCATCCAGATCCAAAACTCTGCAATTCCATGAATTCAATGTGACATACACACTGCGCAGATCCAGTTTAAAATGAAGAAACATATCTCTGTTTGTCATATATAGTGGTGATGCTGAATGGTTTGTGTCTCCTGCTTACCATCGAAATACCTGCTTTTCATCTACAAGGCATAACACCAGTAACCTGTTGCTACTTTTATATTGACGGATTTATTTTTCCTGGTATCAGTGATTAAATTCAGAACCTAAATTATTGGCGTAGCCTTTATGATAATACAATTAAGTGCTTTAAAGGCTGGAGGTGAGTAAAATTGTTTCAAATACAGCAAATAGAGAGTGAAGCATTATGAGTGCTAGAAGCAACTCATCATGTATTTTCTTTTGATGACCTTCTGTTACGAAATGAGGTATTCTGAGCTATTTGCACTCCTGATGAATAGCATTTTCCTCTGGGGTCTGGAAAAGTGTATCCATTGGTATGCTTCTACAACAGATTTCCTGAATAAATGCCTCCTAAAACTATACATGGAGGACCAGATGTCTGTGTCTTTCCTTTGCATAAATGTGGCGCTCCAATTAAAGATCATCCTTCCTGTCATATATAGGATTTATTTTAGCTCCCATGTTTAAGTAATGATTTCATTTCTATCAACATCTCTTACAGAGCACTATGCAATTCTTGTGTGTGCGTGTGTGTTTGGTCTGTAAAGGAATAAGAACATGAAGCCGAAGAAGTTACAAGGAAGTACTTTTTTGTCTTTTAAGGGAAATATGTGAAATGAGTTAGAAGAATGCAGAGAGTAACTATCCAGCTTCCTTTTAAAAATGTGACTTGGACTGTATTTCAATCATTCTTCAAACTTTTTTTTTTT
>RSEF01000031.1:33247082-33283261 GCA_003993805.1 Himantopus leucocephalus
CAGGGAGACAGGAGTGTAAATCCACCTTCCCTCCGTAACTCTTTCTCTTTTTGTTGTGCATGTGCTTGCAGTTTGCACCTCTCCAATCAGCGACTGTTAGCAGAACTTGCGGAGTTGTGCCTGTGTGAAAGGGAGGGGGGGAGCCCCCCGAAAAACAACTTCGAGCAAGTTTTTGCTGCTTGGATTTCGTGTGCTGTGCAAATGCACGTCTCCTGTGCGGCAGGGGTGTTGCCCAGCAGGGCTGGGGCTTTCACGACTTCCTAATTTAAAAATTAAAAATGGAAATGACTGAGGACCCCCTTTGACTGAAGTCCGTTTGTCTGGGTTGTGGTGTGAGGATAGGTTAAACAGCTGCGAAGAACAAGCACGTTTAGAGAGCCATGACCGAACTGAACACGCATAATGATAACTGTTCGTATTAACAAGTGGACTGACCCCAGTTAGTGATGAACAGCCCATACCCAATCAGCCCATATACAATGGAGTAGTTTATTTTCAGTCTCTGTTTGACCACTTGGCTTTCAGTCAGCTTTTGTCACCTCGCTCCAGGGACGTTATGTGTCTGTCTTGTGTGCCTTGAGTATACATATGTCTGCACGCGTGCACGCACACGTGTGTGTATATATGTACGTACATACACACATGTATGTATGTATATACAGCACTCAAACTATACATACATTGTATGTCTGCGTGAATGAAGGGAGGGCTTGAGAGTGAGGGTTTGTATTTTTCCCTTCTCTGCCTAACATGACATGTCTTGTTTCAGTGATCAAAGCCACAATTGGAGTGTAGGAGATGCAACTGTCAAATGTCGGCAACAATAAAAAAAAAAATAAAAATAAAAAAAAAGGAGGGGGAAAAAGCAGCATGTGCCCAGGACTGTGGTTACAGTAACGCTGACAGAAATTAAAGTGGTTTTGAAAGCAGCATGCGATTTATGATGGTTCCCATTTACCCTAGAGTCAAGCTGTTGTAAAATTGATGCACAAAAGACATCATGTAATAATCCGGTGTACCCAGGATTAAAGTGGCAACGAGTGTCTTTTTGTGTGTGTGTTTGGCCGACAGTTAAAATGGTTTGAAGCTATTTTTAAGTAAGAAATCAAAGCAGGATATTACATATTTCTTTTCTTAACCTGTATGTTAGCCGTCCATTACAGTCGTTGAAATATTTTCTAGTGGAAGTGGGCTTTTATTTCTCATTATCTTCCATTTCCCCCTCTGTATTATAACCCATCTCCATAGATGCATTTTAAAATGGGACAGTGTTTTTGTCATAGTTTCAGAGTACAAATGTTCACAGTTTAATTACTGACTTCATTTCAGACAGTAATATTTAATAAGCCTGATCAGCAGATCTGCACAAGAATACCAAGTTCCTGTAAAAGTATGTGGAACTTTCCTTGCCCTTAAAAATTGCAGGAATTTGTAATCTGAAATTTAATGGGGCATATGAGCTGTGTGATACAGTGTAGTTTCATTTTAAGCTGTCCAGTATTAATGAACCATCTAGCTCTATGTGTGTTCTGCTTTAAATTCCTAAAGCATGTGAATTTAAAAATTTACTCACTAAATATTTCAAATGATCCATCTTTACCTGATCCAGAGGCAGGAAAATCTAAATGTAAATTATAAACTAATTTGTTGTGAGCAAATTTTGAAACTCCTTTTAAGACTTGGGGTTGTGAAAGTGTTCATTAAATACACCGCTTACACACATAACAGAAAAACCCTGCCTTGGTACCTTACTTTTTAAAAATACAACACCGTGACATTTTAGGGGAAGAAACTGAGCAGATCTATGTCTTTAATCACATTGCTTTTTTATTGTTGTGGTATTTGTGAAAGATGGGTGTGTGATTACATTAAACAAAGTAAAGGAACAGACAAAAGCAGAGATGACTATTTCTATATTAAAATGTAAGTGTTACAGTTTGAATTTTCTAGTGAGTTTTTGAGTTCAGTGCTTTACATAACATTTTGTCCTAATCTTGCTTGCTGTCAGAGATGTTTCATGGTTGTGCAATTGCTGCAGTCAAGAATGCCAATTTGCATTCCAGGAGTGTCATTTGATTACTTTTATCTGCACAGCTCGAAGACCAGCCCAGACCTCTCATTTCATCTTGCCATGTCACGAGTCAGTGCTGTGTCGTCTTTTCAAAAATCTGCCTGATTTAGACAAGAAAGAAAAGTACTTTCATGTTGCAGCCGCAGTCCCCTGCTAACTTGTCAGCAGCAGGATATGATTCACTTGGGCCCAGAAGAATGGTACAGAGGCGAGGGTTAGGCGGTTCAATAAGCCCATGGACAGGTAGTGTGTGACATCCCAAGAGAGCTTAAGTTAATGAAGAACAGGTCTGCTTAGTTCTTCACACTCTGACCTGGTGCTGTCCCCACAGTTTTCTCATTTGATCTTTCCCAGCAAATTGATCTTTTCTAGTACTTTTTTGCCTTCCAAGTTAGTCCTTGTGGGACTGAAATTAGCAGAGCAACTTAAGTTGGATAATACAGCTGTTCAGAAAAGAAGAAATTGGACACTAGCTCATAAAGGGGGGAGGGGAAACTAAGCTACTCTTTCTGTTGTTACTCAGAATTCCTTTTTTTTTTTTTTGGTTTTATTTTAGAAAACTTTACAATAGCCGTGTTACTTTGGAAGTTCGCTTTCTTTCTTATTTATAGTCTGTATGGATGGTCCATTGCACACTGCATTAAATGTGTATCGTTGAAATAAAACAAACATGCTTGCAGCATAGACTGCAGGTTTGCTTTGGTATTTGTCAGTTGAACTTGCTTGTTAGAAATGATTTGCTAGTCTGTAATGAGGCTTTTACAGTTGTCGTAAGACATTTTAAATATCAATTGCACATGCCAACTACATTATTTATAGCCTGCTAAATAACTGTAATTCCATAGTATCCAATACTGAAATGCAGTGGAGATTAAACAATACAAGCCATTACAAATGGTATGTGTAAATATTATGGTAGGTGAAAATACAGTCAGCAAATTACCACTGGCATTACTGGTTTTCTGGAAAACCAGTGTATACAAACAAACTGGTTTTGAACTAAGACACTCTGTACTTAAAATCTTGATTCTAAAATGGGGCTGTGGTATTATCTATCATTCTTTTTTACAGGATTTTGCACTTAGCAATTGGAAAGTGGAATGGAGGTGTGTTTCTGTGCGTGTGTATTTTCAATACATACGTAGCTAGGTTGTCAAACAATGCAAGATTTCAAACTAGAATTTAGTAAATAAAGTGTAGGTTGGAAATAATTAAGGGGGGTCTTTAGTATGCTGCACAATAATAAGTGCTATTAAACTTTATGTATTTCACAGCAGATGTTCTCGCATATTATCCATGTCCTTTCAAGCTGTAGAATTGAAAACACTGCTGAATGAAAACAAGAACACTTATTATGTAAGGGAAATACTGCTCTTGCTCTCTCTCCGTATTGCTTTTGAAAATGGGAAGGAACTGTAAAGGATCATTGGTCAGTTAAGCTCCTCTGCAGAGCTAGAGGGAGCTTCATGATTTTACTAGATATGCCATAGGTAAGAAAAAGGGGGAAAATATTCTGGATAAGGGAGGGCTGATTACTAACTTTTTTTGAGAGCCAAAGATCTAGAACTTAAGACTTTGAGGTGGCTTTACTCTATGTTACGTATGCATATATGTCAGTGGGGTTTGCGGCTGACTACAGATCTTGTCAATTTTAAGCAAACAGTAATGACCAACAGCAAACTAATTACATTAAAACAAGTCCAAGTAGAACACTGGATTTTATACGAAAACAAAATTTATATTTTTTACCTCTCAAAGATGGGAGTTTCTGGCAGTGTCCCTTTTCCTTTTGCGCATTGGACACTGTCACAAGAATTTGAAGTCTTTTCTTTGCTGAATGCTGTTTAATGAAAGAGTCCTAACTTTCAGTCTGCAGGTTTGCATGGGGCTTTTGATTTAGTGATTTAATTTGAGTTAATGTCCACTATTAGTATGTGTTAGGAAAAAAATGTGTGTGTCTGGAAATACAAAAAGTTCCCCATAAAATACAAAACAAACAGAGTATATCTGTCATTTTAGAAATGTGTATCACTTCCTAATCTAGCCAGGAATTTGTACTTAATTTGGAGGAATAGCATTTAACATGGCTTAATAAAAAGCATCTGTTTCAACCTTGTATTCAGTGTCAGTTTCATCCTACCTAAATTCTGACATATTTGTTCTAAAAACGCATTGATCATAATTGCTGCTTAATAGTTATATGGCAGCTTTTACAAGCATTACTTTGGACAAACTTATTTACCATTTAAGTAAATGATATAATCCAGTGAGATAAACTACCAGATTTGTCTCCTTTATCTCTTGCACAGTAGCTCTCATTATGTGCCGTGCTAGTAAAAGCCTTTATTTGTTGATTATTAGAATCTTAGTACACACAGGAGTTCTGCTGTAATTTAATGTGGTTGTTCAAAGAGGTTCTCTTCATTTTAGAATCTTTCCATAGTCCTCTCACCATGTATTATAAATATGTATATTTTATACTCCAGATAGATATGCAAATACTTTTTTTCTCATTCCAGGTAGATCAAGGTTTTTGAGAGAGAATTCTTTTCATCTGCAGCATCTATTTCAGTACTTCTCTCTTGAAATACTTCATGTAAAAACCCACAAATTCAGATAACTTAAGCAGATTTGTTTCTGATTTGTTACTTTAGAGAGTTCTGTTTCTTTTTAATTTTTTTTTCACGGAGTTAAATTTCCTACTATGTACCAGATTTTTGTAGAAAATTATAAAAAGCTTGAGAAGTTTTAAAAACATGCTGGGCATTGTAATTATTTTTTAATTAGGTAAAAGAGAATGTCCATGATGCTGATTCATAAGTCACAAGCGAAAAGAAATCAAAATGCCATAAGCTAAACACTAAAGAATTTTTAAGTCACCATGGTCTGGTGCACTGTCTGGAAGTTTAGCTGTGTTTTTGCTGTGTATTGCAATTGGTTACGTCTACAGTTCTGCTGCATATAAAACTTAAGAAGCTGGGTCTGTTAGAATTCTTCAGCTACAGGGAAAGTTTTAGATGGTATGCAAAGCATATTATGAACTGCAATCAGCTGTAAATGAAGCTGAGTGTGTGTACAACACCCATCATTCTGTCAGCTGGAATCACACTGAATTAGTGTTGCAACTTTATCATATTTGTCAAATATGTATTATTTTGAAACTTGTGATTTGTGCTTTTAGTCAATGCTTTTTAATGTTGAATACAAAGATGTAACAGCAAACAAAAAACATTTTTCCCTTTTTGTGACCTGACATTTGCCAAAGTGCCCCATGCTGAAATTTCTTTTCAGTATCTTTTTTTCTTCCAAAGCCAGACATGTACCCAGACACAAAAGCCTCTGTGTATAGCAAGCTGTTTTAAATATTGTGACTCGACGATGTGCTGTCCTTTCTCTGCTTGAGCCAAGGATCTCTGCTCAGTGTCTGTGGATTACCAAGTCCCTTCTTTATTGTACCTCTTGTCAGCTATTCCTATTCATTTAACCTTTCATTAGTGTCTGTGCAGCTTCACTGTCTGGAAAGGCAAGGAAAAACCTAAAGGCCTACTGTCACAGTTATTAGATTTCTCGGTTACATCCCAGCAACCATAAAGGAGTAAGAGTCAACACTATTGTCATGCATGCTGCTGTCCTGGGGTGCAACTCTTCTGTGCATGTCAAGGACATGTGCCACATGTTGATAATGCATCCCAGGGATAAATGCACGACATGGGGGATAAACCAAGGCTGGCACTAATGAGCTTTGTAGGAGTTATTGCAAAGACAAACAGTTGTGAAGGAATTTTGCTTAAAACGCTGAAGAGATGGACTTGCATTAAGTGTTGCCAAGGCTTGCTTGTGAGGTACTTGTCAATCATGTTAGTTTCATTTAAGTGCCGTTTACAAGGGAAAAAATGTTTTCTATGGCTAAGAAATGTATTGCTTTTCTTTTTTTAATCTGTCAGGATAAAGTGTACTTGAAGTAGTCCTCAATAATGCACTTTACGACTCTTTTTTCTATTTACTCAGTTTTGGATCAAACCTGCAAATCCTCCAAATTACTTGGAAAAAATTCTGCAAATATGAATTACAATATATTTAAAAATATTCCTGTTAGCAAAGCTTCAAAATGACTCTCGGTGTTGTAAAAGCATTGACATAGTCTTGTCTGAGGCATAAATTTGGCTGAGAGTATCTAGATGCATCTAAGTAATTTTTTCTACGTTTGCCACCCAAAGAGCCAAAATTACTAGTTATGACACTGCTTCCTCATTCTGCTGAGGCACATCTTCCATTTAGTCCAGTGCAATATTCAAATACGTTTTTCCTCTAAAGTTCCTGCGAAGCCCAGCTTACCTACCCTATTAACCAAATCCAGCCAAACTCTGAGCTCTGTTTTTACAATAGTAAAAAATACTGTTGCTGACCTGTCTATAGTTGGCCTTTTAGAATGCATCTTAATTACATTTTTATCATTAGTATTATAACAATATGATACAGAACTTCATATGACTTTCATAAGGATAGTTTGGTCAAAACAAATTAGACCTAGATGCCCCATCCCTGGGAGTGTTCAAGGCCAGGCTGGATGGGGCTTTCAGCAACCTGGTCTCGTGGGAGATGTCCCTGCCCATGGCAGGGGGGTTGGAACTAGATGATCTTCAAGGTCCCTTCCAACTCTAACCATTCTATGATTCTGTGATTCTATAGATTTATAGTTAAATTATAATTTAATAACAGCTTGAAGTTCTGTGTAAAGCATATGAGTCTATGTTGGTCCTATTCATAGCAAGGTTGAAAGTGGGAGTAAAGCCATTGAAATCAGTGGAGTTAAAGTTATATGAAACTGTTGAATAAAATCCAGTCATCTCCGCAATTTCGATATGGCATGCTAAGAGGATTTTAAATATGATAAATCTAGTGGGCTATTGGAAAATTCTTACAACTTCCTTGTTTCAGATGCACTGTTTAGATTGACATCTTCAAGAAGTGTGAGTGGTCATTTATTAATAGGAATTCTGGGCTCTTTAGTTTTTCTTTACATTTCTGATACGAAGGAAGTGAAGCGTGGCTGCACCTTTTGCTTTATTTCAGAATGTCGAAGCCAGAGGAACCAGCATCATAGTAGTTGATTGTAGGAACAAGTGCCTCCAAAGAAAATTGTGTTTGAGAGAAAATTCAGCAAAAATAATATTTTAATTTTTTTTGTTCAAACACTGGAAACATTTGTAACGCTGATACTGAATTCCACTTTCCTCAAATTAAAAGGGAAGCTGTTATATTTTGTGATTTGAATTAGGCAAATATTTAAATGGAACAAAATCTTCAGACATGAGCTGGAACAAATGTAGTAGTGCCTACTTAGTTTAAAACATCCTTTCATTACTAGACTGATATTAGCTTTGATGAATCTAAAACTTACTACATGGTTTCCAAATCAAAGATGAAAGGGCCAGTTAGGAATCAAATAAATTTTCCTGTTGAAATGTAGCATTTGACATTTAGAAAGATGTGCTCAGCATGATGAACCACTTCTCTTTACTGCAACTAGCCTGGTGATTTTTGCAGTAAAACTACTTTGAAATTGAATTGAGGTGTAATAAATCTAAGGTAAATTAATTTGGAAGTCCTGATTAGTGCCATTTTTGAACTAAAGGAAGTATTTCCCTGAAAGCACTCTTTTCCCCTCTATTGTTAATACATGCCTATTTTCATTGCTAAGTAATTACTTTTGTAGTTGTTTGATAGACTCTTACTGGTCTAACTCCATTGGCTTTGTTGTGGCAGTGTGCCAGTTTTGTTAAAGACAGGTTTTGCTGTTCACCTCACTGTGAAGTTACCGGTATATTCCTATTACCGGTCCAATAGGCATATACCCCTCTGTATGTTTAAACAGTTATTATTATGTACAGTAATTTATAGTCCACAGCACAGTTGGGCAGTGCTTTTATACTGATCTGATGCCGATTGTATGTTTCTAAAAGCCTACTGATAACTTCCCAGAACGAGGTGCTGTACAGAATCCTAGAGAGCATCTTGGAAAATGTTTTGCTGTTCTGCTGAAGGTGATAAGGTTTAGTAAAGATTAGCAAATATTACTTAAGTAATAGTGAAAGCTTACAGCTTTCTTCTGTGCTGGGCCATGACCATGTTTCTGTTAGCAGCTGTATTTTGCGTTGGCTTTTGAAGATAGCTTGTTTCTGATGTCCCATGCAATATGTCTGATGAAAATAAATGGCACTACAAGCCAGTTGGCCAGGTGATTGTATAAGCAGTGTGAAGAGGCTGAGGAGTTCACGTCCTTCAGTACACAAACTGGCATTAAGATTTGGTCCACACTTTGGTGCAAATACTGAAAAGCAATGTGTGAAATTGCCTATGTTATTTAACTAAAGGCTTCGAAGGGAATTTAAATCTAAGCTGATATAATTCACATGGTAAGCCAGCAAGAAACTTGAGGAGGAACAGGAAGCAATAGTGGATAAGTGATTTGCTTAAACTGTGCCTCTTTTTTAACGTTTGCCTTTGGAATGTAAGTTTTACAATCTTCTCTATTTCCTCTCGTCCATAAGTAACTTGTACTACTTTGCATATCAGCGGTGAAGCTCATTTATCAGCTGGTATGTTTGAATGATTTATGATACCAAATGATTATTCTGTAAGCAAGAAGTTCTTCAGTTGCTGAGTGGACACTCAGAGGATGCAGACACACATCCCTTTTTGTTGCTTTTTGGAATGCTGTTGGCAGTATGAGGACAGCAAGAATAGGCGTGAGCTACTTGGATCTTCACGGTTTGGCTTGGGGGTCAGAAAGTGGTGAGAAGCTCTTCACCACCTCCTGCTAATTGATAGCTTTCTTGAATAGGTGTAGTCTTTTGATTAAAAATAAGAGGAAAAAGTCTCTGTGATGCTGATGATGTCAGGGAAGGAGCTGGGTGAGGCTGATAGTGTGATGTTGAAAGAGAGTGAACAGGCTTATACCTCTGGTCACCACAGCAGTAGGGCAAGAGGCTTGCCATTTCCCTACTCTGCACACCTTTATTGTCCCTCATGTTACTTGTGTGTGGAATTTCATAGCCCTTTTCCCATTAAATGGCTCGCAGGTGTGGGCAGTATGATGGGACGAGTTTTGCACAATGTGTGAGTTCTGCACAGCACTTGGAAGTCTCTGGGCTATGCAGAGGATCTGTAAGCGTGTTAGATAAACCTGTGGAACATACAGGCAGTTCCTGTCTTCCCACTGTCAAACACAAGAGTCAAACACTCTTCTCATGCAGTTCTTGCCAGACCCATGAAGAATTTAGTCACAGTAGACTGGACAGTTGCAAGAGAGAAACTTGCTGAGTGGTGAAGTCAAGAGAACTGCTCTCGTCCTCACCTGTATGGATTTAAGCCTCAAGGATGTAACATAAAACAACTATTCACCTTCAGACTTCAGTTTTAAACGTAATGGGTTTGCAGGATTGTTTTTGCTCTTGTGGTAATAAGTTTATAACAACACAACACAAATTTAGCCTTGCAACAAGCAGACTATGCATGTTGCTTTTGTTTTACTTATTGCAAGAATGATTTTCATTTAGTGTGCTTTTTAAAAAATATATCAGTGGCATGTATGGGAAGATGAACTACAGATGTAGTGGAAGAGAAAAACTTCCAGAAATTTTGCTGCAGTTTTCCTGTGTGTGTGTGTGTGTGTGTGTGTATACAATATATTATGGTATATACATATACAATATGTATAGCTTTATAAATGTGTTAACATATCATACACACATACATACATAGACCCACATACATAGTACACACATAGTACAAACAGACATGCATACATACATATAAATGCATATTTTTTTTATATATATATATATATGTATATATGCATAAAGGTTTTTCTGGACAGGTATTTTTGTTACCAGGAAGACTTTTTGGGCGATTCTGGTTCTTGAGTAAAAGTAAGACATAGATCAATCTTAAAAGGTGTCTGTGAAAATTACTGCCCTGCTGGAAGGGAAACCAAATATTGTACCTCCCTTTAATCTTTGGAGAACATTTTAGGAAATAGCGGTTTCTGTTTGGAGTTTTGTATTTCTTATTTTATCTTCATTGTTCTTCAGCTTTCTTATCTGTTCTGTATACTATAAAGGCTCTTTCTCAACATTCTTATACAATCCACTGTGTTTCCTTTGAGAAATATATTAAGTCATCTTATTCTGATTTGCATATGTTCCCATAAGCATTACTTAAACCAAAGCCAGTATTGTGAACCTGTGTCTTACAATATATTGTAGTAATGAGAATGGGCCCTGCTAACAACCAGGCATCTGATAAGTCTCTAATTCTGGGAACTAAAGATGACCATACCAGTTCTTGTGGATATTTTTGCTGGAAAAGCACTGTAGGATTGGTTTTGCAGAAGAATCCCTGCATTTTCCTCCTAAATTAGGGATCACCTCTCCTTTAAGAAGTCTGATGATGACAATAGTACATGAAAAGCATGACACTATGCCTTTTGTCATACGTTATGAAAGAACAATGACCAAAAATGGTCTGGCATTTCATTGGCTTGCAAAAGAGGATCTTCAATCCATTTATCTTGGGTTCTATTGCTGTTATAATGTACATTGAAGTATATTGTGATTATATTATCATGGGAATGTTTTCACAATGTGCAGGCTTAGTTAGTTATTGTTGTGTTTTAGAAAGTATCTCTGTATTTTCTGTGAAAAAGCTTCAGGACTGTGAAGATTTTAGGAACCTGCTGTTCCTACTAAGATAGTCTTGGGAAAAAAACTTTACAATTGAGGCTACTCATAAAATAATGGGAAATATCAGGTGTTGGCAAAATGCGGTGCCAGGGTGGTAAAAAGCATAGAAAAAGTTCATAACTTACATGAAGGTTAATGGAAGCCTAGTTGAAATTAAGCCATGTTACTTAGCAGATCACTTATTTTACTGCCATTCATGTAATGGCAGTGTTGCCAGCCACTGAGATAGGTATGCAGAATTGCTGAGTCCCGTGTGAACCGACACAGCGGCTGTTTAACTCAGTTTCAGGCAAGGCAGAATTTGGTGCATTTGAGGCATTAGATAGTTTCATTGGAAGTACTGGGTGTTTTGTTAGAGGGTTTGCACTGTGCCCGTTGCTGGCCTTTGGTACTTAAAAATCTCTCAGTTTAACTAGCGTATTGAAATTTCATCCCAGGATGTCAAGAAAATGTGTTACAAACTTGAATCATAGGCCACAGCCAGATAACATTTGTTGGACCTTTCTCAAACAGAAACATGGGATATGTGTGGCAGTTCAGGATGGAGTGAATAAACTTCATTTGCAGTTTATTTAGAATAGGCTGGTGGAAGAGATCCTCTCTCATCAAAGCAATCAGGACCAGATCTCACACTAACTTCAAAAAAACTGACTTTTTAAGTTCCTGATTCTTGTGAGTATACCGACTGAGGACTGTTCTTGCAAGGTAACCTTTAGTAGGAGTTTACAGCTTGTCAGCTAACTTGCACTGTCCTAATCGTATGTAGTTTACTTCACTTTCAATGTTGGCAAAGCTACATGACATGTGCTGCAAGCTAATTGATCCACTGTGGATCTGCATCCTGGTCACCTGATGGTTACTTCTTTGTGTAGTTGTTTTCGACTGTGTTCATGAGTGTTTTGCCTTTGGCTTTCATGACCTTAATGTGCAGTTGTAATTACCAGAGCTGGAAAATGGTAGGGCCGTGGTATTAACGCTTTGCTCTGAAGGGATCATGGGAACTTGAATCATGGCATGTATTCAGGAGGTTTTTTTAATGTCTTATGCTGAAGACAGCCACTCTGTGAATAGTATCTGAGTCACCATGCTAGTTATCCAATACCTCATAAAACTAAGGAAAAAACATTGTCTGGAAAAGAGGTCCAGTCATACTTCTAGAGTAGTGACTTGTTAAGAACTGAAAGAGGGGGGTGATTTTATTGTAAGTGATAGTTGCAGGGTTAAAAGACCTGAAAAACTGAATACATGTCGGTAAATGCGTGGTCTGCATAATATTATCATCTGTAGCATGTAGTCATATGTTGATTGTGAAGGATGGAAATGTGGATAATAATGTAATTCTGTGACATACTGTAACATTCTCAAATTACAAGTCTGTCTTAAATAGGGGAAAATCTATGGATAAACTTCATAGAATCATAGAATACCAGGTTGAAAGAGACATTAAGGATCATCTTGTCCAACCTTTTGTGGCAAAAACTTGATCTGGTTGATCAGTGTAGATCTCATGTAGATCACATGTAGATCTCTATATGATTATTTGTTGTTCTGAGGTGGTTTGTAACTCTGGAGCCCACTGAATTGTAGTATCTTCGTATTTGATCATACTAGTGTTACACTATTACTTATTTACAACACTTGAAATGCACCAGTGCCTTTGACATGCAGGATCAATGCCCACGAAGTATGCAAGATGAAATCTTCCCTTCTCTTTAGGTGAAGCTAGTTTTCTACATGTATTGTTCTGTCTGTGAGAATGAGAAAAGTAGAGGTGTAGTTTCTGAGGCAGGCAAAATTTACACAAGGCCAACACAGGTTGATATTTTTGAGGTGTATTCAGATGCTGCCAGCTTTGTTTCTTTCTTCCCCAAGATTAGGTTGTTTTTTTTTCCTGCTGTGTTCATGAACTGAACTAATGCTGAATGTGGCCCACCCAGCTACTATGCAGGTTGTTACGCAGACTGCTTCTGGGGTGATGTTAGAGGTACTGGTTTTACCTGAGGAAGACTTAAATGGTTTAATCGTAAGTACCACGTTAGCCCTATTACCACAGTTGTAATCAACGAACAGACACTCAACTCTTTCAGCTTAAGAAGGGATAGGCATCTGGTGCTGTGTGTTCTTCATGGGAAGCCCTGTCTTTGAAAACTTTATTTCTTCCCTCATACATAATCACGGACATGCTCTTTCCAAGTATTCGGCAAGTGCCATGTTTTCGTTAAGTATCTGAAGGAGGAAAAAGAGGGTTATTGTCAAGTTTTGTCTGGATGGGACATGGTATATGCTGACAGAAAAAATATTTCTGCCAACGGTGCTACATCACCTCTCTTAGTAACGTTAGCTAAGTTGATGGAGGTAGTATTACTATACTCATTTTGGAAAGGCAATGTGTATTTTTTGTTTCAGTTCTGTCTAACAGTATGAAATTAAAGAAGTCATGCTGTTAACCTTACAAGATAGGTACCAAAATTGAAGTATCTGGTTGGTTTGTGTATCAAGAATACATAAGCTGTTTTCTAAACACTACAAAACCCTAAAAAAATACTAGTGTGTCTTATGCAAGTATTAGCTTCCTGAATTTCAGCCTGGAAAAGCCTGTTAATTATGATCATTTTAACTTAAGCCATACTTTTCAAGATAGCTGCCCCACAAATTTATGTACTTGGAATTTCATTTACAGAGACAAGTTCAGTGTTTCCTGTTACAGAAAACTGCGATCACGGGACTTCCTGTTGAAAAAATGACACTAAAAGTACTTCTTTGTGGGGAAGATGGCAGAGCAAGGAGACCCGTTCAAACATCTGAGAAAGCTTATTTGAATTAGTTGAAGTCTAATTCCTTCTGTAGAATGAAACAAGACATCCATAAGGTTAATCCTTATGGACATTCCCATTATATCTCATTTGGTGTCTTGTTGGTTTCTTAAATGAAAACGTTTAGAAACTAGATACCTAATTGAACTGCTCAGAGTTCACTTATTCTGAATTTAGTCCTAAAGGCCTTTCTAGGGGCTATCGGCTGAAGGCATGTTGATGATACGTCTTTGACACTAATGTTCTTTTTTTTCTAATGCCAAGATAAGTACTACTTGTATAATCCTTGCCTAATTTATTTTAGAATTGATAGAATTTGGTGTTTCATCCCAGATTTAAGATCCCATGCCCAGAGTCATTAAAGAAATCTTCTTTGATTTATATAAATGTTTTGTCATAATGTAGTCTTTAGGGAAGAATTACACCCTTTCACTGAAAGAAAAGAAACCATTCAAAGGATTGAGTTTCTTTTTCTGAATTTGTAATATAGCCCATTTTGGTGCTGCAGGGCAGTATTTTTTTCTTTCCAGCTTATGAAGGGTGTTTCAGCTGAATATGCTCATACCTTTAAAAATCATTTGGTGTGAGAACTTTTTAAGTTAGAGGGTGGTTTTCTTTTTTTTTTTTTTTTCCCCTNTTTTTTTTTTTTTTTTTTTTTCCCCTATAATACAGTATACCCTGCCTTTGAGCTTTCAATTTAAGTCTTCTGTCATATACTGCCAAAAAGTTTGTTCAGAGCTCTGTCTGTGTTGAAACATGTATGCCTGTCCCAGTGTCATAACTAATTATATACCTTGTATGCTTACTTCTAGTAATTGGAAAGTAGACCTACCGCAGGATAAGTTTTAGTATTAGATTGTATCTTGGGGACATGTTACAGAAATCAAGTTTCCACCAAGCAGCAACTTGAATTTGTAAACAGATATTACTATTTTAAGGGCATCATCTTATGATTGTTTCTCGACATCTGTGTGTGTTTGTTTTAAACTTGGGGAGAGGGTATTTCTGAACTGTACCTCTGCATGCGTAGTAATTATAACCTACTTGTCTTCAACCACAGTGTTCTGAAGTGTCTGTTGTCTCCACTTGAAATGAAGGCCTCTTGTTGCCATACTGTCTTTCTGCAAATTTTGTTTGATTGTTCAAAACTTCCCAAAAATGTGTCTGTGCACAGTGCCTGGCTAAGTTCTGCTTGTCTGCAATGCTGTTTTCAGTTTCTTACTTTAACAAAGAAAAAAAAATAGGAGAGACTGGCATTTTGATGAGGAAAAAAGCATAGAGGAGTTATAGGGAAAAGCAACACTCTTTTCATGTTCTTCGCAGCATCCTCTGCTTGTGTTTTCGTGAGTGTGTGTATATATATCTATGTGTATTTGTGTATCTATAAATTTTCCTTGGTACATACAGAAAGAGCGAAGGAGCGTTGTGGTTATGTGTAAAGTTTTACTTTGCGTGCTCACAGCTAGGCTAGCAAACAATGACTTATACGCACCAGCATGTATAAAATATGTGCTCCTTGTCCATGCCTGCTGAATGAACAGTTTGCCAGTCTTAAGTCTCAGAGCTTCACGTCTTGTCGCAATTAAAGTCTTAGGACTGAGCATTTAATGCTAACGATAGATTACAGTATTGTCAGGATGTGTTCTGATTTTGGTCCTTGTTGAATTACGAGACCACATTTTTATGGGAGTTGCATGGCTACTTGCTGTTGTGCATTAAAAACTGTTACTTTCATAGTATATGTATGATTGTTTTACTAAAACTACAACAGCGGTGCTTGGATTTATCCTAAAGGCTGATTTAGTTTTTTTAGATAAAATAGAAAAATAATGGATATATCTATGATAATGATGATAGTTTTACATGGAAACATATTTTTTTTATTTGTTTGATAAGGAAATAAGTGCTTGTCTCTCATTATGTGAAACCAGGTATTTTTTTCTTTTCCAGTTGAAGGTTTCTTAGATAACTTACTGGTTGTGTAAGTTTCTGTGTTATCTATTGGTTTCTGTGTTCAGAAAGCAGCATGATTTTGTCAAATGAGTTTGTTACTTTATGGCATCTTCAAAATTAATGTGCATTAAATCACTTACTCCAAAAGTTTCTGACAACTAAATGTATTTTTTTAAGCAGTTCCAGTGTCTTGTCAGGCAATTTTATCTTCCACTTTCCTCTCCACAATGGCATTTCTTAGAAGGTTCAGGGGAGGAGAAGACTGGGTCAGTCTGACCAGGGAAAGTATAATGCTGTTCCACATTCCAGTTTTATATGGTTTCAGAGCTGAGTTAATATTGCTTGCTAAGAAAGATGAGTGTACTGCATGTAAGATCTTTCAGTGATTTTTAAACTTCAGTTTTCTTTTTCAAAGATATGCAAAAATCTAGTATCCTAATTTCTTCAGAAAAATAAAGGATTATTTACCAATACAAAAGAGCACACTTTATATACAGGTTGTTTTNTTTTTTTTTTTTTTTTCAATTCTTATCTTGTTTGAACTTATGCCATTTTATTCTCTTTCTTTCTCTTCTGTTTTTACAAATCTCCACTCATGCATGGATTTGAAACACTTAACAGGAAACTAAGCCAGCTATTCCAGTGATGTGAAAATTGGAGATAGAGCTGTCTGAGAAACAAACACATCTTACTCAGTCACTGGGGAAGAAGGACGCTGGGTATTTTCCGGTACCACAGTCTGGAGAATTCTTCTGTATCTATTGTTCATTCTTCTCCTCATTGATATTTTCTTGTTTCCCTTGTGTTTGCTGTAAAGGAAGAAGACACATTTGTCCCTGTCCCTCAGTCACTTTCGATGTGACTGTTTTAGCCCTCTTTCAGTCAGATGAGATATTTGTGGTTTTCTGCTTATCCCTAAGCTTCTGATTTTTAAGTCCATCTTTCCTGTGGAAACCTTATCTCAAGGTTTCCAGAGCAGTAGCAGAGAGAAACTGACATGAGAGTTTTCACTCCTGGTCACAGAAATCTTAGTTGTCAATGAAAACAGAAGTACAAGCAGTAGCAGAGGGCCACGGAGATATCAGTCCAAAGGCTCAGATAGATTCTGCATCGTTTCCATTCATTCTGTGTTTGAGAGGCCTGTCGTGCCACAAGGACAAAAATTTGAAGTACAAACTCCAGATTTCTTAAAAGTTAATGACCCTCACCTGAAAACAATTCCTGCTTGCCCAGAAATCTGAGAGAGGTCTTCAAGTCCTGGCAATTAGTGTATATCAAGGTTTCTGTGTAGAGAATTAGAACCTAAGTTGGTCAGTCCAGTAAAGGAGAATGAGACCGTTAATAGCTGTATTGATAAAGTAAATGTCATTTTACAGTAACAGAAACCATTGTAGCAGTAAACTAATTGCTAGTTGACAGGAACATAAAACTATTAAACTATCTGAAATAAGTAGAGAAATGCTGCCTGGAAGAAAAATTACTTTTCTTCCGTGTGAAAAACCACAAGGCAGTAGAAGAAAGGTTGTCCTGGTGGTGTTCTCTGCAACATGTAGCTGAACATAACACCAGATTATTTTGTTATTGTTCACGTGGTAGATCCTACCACTTTTATGTTAGTCAAATGCTTAGATTATAAAACCAAAGAGTTGATAATATTCATTACTGTTATACAAAATACAAAGTTTTTCCTTCTTTTAGCTACTGCAATGATAATTAGTAAGTAGTGCAGTAATTGTCATTTCTTCCACAGTACCTTTTCTTAGGAGAGAGTAAAGCAAGATTCTTTGTCGAAAAGAGAACTCAGTTTAATTTGCACATATATGGCTTGATTTTGAGGTAAGCATGTGTAAACAATACAGAAACGGATTCAGCTATGTGAAATGGGATTGACTTTTGAGTTGTAGCCATATTCCGTGTCTTAGTTCTGGAGTTAAGAGCTTAGAAGAATCAAAGGAGGTTTTGCAGCGCTGGTCTTCTGAATATGGTACAAACAGAAAGCTACAGATGTGTTTTACCGGTAGTTATTCAGACGGCTGCTGGTTTCTCTCTGTCATCCGTTGTCTCAGTTTTAAGCTTCCAAAGAACTTTTGATACACACACAGAAGCCTTCTATGTGTCAGCATCCTTTTGGAAGGTAGCTTGTAGTGCTTTACATTTTACACCCCCATTGATTCAATTTTTAAAGCAAGTTTATTATAGTTTTTTGAATGTTTTATAACACATACAAAAAGTAGTAAAACACTGAAGCATCCTGTTTGATGACATCTTACTTATCATTATGTATTTACTGAGTATAAATACCAGAGCATATAATATCTGTGTCTAATGTTCATGAAAAAAAAAAATGGATGGAAAAACTCAGAGACCTGTGTGTATCGCAGTGCTGTTGTCTTTTGCTAGTATGCAACATATTATTGAGTTATGTCTCTTGGGAAGACAGAGAGCATTTTTAAGCTCCACAAAGTTGAATGACTTTTGTTGTGCAAAAATCCCTAAAAACAAAATCCCATCAAACCAGACCCCCAGCATCTGGTTTTCATCTGCTCTGATTGTATCAAGAGGAAACAATCCCATGTAGATGAAGAGTTGTATTCACCATGAGTTAGGTCCCTAGTGTGTTTGCAACGGTTGAAAGAACCACTATCCAGAACTCGGAGGAACACTTGTCTGACATAGTTACTGAATGTAACTTTTTTTTGGTTTTCTAGTGTCACATTTGTGTTTCCCTCATTTTTCAAGAATTTTATTGAAGCTAAAGGATATTTTTTTATCCAGAATCATGCACAGGGAGTTTATGCTTTCGTAAAAGAAAAGTGCTGCATGTTATTTCATGCATATCAGTACCATCAGTACCATATCAGTAGTCTCTCAAGGGGAGAGTGTGGGTCTGATCCTCTTCATTAATACTTGTTCCCCTTTCCCATTCCCACAAATGCCTGCCAGACCTGTGATACAGTACAAAAATTCAGTTGTGAACAGGCTCAGAAACATGATTGGTGCTGTCTGGACTGGAAAGGAAGGATTCCAGAAACATGATAGATGGTAAGATGAAGCCCTTCCCCAGTGCGAAATGAAGTCCGTGCCTAATTTGGAGATAACAAAACATCTGGTTCTGTGAGTGATCAGACTTACTCTGAAGATCTGCAGAGGACTACGATATGTCTTGTTCATATTTAGTATTTTGGAGTGCTTGAACTCCAGCTGCGTCCCCTCTGATAAATGATGAGCTGTGAGAGAGAGATGAGCAAACTTCAGGTGTCTGTAAGCAAGAGGCAGCAGGAACAAACCAAATTAGTGACATGGAACATCTAATGTATTTATTTTAAATGAAAAAGTGCTTCCCCGAAGCCTTGATATTTATATCAGTGGGAAATGAACCATAGTAAATTCAACAGGTGCAGGCAGGAGCAAGTGTCTTCACTGGTTTGAGTAAAAGAGTAGAGTTAGAGTGAATTAAAAACAAAGTAGTCCAACAATTAGATAGTCCAACAGTCCGTAATGTCCCTAAATCAGTGTAGAATACTGTAAAATACAGTATTGTGGCAGATTTTGTGTCAGTGCATTAATGTGAACACAGATTTGTCTCCCTGGCTTCAATAGAGATTTATGTCTGTCCTTAAAACTTCGCCAAGCCCTGTACCTCCTTACAACTTGTATATGCTTCTTGTGCTTTGTGATCCTCTGTTTTCAGTAATGCCTGATCTGGACATGTTGACTTTTTCTCAGAAGATGTCAGTCAGATGAATGTTACTGGTTGAATTGAATCCCATGTGGAAAAAGTAGGACTTTCAGCAAACAGATTTAGAATACGTAACCAGCTTCCCAGTTGATCTAATTTCCCTACATGAAAATGTTTCCTTTACCAGATGGAGTCTTAGGTAGGAGCATTTGGGTTCTTTTGAGCCCCCCTGCATGCTCAAGTGCTTCTTCTGAACTCTTAATTTAAATAGGTGGTTTACTTGAAGTATGATTTCTCTTACTCCACTGTCCTAGCTAAACTTTGAATCAATCAGTCTTTGTGATTGCTTTGAATAGTAAATATATGTGTGCCAAAACTGGACAGAGGAGAAAAAAGTAGGTTGTCCACAGAATGTTTGTATAAAGCAACTGAAATTCTTCCCAGCATTCGATACATTATCTGAACACTACCTTCAATTAAGTGAAAATGCTTAGAAAATTACTTTTGAATAATAAACCTTAGTTCCATGAAGAAGATGGCAGTACTTGAGCTTACCAAAAGACACTTAAGTGTAACATAAAGTAAGTTAACAGTCTGGGACTGGGTCTTAAAATTACTCAGAAACTTTTGTTCATATTAGCCCTACTTCACTAGGTGAAATACTTTTCCATTGCTTGTTAGAGGTAGAAATGGTGGCTAGTAGTAATTGTTCTGGATATTGAGAAATGATTAGTCAAAACAATGCAACCTGGATAGATGGGTTCTGTGAATTGTTTATGAAGGACTAAATAGCCCAATTACAAAGTGATACCCTGCACTTACCTTGTCCTATGTTCAGTCCAATGAGGTGGTTATTACATTAGCCAGGTTGGATGGGGCTTGGAGCAACCTCGTTTAGTGGAAGGTGTCCCTGCCCATGGCAGGCGGGTTGGAACTAGATGATCTTTAAGGTCCCTTCCAACCTAAACCATTCTATGATTCTATGATTTTGTTGATTTGATGGGTTAACATTGTCTAAGGGCCAGACTCCCACCCAGCTGCTCACTTAGTCCTTCACTCGTGACTCTTCTACTCCCCTGAGGTAGTGCAGGGGGACGTGGAATAGGAGGTTTGTGGTCAGTCCGTAACAGCTCCTCTCTGCTGCTCCTTCCTTCTCATACTTTTCCCCTGCTCCAGCGTGGATCCTTTCATGGGCTGCAGTCCTTCAGGACAAATCTGCTCCAGTCTGGGCTGTCCATGGACCACAGTTCCTTCAAGGAATGTCCACCTGCTCTGGTGTGGGGTCTTCGACAGGCTGCAGTGTGGACATCTGTTCCAACGTGGTCCTCTCTCTGCGTTGCAAGGGGATCTGGTGCCTGGAGCACCTCCTCCACCTCCTTCTCTGACCTTGGTGTTCGCACTGCGTTTTCTTCGTCTTTTTCCGCTCCCCCTCTCTCTGTTCAGTGTGTTTTGCCATTTCTTAAAAATGTTTTTCCTGACGCACCACCGTCTTAGCTGAGGGCCTCAGCTGTGTCCTGCGGTGGGTCCATTGGAGCCAGCTATCTCCAGCACGAGGCAGTCTCCGGCCTCTTCTCACAGAGGCCAGCCCTGCAGCCCGCCTGTTGCCTACACGTTGACGCCTACATCAACACAGCTGAATAAGACTGTATTACAGTACTTTGCTTCAAATTAATATTTGTTAATTTTTTACTTTTGCATTATGCTTACTTTTAAGATTGAGAGTTTACGAACTGTTACTGTTTTGGGGTGGTTGTGTGTATGAGTTGTTTGGGGCTTTTTTGCTTAACTTCTGAGTCATTCCTTAATTTATGTGATTTATAGATTGGTTGCCTACACCGATCAGCATGGAGGGAATCTAATTTGTTCCACAGAAAAAGTGTGGTTTTTTATTCTGTAACCATTTCGATATTAGGATATGGGTGCAGCCAGACATGTGGGTAAGCAACAAGGTTTGTGGAGGTATGGTTTGCAACAATACAAGTCCTCACTTAGGAGCTGGTTCAGTCAGTTGTTGGAGTAGACACTCCAAGTGTAAGCAGAGTCCCATTCCTACCAAGCACAACAGTTCTCTGATTATAAGCAGCAGAACTATTTGGTGTAACTAAGAGTATTTTAACTGTTGTGCTGAATGTAGGTCTTAAATGAAGAAAATTTCCATGCTTAGAATCCATTACTCCTGATTACACAAAAAATGATGTGGTTCATTCCTGTCTTACAGAATGTAAGAGTCTGACCCATTAGTGCTGCATGGTATCTAGGGCCTTAAGGTCTTGTTAACATGATTATAATTTAACCTTAAAAATACTAGGCTAAAAAAATAGTAAGACAGATTTTTAATTTTTTTTTGTTCTTTTTGAGTTAGGTATTTTTTCTCAGATAGTCCTTAACTGTTAGAAGTCTGTGTTCTTTTACATTGCTTGGCTTGCTGTTTGGCAGCGTTATGTTTTGCTGTATTTGCTTGGAAGGCAAAGAGTTTCCTATGAAAGGCGAATTTTTGGCTGTCTGCAGTCCTTTCCCAATGAGGTCCCCTTGCGTGGAAGATTATGTGGAGAGATCAGCAGTGATGCAACTTTGTCTTCTTGCCATACATCTCTCCAGATGATTAGTTCTCTGGTTGTCTGGGTAATACTATTAAACTATGTCTAAATATGGAAAGAGGGAACCCTGCTGAAGATTCACCAATTTGCTGCTTATCGAGGCTAGTCCACCATGACTTTCATTATTTGTCGACTGGTAATGTTTCTTTGTCCCAAAGTTGCTGGTATCTCACTCAAAAAGAGGCAATTACAAAATCTTTGGAACCTCTTCATGTCAGCCATCTTGGGAAGTGCCACCACGTGATCTTCTCTCTCCAGTTAATTAAAATGTCGAGTTTTGAAGCCTGCTTCATTTTTAACCAAAAAAGCACTGTGAATTGTTTGAGTTAGGCACTTTGTAAGTGCAATTATCTCTAATTAACTGAATTCTGTTTCCTATAGGTTTGTAATAAATTTTCTGGTATGTGTTTTTTGGAGGAGGCGGTCGACACTTGCTTTTCTCTTCCAGATTTAGATTGTCTGAGAGATTGTGAACCCAGATAAATGAAGCAGTAAGGGAACTGGCAACATGCATGGTTTTTGTAAATTCATAATTGAGGCATAATTATAAACTTATTGACTTGCAATACTTAGATATTTATTTTAAAACCTTTTTAGCAAACAAATAGATAAACTTTCTTAAAGTACCACATGGATCTGTTTTATGACTACTTTGGAGATCTGCTGTAAAGTTTTTAACATAAGAATTTTTTTTTTTGAGATTTTCTTTCTCTCTTTTTATTATGGAATGTATGGAGGAATTCCTATGACATGTTAAATTTCACTTGAGTTTAGCAGAAATTGGCCCCAGCTGTAAGTTTTCTTTATCCAGCCTCAGACTGCCTGAACATAGAGTACTTCTTCCAAAGGCAGAGGTTGTGTGTGTTCCTGTCTGAAGTCTTCGGCTGAGCCAGTCTTGACTATACAGAATAAATTCAAGACAGTTTTTCATGATATTTTGCCTATGGATTTACTCCTGCCTCTGTAAAATCATGGCAAAACACTTGCTTAGTGCTACGTTGTAGTGGTCTCCTGGTGCCACAGCTTCATCAACTCAGGCAGACCATTTTACAATCTACGGTATCTTTTTAAGTGCTTCGTACAGGTGCATGTTTCTCTTTGCAGATTTTGTGTATATGTATAATAATTACAGCTTTTTAGATCAGAATCATAAAGCCGAAAGAATAAAACAGCCGTTTAGNTTTTTTTTTTTTTTTTTTTTTAAAAATGGGTAGGAAAGGAACCCTAACCATAACCCAGATTATTTCCTTAAATTTTCTTTTCCTTAGAAATACAGGTACATGCTCTTGATAATTGCAAATAGATGTTATTTATTACTTACTAGAAGCGATGTTGAAAAAGGTAGGTAAAGTGAGTGCCTGTCTGTGTTAGGGGGGGAAAACTAAGCCCAACTTTTGAAAATATAACTTATCTTCAGGCTTGCCTTTTTCAGCAACGTGATAAACGCGTTGCTTTTACAGTATAGTGAAGGCGACAGGCCAAGTTATTTCTGTGAGAAGGGACTGGGAATGTAGAAGCAGAATGCCTTAAAAAAAAAAATAAAACCGTCTATTGACACACAAGCTTTAGGAAGCAAGCATCATGAAACCCCTCTTCCTCTCCCCCTCCCCCTAGAAGTTCATATTTCAGTTTGCTCCCAAAAGCTCACAAGTCTGTGCCAGACAGAAACGCGCAGAGGCTGCAGCAGTCCCACAGAGGCCACTCAGAGGAGGGACAGAAATGGAACAATCAAGCCCAGTCCTCGCCCCTCTCAGCCTGCCAGGCTGCACAGGTCCACAGGGTGACTCTCGCCTGGCCCTTGACTCCATTTCCCTGCCTCCTTTCCTTTCCCTCCCCTCCATCCCAACTCTCTGGAGTCAACCGTGAGGCCATCCAGTCATACGTTGTCCATCAGATGTGTTTACTTTTTCCGTGACAGCCGACACATCTGGAGCACATATTCAGGTTATTCCAGTGCCACTAGACACATTCCACAAGATCATTTCAGCGGTTGTTATGGCGATCTTCTTCCCTCCAGTGATTTTCAAGTTGCATGACAGAAATAGCTTGAGCTAACCGGGGGGACAAAAGTCAACGGGATCAGGAGGGGCTTCTTTCACAGAATGAACTAATTAGTGACCCTGCTTTCTTCACAGGGCAATGAGCATATGGTTTAATAAAGTGAGTCTGTGACACTTTTTTTTTTTTCCCTTTTTTTTTTTTTTTTCCCCTCGTCTGTAGGCAGAGCTGTCACTGGCTGAAAACTTTCCTGTTTTTACTGGTGGGACCGTAGTCTGCTGTCTTTCAACAGAGTTTACTTCACAAGTAGAAAATGTTTGCTCCTGAGAGTTTAACTTCAGAACTTTTCCTTGGCTGCAGGGCTGCTTAAGTGTAGCAGGTCCTCCAGCTTAAAGAGACAGCACAGATTTCACACAGGGTCTGCCCGTGGCGGTGCGGGGTTTCATACCGGGCGAGGAATTTCCATTTTGTGCTCCGTGCCTGTCTGCAAATCTGCTGCTTAGTGTTTGCGCGCACTCGGAAAGGCGTCGAAGCTTGTTAGTAAAGTCATGGCTTTGAGGGTTTTTTCTTGTCCGATGTTGCTGGTGTCGTCCATGAACTCTTCAGAGCCACCCCTGGTTTTTACACCTCTTTGTTTATGTTAGTTGCGAGTTCTAGAAAATCTTACGTTTCAGCGTTCTTAGAAGGTTTCCTACATTTTTGTACTTGTTACAGTTTCAATTTTGTCTACATTAGCAGTTTTATTGTGGATTAAAGCAGAGCGCTGGATGCTATTTTTAAATTATATTTTGTTAATAAAAAATTCCGAGTTTACTTTGATCTCATTCTTCTAAAGCGATATGAACTGCATTTTTTTTTGTGTGTATTTACAGAATATTGTTGCCATAGCTCAATTCCATTATGATGAAATTTGTGCCAGATTTTATACTTGATTAGTAAGCGCTGCAACACTGAAGGGAATATGTGGATTACAGTAAGTTATCTAAGATCATGACAGGAGTTATAAATATGTACACATTGCCATAAATTTAGAAAGCGGTCCTTAAAAATATTTGCTATTGTTAAACTTTTGTAGCAGTGGCAATATTAACACACAACGGTGCCTGTGACAGCGGGGACATTCTTGCCATAAAGCACCACTTACCCATCATTAGCGCATCGGCAGTCCAGTCTATTTCTGAGTCCTGTGTTGGTGTTGGATTAATTTATGAGTTCTGAGCATAACTACATGCAAAAAGAGTGTGTGCATTTATAATTGCATGCACTGTGTTGAAATCCCATGGCACTATATTCAAAGTGAAAATTAGAGAGATAAAGGTTTTTGTTTAATTATTTGGAGGCTGTCTGATTGCTTTTAAATTAGGGAAGTATGACAGTGACATGCAGAAGGAAATGGAAGAAAATAGAACAGAAGCTTGATTATAAAGCAAATGATTTTCTGCTTTCTTCATTAGTACTGGGGAAGGTTTTTCCCCATCTTACACATTCCATTTGCGTGGTTACTGTTGAGACTGGTCACCAAGACTGCTTGAAATACCTGCCCTCAGGAGGGCTCTAAGGGACACAGAAAGGTCACATAATTAGACCTGATTTTAATTCATAGAGACCTGTTTGTCATTGTCTCTTTATGTTCCTGCTAGTTACACGTTATTAACTGGAGTGAATTTTAGGACCTAAATTAGATACTTAAGTATGTAATATGCAGAGGCTGAACTCAAGTTAGAATGCTGAGGACAGTTATACAATTATGTTTCCCTCACCAGATGTAACTTTGCAGTAATTAAATCTAATGAAATTTAAGTATTGTAGTCAGTGTTTTGGTAGCTATTTCCAACTCCTATTGGTAATATCAGTTAAATCATGGTAATTAATGCCAGTTATCTGGGAAATTTAATAAACAGAAGTAAGGTGCTATACTAACCCTTATTTTTAAAAAAGCTAGATCAAACAATTACACAACCATCAAGCTCTTTCTATTTTCATTCCTGTCAGGGATATTTTGTTATAATTATGTCATCACTGGAAGTTTTTTTTTTCCCCTTTCCTCCAAGCGATATAATCTTTTTCTTCATATTTAGGCTTCAGCTTTCCCTCTGCATTTCACTGCTTTCTTTGGAACATACTTTTAACGTTGGGTTGTTCAGCTGTGGACTTCTGTGGAAGTTGGTGAGAAGAGGATGCTTATTTGGAAACAGTCCTCCCTTCCCTTGGAGTATCTAGAAAAATGGGTTCTGTTGTAATTTGCCCATGTGTAAATTTGAGTAGTCCTCTGCAGTCAGCTAACTAGGAGAAACTGCCTGGGAGTCCTGCCTTTGTACCACAGCACACAGGATTTGTACTGTGAGGCTGGAACTTCGGAGTGCTTTTGTACTAGCAACAGATTACCATCAGCAGAATTGAACCCCAGTCTTGGATTTCATTCCCATGTCAAGCAGCAGTTTTATTAAGACAACAGAAAGCAGCAAGCAGCTTAATAGCATCAAGCAGATACTGTAATTGTGTTGTACAGATGGCTTGCATGTAACATCTAAATAAATAGTGGGTTCAGAATGGTGGTGATAAAGCCAACTAATATGGTTTTCCCAGTTGTGAAATGTTTGTGTAAAGAATGACCTTTTTTGTTTTTGTTCAAGTCTGACAGCTGAAGATGCTTTTAAAACCTTCTAGTCCACTTAGAGTGGAGCTATACAACTCTGGTTTGGTAGCTTTAAAAGGCAGATCATATCCATCACTGAAATAGCAAGTCTCAGGGTTATGAGAGAAGATTGGGGATAGGAGATGAGAGCTGCTCAGTCCAGTTTACATTTGTCACTAGTGACTAGCTTTTAAAAAATGTATTAGCTGTGCATGGTGGTAAGTAAGTTCCAGCTGCAGGGGATTACTGCTCTGAGTGGGTCGGGGAGCTTGGAATGCATTCAGTTCCATCAGGGGATTTGTGTCCCTCGTCATTAGCCTTAACATTACTAAAGCACTAAAGATTAAGAACAGACCTGTGTCACCTGCTCAGAACTTCAGAAAACTCTCCAAAACCATTATAAACAAAGCAAAATAAGAAGTAATTAAAAAAAAAAAAAACCACCACCAAAGAGAGTTCTTACCCTGTAGGGAAGGGAGTATAGGGCATGACATTGTGGAGAAGGAAGAATCTCTCATATAAATCTTCTGATACTGAGTGAAAGATTATGCATGTGACATGTAGGAAATAAAGGAAAATATCTAGATTTTGGCAAAACACAAGGTATCTGTTGATTAATTACTCTCCCTACTTATTTAATGTGTCATAATACTAATTTACACCACAAACACCTCCACAAATACCTTCCTGTTAATGAACATTTTTGTGGGGAGTTTCAAAATCAAGATGTGCTGCAATTTTAAGGAAATATTTGCAAGGGCTTTAGTCTCACAGGTTAGGAGTGAAGAGTTTTACTGTGTTTTTTCAGGATACTTTTTTTTTTTTCCTCAAGAATAAGGCAAGTGAGCGCCACAGAGCTTTACTTTTTTCAGGGATTTTGAAATTCAGCTTACATGCCAGCAAGCAGTTTAGTGGCAGGAAGTCTTTCCTAGTAGTGCAGTCATGAACTGGTAAACTAGAAGCATCTGTAAAAATTTAGAGGGAGTATCAGCTTTCTCAAAGCTCCAGCCCAAGACTAATGAGGTGCAAATGATAGCGCTGCATAACCCTTCTCCACCCCAATTGTGGAATGAGATATTGCGACAGAAAGAAGTAAAGAAATGAGACAAAGATTTCAAAACTTACAGTGCCCTGAAACAAATACCGGGTTTTCGGAAGACTTTCAGATGGTTGAGGTGGGCCAACCTGCATATTTTGCTAGCAAGAAATTCATACCTCCTTCCTCAACCGCAGACATATTTCCATGGCACCGAATACTGACAGATGGAGATTGTGGAGAAGTAATTAATTTTTTTCTACATGTGTGTGAAATTTTACCCATTGATGTGATTGTTCTTATTAACAGTTGCTCTACTAAGAAATAAACTTCTGCTAATTTGCATCTTTGATAGATCCGCTTCTCTGCTCGCACTGCAGAAAGAGAGGAAAGGGGTAGAAATGCAATTTGTTTGAAGGATCACATCTGGGGTGTGATCTGCTGTATCTTGACACCAGATGGCAGGTTTAGGCTGACAACTAAACCCCAGTTTAGCCTGGTCAAATGCCATCTTAATCTTTTACTTTCTCCGACCGTACACCAGAGGAACTACTACAAAATCATCGCAATGATTTGGGCTCCGACTAAGGAGTCCTCCTCCATTTAATGCTCTGTCTGAGTTTATTAATTTTCTGTGCTTCTCACCTCTTCGGTGTTTATAGGAAAGATTGCTTCTCCTTGGCAACACCTAAAACGTTATTGTGCGGCTCATACCTTCTTCCAAGTATGCGTTGTGGGGGCAGAGGTGTGGTGCCTTTAAGTGGCTGATTCTTGTCATAACAGGTATGGCATTAGCCCTGCTGAGTAGTGACTAGAAGTGACAGCATTGCGTTTGAGGTGCCTGGAGGGCACTCAGTCATCACTCCTACACAGCAATATGCCTTTGAAAGCACTGTATACAGTTGCTTGCCAGTGTGGAGCGTGCTCCGTAAAAGCTAAGGAGACAGAGGTTTGATTCTTGTGTTCTTTTATTCACCAGATTCCCAGAACAAACTCCTAGAAAATCAAGGGCAGATCAGGGCTGTACGCTGCTCGCTGTTTGTTCTGCTTTCTTCCATCCGTGTGTGTGCACATAGGTAGGCTTCACCCCCCCACACCCCACCCCACCCCTTCAGTTGGGCGCTTAAGTGCGTGTCTTTCAACTTCAGCCCACCCAAGACCTAAAACCTTCATCCAGCTTCCCGCTTCTCTCCTCTCCCTAGCTCCCGCCTGTTCTCCCGGTTGTTCCCACCTACCTTGTAAAACGGGGCGCTTCTGTGGTTCTTTTAGTTGTGCTTTGTGTTTCTTTGTCAAGCAATTGCAGTAAAGCACGTAAAACTGAAACCAGAAATATGGCTATTAAGGTGTTACAGAATCAAAGTGCTCTTGCTTATTGAGTTTATTACTGAATAGCATGGGCTTCTAAAATATTTTAGCTGAAGTGGGGTATATGGAGTTCTTATTCCTGTTAGTTCAGTAAAAACATAATAACAGAGATCAGTATAAAATTACGGTGGAATAACATATTTTATTTGGAAGTTACATGTCACAGTATTACATTTTTTATCAAGCATAAGGCTTTTATTACCTATTTTTTAACCTCTATTTTTGTAATGTGTCTCAGTGACATCAATCAGCCTCTAAACTAGCCTTGGGCACTTCCCTTGTAAAGTTCTTAATGGATTGCTTTTTTAAGGATTTGAAGTTAAGTAATTTTAGAAGGCCACTGCTGCATATATGGGTTATGGGTATGCTGCTACAAGTTTGCCAATATTTTGATATTACATTTACATTAATATGTTGTTAATGATTTATTTCCAGATGTAGCAATGCAAAACAGTGGACGGGAGAAAGAAAATACCTGTCCTCTACTACTAAAAGAAAGTCTTCACCTTTTACCTTTTACAGATGGTTTTTCAAAATACTAATTNGGGGGGGGGGGGGGGGGGGGGGGGGGGGGGGGGGGGGGGGGGGGGGGGGGGGGGGGGAGGGCAGAGTGGACTGAATGTGAGAAATTTGCATTTGTGAAAAACATGTGTCTCTCTCACTATGTGTTCCAAGTGAAGTGCCTCAGTACAGATTCCTAAGCTGACTTTGGCAGTGTTAAACACACTTTTTTGGTAGAAGAAAAATGTTTAATGTTTACTTTAGTGTTGGAAACAGTGGACATGTTCTTCACTAGTAAGCGTAATTTTTTTATGTTTCCTCCATTTTTTTCCTCCTTCTTGAAATGCTATTTGATGTAAAGGGGAGAGACCTCTGTCATTTATGTTTATATATGCCAATAGGAGCCTTCATTGCTATCAGAGAGTCTCCTGTGCATTTTCATGATGAGAGATTAATGAATTGAGGCTGAGTGATTCTGATGTTCTACGGATTCTTGATGAGTCTCTTCAGGGTTTTGGAAGGCCTATATAGCAGGCATACAAACACCTTATTAATGGTGATGCAGTCTTTCAGTATGTTAAAACAAACAAACAAACCTGATGGCTGAAATGTGGGAAGTTTTGAGACACGATGATCTCTGCAAAACAAATTACTTGTGCCTGTAAAAACTGAGTTCTGACTGGATTAATAGAAAATAATACTATCAGGAGTAGAGAAATTTCATTTTAGGAGCAGTGTAGGTTAAGTGGTTGATGGTTTAGAGATCTCTAGCATGAATGAAGATCTCTTTTAAGCCAAAAGAGCTAAGCATTTTTTAGAATGAATTCATTTTGACATGATGGGCCTAGTCTGCAGAATCATCATGTGTTAAATTGGCTCAGTGTGCTGTACAGATGAAGTAACAGCTGGAAAATTCAGATTTAAACCTGGTTCTAGCGCTGACCCTCTGTAGATTTGGTTGGTCCTTACTGTGGTTTCATTCAGGCCTCTTTCAGTGCTGAGCAAAGAGCAAATACATGAGTTGCTTTTTTGATAAGTGCTAATGTGTATATATTAGAGAGAAAATTAATGAAAACACTCTTACCTGAGGAAAAATTCCTCTGCAATGTATCAGAAAATCTGATCAGACCATCTTTAAACATACCAGGATATATTCTGTCCAATGATGCTGTTGAGAATTGAGATAATTCAAGATTGGGCATTGAATTTGTCTAAGTTAAAGGCTTGGTGGGAACAGGCAAGGGCAGATCACGCAGGATGCTGGGGAGTCGCAATGGTGGTGAAATGTTTTCATTCTAGCAAAGTTTTGATAGTTTTGATGACCTCTTGGACTTAAGTATGTCCTACCTACGTAGTGGCATAATAGGAGAAACTTCAGCTTACACAAAAAACCATGTAACAGTACAATGAAATAACTTGAGGATTTTAAGAACTGTATATAACTTCGAAAAAGTAGAGTCCCTTTTCGTATAGAATTAATTTGTCTTTCAGTAAATGCTGACCAAAATAATATTTGGTTAGTTTTCTCAAATGACATCCAGTCGCAATAGTATCTTTTTTAATATAGATTTCAGGCACATTTATATTACCTCTATTTATTTTCTTCAACTTTGATACCCTCTTACACTTCTGTGACTTCACTTTTGATTCCTTACTTCAAGACAGGCAAACAGGAAGACGTGGTTTATTCTGGAAATAAAACCAATGCTGCTGCATGAATTGTACAGTATGTAAGGAGGTGCTAGTCTGCATTTCAGAAAGTTACATATACTTCCTTTGAAGGCTAATCATGTCTCTGTGCATATGTTTACGCTCTGCTGAGCTCAGAGTCCACTCACTGCCTCTGCCTTTATACTCTAATGAAAATTAAATAATGTAAAGCAGAAAAACTGTGTTCTTAGATAATCT
Organism: Himantopus leucocephalus; assembly: GCA_003993805.1. Lineage (NCBI taxonomy): Eukaryota > Metazoa > Chordata > Aves > Charadriiformes > Recurvirostridae > Himantopus > Himantopus leucocephalus. The sequence goes on from RSEF01000031.1 coordinate 33,278,383, forward strand.
AGAAAAGGGTTAATGAAAATCGACAACTGCTAAAAGGAATCCTTAACTGTAGTGCCTAACCATTGTTCAGGCATACAGTACAAATGTGTTCTGCCTAAGTTAGCCAGAACAATGTCTCCAGCTAGTGATTAGGCTCAGCTCCAACTTTCACCTCAGGCAAAATTTATGCAGTTATACTACTGTTTGTCAGGTAATTAAAGGAGAAAGAAGTATCAACCTAAAGTAATTTTTTCTTTTTTAAATTATGGGTAAACAGAAAATAAATGTTCCAATTGAGCAAGTTAAAAAAAAAAAGTTGTCAGAGGCTCAAGTAGCAGGCAAACATATGGGGCTGAGATTTGCATATGAATTCATGGATGCTAAGCCATGTCTGTCCCTCGGACACATCTATGTGTTGAAGATGTGGTGAATCTCCTGTTATGTACAATTGATGGTGCCATTAAGGGAAATGGAGCGGAAAGCAGATGGAGAAGGACTTGGGACAGGAATCAGAACCTGTCACATGCCAACTGGTATTTGGGAGACCGACTGGGAACTTGTAGCTCAGAGTGGCTTAGGACCAGTCCTGTTCTGTCCTGTCCTCATCTGTGGGAGAAGGACCTGTTTCACAGCGTCTACCTGGTTGGGATATGCTTCTCTCATAGGTAGAAGGTGCGCAGCAGAGCTGCAACCATTAATGTATCTTGAACTCTCTTGTTATGTGCTTAATGCCAGATCAAATCATCATTTGTTACATTTTCAGTCTGGCTTATCTGGGGTGGGATTTAGCAAATGAAAGTACATTATATAATGATATATTATGTTATGATTTCTGGGGAAGTTACTGTTTACAGGTATCATCTACAAATGCTGTTGAATGACTAGTGATTCATAGGACCCCAAATAGAACCTGATGAGTATCAGAATATGAGCAATGGCTGCAAGTTACCTATGTGCATGATGCACACTGGGCTCTGTAGGAAACTTAAATATAATAATGTGGTTAGCTTGACTAATATAGATAGAAACAAGTTGTACCACAGATAATTTTAAAAAGACGTGGGGGGAAAAAAGAAAGAAAGATTGCCTGTACTTAAATTTAGTTTTATGACCATTGGCCAGGAATGGTTAGGTTCATTTTATTGATTCCAGTTTAGCTAGGTACCGCTAGGTTTTACATTGTCTTTAAAAGAGATTTTGAAAGCATTTTGAGGCTACATGTAATCTGTTTTTTGCTGTATGTTATTACTGGAAAACTCCAGAAGCACTCTTGGTCTGTCATAAATAGTTCCTCATCAATGCTGAATCAAACAGTAGAAGTTCGGGGAACTATTGAGCTACCTGCCGCTATTCCCTTAGTTTCAGGACACCCTTACACCCTTTAACTACTTGATGTATAATATGCAGACATTACCTGCAGTATCACTTTTTTTTTTAAATTTCTAAGATATAGATGTACTACTCCTTTACTTTTTACTGCCCATTGGCTCAACAATGGCATAGGATGTAATGACGCCTTTCAGTCAACTTGTTTTCTGTGGTTTGTGTTCTGCCAGCTTCTCGCTCTTTGGCTTGTGTCTGTAATACCTTAGACTTCTTACCAGCCTCTCATCTAAGCCTTGGAAAATGCAGAACTGCTCAGCAGCTCACAGAAGTTACCAAGATGTACTGATAGGAATTAGATAGATTAGATTAGATAGATTAGATTAACACATGTATGTTAATGCATATTTCTCTGTAGGCTGTGTATCCTGTGTTAATATACTAATATCCCCATCACAGATTTAAGAGGCCTGCTTCACTTTATTGTACTAATAAGATATTTATGGGCAGGGAGCTGTGCATCACAGTGCACAGTTAACTGATCTTTTGCCTCTGGAGAGACAACTTTGAAACCTCTGAAGTCAAAAGGAAAACAGGCTTACAGTTATTATCCAAGTCCTGCTTTGTGCCATCCTACAAAACAAGTTGGCCATGAAATTCTGGAAATCTCTATTCATGGAAAGTCTAAGAAAAAACCAGGACTGATGAGCCTATGGAGATACTAATGTAGCTGACTGTCAGGTACTTTTGGCAAAATAATTACTGTGATTCTTGTCCTTTCCCTAGCATGGGACAAAAGTTGAGTAGCAGTATTCATAGAGACTCTCTGGGATAATTGATCTTCCTATGTGAATAAGTTGTGATGCATATTTGTAGTTTTCTCTCTGGTGTTTATATATATGTACATTCAGACTGTGGTTGAATGTAAATACCCTGCTGTGGAGAGCTGTAGAATGTTCTCTGATTCAACAGTATTTGTAACACGTGCATGTATGCCATGACTGTGTCTACAGAGGCCAGTACATCTCACACTTCGTTTTTTTTCAATCCCATGTGGCCAAGTGCAGCAATTTTCAGTAGTGGTATTCCTGCAACTAAATCCATTTCACTTCTTATTTCAGATGTTGTCTTATGTTTTCTTCTTCTTCAGAATTTCTGTTTATTTTGCCTGAGGTGTCCTATCTCCAGGATTGCTCTTCTTGTGATAATCACTTCTCCTCATTGAAAGGATTCATCAGTCTTTTGATTACCCTGTCCTGTCCCCCTCACTTGCAGAGGAATGAAGGTACACAGCGTGAAAGGATTATGAGGGTCACCTCAACCAGTAACTTCTGAGAAAAATAATTAGTTGTCCATCTCATCTGGAAAGTCCAGAGGGATTGTGGAGGGCTTGGTCTGGACAAGGCAAGAAGTAATCTCAACAAAAATCAGTTTGCATCATATTGAATATCCAGTACCTGGTCCTGGAAATCTAGAATCAGAAATAATTTCTGAAGGTGAAATTTTTATGCTTAGTCAAGGATTCCTGACATACCTTACATCCTTCTAGAGTCTTCCATTTGTCAGCTTTTTCTTTTTTCACAAGCAGATTATACACAGTATGATTCCCTCAGAAAGAGGCAACGTAGTCATTAGCACTGCCCATCAGAATAAATTTTCAGGAAAATACACAACTGAGCCTCCAAACTGACTTTCGCAAATGATGCTATAAAAAATGTTTAATGACTTGTCCTATTTTCTCTTTTCTCCCTAGTCATCTCTTTGGGACTGTGCAGTCAGATACTCTTCAGACCCTCATAAACAGTCTATAGAGTGTGATACAGTATCTCACCAGTTTTCAACACTGTCTTACTCCAGACCCCCTTCTTAATCATTCTCAGAGACTCATCAAGTAATGATTCTGAAGTGAATTGTTAGGAGAATGATGTGACCACCTAAAACTCTTTTATATTGGAGGAAGGTTGTTTTACAGCAGCTATTTGTGAGAACCAGGGAAAAAAATAGGAGATCCGTCAGTCCTGGACTTAAGAGGATTGAACTCCAGAATTAAAATTCAGGCTGATGACTTTCTTGTTGCTCCAGCAAGGTTTTTATTTTAACCTGCAAGGTTCTTTCTGCTGTGCCTTTTCTTTGTCGCAGGCCTCTGCCACTTCCGATACCACTTCCTACTGGACCTTTTCATTAAGATCCTGAAGACATTCAAGAAAACCAAATTGTCATCAGGCTGTATCTATAAGATTGGCTCATAAAACAGATGGTGCAACTTACTGGAAACTGCACTGGAATTCTCTCTTGCCAAAAGTTGTACTGTTGATTTTATAAGCTCTGACAAAGCTAACAAGGTGACTCAGGTTACCTGTGTTCTCTTGGAATGGAATGTGGCCATATTTGACTGTAGGACATCCTGCATTTATATGCAACCTAATCCAACACTGCACTTTCATTTAATGCAGATGTCATTTGAACACTTTATACTTGTGATCGCCCCGTTTGATGGATATGTTGGTGACTATCATGACTATCAACATGATATGTTGGTGACTAGCATGATGACTTCCTCTGTAAGTGGAAAGGAAAAATTAGGCAATAATTGGCAAAGGTTGCTTCTGCCTTCATCGTAGCTTTCCAGATTGGAAGAGTTTCCTCTCTGCTAGACTTGCTTTTTCACTGGACATCTCAGAACCAAAGGCTTAATTTACATTTCAGTGTCTTGAGAGGTCAGAGCGGGAATATACCTGTGACCAGCGTTCAGCTTGCATAGAAAGGCCATCATGAACAGATGACAGAAAGCATGACCACCCTGCTTTATATTAACAAGGTGATGTGAGATCCACTCCTTTTGGTGGGAAAGCAGATGGTCTATGGAACGCATGTCTCCAAGAACATGCCTGTACCCCTTATCTGTCTGGACCCTGTAACTAATTGCCCAATGGATTTACCTGTTTCAAGATGCAGCAGATCACAAATGGGAAAAGAAGGATGATGCCCTGTGTGCTGCTTTCCAGGACACAGGATAGCCTGAGGTCGGCTTCATCCCTTCAGATGTCAACAAGAAATGCCAGTGCTTCTGCTCCAAGATTCTTCTATTCCTGATCTTGTGGGGAAATGTATTTAAGCACAGCTTCCCTGACTCATCTTCTACTAACAATCCTCCCCAAGGTGAGGCAAGAAATAACATGATTGATACTTCTGGCTCCAGCTTGGCTGAGGCAGTTCTGACTTCAGCACCCTGCCTTTGTTTCTACTCTCTTTCACAGTGAACTCTCACAGATTTAACACCCAAACCTCACATCCTTCCAAATCATAATATGAACACTGAGTGGCTTCCAGGCTTTAAATCTCACTTGCTCATCCTCAATCAGTGATATTTTCAGCAGCAGCAGAAAGAACAGGAAGAGTAGCAGAAGCAACTGCATGAGCCATGTTTTTTACATGAACTACTATGAAGGTGGTAGCTCTCTCATGTCTTTGTTGCCCATATGTTTGTGGATTATTTTTTAATCCTGAAAAGTTTTAACCTAAAATCATTGTAGGTGCATCTTCAGCCATCTCCAGTATGCATCCACATGTGGTAGGC